>CM075345.1:134230312-135451250 GCA_037693485.1 Kitagawia praeruptora
GTATTTGCCACTGTTCATCGTCTCCCACAGAGGCGACGTGAGAGACGAATTTCTGGCGATTTTCGAGCTTTTTCCGTCCAAAGCTCCGTTCAGACAATATATTCATAGTCCATACACATAGCACATACCATTCGACTCGCCTTCTCATCCTCTACAATTACATACCATTCGTTTTTCATTTAAATTTCCCGATTGTAAACCCCAAAAATGACCTAAAAGCTTGATTTTGAAATTTCCGTCAAGATTCAAACACGATTCAAACACGCCCCTGCGGGGCCAGATTAATTAAAAGAAATCGGGGAAAGGGAGAGACGGATGTGCTCGTCTTTTTTGTGTGCTCAGAAGCGGTGGAGGTTGAGGGACGACGACGGGAGATGGTGGAGGACGATGGTGGCGACGGGGAGAGGGAAAGAGACGCTGGCTGCGTTTTGGGAAAAATGATGTCATATGACGTCATTGCGCATCTGGGAAATGCGTTACCCCAGATGCGCAATCTGGAAATGCGTATCACCAGCTAAGCAGACCGCCAATGCATAGTCTCGTGGTTATTTTGGGCACTGTTCGCGCGAATCGTTATTTTGGGCAGTTGGAATGTGTTTAAAATGTTCTAAAAATCGGTAGGCGGGTTTAGGCGGTGAGCCTACCTTCTAGCGATTAATCGGCTAGGCGGCGATTAATCGGAATGATTAATCGGAACATTAATCGGATGTATTAAAATATTATTTTTATATAATTTAATTTTAATATTTAAACATATATTTTATATAAGTAAAAATATAAATATCTTCATTTTATTATTAAATATGATGAGTGAATTTACCCTTTCATGTGTAAAGTATATTTTTTATTTAAAAAAATTTATATTTGTAAAGTTTTATTCTTAATTTTACTGTTTTTTTAAAATTTGACCGATTAATCGCCGCCTAATACCGCCTAGGGCCGATTAATCGCCGCCTAATCGATTATTACCGCCTAACTAATTAAACCGCCTAATCCCGACTAATCCCGCCTAGGCGCTGCCTAATCAAAAAAATGCATAATGACCGATTTTTGCAGAATTTAGACATTTTCATGCCAAGAGTGAAGCCTTCGAGGGGCTGTACAAGCGCCTAGATACCAAGGAAGGAGCTAACGCTATTTTTAAACTAGCTAAAGCTAGGGAGAGAAGGCGGCGCGATCTGGGTTCTGTTAAGTTTATTAAGGATGAGGCAGGCCAAGTGTTGTTTAGCGAAGATGCCATTAAGGAGAGGTGGAGTTCGTATTTTCATAATCTTTTCAATGAGGCTAGGAGGAGTGGTGTCACTGTGGCTCAAGAGGTCCCTAGTTCGTATATTCGCGCTTTCGACCCATGTGATCGTATCAGCAAAGAGGAAGTCAAGGGTGCCCTTCAGAAGATGGCTAGAGGGAAGGCGGCGGGCCCGGACCAGATCCCTATCGAGGTGTGGCTTTGTCTTGGTGAGGTTGGCGTTGAATGGCTAGTTGATCTGTTCAATGTTCTCCTATCAGGTGCTAAGATGCCAGATGAATGGAGCAGCAGTATTGTCGTCCTTTTTTCAAGAACAAAGGCGACGCTCAGAACTGTAGTAACTATCGGGGAATTAAATTACTCAGTCACACTATGAAACTTTGGGAGAGAGTGGTTGAATTTCGGATTAGGAGAGAGGTTGAAATCTCGGAGAACCAATTTGGTTTTATGCCTGGAGAAGTTCAGAGAGCGTCGCAAAGACCTTCATATGGTGTTGATTGATCTTGAGAAGGCGAGGAGAGGAGAGTGTCAACGGCGTACGTCAGAGCGATTCAAAACATGTACTCGCAAGCTAGGTCCTGCGTCCGGACCCCAGTTGGTGACGCACGTTACTTCCCCGTTGAGACTGGGCTTCATCAAGGGTCGGCTCTTAATCCTCTTCTTTTCGCCCTTATCTTAGATGTCATGTCGCGAGGGATTTAAGACGACGTCCCGTGGTGCATGCTCTTCGCCGATGATATCGTGCTAGCGGCGGAATCGAGGGGGGAGGTGAACGAGAAGTTGGAGTTATGGAGATCCACTTTGGAACCCCAAGGCTTGCGTGTGAGCAGGTCTAAAACCGAATATCTCTGGTGTAATTTCAGTGGAGAGGCCAACGAGGAAGGGGTGGAGGTTAGGATTGAGGAACATATCATTCCTCGCACGGATAAGTTCAAGTATTTGGGTTCGATCATCCAGAAGGAAGGCGAGATTGAGGGAGATGTCTCGCATCGTATCAAGGCGGGGTGGCTAAGTGGAGGTCAGCGTCAGGGGTGATGTGTGACAAGAAAGTCCCGTTAAAGTTGAAAGGGAAGTTCTATAGAGCGGCAATCCGCCCTGCGATGTTATATGGTTCGGAGTGTTGGGCGGCGAAGAAAGCACTCGAGAGCAAGTTGGACGCAGCGGAAATGAGGATGCTGCGGTGGTCCTGCGGTCGAACGATGTTTGAAAGAATCCCTAATGCGGTTTTCAGGAGTGAGTTGGAGGTGGCGCCTCTTTCGGCGAAAGTTAGAGAAGGGAGGTTGTGATGGTTCGGCCACGTCCGTAGGAGGTTGCCGGAAGCCCCGGTGAGGAGGGTCGAGAGTCTTGCGGTTGTTGGGGTGAGAAGGAGAGGCAGACCGAGGAGGACATGGGAGGAGCAGCTCAGGTTGGATATGAAGGCCGTAAACTTGAATGTGACCTTGACCGCAGATAGGAGTTCTTGGAGGCGGCAGATTAGAGTCGTGGATTCTCTTCTAGGGAGCGGTTCTATTGTTGAGAGCCTTAGAGTTGGGTTTTCTCGGTTAGCATTATCTTAGGAGCTTGGCTTTTTCGTTTCCATACTGTCTTTTGTTTTCTGGTTCTTGCAGATGCAGGGAGCATGACATGATGTTAAATCAGGAGAGGTGTTCCCGCTCAGGTAAGTCCCATGAGGTCCAGGCCATGGGCTCAGGTTTGGTTGATTACTTCCCCCATCTTTTATCGTCCTAGTATGTTATTCACACTGTTTTGTTGTGCACTAAGCCGGGGGTCTTCACGGAAACAGCCTCCCTACTGTAAAAAGTAGGGGTATGGTCTGCGTACATCTTACCCTCCCTAGACCCTGCTTTGAGCGGGATATACTGAATATGTTTGGTTTGGTTTTTTAGACATTTTCATGCCACTTAACGCCTAAACAACGATTAATCAATCGTCTAGACCGATTTTTAGAACACTAACTTTTTGTGTTATTTTGATCATTTTCTCAAAAAATTATGTCAATTGGTACGGATTATTATGCTAGGAAGTACGAATATAATGTGCGAAACTGCCAATCCAGGTTACAAGGAAGGAATGTGACAGAACAACGAGCGAGTTGTTAACGCGTCCGGGTCTGGAACAAACGCGAGTCTGGGCTTTCCTAACCCTGTTTGAATTCCTGAAACCTCCCAGTGCAAGTCATCACAGGCGATGTCACCTTAGGTACCCTTTCAACTTTCAATCAACACAAACACCATCCATATCCCGATCATTCTCTCTTTCAGATCCTTCCAATTCATCCTCCCCCGATCAATTTGAAAACATAACTTACACACGTAGAGAGAGAGAGAGAGAGAGAGAGAAGAGGAGAGATGTGGGTGTTTTATGTGATGTCGCTACCTCTGACATTAGGAATGGTAGTATTAACGCTGAGATACTTTGCCGGACCAGAGGTGCCTCGCTATGTATTGTTCACTGTTGGCTACACTTGGTTTTGCTCTGTCTCTATTATCATCCTCGTTCCTGCTGACATTTGGACGGTATCTCTCTCCTCTCTCTCTCTCTCTCTCCAATACTTTTTGACCTAATTTTAAATTGTTCATTTGAATGTTTGGATCAATTGTCTCAAATCATAATATCGATTGGATAGGATTTATAGAGATTGAGTAGTGTAGTTTGGTATGTTATGTTAGTTTACTCCAGAAATTTACTCCCATCCTTGTTTCATTCTTGCTTTATTCTCGGTGTAACATGGAAATAAATTAAGGCAAGTTTTAGGAATTGGCAGCTGTGAGGGAGAACTGCGTATATATATATTTATTTAAATACCTTGTACATGTATAATTTATGGTATTCTGGCCTTTACATCTAATTGTTAAGCAATGCTAAGTATGTTTTTGAGGAGTAGTGAACTCAGAAATCAATCGGACCGAGCCAGTGGTAGTCGATTGTAGATGAAATGTTTATGTCAGCTCCATACAGTTTGTATCGGAGTTTGGCTGTAAGACATAGTTACCAAAGATGGTCAACATGGTCAATTAATCAATCAGTACATTATTATTATATTTTCTTGCAAAAGATTGTCCAGTTGCATTTTAAAGACCGGTCTCCATACTTTCTGCATAATTTCTATGGATTTTGAATAAACTATTATGTAATTTTCTGCAAAATGATTTTTCCTTTCTACAGTTACACCTGCAGGGTTATATTTTCATAACTAATTCTGAGATAAACAGTTTAGCTAGTATGGTAGGAATAGATGTAGTGTACAAGAATTTAAGCGAGGGTAGCACATTTTAGTTCGTCTCCAACCACCCTGGCTAGGCTATAGATTCTGTTAAACAGAACCCCCCCCCCCACCCCACCCCACCCCACCCCACCCCACCCCACCCCACCCCACCCCAACTAGCACGGTCAGACTCTTACGGTCCTCATTATCCCTTCGTGAAGTCAAACTTTTACAGATTTAGTATACACGGCCTAAATGTTGGAATATCTCGCATTTTAATATATCCTTTTTAATTGGCTACAACAGTAAATTAATAATATTATGTGGTGGGACAAAAATCATTAGATTCCAAAGATTTCTTAATTATTTAGTTATCATCAGGAAGTTAGCTCCTTTGGATACAGCTTCAATGTCAAGAGACGAAATGTTTGTTTGAATTTTTAGGGAAAAATTGTTTTTATAAATAGTAAGATGTGCAGCAAGAAAATAATCAAATGTTTGATTTTTAAATTGTACGGTGGTGGGAAAAAAGCTAAACAAGGGAAGCAACACAACTAAGTACAGAAAAACAATAACTTGTACAATATTACATAAGAAAGTACGAATAGAGGTAGAGAAAAAGTACACCCCTTAATACTTGCAAATGGATGAAAACATGAAAAACTTTGTGTAATAAATTATAAAAAACTTTTGTTAGGCAATGGTGTTTTATTTTTTACGAAATCATGATGGACTAGATTATTAACTTAAGATCTATTCCTGATTTTGCCCCACAGTAGTAAAAATAGGTTAACGGCATCTCAAGTGGTTGGCTATTATTAAAAATATTAAACAATGATTACCCCAAAATTTAGCTAGTGAAATTACTGTTTCGTTGCAACTATTTTAAGTTGGCTAGTTATATGATCACCCATAGTTATTAACTCATCATATCGCTCCATTTCGGTCGTGGACCGAGATATAGATATTTCGTCGATATATCGACGAAATATCGATATTTCGTCGATATTTCGATGTATTTCGATATTGCTGCTAGAGCGAGATGACGATATTTCGTCGATATATCGACGAGATATCGACGATTTAATAACTATGTGATCACCTAATTTACGAATGATTAATAATAGCGATGCAGGACAACATCTAAGAGGGAAAATAACAAAAGGCTAAGCTTGGGTAGTTAGGTGGATCACCTGTAGGAATTCCAGTACCCCAAGACAAGAACTGGGCGATTAGAATCACTATCCATAAAGTTACGCTGTTACGGAAGTGCGGTAGGGAGAAAGTATGATGGTTCTGGTTCACAACCCATAAAAATATAGCTAAGTTCTCAAATTAATGAATCCGATTCAATAAACTTAGAAAACAGTAAAGACTGTATCTATTCTAACCCTAATACTTATCCAAATAATAGGGAACCACTCAATGCTTGCCTCTTAATACTGATCCACTCCATAATTAAATTAAAGAAATGACTCCTTTTACTGCTCTGCTACTAAAATAATAATTACTAATTATCTACTAGTGTAATATATGATGAAATTTCATAATATATCATAGTTGACAATACTATCCATTCTCAATATTTAGATATAATGAATACAAATTAGTCTTTGCATTCTTTGCTCCACATCAAATAGTTTGGAAAGGACTTGATACTTTATTAATAGCCAATATATGAAAAAAGGTAACAGAAGGGTTGTCTTGTTAGAATATTGACAGTTATTGGGTTTCTGTTTGTGCAGATCATTAGTTTTTGTCTTCAAATTTTCAAAAATAAGTTTTCTACTAAAAAGAGGAAAAAGAACAAGATGAAAGTAGCAGTATGTGCTACATTTTGGTTTCGTAAAGTTGAACGTCGACTGCGCAAACATTTTATTTATTTTCATTGGTTTTAGTGATGATTTAATTCTGTACTTCATGTAGACAATTATTGGTCATGACAGTGGAGGCATCTCTTTTTTCTGGAGCTGGTCTTATTGGAGTACGTTCTTGCTTACGTGGTATGCTGCATAGACTTCTGGAATGATCATATATTGTTTTGCTTGTAGTATTTGTTGCATGATTTTCAAGCAAAGATGAAAACAACGGAGTTAGAGGTCCGGTATTTATTCTATTTTTTTTGGGTGCAGACATGCTTCTTCTACTTTATGAATGATCTTTTTTGATTGATAAAGAATATAACTATTGGTTATCTAATAATCTAGTAGACTTTCTAGCAAAGAAGTATGCAGAGTTATGAGCTTTTGGAAACTTTAATTTTTCCCTTTATATCATCAAGTTTCTTTAGGGATTCTACATAGACCTATATAACTTCTTATATATATATATATATATATATATATATATATTATATATAGGGCTTGGAGTTTCTAAAGCACACAATAGAGAAGTTATCTATTAGTGCACCTTAAATCTTGTATTTTATTATTATTTTTGATAATCCAACCGTACGGATGAAAAGTTTATGTCGAAATAACATTGTATACAAATTTTTATTATATTTGAAATAGTGGAGCATCAATTTTATAATAATACTATTTTCTATATATATTCAACAACACAGATTTATCATAATCTTATTGCTATAAATTTATAGTTCCAAATAATTAAATTACACAAAAATTTGTACATTCACATATTTTTGTATGAATTTAACATCCGTACGGTTGGATTATTGAAATAATAATTAATTTATCATATTTTAAGCCGCACTAATAGAAAACTTCTCTATTGTGTGCTTTAGATACTCTTTTCCCATATATATATATATATATTGGACTTTCAGCTGTGTTAATATAAGCATAAGCTCCTTTTCTGTTTATTACAAATGCATGCTCTCATTCTTTTACCGAGTCTTAATCTTTGATAGATCTTTCGCTCACAGGCAACAATATGTCATTGCTTGCACTTGATTTGTCTTTTTTTTTTTTTTGTCATTGGTTATATTCCTCCAGATATCTTCGTGTACGATTCATTTATGTATTTATTTCTTTTTTATTGGGCAGGCTTGTGGCTCCCCTTATTCAGGGCTATGAAGATGCCGGGGACTTTACTGTAATGGAAAGGCTAAAGACCAGCGTTCATGTAAATTTAATCTTCTACTTCATTCTGGGATCTGTTGGTCTGTTGGGGCTTGTCCTGCTCTTCACCATGCGGGAAAATAAGTTAGTCACTTGCCCTTACAAGCTATCATTCTAATATATAGAATCTCTCTATGTTTTTGGTATAAGCAATTCTAGAATATTTTTGACTTTTTAAAAGCTTCTTCCTGGCATTTAAAGCAGTGGTTGTAAGTTTGTCTAGTTAGTTTCTAGTCATGATACGTCGTGTGTGTGTGTGTGTTTGGGGGGGGGGGGTCTGTGCCAAATATGTAGATTGTAGATGAAGTACTTGTATCTTTCATGATCAGACACATAGAAATGTGAGGTTCACAGTCTTGTAGAAATTATGTTATTTTCCATTAAAGGGGAGTGTACAGTGTCCAATGAGGCTGCAGGATCTTCTCTTTTTGGTACAAGTATATGATGTATTGATGTTGTGTCTCTTAGGAGTTAGGTCTATGATCCTAAGTAGCGAAACTACCACATTTTAGTTGGTGATTAAATTTAACCTGGAACATAAATTAGGGAGCTTACTGTTTATTCTTGTTTGATGTTAATGTGTGCAGGAATGGGACTGTGTTAGGGCTAGCTATGGCATGCTCCAATACTTTTGGACTTGTTACGGGTGCATTTCTTCTTGGTTTTGGATTGAGTGAAATTCCAAAGAGCACATGGAGAAATTCTGATTGGACTACTCGCCAGAAGTTTCTTTCTCATAAAATTGCTAAAATGGCTGTAAAGCTTGACAACGCACATAAAGAATTATCAAATGCGATAGTAGTAAGTTCTTATTAGTTAAGTTTGAATATCTTTGTTCCGATGAATTGGAAGTAACACTGCGTTAAGTCCTAAACTCTTAACTTTTTACTCTATTGTAAAATGTTTTAGTTAGTAGTAGACTGTGCTTAATTTTTGTTTATCAACTTTTACTCTATTCTTTATGTGTTGAGTAAATTAAGTCAGCATTCAGTATTATAACTAATTTTAGAAAGTACCAATAAGCCTGCTCTACAATTGTTTAGGGAGAAGAATGTAAAATGGAGTGAACCCTCGGCTCTACTCTTAGTTGCTACTTCTTAGTCTAAGTGTATTATAGAAACATAAATCCAAACAAGCCATTGATTGCGTTTCTTCATATTGAGCTCGTTTTCAATGATTAATCTGCTTAAGTGTATGATTATGCTAGAGGTAGTTCCATGTAGAGGGAAGGGGTGTCTAGGACCTGAGCTAATTATGTAGAAAATTTAAACTAGACCCTATATACCGACTTGGTTTATTTACATATAATCATATAAAATTTATATTATAAAAACAGTTTCAATCAAAGTTAAAATTTGTATGAATTACATAAAAATATTTTTTAATCTATAATTTATCTTGTATTAGGAAATATATAGGGGGTGGGTTTGGTTCATGGTTAATGAGCCCGGTTATCGGGAATCGGAACCTCAATCCCATGCATGAGTGTTTGGATTAGTCATTTGAGTGTATGGAATGGGAATCCTATTCCTTTTAGGGGGTTAATCATACCCTTCCCACCCCTTGGGTTTCCATATCATTCCCATCCCATTCCCATTTACCCCCATTCCCATTCCCTACGTCCATCCCAACGCCCCCATAGTTTTAAATATATGGACACCCCTTTGAAAAATATCCGGATCCTCAATTACATGCTATGCATGATTGAATGAGCTTCATCGTAGGTAGACCTGTACATACTGTGACAAAGCAGAAACAATTGCTATCGGGACTATTAAAATGGACCAAGATCATATGCAAGATAAACCATTGATGAACTTTTCTGATTGCTCGAGAGTCGAGACAGTCCCAAATCTTCACCCTCGTACTACCTGTTGTACAAGATGGTACCGCTTTAATCGTTCTTGTGTCTTCTTATTGTATCTTGTTACTCTGTAAGAACTATTCTGCTACCTGTCACTCTACTGCTCTATTTAAAGTTGACCTCTGATGTTTATCGTTTTACCAAATCCACCTGCTTCTGAAAAGCTCTGACTTGGTCAAAGTCCAACGTGCTCCACCTGCTGCTCCAACTTAACTTTTCGCTGAAGTCCAGTTAGTTATGACTGTGCTATGGATAAATATATCTGCATGCCTGTGCATGTTATCTTGTTGGTTGTCATACTGTTGCTCATTAATCGGGACTATTAAAATGGACCAAGATCATATGCAAGATAAACCATTGATGAACTTTTCTGATTGCTCGAGAGTCGAGACAGTCCCAAATCTTCACTCTCGTACTACCTGTTGTACAAGATGGTACCGCTTTAATCGTTCTTGTGTCTTCTTATTGTATCTTGTTACTCTGTAAGAACTATTCTGCTACCTGTCACTCTACTGCTCTATTTAAAGTTGACCTCTGATGTTTATCGTTTTACCAAATCCACCTGCTTCTGAAAAGCTCCGACTTGGTCAAAGTCCAACGTGCTCCACCTGCTGCTCCAACTTAATTTTTCTCTGAAGTCCAGTTAGTTGTGACTATGCTGTTGCATATAAATCATATCTGCATGCCTGTGCATGTAGCAAGTAATTTGGCCAAGTACATTTCTTGTCATTAAGATTTGGGATTATTTTGCAGAACTCTCGTCTATGGCCTATATAAACTAATGATTAAAGAATCTGGTTATAAACTAATGATTAAAGAATCTGGTCAATATACCTGGAACTGGAAGAGACAATTGTTGTGGTAATTAAACATGTATAATTAGGGAATTTTCTCTAGTTTTGTTTAAGATTCACCTAATCTGAACACCAGTGATAACTAAATTCTGCATCAAGCATCTTGTTGGTTGTCATACTGTTGCTCATTGGCTCAATTTTAAATTGTGAACTGTGAACACTATAGGTAGCTCAGGCAACATCAAAGCAGATCTCTAAGCGCGATCCTTTGAGACCTTACATGGATATCATTGATAATATGTTGGTCCGAATGGTAATTTTGCTTCTATAATGTAATTTTTCACATTACTTGTTCATCATGCATGTTTCCACGTTAGATTTGTTTTGACATAGTTCTTACCTTTTTTTCAAAATCAATAACTGTCTCTCAGTTCAAGGAAGACCCATCGTTTAAACCACAAGGTGGTCGTTTAGGGGACAATGACATGGACTATGATACAGATGAGAAATCTATGGCAACACTTAGACGTCATCTGAGGGGTGCTCGTGAAGAGTATTATCGCTACAAAAGGTACTATAAATAGATGCTTTGCTTGTCAGTGAGTGGCAGATACTTGTAAATAATTTTTGAACTCTTCCATGAACTTTCACAATGTACCTTTACCTTTTGTATCAAATTCTTATATGCAGTTACAATACATACTAGCATACCAACCGGGTGTTAGGATCTGGTTTATAATACAGTAGTATGTTTGTATTAGGAAGTATGTGCTGTGTTATATTAGTAAAGTTCATTAGGGGTATTTTAGTCATTTCTGGTCATTACTCTGTAGTAGTGGTGAAGTCTGTGTGTGAAGACTCTATAAATACTGATGTGTGTTACATTTCCAGTTATGAAATGAAATAGGAGTTTCCCTCCAAATCTCTTTCTCTCTCTAATTCTCTATAACAAACTTTCTCTCTTTCTCTCTCCTAGGGTTCTTATTCTTCTCTCATCCAATCTGATTCTGATCTGCTTCTCATCTAATTTCTTCTGTTTTCTCATCTCTTTCTTCTACAATCTCTGTTAATCGATCTATAGTAGCTGTTATCTTACATTTCTTATACAGAAAATACCAAAAATATACCTAAAAATCACTGAAAACAGAGCAGTTCCTGACACCGGGTGGCTTAAATATTTTATTTAACTTCATTCATTAAGCTAGAGTCTGCGTTTCCTAAGAATATTTGACAGAGGTCCTCTACACTGACTCATCTTGAATATATTTATAACTGTCACTTGGGTGGATGAATATGGTGGAAATATTAAGATAACGTGGAAACAAGCAAATAATCTGCAAGGCTATATCCGAGGGTCCAAGTCTCAATGGAGTTTTGTGTGTGGGTGTTTGAATTTCTGTAATGGGCCAACACCTAACACAAAACAAAAATATATAAAAGTATATACTACTTCCGGTTCCGGCTAAGTTCTGAAAAGATTAACCCCTCGAAACCTTTAGATTTGTACTCCCATAAATAACTAGAATGAGAAATGTTAATTGACAATTGTGCTCAGGTCAATGATGAAACCTTTAATTTGTTAAATGACAAGTGTGCTTCTCTCATTGTTGAAAAGTAAAATTGCCTGATTTATATTTTTTAGTCTCTTGGGATAATAATGGGCATGGCATAAGTTCAATTTTGCATACTATTATCTTAGGGGTTAATTATCGTATAGGTCACTTATTACACGCCAATATATCAAGCGGATCACTGGGTTTTTTTTGGTCTCATTTAAACCACTCAATACAAAAAAGGTTACACTATTAACTTTTGAAAAATAAAAGTAATCTTTTGTTGAATCTGTACATTTTTCTTGAATTCTACCGCAACCAAATGAACAATTGTTAAATTTTATTATTTTAGATAATATATTTAACATTTAAAAAGTTCATTTACTATTTATTTTTAATTAAAATAAGGAAAATAACAATAAAATTAAAAATAAATAATAAATGATTTTTCAAAAATCTAAATATATTATCTAAAATACTAGAATTTAACAATTATTCATTTGGTTACGGTAGCATTCAAGAAAAATGTGCAAAATCAACAAAAGATTACTTTTATTTTTCGAAAGTTAACGGAGTGTAACCTTTTTTGTATTGAGTGGTTTAAATGAGACCAAAAAAAATCCCAATGATCCGCTTGATATATTGGCGTGTAATAAATGACCTATATGATAATTAACCCATTACCTTAGTTGTATACCCTAGCAGGTTTCTCCATTTTTACTCCTACATAAATGACTACATAAATGATAGAACACACTTGTGGGTAGATTACTGAATTTCTTCATTTAACTGTTTCTGGCCAAGGGATTAAAGGCAAGTGGCCTGTAGCAAAACGGGCAGCAAGTTATTTCTTATTGTTCTTTGGTTCAGCTTTTATTCCTTGTCTCTTTTTAGATTTGGAGCTGGGATCATTTTTGACTAGGGATGTGTGTATGTAGAGGACAAATTAGAGATTTAAGTTTCCTAGTGAACGTTTCGATCACCGTTCATCCCCATGTCAGTTTCATTTAACAACCCTTTGCTGTACTTATATACTAGTACTTTAAAAATTGAGGGGATCTGTTCCTTAATTATATGATCTTCTATGCAGTTCTACATAGTATAGCTGAGATTTGCTTCATAATCTCTTTTTATGTAGGTGTTTATTTTGGTTTCTTGAGAGTCAGGGATTCAATGAAGTCTATGATCGTAAATAGGCCTTTTTGGTTTTTTTTTCTTCTGAAGTTTAATAGACACAAACTAAGTGTAACAAGTTATTTACCCACCATACATTACATGGGTTGTTTCTTGACTTTTCTGTCTTTGAAATTCATTATTAGTGGTTGAAGAAAACCTGCTTTCTTCTTCAAATGTGGTTATCTTGCTTGACTTGGGTTTTCAACTCTCGGCATGTTTAATTTCAGTTATTTGGAGGACTGTCTTATTTTATATTAGTATATGTTTTTGTGATAGTATTATCAAGTTGGTTTTGGTTTACATTGGGATAAATGTATGTTGTAGCATGATCCCATTGTAAGAGCAAACAAAGAGGTCAACAGTAAATATACTTGTATCAATCCAGGCCCCAGGGCTTATCTGATTCTGTATTGATACAGAACTTAAATTACTGAAAAATAATGATATTCTGTAGTTGTTGAGTTGCTGAATCATTTTCTTTGATTTCAATAATTAGTAATTTTTCAACCAGTAACATTTGTTGTTTATTACTATATTGACTATTGAGGGGAAATATAAGTGTTACCTGAACTATCTTTTTCCGTATAGTGCCTGTTTTGATCTAATTTGTTTTAGTATTGCAGTGAGTATATGACATATGTAATGGAGGCTCTTGAACTCGAAGACACAGTTAAGAATTATGAACGTCGAAAAACAACTGGATGGTTTGTCTTTGCCTATTCCAATATCTGATAGTCCAGTTTGCTTTTATATTTCAGTTTTCTGTAACTTCACTATATAAGTTTTAGCCTAGGCACTGAAGTAGTGCTTCTTTAATGTGCACAATTTTACTCTGGTAGGTATGACATTGGTAAAATGCAGATACACTGTTAACATATTGTGCTTAATGCTTGTATAAATCGCCAAGTTATCAATTTGCTTCACCCTTCAGGCTTTTTGCTAATCAAACCTGTACGTAACAGAGGATCATTATATTAATTATAGCCCCTTATCAACCAAATTATCCTTTGTCGCATTAGCTTTCCGGTACCGAAATTGATTATGATATGATGAGTGAATGACATGAAGATACTGATATATTGTGCATCTCAGATTAGGATATAGCCAAATTTGTGGTACCTAAGTGGTAGTTCCTATTCCTGTTCTGATTCTTACAGTTTACAATTTGGCCATTGTGAGGCCATGCAACTTGATAAAGTATTGGAGCAAATCATGTAATTTTTTACATATGTATACTTGACGAATATATAGCATGCTTGGCGTCAACTTGCAAGTCAAATATCAACTTTATGTCCAAATTAACTCAGGACTTAGAATCGCCTTGTAACCTGAAGTGTAGAGAGTAGAAGGGAGGTACTTGTATTAAGTTTGTAATTGGACAAAACAAAATTCAGTATTATCCTCATCATATCTAGCTTCACAAGTTATCAGTTTAAAACGTATATCCAATTCTATAGCTATTGGAGCATTGCAGCATGCACTTAGAGCATCTCCAACAACCTCTCTACTCAAGCTCCTAACCTAAATTTTGAGGATATTTTTTTTAAAATAAGCTCCATGAGACTCTTAACTCTTCCGCAAATTATTAACAGCTCTTCCATCCTCCTCAATGTTAAGAGTCTCTCTCCTCTCCTTATTCCATTCTTTACTAATATGCATCATTGACTTCCAATTTTTTTAAATATTACTTTTCTTTATCCAAATAGTATGGGTTTTAAAAGGAATAATAGAGAGATTGGTTTAGCAAAAAAAAATAGAGAGATTGTTGGAGATGACAATTATTTGAATGTCTTATCTAGCTAAGAGTTGATATTTTATGTTAGTTTTGAGGACTATGTTTAAGAGATTGTTGGAGATGCTCTTAGTACTGTATAGTTCACCTTCCACCGCTCCTTGGCATTTTATTTCTAATATAATTTAAAAGACAAGGTTTTATGTTATTATTATATGATGAATAGGAGATTGGTAGTTGGGATGTTTCTTACTGATTCTTTCATTTATAAGTTCATAAAAGTGAAATTTAGATGGTTACAAAGTTCCTTCATTTCTTCTTATATATTCTCCTTGAATAATATATTGAATAGTTGTATAAGAGTCCTTTATCATTTCTTCTTATCTTATTCATATAATCTTTTGTAATTGTAAAGAATCCTTTTATACACCTTGACTAATATAGTACACCAACAAATGCAGGAAATTTGTTTCAAGCCTTAGACCTGATCGGGCGGGAAGGTTGGGACCTTTCCTCAGTACCATAGGTATTTAACATATTGACAACAGCATTTCCTTTGCTTAAAAATTCAATTGATATATTTTGGCAGTATATTGTAAATTGCTAGGGCCCGAGAGTTGCCTAATTATTTTCTAGATACATATCAGAGTTATGGATAAAAGGTCAACTTTACATCATTTGCATGATGCTGCTTCGAACGCAGGTTTCAGAAATCTTGTCTCGGATGGTCTAATTTACACGTGGCAGCTATGTAATAGTTATTTGGTTAAACAGCCTTAGTGGTGTTTACTAAGTCACTTACAATCCTACAGACATAATTTTTTACTTGACACGCTGAGGCAAATATTCTGGTACACCTTGCATAATTTTTGTGATAAACTAAACTAAAAATGCAGAGTTTAAACTCTATTCTTGAAGGCAGGTGATCTCACTAGAAATTTAATACTATTGAAAATTGTACTCACTTGAGTCGTATGCTCGTATGAATGCTCCTTGCTAGTTTGTTCCACATGGTATTGAATAATATTATACATTTATTTATATGATAAATGATAACACAGAATCAAGTAATTTCTCATTTATCATTAGTACTTTCATTATTCAGTTGTTTCAATCACTGACCAAACAACAAACATATGTATAACCCAAGGAAGACTTCAAATATAGAAATCATGTGTCCCAGGCTGAAAGAGTAAACAAGCAAATGATCTTTTTGCATCAAATTACTTCCTCCCTTATTTAGGGAACTAACTTCTTGGCGGAGGGAGATTAATTTTTCTAATGATGTTGTTCTGATTAAACAGAGTCTTCCATTTTTCTTTTCTTTCTTTGGTATGCATTTATCCCCACGAGCTTGCTATGCCATATTATGGTTCTCTTGGGTCTATTGACGTCCTATACCAGTTTTGAGGCTGTGTACGCACCAAACAGTTCTCCCAGTTTTGTTTATTTACCCTCTCATTCCGTACATTCCTCGTGTATCTATGAGAATGAGCTTTGATCTTGTTCAAGAATTACTTTTAATAATTATGCTTACACTACCTATGCTTCCCTGCAGAATTGATTTGGCGATGTTTCATGTGGAAGTACGTGGAGAAGTTCTTAGCCGTCGTTTTTGGTTGTATGTCAGTGGCGATTCTTTTAGCAGAGGCCACCCTCTTGCCCAGTGGTCTTGATTTATCTCTTTTTTCAATTATGATAAAATTAGTTGGAAAAGAAGAGGTGCTTGTGCAGGTATATTCTCATATTTTCTGATGTTCTCTCCCAAGGAATCTAGGTCATGTTTAACCATAGTTGTTAAAAGAGCGGTTTTCTTGCAAAACTAAAAATAAAAAATAGAGAACTTGAGCTATCACATAAGCCCAAACCCTAGAAAACCAAGGGGTTTCTGCTGCATTTTAAAAAGTGGCTCTTAAGCACACTTAATGCTATTTAAGCAGCTCTAGGTTTCACGCTTATCCACGCTTTTTGGGTAGAAAAAGAAATCTATTGGGTTCTTACAATGGCTCTCATCAACTCCAAGTTATACTATAAATATATTACATCAACAGTTCAACACATACATTTCGTTTTTGGTCTTAGGAATTTAACTTACAAAAGTATTTTGTACTCCTTTATGCATAATGAATAAAAATCATATGTTGCAAAGGCGCCGTGACGTTGGTAAGGGCCAGGTTCCCATAGTCACAATGCGTCTATACGCTAAGAAAGGCGTTTGAATAAATATGTATATCATATATTATTATAGGGTAAAGTTCCTTGAAGAACCAAATTAAAAAAAAAAACTCCTGTAATATACATTTACAGGCGAACTTGTATATAAATAATGTAATCTACAATAAATTTAAGATTCTACATTTAGTGTTGGTTTCAAATACAATTAAACTTATGCCATTATATATATATAAACTAGTCATTTATATTATAATCACTTCCTAAAATTAAAGTTCAGTACATCCGATATATGCACATGTCAAATATAACTGCACCGTCCATAGACTTTAGTATTAGCATAAGTCATAGTTAGGCACCGTTGTAAGACTTCGGTGTTTACTTCTCCTATATATAGGATCTTTTACATTGTTGTAACAAGATATATAAATCATAATTCTTCTGTAAATCTCTCTCTATGTTGTTATATACTGTTATCATGGTATCAGAGCGGGTTTCATCCTAAGGGAAACACGTTTACAGTTCATCACAATTCACAGAAGAATTGCAGAAAAAAAAAACAAAAACACAACGTCCAGTTCATGTTTCAGAATCAAACCAAACTTCATACATATAAAGAAGAGCTGTAGACAAACCACTGGCAGAAGTCCGGTCACCAGGAAGCTCCACACGCGCCGTCACGCGCCACCGGAAGAAGCTAAACGCCGCCAGACGCGCTCACGCGCCGGCGCGTGCGGCATCTTCCGGCGTTTTTCCGGCGAAGTCGCAGAAGGCTCTCTTGTTCGCCACGATCTTCCGAGTCCAACAGTGGTACCAATTCTCAGATCTGTGAAGTTTTTTATTTTCTGATATATATTGTATGTATATTTACGTATATAAGCGTATATATATATTTGCATAAAAGTAAATCCAGATTGAAGAGAGCCCAGTTATAATAGCTCGATAGCCTTTGAGTTTTTAAAAAGGGTGGTCAGTTCTTTAAAGAGCCCAGATTGAACGAGTTGTTTGGCTTTTCTGTTCAAACAAAAAAATTTTGGCCCACATCTTATATTCAGTCCACCCAGATTTCTTTTTCCTTTTTTTTATCCCTTTCGGCCCAATATCAACCAAGCTGCAGCCCACTTCTTTTAATATTATAATGACGGATACCGGAGATTCTGCAAGTTCAAACAAAAATACTGCTATAAGTAGCAGTAAATCGGGGTTCCATAGTACTCCATTTGTAAATCCAAAATTCGATGGGAAAAATTTTCTTGAATGGTCGAAGGCATGCACGATGGCCCTTAAATCCCATAAATTGATGAAATACATTAATGGGAAAGTCAAGCAACCCCTTGAAAAAGATGCAGACTTTGATGATTGGGATTCAGAAAATGCCATGGTGTGCTCTTGGTTATCCAACTCTATGGAGGTAAATATTCGCAAAAGTTATATCTTCATTGACACGGCCGAAGAAGTGTGGAAATCTCTTACCCGGACATATTCTTTTTCCGGAAATGTAGCAAAGCGATTTGAAGTAAATCGGAAAATATGGGCATTGGCTCAAGAAGGTAGAACTCTTGCTCAGTATTACTCAGAGCTGACATCCCTATGGAGCGAATTAGCTCATTACACTATTTTTGAATGCAAAAATACTGAAGATCAGGAGAAATATCAAAAAATGTTGACAGAAGAACGGGTAATGAAATTTCTGGATGGTCTGTCTGATGAATATGATTCAATCAAGAATCAACTTATCGGACAGATTCCTTTTCCGACTGTTGAGGATGCATATGGTCGTGTTCAATTAGAGGAAAGTCGAAAGCAAAGCATGGCTCCTATAACTCCCTCTTATAGATCTGCACTAATAACTGGAAAAATTCTGCAACCTGAGATGGAAAAAGAAGAGCAGTCACCAGTGGCTTTTATGGGTGAAAGATCTACTCTTCAGTGTGATTATTGCAACAAGATGAATCACACTCGTGAGAATTGTTTTATCCTACACCCTCACCTAAAAACCAGAGGACGTGGAGGACGCAGTCGAGGTGGCTATCGTGGTGTATCATCCAGAGTTACAAGCAGAAATACAGGCAGAGGCAATCCTTTTAACGTTCATTATGCAGTGTCAGAATATGAGGTGCCTCCTTCCACAGGAACAATGACCCCTTCAGAACTCAACAACTTCCGACAATTAATGTCCCAGTTGAACACTACTCCATCAACACCCACTGCTAATTCTGCTCATGCAGGTATATCTTGTCACTTTACCTCCGATAAAAGTTCTAATTCATGGATTATTGATTCTGGAGCATCAGCACATATGACTGGAGATTCCAGTTTCCTAGAAACATATAGTGGTGAAACAGGCAATATTTGTGTTGCCAATGGAGCGATTGTACCTGTTCATGGACAAGGCACTTCTCATTGCCTCTCAGCATCATTGCCATTATCTGATGTGTTACATGTTCCCTCCTTAACAGCAAACTTAGGATCTTTTACATTGTTGTAACAAGATATATAAATCATAATTCTTCTGTAAATCTCTCTCTATGTTGTTATATACTGTTATCAGCACATTAAGAATTAATATTACACATTCAGAGTTTAATTCAACTTAGTATAGTGTTCAGGTGAAGAACTTCAACAAAGTTGAAATATGGAAATAAGGTTCTACAGTATGACAAAAATCCTGCAACTTACAAATGAGGTTCAGTTGTAAATTTTTGGAAAAGAAAAGTACCGTTGAACAAAAGTTCTGCAGAACTTGCAAAAACGAATAACTATGAAAAACAATGTTCTGCTCTGGAAAAAAAATCTGCAGAACTTAAATAAACGAGCTTCTGTTGCAGAACAACTTTAAGCAAAAAATACTGCAAAGTTTACAAAAACGAGATTCTGTTTCAAAACTTTATTAAAATTCCACTGCAAACTAAAAATTCTGCTAAACTTTCATAAATGAGTTTCCATTACACAACTTTAGACGAATATAGGTTATTCTGTAGAGAAAAAACCCTAATAGTAAGCTTCAACTACAGAAAAAAGTTACTCTGTAGAATAAAAACATAAACTTTAAAACATTACTCTAGCGCTGTGTTCCAGAAACTTTTGTTTGAGAGAAAAGAAAAGATTGTTGAAAGGATTGATTTCTTCAGCTTGTTCCTTATTCTTGAAATAATTTTTTGAAGGAAAGAAAAAGAAGGCTAAAGATTTGGGAAGAAATTTCCTTTATATTTGGCCCCAAAATTTTCTTTCTACTTCTGAAAAGATTAGGAGAGAAGAAAATAAATCATTTCCAATATTTTCTTTTTAATCCTGAATTCGAGAACACATTGTAAAAGATGATGATAGAAAAGGGATGACGAGTATATAGTCTCCACATTTCCTAATTTCTCATACCTTGTTGTGCTTTTGCTTTCCTTCACCAGTGAATATTTTAACATAGAACATTATGAGATTGCTACATAAGATATTGAATTTACCACAAAGAGATGATAATCATTTATATGGATGGAAATTCTAAGAAATTTTGTTACGAAGAATCGATACAAGAGTGATATATATGAGTACATCAGAGAGATAACACAATTGGCGCTCCTAATGATTCTTTTCACTTTTAATATAATATAAATATATTTTTGTGATTACATTCGTACCCTTATGGTTGAGTTTTTGTATTTTGTGTTATATATAATCATTAACTCCTGAACAACATTATTGTGTTCAATCCAACAATCTGTACTAGTTTTTCGTTTTTTTAATTTGTTTTTTGTGGAACTACACCTTATAATTATCTATACTGTATTATTAAAGCCGAAACATTTATAGTTTGATAATCGGTCATTGGTTGGTACTTGGGCTTTGGTATTTAAGTTTTGGTACTTAGGCTTAAATAAATAATAACAGCATGACTTTGTATTATAGATATCTATGAACCTATATACTTTAAGGGGTCTAATTATTTTACAAACACAATCTAATTAAAATTTGTTTATGTCTATTTTAATTTAAACATAGGGTCTACTTATTTAAAATGTTATTAAAATCGAAATATTGAAAGTTTGGTGTTCGGTCGTTGGTTAGTACTTGGGATTAGTACTTAGGCTTTGGTACTTTGGCCTAAATAAAATAATAATAAAAATAACACTTAAAAAAATCTATTTTAACAGGAATAATTATTTTAAAATTTTATTATAAATACTTGTAACAAAAATAAATATTAGTAAAGTAAAAAAATTAATAAACATTAAAAGTAACATGGGAATCACACGGGATATAAGCTAGTATATGTGAAGTCACATTCGCTGGAGTAGTTTGTACACAAAACCTGTCATCGAAATAAGAGGTAACAAAATCCATGGTTGAACATGACCCGCAAAACCCATTTTAGTAATGCTTGGAATTACACATAGGAATAGTATCAAATACATTGTGTACATACGAAGAAGAATTAGAATCTATTAAGATGAATATACAAATTACATTCAATGTAAACTAAGATGAAATTGAACAGTTAATAAGAAGTTGCTAAGAAGGGTACATGATCAAGTTTTTAATTAGTTAAGGATTTGGCAATGTCGGGCACGGTGTCCAAAAACATCAAAGTGATGCTATGTGTAATTTTTTATGGCGAGCTAGATGTTGTAAGGTGTTTTCTGTGTTTGGTAAAATTTAAAAGCTGCTTTTCTGAAAAGTGCTTTTGGCCTAAAAGCTGCTTTTAGAGAAAGCAGGTCCCCCATGCTTTTGAAAAAAGCCGCTTTTCAGCTTTTGCGGAAAGCAGTAGCTGATTTAAACATCAAACCTCATCAAAAACATTATTTTTAATATATTTTTACATCAAAACATGCACATATCAAAAATATTACCAAACAGTCTTTAGTTTTTTATAACAGCACTTTTTTCACCAGCACAACAATTTTTAACAGCAATCCCAAACAGAGCCTTAGGCTTTTTCTGAAATAGAAATAGAATCTAACATGAAATTAACAAAAAAATAGGATTAAACATAACTTGATTATATGTAAATTTCATTGTTACAAATATGTATATGTATTAGATTCTATGGTGAATTCATCTTATATTTGATTTTCAAAATTTATATGAGATTCTATGTTAGATTTGATATGTTAAGCTTAATTTTTTTTAATTTATGAATTTAATCTTAACAATCCATTTTTTTACAAAAAATGAAGTGTTATGATGGTGTTCTTTGGTGTTTTTTATGGAGTGCAACATATAAATATGTAAATTTTCTACGGTATATCTTTTGTAAAAAGGCTATGCGTGTTTTTCTAAATCAATATATTATATAAATATATATGTTTCGTTCATTAGTATTTGTTGATTTTTTTTTTTTTTTTTGTCTTTTTTTTTTTTTAGAACCTGCTGACCAGCCCCATGGCCAAGACAAGGTTAATTACTTTTGAGTAGCGTTAATATCTAATATTTCAATAATATAATTTTTTCTTTGAAACCTTTGAAGACTCGAAGCTTTCATCCATAACAGCAAAATCATCTTCTACCACCTCCAATTTATCTTAGATTTCTTTTCCACAAATAAACTCATCACTCTTTACATGTGGTTCAATCAACTGTATGTGGACATGTCTTCCAACTGAATTTTGCGAACATCTTTTAGTTTTACTGAATAAGCATTACCATGAGATATGTTACATTATAACAGAAGACTAAACAAAATGTTTTCCTCTTGATTTCTACCTAGGCCTTTGCTTTTGTTCCATTGGTGTATATGTGCATCTGCACATACTTTTCATTATTTAAAGTTGGAATGCTGATGTTTTATTCGCTAACACCAAGACAGACAAGTTCGGTCAACTTGCTTATGATTTGCGCGTAAGTTTTTTTTTTTTATAATTATGTTATAACCTGAACTTGTTGTTTTGACAATTTCTCGATTATTAGAGGTGTATACTTACTATCATTTTAACATTTTTGCCAGGATGGTTGCTCGGTATGCTCCTCCAGTTTCTTATAATTTTCTCAACCTCATTAGTCTTGGAAAAGAGAAGAGAACAATCTTTGAGAAGGTGAGCCTCACATGTATTTTAGAACTGCCTTAAGGTCCATACAAAGAGAGTATATACTTCGGTTATTGACATGCTCAGTTTCTGATAATTACACTTTGCCG
The DNA here is from genome assembly GCA_037693485.1 of Kitagawia praeruptora. NCBI lineage: Eukaryota > Viridiplantae > Streptophyta > Magnoliopsida > Apiales > Apiaceae > Kitagawia > Kitagawia praeruptora. Next base: position 134,253,262 of record CM075345.1, read on the forward strand.
AATTCGATACAGTCTATAAGGTGTTTGCGAATATGTTGACTAAATGATGTGACATATATTGATTTTGAATTGTAGAGTGACTTAAATTGACTTCTAATAGATCGAGTGCATGGTGACATAGGTAGTGTTGCACCAGCAATTTTTAAGGCGACATTTTTCGATTCAGCTACTGTTCTTTCTTGGTGCATTAAGGTTTTAGGGGTTCATCATGCTTATTTTCTTTTTTTATCGTTTTCTAGATATGACAAACAGAAAGTCAGGTATTACAGATTATATCAGAACACCATGATCCTTATATAAAGAAGAATCCTGCTCTACTTTCTCAAGATTGTGTATGACTATAAGTCGACATGAACTTATTACCAATATAAGTTGCTATCTGAGATGCCAAACACCCACTATATGTATGGAGAAACTACAGATGCAATTTGCTTGATAATTTTCATCAGTCTCTCTCTTCTTCTCTCTGTTTGTCCTCTTTCTTTAGAAACTTGTAAAATAATGTTATTATTAAGTATGTTGGTCTAAGCAAATGATCACTCTTACCCTTTCATGTATTTGTCTCTTCTTTAAGTCAATTTTTCAGAGTTTTCAATAGTGTTTTAATTATACATATGAGTGTTGTGTTTTGTGTTCATAGTTGCAAGTAATATATACATATTTGGTTATAAGGTATGAAATGCAAACTTACATCTAGAACATGATATTCTAATTCCTTTTATGCTAATGGTGTTATTTGGTCACAGAGAATGGGAAACATTGATGAAGCTGTCCCTTTCTTTGGGGAAGGTTTCAACAAAATATATCCACTTATTATGGTTATTTATACACTGTTGGTTGCTGGCAATTTCTTTGATCGGATGATAAGTTTTTTTGGTAACTGGAAGATACTTAATTTTCAAAGTGAAGCCGACAATTTGGATGGATTTGATTCATCTGGGTTGCTTATACTACAAAGAGGTACTCATCGTAATAAATTTTATTTTTTGTTTCTGTCTAAAAATTACATGAACAATCTTGAGTTGAAATCCTACTCCACTCTCTTTTGATTACTCGAAGGGCTATGCATTAATAATTGAATAGTGCTGAACTAGAGAGACTTAATTATTAACAATCTTGTGAAAGAAACTTATCCTTGGTTTTCCAGAGCGAACTTTGATTGAACAAGGGCGGAAAGTTGGAGAGCTTGTCATTCCATTGGCGAGGAATTTTGGAGACTTAAGCATGGATTTGGAGGTTGGCAGCAACACATCAGTAAGTTTCCAGCCTTTGGAGATCATATCTGTCATCTGTGTAACCCCTTTCATTTTAAAATATATACAATCTTGTGTATGAAGTCACCTTATTTAATCTTTTGAATATAATTTAGTTGTAGTTTCTGGCCTAAATCCACCACATTCAGATATAAAGATTTAAAAGAGTAGTAATAATCATATCTCCGTCATTATGAAACTATCACATATTTTTGTTTCTTGTTCAATTGTTATATGAGAACTACCTGTTTAGGCTAAGTGGAATGAAAGGTTGTGCAGGATAAAAGTTCTGCTCAAATGAAAGCGTCATCCAGTCTACTGGAGGAGGATCAAAAGTGGAGTTTATCTAGACCTAGTGAAACTCGCAGGTACAGCGGGCATAGAGAAGCCATTAGCAGCAAATATGCTGCTATACGGGAACAGAGCAGAAAACCATCAAACATGAAACCTGTGGAGGATTTATCTTCTGCTAAAGTTTCGTTGTTGGATCCAGGAAATTCTAATATTACAGGGGTGACATCTGGCGTAGCTGCAAAATGGGAAACTATGAAATCTGGTTTATTAAGTTTTAAAACTAAAATAGGAGCGAAAAAGTTCCTTCCTTTGCACCAAGTTGAGGATTCCAAATTAATTCATCGTGTTTCCTCATCGGAGTCACTTGAGGATATATTTGAAAGATTGAAACGACCTGAATCAGAACAAGGTGGTCGCACTGAAGAGGATGACAAAGAAATGGATATCTAAGTTTTTCAAATGATATTAGTTTTACCCAATATGATGAGATACTACTGCTCCCTGGTGTAAAGGTGGATAAGGTGAGAGCAAATACCAAAGATGCATACAGGTAAAAAGATACACCAAAGTCATCTAACATATATATACCTGATGAGAAGCTGTCCGGGCCGGGGCCTTCAGTTATTTGCATAATTGCATGACAGTCGGGCCTGATGCTGGACAGCAGGATAATATCGGAAGTAACTGTGTAGAATTCTTATTGTCTTACAGTATAATATATGTGTAGTTCATTTATTCTTTTGATGTCTTAACATACAAGCAGTGTTGCAGATTTCGGAAATCGGAACTATTCGGTTGAGGTACCGATTTACGATTTATCGGGTGATTCGGTTGAAAAATCGGCGATTTATCGGCGATTTTTGCAAAATCGGCCAAATCGATTCCAAAATTTTGACCAATTTTTGGGCGATTTTTCAGAAATCGGCCGATTTTTATAACAGAGCATACAAGCATGAAGTTCATTACAATATATTTAAATTTGCCATATTCATTGTTATATCTTTGTAACATCTTATAAATTCTTTAGAGTTGGTATAGGATTTAATATAGTTTATGGGTTTAGAGTTTAAGGTGTCTAGATGGTCCTCAAATAAATGATATTAGAAATTGATACAATATATTAGGTATGAGCTATATTATATGTTTTGTACAAAAATTTGGATTTTTATTTTTAGAGGGGATGCCAAGAGGGTTGGCAACTTCTCTCGGCACCTCTTGAACACCCTTTTGATTCCAATAGGGAGGCATCTAAGAATGTCTTGTCACACTGGATCTGATACTAATCTTTGCACCCTAATTGAAGATGTCAATGCTCTAACGTGTGTAGACCGTAAATATCGGAAGGCCATTGATAACATTTTCTCACAAGAGCTTGACAGAAATACCAGTTTTGAACAGTAAATATGAACAATATATGCATTTAAAAAGGGTTTGCATGCATTTTTGGAAGGGATAATACGCATTTATGATGGGGTATCCACTCTAATCAGGATAATTAGGGTTTGAGGTATATGAAAGACCATATACAGTATAGGACTTAGGAGTAGGTTCTGGTACAAACTTTTTGAACCTTGTGAAAGAAGTTGAATAACCATACTCCATATATATTGTGAGAATGGAGATTAAAGAAGCCAGTATAACAGTGAATGTGACCAGGCTCCTCGGGCTCCCACTATAATAGAAGTCCTATTTCCCTTTTATTACCACCTGAAAGTTTCAGGTTGCCTTGTTTTGCATCATGCAAGAGTAGCTACCTTAAAACAAGCCTTTTCCTCATAACAAGATTTTGAGCTCCAGACGTAATTATTGATTTTTTCCCAGGATGTTAACTATTTTCATTCTGTCCTTAATCAACTAAAACAACAACACAACGTACTCGTTACATCCCGCATGAGCGGGGTCTGAGGGGGTAGAATGTACGCAATCATGCCCCTACACAAAGGTAGGGAGATTGTTTCCGGTTTTCCGCATGAGCGGGGTCTGAGGGGGGTAGGATGTACGCAATCATGCCCCTACACAAAGGTAGGGAGATTGTTTCCGATTTTTGACCCCCGCCAGGAATCGAACCCGTGAATCTATAATCTTGTAACGGGGACAATGCAGCTCGTTATTTCTTTCTGAAAGACTATAGTTTTTTATTTTGAAAGTACCACGGAGGCATGAATGGTAGTTTTAAGAGAAAAGGTTCCCATTATCACAATTTAAGATATAAAGCTTCTAAAAGAAAGTCCTAAATATCACTTTATAATTCTAAATAAACAGTGCAACGTTTAAGTTTTTTATTTTTTTTTAGAGTTAATTACATTTTGCATTCCTCGGCTTTATTCCAATTTCAATTATATGTAATTTCATAAATTGCATTTTGCATCCTCAAACTTTAAATCATAAGTTGAATCACAACCCCTAATACGTTTTCTATCAAAAATAATAATACTTTAACGAATATATTGAAAAATGTGATATAAAATTATTGCAGTGATGATATAAATTTTAGATTTTAACATGAAACTAATTTTACATTTTTAAAATTTTAAATTATTTTAATATTATTTTTTGGCCATTAATTAATTATAATATTTTTATAAAAAATTGAACTAATATTTTTACTAAATAAAGTTGCGACTACTATGATATATTATATGTATAAAATCATTAAAATATATTTGTACCATCTTAAAAAATATAAATTATATATTCACTACACAGTTTATATCGCATTTGTCAAAACATTCACTAAAAGCAATATTATTTATGATAGAGTACGTATAAAAGGTTGTAATTCAAACTATGATTTAAAGTTTGGAGATGCAAAATGTAATTTATGAAACTATGTATGCATGATTGAAATTGGAGTAAAGCTGAGGGATCAAAGTGTAATTAAATTTTATATATATATATATATAACGCTACATCGTGTAATGTTTGGACATGGGGATGGAGGTGGAGGTGGAGGTGGAGGTGGAGCTGGGTCGGGGTCGGGGTCGGGGTCGAATTTTTTTTTTAATTATTAAAATATTGAAAATTTATATATTATTTTTTAAAATTAATATTTCAAATTTTTATCGGTATTTCTTTTGGTGTCAAACAATTTTTATATGGGTTTCAACGATTTTCATTTGGGGTTCAAAAATGTTCAATTTTTTATTTAATTTTTTTAATTTTATCCATATTCACTTGGGGTTCATTGATTCCATTTTGTATTTTTGAAATATTAAGACGTATTTAGGTTTAGGGATCCAAAACCCTAACTTAACCTATTTTAAAAAAATCGAAATTGATCCTCGATTTTTTTTTAAAATATTAGACCTCCTGACTCGGAAAGATAACACAATTTGAATAGACGTTTTGGTTATAAATTTTCTAATAATATTTGCAAATATATATTTAGCAAAACAAGAAAAGAAAAGGTAACATTATTTAAAGTAGCATTTTGAACTCAAAACACAACTTTAAGTATATACCGTTTTGAGCTTTAAAAAAAAAAATCCAAAACGCTACATGTAACGTTTTATGTAAACACAACTTGAAATTTATTATTTAATAATAGTTATTAATTATGTATTTTTCATAAATAATCGACTAATTAAATAATATTATGTGTTTAAATATGATTCAAATAACTCCATTCTTTATTCATCGTAATTTGTACTGAACTTTATTCTTATTCAATAAATTTTAATATTTTATTGGAAAAAAATAAAAGTTTTCTAGATTTGAAAGAATAAGAGTAAAACTAATCAAAACTGAATTAAAATAAACAAAAAAAAAATTTATTAAATTTTAGGTGCTCACTTTACTAGCTTGGCTCTACCTTCAAATCAGAATTCGGACGATTTATAACACAAAATTCACAAATTTATCTTTAATTTAATTTTTCTTGAGAAAATGACCAAAATGCCTATTTTTCACAAGTTTTTGTCCAAAATACTGATTTTGAAAAAAATGGTCCAAAATACCGACGGGATACGGAGAATCGTCCTCCGTGTTAGGGTGTTGCGGAACACCGTGTACTGTATTATGCATGATACGGAGCTGCGTCCTCCGTGTTAGCATGATACGGTGGACTGTGCACCGTGTTAGATGGGTGCGTAGCACTGTCACGGAATACCGTCCACCGTATCATGCCCTGTTACGAAACACGGAGCTCCGTATCATGACATGTTACGGAACACGCAGCTCCGCAACACACCCCCTATCACGGTATACGATGTACCGTGTCCCGTCAGTAAAAAGGGCCATTCAGTTTCCCAGGTGATTATTTTGGGCCATCACCCATTTTTCTTTAACAAATATTATTTAAAATTACCACGAAACTAAATGGAATGGAAATTTACGAATTTATATATTGAAAATTCTACTTAACTTAGAAAACTTATTTATATTTGATTATATTAATAAAATGCACTTCTTAGTATTTGAATTTATTAGAACCAAAATAGGTATATTTTCAATATTAAATTCATCGATTTTTACATGTATTTTAAAATCTAGCGATCTAATTTGATGATCAAAACTTTGAATAAAGTCCTTTAATACTTATTTATTTATTTATTTTTGTCGTCAATAGTCCTTTTATACTTAATATATAGGGTGAAAAACCAAAATACCCATCAAATAATTTCACTTGCCCAAAATATTTACTGGTGGGATGTTCTGCCCTTTTTATCCACGGTATAAGCATCTTCAAGATGCGTATAGAGTATACGCATAATCAGTTGGCGTGAAGTGTATAAAAGTGAGATTTTGCACCGTGAACATGTGTGGTCTGGAATACACATGTTGAACATGCGTGTTTGATACTGTTCATTTTTTCTTTCGAATGCGGCCGGAGGAGATTTTTTCGTCAAAACTTTGACCACTTCGTTCACTCCCTCTAGGCATCGTTCACTAACGTACCATACACCAAAATGATTGTCTTCTCAATTTTCCATTTCTTTTGCCGGATTTAAAAGTCCCAATTCGAACCTCTTTTTCCGATTCCGCTTTTTGATTTTTTCATACACATCCCTACGGGGCCAGAAATCAATAAATCAATGGGGAGAAATGGAGAGGGAGCTCTGAGCTTCGTTTTGATGTGCTCAGACGTTGTGGAGGTTGTCGGAGGGTGGAGAACGAAGGGAGACGAACAGGGGCGATTTTGAGATCTTCTGAGACGTCGAAACTGCAATTGAGAAAATGAAATGTCGTTGGGATATGCCCTGCAATATGCATGTTAGAAATGTGTATCCCAAATCACGCATCTGAGGGGTTGCGTAATTCGTGGACAAAAAGGACCGGATGCTCTCGCATATGGACATTTCGGGTAACTTCTATTAAAAAATAGTGTAGTTTGGTCATTATTTCTATTTATTATATATATATATATATATATATATATATATATATATATATAGTAATTTACACTTTGCATCCCTCTGGTTTTAGCTTTTTGCACTTAAGGTTCAATAGTTTCAGAATCAACACTTCGCATCCCTCTACTTTAGTACCCGCAACATTTTTCATCCCTTGTGCTAATTTCCGTCAAGGTTGACCGTTAATGTCAGTCAACATTGATATTGGCAGGGGTATTTTAGTCATTTACTTGAATAAACATTTTAAAAAAAATAAAATAAAATCAGAAAACATAAAATTTTTTAAATTTTAAATTTGTAAATTTAACATATTTACACATGTCATTGATAATATTTTTAAATAGATTCAATATAATTTTTTTATGGTTTAAAATTTTTAAATTCAATTATAAAAATTTAAATTATCATACTTTCAAAAAAAATGAACTACTTATATTGAATCTATTTAAAAAATATATTATTAATGACATGTGCAATTGTGTTAAATTTACAAATAAAAAATTTACAAAATTTTTATGTTTTCTGATTTTATTTTACTTTTCAGAAAATATTTATTCAAATAAATGACTAAAATACCCCTGCAAATATCAATGTGGACTAACATTAACGGTCAACTTTGACGGAAATTAGCACATGGGATGGAAAATGTTGCAGGATACTAAAGTAGAGGGATGCAAAGTGTTGATTCTAAAATTATTGAAACTTAAGTGCAAAAAACTAAAACCAGAGGCATGCAAAGTGTAAATTACTCATATAAATATAATACTTTTATGTATATATATGAATATAATATATATTAATAAATTATAATGTCACAATTTATAGGGTGTTGGCCCCCTATATCACAATTTAAAAGAAAATGACCTCAAATATCACAATCTGAAAATTTGGCCCTATATATCACTCTAAAACACTATATCGTGTAGCGTTTTCATTTTTTTTTTTATGAAAACGCTACATCGTGTAGCGTTTTGACTTCTTCTTTTTTTTTTTTTTTTTTACTGAAAACGCTACTTTAAGTTTGGTTTTGGGCTAGTAACGCTACTTTAAGTTTGGTTTTGAGTTTTTTTTTTTTTTGAAACCTTACTTTAAGTTTGGTTTTGGGTAATTTCTAAAACCCAAAATGTAAATGAAAATGCTACATCATGTAGCGTTTTGACTTCTTCTTTTTTTTTTTATACTGAAAACGCTGCGTTAAGTTTGGTTTTGGGCTAGTAACACAGCTTTAAGTTTGGTTTTGGGCTAGTAACGCTACTTTAAGTTTGGTTTTGAGTTTTTTTTTTTTGAAACGTTACTTTAAGTTTGGTTTTGGGTAATTTCTAAAACCCAAAATGTAAACGTTGAACCCCAAAAGTTAATTGTTGAACCCCTAAATTTAATTAAAATTGTATTTTTTAAAATTAAAAATTTAATTAAAAAATTGAATTCGGCGGCCTGATTTTTAAACGCTAACGCGTTTAAAAATCAGGATAAGTTAGGGTTTAGGGTTACAACCCTAAACCCTAGACCCTAAGTTCGTATACGGTTTATTCGTCGTTCTGAATATTTCTAAAACCAAAAATGGAAACATTGAACCCCAAAAATTAATTATTGAACCACTAAATTTTATTAAAATTGGATTTTTTAAATTTAAAAAATACAATTTTAATTAAACATTTGATTATAAATTTTTTAATATTGTTTGCAAATATATATTTAGGAGAAAACAAAAAAGAAAAAAAAAACAAAAATAAAAACTAAAAACAAAAAAAAACTGAAAACACACAAAACCCGCCACATTATTTGGCGTTCTTCCCCCACAAAACACTAGTGGCGTTTCCCCCTCCCCAACGTTATATCGTACAGCGTTCTCCCTCAACGCTATTTTAAGCAACGTTCTCCCTCTTTCTCTCTCTCCTTGTAGAACGCTACACGTTCTAGCGTTTTTTTAAAAAAAATTCAAAACGCTACACACAACTGTGTTTTGGAGTGATATTTGGGACCATTTACTCTCAAATTGTGATATTGGGACCTTTTCTCCAATTTATACACAATTATGATAGGAAAACTAAGTATTAAATTTTTTTTAATATTCGTCATTGTTTTTGTAACGTCAAATTATAGTAAATTACACTCATCAATTATCATACTCCCTCTGTCCCATCTATTTCTTTACAATTTCCTTTTTGGTACGTCCCACCAATTCTTTACATTACTAAAAATAGTAACTTTTAGCAATAAAATACATTATTACATCCAATACTTTACTCCATTTTTTCAACACTTTACACTATTACACCCACTACTTCATTTATTTTAACAATAAAATCACTATTACACCCACTACTTCACTTATTTTTACAATAAAATCACTATTACACCCACTACTTCATTTATTTTAATAATATTACACCCACTATCCTTGGTCTCCATGCTCAGCCCCCATGTTAAGAACCTAACGGGACAGAGAGAGTACATATTACTATGTTATTGGATCGGAGGTTTTGAAATTCAACTTTCAAATCCACACAACTCAATCTTAGCTATATCTACAACATTCTACCATGTATATTGATTAAAATGTCAAGTCTGGCGTCCGCGTGTAGATTTAATATTACTAGAAATTTACATGCAGCATCTGAGTTCAGAGTTTTGACACACCAATATTTAGTCATTCAAACCGAAATCATTTGTATATACAATCACACACACCAAAGACGATCTCACGGGACTGTTTGGAAAATTGTCGTTACATCTGCATTAATTGCCTTGTCAACTTCCCTGGACCCACATATAACATTATTTCACCATCATAACCTTCTGTCTGTAATACTGGCAATTGTTTATTATAATAATCAAATATATTTATTAATATTTTGTGTATTTATAATTTATTTGGTACCTGCTGATTGAATTCATGATCGTATTTCATATCTGTCTATTTTTTCTGTATTTTTTTAACATCTATATTAAATTCTGAATATTTTAACTATTTTAGAATTCAATCAGCTGGATTAACATTATGTGTTACATTCTGCAACATAATATTAAATAATCTAAAGGAAATGTAAAATTTTGTACAAAAAAGGATCAAAATTTCATTTTTCTGTGATTTACATCCCAATTTGGTTACAATAGAAACAGGAAATATAATAGCAAAAGCAAGAATCAATTTCGTCTGTTTTATTGTTGTTGAATTAAAATCTAGGTACCTAAATATTATCTACATGAAGGAAAGAGAAACAACAGATACATTGAACTGTGTGTATATAAATGTAAGAATAAAATCTAAAACTGATGAAGATCATCCTGAGCTTTTTGTCTAACAGTTCTTGAATGTAACAGAACTTTCTTGGTTCCTTTCCCAGTTGATCTAATCAACTTCTTCCAAAACCCTCCTTTACGATGATGATGATGCCTAGTCTCCTCATGTTCTTCCAATGGATTGCTTGCAATAAAAGCAATAGATCTACTCTTTTTAAGTCCGCCATCTGTATTAGTTATGATGAACCCTAGAGACCCTCCAGTGGAAGCATGACGGCGGTGACGGTGGTGTTGATGAACCGGAGACATGGAACCAGAAGAAGCTGAAAGAGATGAAACAGCAACTAGGGTTCTGATCTTGGCACGTGAGGGATCGGAGAATAAAGAGAGATGGTTAAGTTTTTCTCGGAGACAACATGAACAGACTCCTGGTTGTTGACGGTGCTCTGGGTGCTTGTTGCATACCTTTATTTCTGAATCTGACCAACCCATTTTTTGTGTGTTTGAAAGTTGGATTGATTTTGAGAATGAGTGGATACGGGGTTGTGTGAAATGTGTGTGTATATAAGGGCGAGAGAGCGAGAGAGAGAGAGAGAGAGATGGGCGAGAGAGAACGTGTGCAGAGAGAATGAGGGAGGGCGTGGGGAAGAAAGAAAGGTAGAATAGCCGGCTAGGGCCCAATGAAGGATGGTGACACCCGAGTTTTTTATTTTGATTTTGAGTGATTAAATTAGAATTAGTTGTGGAAGTACGTATTTTACATGCATAATAAGATAGTAAAAGATAAAGAGGATGCTTCATGGAAGCAACGTTGGTCCCGGTACACACGGGTAGGTGTTTTTTGTCAACATTGCATGTAGAGCAATGGCCCACCCCGTCAACTCACACGTGTGTCACATTCGTTGAATATAACGTGGTAACTGGTACTCCCTCGGTCGCAAGTAGTAATTTACATTTGCGGACCAGTTTTGGACACAGATTTTAAGATGTATTTTAAGGATAGTTCTATAATTTATTTTTGATATTTTCTATTTTTTATAAAAATAGAACAATCATATTTTTATACAAAAAAAAGAAAATATCAAAAATAAGTTATAGAACTATCCTTAAAATGCACCTTAAAATGTGTGTCAGATACGCGATTTTTTATGTAAAAAATGGATGGGACAGAGGAAGCAGCAGTAGAATGTAGTTGATGGAGTGAAAGTAGGCTTTGTTTGGGCACTTAGTATGGATGACAAATTAAACCAATTCGATGGATACCCGATTTAAAATCTAATTTTTTGGATATATCGAATTCGAATTTCTGGATTTGGATATGGATTTAAATTTCAAACTCGAAAATATTTGGATTTGGATTTGAATTTTATGTTTACCGATCCGAAATTCGATCCGGAACCCGAAAAATATCCGAATGTATATATATAAACACATTATTTAATATATTTTATCACGGATTGTTGTTTCTATTTTTTAAAAATAGTTTCTCTACGATCCAACTGTACGGATCGCAATCTAATCTAGTGAAATTACCAAATTTTAAAAAAAAATAATTTGGTTGGAGATCTTAGTAGTCAACTACCTAATTGACTAGTACTCGTAACAAGTGCTTTGTCACGAATTGTTGATTCTATTTTTTAAAAATTATTTATCGAAGATCCAACCGTACGGATCTCAAGATATATCTAATATAGTGATATTCCCAAATTTTCAAAAAATAAAAAATTAATTTGGTTGGAGACCTTAGTAGTCAACTACCGAATTGACTAGTACTTGTAACTAGTTCTTTGTCACGGATTGTTGATTCTATTTTAAAAAAAATATATATCGGCGATCCAACCGTACGGATCTCAAGATATATCTAATTTAGTTATATTCCCAAATTTTCAAAAAATAAAAAATTAATTTGTTTGGAGATCTTAATAATCAACCATAGAATTGACTAGTACTCGTAACTAGTGCTTTGTCACGGATTATTGATTCTATTTTTTAAAATTTATTTCTCGACGATCCAACCGTACGGATATCAAGATATATCTAATATAGTGATATTCCCAAAATTTTAAAAAATTAAAAATTAATTTGGTTGGAGATTTTAGTAGTCAACTATCGAATTGACTAGTACTCGTAACTAGTGCTTTGTCACGGATTGTTGATTCTATGTTTTAAAAATTATTTCTCGACGATCCAACCGTACGGATCTCAAGATATATCTAATCTAGTGATTTTCCCAAATTTTCAATAAATAAATAATTAATTTGGTTAGAGATCTTTGTAGTCAACTACCGAATTGACTAGTACTCGTAACTAGTGTTTTGTCACGGATTGTTGATTCAATTTTTTAAATATTATTTCTCGACGATCCAACCGTACGAATCTCAAGATATATCTAATCTAGTAACATTCCCAAATTTTCAAAAAATAAAAAATAAAAAATTAATTTGGTTGGAGATCTTAATAGTCAACTACCGAATTGACTAGTACTCGTATCTAGTGCTTTGTTACGGATTGTTGATTCTATTTTTTAAATATTTTCTCGACGATCCAACCGTACGGATCTCAAGATATATCTAATCTAGTGATATTCTCAAATTTTCATAAAATAAAAAATTTATTTGCTTGGAGATTTTAGTAGTCAACTATTGAATTGACTAGTACTCGTTACTAGTGCTTTGTCACATATTATTGTTTCTATTTTTTAAAAATAGTTTTTCGACGATCCAACCGTACAGATCGCAAGATATATCTAATCTAGTGATATTACCAAATTTTAAAAATTAAAAAATTAATTCGGTTGGAGACCTTAGTAGTCAACTACCGAATTGACTAGTACTTGTAACTAGTTCTTTGTCACGGATTGTTGATTCTATTTTTAAAACAATATATCTCGACGATCCAAGTATCCAACCGTACGTATCTCAAGATATATCTAATTTAGTGATATTCCAAATTTTCAAAAAATAAAAAATTAATTTGTTTGGAGATCTTAATAATCAACTACAGAATTGACTAGTACTCATAACTAGTGCTTTGTCACGGATTGTTGATTCTATTTTTTAAAAATTATTTCTCGACGATCCAACCGTACAGATCTCAAAATATATCTAATGTAGTGATATTCCCAAATTATTAAAAAATAAAAAATTAATTTGTTTTGGAGATTTTACTAGTCAATTATCGAATTGACTAGTACTCGTAACTAGTGCTTTGTCACGGATTGTTGATTCTATTTTTTAAAACTATTTCTCGACGATCCAACTGTACGGATCTCAAGATATATCTAATCTAGTGATATTCCCAAATTTTTAAAAAAATGATTTGGTTGGAGATTTTAGTAGTCAATTATCGAATTGACTAGTACTCGTAACTAGTGCTTTGTCACGGATTGTTGATTCTATTTTTTAAAAATTATTTCTCGACGATCCAACCGTATGGATCTCAAGATATATCTAATTTAGTGTTATTCCCAAATTTTCAAAAAATAAAAAATTAATTTGTTTGGAGATCTTAATAATCAACTACAGAATTGACTAGTACTCGTAACTAGTGCTTCGTCACGGATTGTTGATTCTATTTTTTTAAAAATTATTTCTCGACGATCCAACCGTACGGATCTCAAGATATATCTAATCTAGTGATATTCCCAAATTTTTAAAAAATAAAAATTAATTTGGTTGGAGATTTTAGTAGTCAACTATCGAATTGATTAGTGCTCGTAACTAGTGCTTTGTCACGGATTATTGATTCTATTTTTTAAAAATTATTTCTCGACAATCTACCCGTACGGATCTCAAGATATATCTAATCTAGTGATATTCCCAAATTTTTAAAAAATAAAAAATTAATTTGGTTGGAGATTTTAGTAGTCAACTATCGAATTGATTAATACTCGTAACTAGTGCTTTGTCACGGATTGTTGATTCTATTTTTTAAATATTATTTCTCGTCGATCCAACCGTACGAATCTCAAGATATATCTAATCTAGTGATATTCCCAAATTTTCAATAAATAAATAATTAATTTGGTTAGAGATCTTAGTAGTCAACTACCGAATTGACTAGTACTCGTAACTAGTGTTTTGTCACGGATTGTTGATTCTATTTTTAAACATAATTTCTCGACGATCCAACCGTACGGATCTCAAGATATATCTAATCTAGTGATATTCCCAAATTTTCAAAAAAGAAAAAATTAATTTGGTTGGAGATCTTAGTAGTCAACTACTGAATTGACTAGTACTCGTAACTAGTGTTTTATCACGGATTGTTGATTCTATTTTTTAAAAAATATATCTCGATGATCCAACCGTACGGATTTCAAGATATATCTAATTTAGTGATATTCTCAAATTTGTAAAAAATAAAAAATTAATTTGGTTTAAAATCTTAGTAGTCAACCATCGAATTGACTAGTACTCGTAACTAGTGTTTTGCAACGGATTGTTGATTTTATTTTTAAAAATTATTTCTCGACGATCCAACCGTACGGATCTCAAGACATATCAAATCTAGTGATATTCTTATATTTTCAAAAAATGAAAAATTATTTTGGTCGGAGATCTTAATAGTCAACTACCCAATTGACTAGTACTCGTAACTAGTGCTTTGTCACGGATTGTTGATTCTATTTTTGAAAAATTGTTTCTCGACGATCCAACCGTACAGATCTCAAGATATATCAAATTTAGTGATTTTCCCAAATTTTCAAAAAATAAATATTAATTTGGTTGGAGATATTAGTAGTCAAAATTAGATACATCACTTATATAACGCTTCCATAAGCGCTATGGAAGTGAATGCACTTACTTAGACAGCGCTTCAATAAGCGCTATATAAGTGAATGCACTTTAATTTCTGCCCAGAATATGCAGAATTTATTTATTTACTTGCTAATTATGTGCAAAATTTATTAATTTATATTTGCAAATTGAATTAAAATATTATTATATACAAAATATCGTAAGCAATATTCAATGACAATAATAAATATATAGCAAATCAGAAAATATAAAAATTGACAAAACTAAACATATAAGGGTCAAGAAAATATTAATCTATATAAAATTATTTTATCGAATATTTTTGATTCAATCATTTTTAGTTTCGGATTTACATCGGATTCAAGTCATATTCGGTTCGGGTAAATTTTTATTCGGATTTGATCGGTTCTGATTATAGTCGAATACATGGTTATCATTGGATACAGTATTTTGGATAATTTTTGGTTAAATTTCCGGTTCGGTTAATTTTCGGATAGTGTCAAATCGGTTTTCGGATCGTTATCGAATTTGATTAAATTGAACCGGTTTTGGTTCGGATTCGGATTGTTTTGGTTTCGGATCCAATTTCGGATAATTTATTTCGGATCGAATTTCGGATTCGGTTCCACATATTTCGGTTCGGTTTTTCGGATCCAGACCCATTTTCCCAGGTCTAGTTATGTCTGGTCTGAAATGATCGGGGTTAAATAAATTATTGTTAAATTTTGGTGGGTAACTAGGATTTAAAATTTTCTAAAAAATTTCAATTAAAAATCATGATTTTATTAAAAAAATAAAGTTATTAATTTTTTTTTTAATTTAACCGGAATTTCAGAGTAGATTAGCATCCTTAATTAAGTCTAAATATGTGCAGTCTGTGCAGAGATAGGCCAATATTCAATCTGATCCGTGACTCGTGAGACACTTAATAAGTGGAAATGGATTTCCTGCAAATTTAAACACATGGCTAATAGAGTTGTAATTCGAGTCGAGCCGGGCGAGTTCGAACCGGGTAGTTATTCGAGCTGGGTTTTTTTAACGAGCCGAGCCGGCTCGTTTAACTAAATGAGCAGAATTTTTTGCCCGAACTCGGCTCGTTTAACTAAACGAGCCGAGTCGAGTCGGCTCGTTTATAAACGAGTCGAGCAAGCCAAAATAACACTTAAACGAGTCTAATTTTCTACCCGAACTCGGTTCGTTTAATTTCACGAGCCGAGCTGAGCTGGCTCGTTTAATTAAACAAGCCGGAACCTCTACCCGAACTCGGTTCGTTTAACTAAACGAGCCGAGTCGAACCAACTTAAACGAGTTCCGCTCGGCTCGAATTACAGCCCTAACGGCTAACTTCAAAAAAAAAAAAACACATGGCTTGTCCACATTGAGTCATCTTCGGTTCATTTCTACTTTATAGTTACTAGCTTATAGCCCGTGCTTTTGCACGGGTTACTTTTAATATTTTATAATTTATTTATAATATAATATAATATTATAAATATTAATTTTAATATGTTATTGAAAGAATTTGAACCTTACATATTTGTATATAATAATTTTTAGTATTAAATATAAATTAATATGTTGTTGGCGGGAATCGAACCATGGACCTCTGCATATAACAACTTTTAGTATTTTAGTATTATTAAATCTTATTAATAATTTTTAGTATTAAATATAAATTAATATGTTGTTGGCGGGAATCGAACCTTGGACCTCTGCATATAATAACTTTTAGTATTTTAGTATTGTTAAATCTAACGGTCATGATCTATTTGAGTTACTGATCTAACGGTGATAAGTGAGGGATAACAAAAAATGGGGATAACCAAAAATAAGGGGTAACCAACTACAAATTATACCTCCTCTTGCTTATTATAATATAGTATAGATGTCTTTAAAAATTATGTCTTCGCATTTAGTCATCTTCAGTTCATTTCCATTTTAAAATATGTCTTCACAAAGCTCGTATTCAATTTGTGTCGGTCGAGTAATCAACTAATAACAATCATTTTTGATATATAATAGGAGAACAAGGGGTTTTTTTAGGGGTATTTTGAGCCAATAAACCCTTGTAAATTTACTATTTTACCCTTGTATTTTACAAAATTACATTAATTGTCACTCCCTTATTTTGAAGATAAAAATTAAGTTATTATTGTGTTTGTGGGAAATTGAACCAACAACCTCTTCTATATAAATATTCCTCCAAACCATTGTGCTACTTATGTTTTTTAGTAAGAAGTGAAAACTTTTTTACATAAATTCGATCTCTTTATCAATTTCTGGAAAATCTCTCTATCAATTTCTGGAAAAGGACCCGGGTTATTATGCTAGTATTGAAAATATGAGATACTTGATTAAGTGCCATATACTACAATTTGCATATTACATATGGAAACGAAGACAAAGCTATAGGAACAACGACAAAAAAGAAAGAAAAAAAAATCTGAAGATGTCAAAAAGACAAGAAGCAAAGGAGGTAGCATGTGCAACAGAATTATTCGTAGAATAATTTAGGTGAGATGATTCCAAACTCAACTTATGTACTCAAGTTCTAATACAAAAAGTTACTCCCGTGTGTCGGGACAATGGACATAAACAAAGTTAAGACCCCTCGATCTTCTTCTATATTATAATCGATACCTTCTTGTTTATTGTGATTACGAATCTTGTCAAGTACGGGTACCTGGGAAGTGGGATCGATGTCTTTTGCTACCGGGGCATCCTTCACTTGTATTTTGTTACCATTGGTATATATATTATCCTTTGTTGGTCTGAACTAGTCATAGATTTGTATAATATGGGTTTCTGGACTTGGTCATAATTTTCCCATCTTTTTCACAAGCTTAAATATTGTTCTAGTATATTTTTATTTTATTTTCCTTGAAATTATAAGTAGTTTAGTACTCCTATGTTGTTGTTTACCAACACAATTAGGTACCCACAGTCCTGTTACTTGTCCAACTAATGTTACAGTTAACAACTAAATTACTCCCTCCTCCGTCATTTTGATTTGTTATCATTTTAAAATAGGGTGTTAAAATAGGATTTTGATTTGTTATCATTTTAAAATAGGGTGCTTTAAAATAGGATGTTTGGTTAAGGTGGATTTTAAGGATAGTTCAAATAACTTATTTTTGAATTTTTTTATGTATAAAAATAGAACAATCATATTTTTATAAAAAAAGAAAATTTTAAAAATAAGTGATAGAATTATCCTTAAAATCCACCTTAAAATGCGTACCAGAAAGTAACAAAAGAAGTGATAACAAATCAAAAGAACGGAGGGAGTGTATTGTAGTATGTGTCAGTGTGAGTGAGACATCTATACTATCTATCTATCTATCTATACTATAATATTATCAGGATTGTAAAAATCGGTAACTCGGACCGAGTACTCGGCCGAGTACTCATTTTGAACCCCTAAACCGATCCGAGTAGTGAGTAATCGGACCAAAAATCGGTTTTTGCTATAACTCGGTCAAGACTCGGGTTGACTCCGAGTAATCGGGGTCAAACTCGGGTTTGACTAATATTTTTTTTTTTTTTTGCTAAGTACTAAAATATAATTTTTATTTCTCAACTTATAGACTATAGTTATAATCTAGATTCGACCCAATTAAAAGTCCTCTCTCTCAAAGATTCTATATATACACTTATATCACGTTTTAATATTATTAGTAATATTAATATTATTACTTGGACACATGTACACTAAAATTAGAATAAATATTATTAGTAATATTAATATTATTACTTGTTAGCAGGGTTGTAATAATATTATTAGTAATATTAATATTATTGTTAAGTTTTAAGTTTAACACATGTACACTAAAATTAGAATAAATACAGATAAATTATGAGAAAATAAATTAAAAAACAATATCCGATTAGTAGTCCAAGTACTCATTCCGAGTACTCGCCGAGTTTCCGATTACTCATTTTTCTGGACCAAAACCGAGTTGGTCCGATTTTCGATTTTTACAACCTTGAATATTATAAGCAAAACAACCTCTATTTGGTTTGGTTGGTAGTATGGTCACTTTATTTAGTCACTTTCCTTGGTCACTTTATTTTATCAAAATAAAATATTACATTAAAATAATAAAAGTAAACATAAACAAATACAAAAAAACAAGAAAAGCAAATTAAAACAAACACAACTTCTTTCATCCTCCAACAACCTACGCAATCTCAATCTTAGCAGCTAAATTACTTTCAATTCCAACACTAGCAGATACAACACAACCCAAGCTATAATCTCCATACGTAATCACCACAATTAGTCTCGAACCCACCCATCTCCATCTACGTCATCGACACAATCACTATATGTATCTATTTGTAATTTATCTATTTCTCGGATATTTGATTAAATTGTTAATTTGGTTAATGACTTTGTTCATGAGGTTGGGATTTCTCGATTAATTTAACTGATTGGCTAATTAAATTCGTAATGGCAACTGTAAGAGTTTGTCCTTAAATGATTCAATGGAGATATTAATCATGTGAGTCCCACTCTAGGGAGAACCATCTTACGTGGAGAACCGTGGAGAACCACTTAAAATGCATTAAAATAGTCCTTTATATAAGGCCCCTGGCGGGGCCCCTTCACATAAAAGTCTTATAATTCTACCCTCTATCCATTCATCAAAAAAAAAAAAAAAATTTAAAAACTTTTAAAAAAAATTTAAAAAAATGTTGCCACGTCATCATTTTTTGAAAATTCTTTTAAAAAAAATTTTTTTTGTAATTTTTTTTTATAAATAGGTAGAGCATAGAATTATAAGACTTTTTTGTGAAGATGCCCCTGCGGGGCCCTTATATATAAAGCAATTATAATGTATTTTAAGTGGTTCTCCACGGTTCTCCACGTAAGATGGTTCTCCATGGAACAATGACCTTAATCATGTTGCTCTTCACATATGTAGATTTTTTGTATTTGTAAAAGAGTCACACTTCTAATCCGAATTGTTATTGCTAATTACTACTATTAAATTTGTAACTTTAACATTTTTCCTTCTGATTACATTGGCCCTTGACCCCTTAATATACAACTCTTGCTGCAGTACGAACATACAAGTATGCTATATCAAATCTCAATTTGGCCCCCTCCAGGATTCTTGCCGCAACCCAAAAAGAATGATTATTGGCTAAAGTCGACTTGCATTTTGTTTTCTGTTCACTTTAGAATCCACCGCAAGTGTAGCATAACAGGAGCAAGTTTTCTTGATGTTCATGGAACATATAAGTATGCCTTTAAAACCCATAACAAAATACAATCCCAATCCACGCTAACACTAAAACAAGAATAGAAAATACCCTGCCAACTGAAACCGCATTCCTAATTGTACCTTTGTATGCAGCATCTATTCACACTAAAAACTCTTACATACTCATGAGTATAATTCTTAGCTAACAAGAGAAACACTAACCTCACAGCCCAAAAATGTAGGTTGGCAATGGTTGAAAATCATCACATCACATAGCTGTTCTACACAAATTTTTTTTTAAAAAGAACAAACTGCTGATTTAGTAACTGATGAATTTTATAGGTTTTCGTACTTAATTGATAAAAAAAATCCATAACAAGTGCCAGAGAGGCCCACCTGATGTTCCCTTAAAGCTACAATGAAGAAGCTAGCAGCACTCATTAAGTGTTCGTGGTAGAGCTGATTATTAGTAAAACAAATTGAAACTACATGTAGTTAAATGTGTGATTATTTTGTTTGTTCTTCTCAGAAAACTTTCCTTTTAATCAAATTTATGTGTGTAACTGGCATTTGATTTTTATCCTTGCTTGACAACAATTTAATGTAACATGAAGAGTCCAAATTATGAAAGAAGCAATTATGGACCCGGTGAGCATGGAGATGAGTACAATGGAAAACGTCTGAAACAATACCTAGAACGTATTAATAAACTGCGGGAAATATATGAGAATGAGGTAATTCAAACTAAGAGCTCTACTTTGAATAAGTTACATACTTGCTCATTATAAATAATAACCTTCAAATAATTTACAAATATATTGGAGATTGTTACGGAAAAAAGTATGTTGGAAATAATAGCCGGCAAGCATAGGATAAAGCGTGATGCAAAAATCCGTGAGGAGTACAAGGAAACAAAGCATCATTCTGGTTTGTATTTGGTCAAGTTTATTTTGTTTTGTTTATAGTCCTCCTGTTGAGCTAATACTCTTGAAATTGATCAGCTAGACCTCTAAACCTGTCCATCCTAATTTGTCAGCATTTATTTAGCTTTTACTTGAACTGCATGAGCTATTGTTTTGTTTTGTGCATTTCCTTGATTTGCACAAATATCAATTCTTTGAAAAATATTATGCTTTCTGTTGTTTTTTCCTGGAATCTCTTAAAAGATAATTAAGTCATGCCATCATTATTATGTGCACGTGTTACTACAATTCAACTATCAACTACTGCTTCGATTGTGTCCTGCACTCTAATCCGAGTTGTGCGAGCCTAGAATCACAGTAATTGTAGGCTAAAGTTAAGAGATTTAGTCATTTCAGTTCAGGTGCTTTGTTTTCAATCTCTACTTACCGATTTGTTCATAATTTGTTGAATTCAGTTGAGATTTGTGTTGTTACTGCTTATTCACTTGCGGTTAGACTGACTTAGTGTTAGTAGTTGCTGTTATTGAAGAAAAACACAAAAATTTTAGGTTAAGTTCTGTTTTGGAGCCTTATAGTTGTTACTATATTCTGGTCTGAGTTTGAAGTTATTATTGGATTTGTGAAGTGATTGATATTGAGAATTGTTAAGAAGAGTCTCTGATCTGTTGTGTTGAGAAGTGAATTGTGGTGATCTACTGTGTATTAATAGTATGCGCTGAAGGTGTTCGATAGTTTGCCTGTGTGAACAATTGATAGAAGTTTAGTGCAGCTGTGAAATAGTTGTGATTGTGAATTGATATAACTAGAGAAGGTTACCGAATAGACTGCTATTGTTTTTCCTTGAAATCTCTTAAAAGATAAATAAGTCATGCCATCACTATTATGTGCACGTGTTACTATAATTGAAGTAAAATATTAATGATATATTTTCTGTATTAACTTCATCTTATAATTTTTTAATTTCTAGAAAAAAAAAAAGAATTGTTGTGTATATTAGTGTGAGTGGCTTAAAAATTCAGCACAATATATGGTTTAAGGGTGTTTGTCTAAAATGCCAAATAGATATATTACCTCATATTTTTGTTTTTGTTTTTTATGAAATGTATCTATTTAACTAAAATTTTGTGTTTATGTTACTTGACAGATGTACCATCCAATTCTAATATGACAAATGGAAGTTCTGTTAAAGAAAAAATGAATAACTCATCCAATTCTAACACGACAAATGGAAGTTGTGTTAAAGAAACAACGGATAACTCACATGGAACCGCTACCAAAAACTATACTTCTGGATCTGGTATGTATAAAATACTAAATAACATGTATTTTATTCATGATGATGGTGGAATTTGGGTGGATAATTGAAAGCATATGAATAATAGAAGTCTTTAGGATATTATGATTTGTGAGGATATTTAGAGAATAGTACCAAGTTTTAGTCATAAGATTTGAGACTTATGACTAGTTTTTTCAGAATTCACGCTATACGTAATTTTTGAGTTTTATACGCTATACGTAATTTTTGAGTCATAAGATTGGTGGACAAATTTATCCGGATACAATATTTGAGGCATTAAGTGGCCCACCTATTTGCAATGCTCATCTTCCAAATGAAGATAATCACTATCAACTTGATGAATATCCCGTAACCCCAGATCAAATGGATGATTACACATGTCCTTACAGCAAAGTTGCTCTCCTCATGGGATGCCTTTCAGCTTATCGTATTGATACTATTGTATTGATACTATTGACTATTACCTAGATTTGTTCTAAATGCTCAATAGGCGATTAGTTTTTCATAATTTCTCGGCATCTCTTTATTACAAAAGAAAGACAATACTTATATAGTTAGTCAGATTTATAAACAAATAATGGTTTTTTAACAATTTGATACACCTTCTTTGTTTTCTTATATTTCATATGTTTTTCTTTAATCCATACTTTTAATTGCATACAATATTTACCATGCTAATAATGGTTTATATATTCTTGAAGAACAAGTCTCTCATCTTCAAATTCTATACTTTTGATTGATTCCCTGTAAGTTGCGGAACAAACTCATACTTTTGATTGATACCCTGAAGCTGCAGAACAAACTCATTCAATCACTACGAGCAGGAAAGAAGGTAGTAGCACTCAATTATAAACAATTATTGATTTTTTTTACCTTTGTTATTCCAAGAATGTGCAGTTTTGTGTCTGTACATATATACATGCATGCGCCAACATATATTAGAGTACAAGATAGTAGTTCAGAAATACTAATTATATGGTCTTCGACTTCTTCATATATACCTACACCACGGGCTTTTGGATTAGTCAAAAAAAAATTCCCCAAATATTTTTTTAAATCCGGGTTCGGCTTAATCGGTTTCAACAATCGAATTGATAACTTGATTAGCTTTGATTTAGTGTTTTATTATTTCATATATAGGTAGGATGACTGGTTTTATGCAAGAAGAGCCAAGACAACTAATGCTTGATAGTAGGAAACAAGTTAGTGAAGATGGTCAGGAGGTAACTGATTCTGAAATTTTGCAACTTTATGATGGAGATAGGATCAACGACTTGCTACAAGACTTATTACATTGTATCTTAAGGCGTTTGTCAGTTGATGATGCAGCAAAAACTACTGTTCTATCAAAAGAATGGAGGCATATTTGGGCAATGAACACCCATCTTATTCTTGATGAGTTTTTCTATGAGTTTTTCTTCACACGTTTGACATCTAATAATACCAACAAAGAGGCACACCAATCTGCTTTTCCAAGAGCTATTGAAATGATTATATTAGCTTATCTGAGTTCAGATTGTCTCTTTAGGCAGTGTGATTCTCAGACTAAACACGTGTTTGGCCGTTTAGAGAGAAATAAGGGTGTCCAAACTTTGTGGCAAGGGTGATTAGAAATGCAAAAGGCAATTGTCATTGTGAAAGCTCAGACATGGAAGATAATTATTCTAGATCGAGGTGAAAACTGAGCTATTCAATTTCAAATTAACATCAGTTATGCTGACAAGGTGTGTACAGGTGTTAACAGCAGCAACGGTATTTGAATTCAACCAGTGGAATTCAGATGAGTATTCAGTTAATATTGGTTGGCGATGTAGTTGAGGATTAACATCCTAGCATGTTGTGCTTATACCAGTTCCGGCCTCACCTTTGATATGTTGCTATGCACTCTGTAATATTAGTAACTATGACTTTCCATCGGTACTGAACTACTAAAATGTTGCCAATCCAAGTCTATTTCAATAATGTATTTATGTCTTCAACTGTTTACACTACGCCGATACATATTGAATATATGAAAGGCTATATAGAATAGAATAATAAATAGTTTAATAAAATAAAATAATGAACACTCTCGAATATATGAAAATACTCAAATAAACTAAAATATTTATAAACAAATTATGAACATGTAAAATAATAGGAATTGTCAAAAAATATGTTTAATTATGTTCATTATATTATATATAAAAAATTCTTTCAAAGGTAAATATATTAGCAATATATATATATATATATATATATATATATATATATATATATATATATATATAATCTCAAATAAATTAGAATATGTAATTAATATTTAAATTTGTAATTTAAATTTTGTTTATCAACCTTTAACAAAAAAAAACATTAACAAATTATTTTTTTAAAATCAATCAAATTAAAAATAAAATAAAAAAACTAAAAAATTAAAACAAACAACATGATATATAAACCATTCTTCCCAAGAAAAAAAATATTAATCATCAAAATTCGTTGGATCTAATGCTAAAAATATATTCTTTTTCTAATATTTAAAATACTATTATAGGTTCCAAGTTCGAATCCCACCAAAAACATATATAGTATTTTATAAACTACTCTAGCGAGTTTTTTTTTTGCCACAACTACTCTAGAGAGTTTAAGATTCAATTCCCGTCAACAACATATTATTAATTAAAATAATATCGTTAAAAATACTATCAAACATGAATTATAATATTTAATTATCTTCTATAATTTATTTTGTTAAATATAATTGGTGTGAATAATGTCAGTGTTTAATTGTTATAGAGATTCATCAGAGTTTAACTGGAAGCTGGAAGCAGTCAGAGTTTAATAAAACTCTGACAATTGGAAGCTCGACAGAGTTTGCTAAACTCTGTCAGGAGGAAGCGTTTACTGGTCATCATCAGAGTTTGAAAAGTAATTGAAGATAATTATGGAAGCGATATCTTTGAAGATTGGATAGCTGTCAAAGACATCGTGATGACTAAGAAGACGTGTAGCAATCATAATTGATAGCATTTGTATAGCTGATTTATAGGAGTATCAAATTATCGATTGTACTGTAGCTGTATATCTTTATAAATACAGTTAGGTTAACCCTAGAAGGGTATTGTGAAACGTATTATCAATTCATTGTAACCTAAGCAGCTCTCTGTGATATTTTACATCACTGAGAGAGGAGTTATTAATTCCATACAAGTTTTTGATTGTTTAAACGTGTGTTAATTGTTATTCTCTCATACGAACTTGATTATATTTGTGTATTCGGCCTAACAATTGGTATCAGAGCAGATCTGTTACTCTATACAGTTTAAGATCCACACATAACTATAATAAATGACAGAGATACCTCCTCCATCAGGTTCTATGACTGAGAAGGCTCAACTACTATTGTGAGTCGTTATGAGACAATTAGGGTTCCTATTCTCAGGCCGGCAGAATATTCAATCTAGAAGGTGAAGATGACCATGTTTCTGGAGGCTACAGATCCAGAATATCTTGATAGAATTTATGAAGGTCCTCATAAGCCTACAAAGTTATCTGCTGCTACTGCTGGTCAAGAAGCTAAAACAGTTCCAAAGGAGAAAAAAGATTTGACTCCTGAGGATATTTCATCTATTGCTAAGGATGCAAAGGTTAGACATCTACTTCATAGTGCCTTAGACAATGTTATGTCTAACAAAGTGATTAATTGCACAACTGCCAAAGAAATCTGGGATGCCCTTAAAGTTAGATGTCAAGGAACTGCTGCTATCAAGAAGAACAGAAGGAACATACTCACACAGGAGTATAAACATTTTGAGGCTAGATCTGAAGAAAGCATGACATAAACATTTGATAGATTCTGTAAGCTACTCAATGATTTGTCACTGGTCAATAAAGAGTATGATCTAGAAGATTCGAATCTCAAATTTCTTCTTGCTCTACCTGAAAAGTGGGATGTTAAGACAACCACTATAAGAGATAATTATGATCTTGCTGACACTGAGATTGATGAAAGCTATGGGTTGCTCAAAACTAATGAACTGGAAATGGAACAGAGAAACAGGAGATCAAGCAAGAAGACAAAGTCTGTTGCTCTAAAGATTGAAGAAAAACCCTTGAAGAAGGAAGCATCAAGGAAGAAAGTTAAGGGAAAAGCTTTAGTCATACATTCTGAAAGTAAGTCATCAAATTCTGATGTTGATTCAAACACTGATGAATCATCTGACTCCGAGGATGATGAAGAAGAAATGATGCAAATGGCTACTTTGATGGTGAAGACTTTCAAGAAGATGGGTTTCAAGAACTTCAAGAAGGGAAAAAGGTTCTCTAAGAAGGATTCAAATTCTGACAGAAGGAGTTTTAGAAAGTCTGAGAGAAAGGATACCAAATCTGGGAAGAAAGACAAGTCTGAGATTCAATGCTACAAGTGTAAGGAGATGGGTCACTATGCTCCTGAGTGCAAGAAGGGTAAAACTGAAAAAGCACTCTTCACAAAAGGCAGAGACTGGGCAGACACTTCAGACTCAGATGAGGATGTTAACTATGCTCTCATGGCTTTTATTGAGAATGAATCTGAAGATTCTGAAAACAAGGTACCCCTAACTACCTATGCTTATAATACTGATAATGTATCTGAATTGAGAATTTATCTTAAGGCCTTACATATCAGTTATAGGGATCAGACTTTAGAGAATGAGAGAATCAAATCTGAGAATTTTGAACTTAAAGAAAGAAATAAATGTGTTGAAGAGAAACTTGTTAACATGCAACAAGTTCAGAAAGAAAGAGATGATGCTGTTTATCTAGAACAGGAGTTGCTTGGAATATATAAGCAACTAGAATCTGAATTGGAGAAATCAAATCATATAATTAAGACTTGGACTCATTCTGGAAAAGACACTCATGAGGTTTTTCAATCAGACACAGTTGGTTTAGGTTACTGTGAGGAAGATGAACTTAGGTTTCAAAATCAAGTCAAAATTAGAACACATCTTCCATCTAGAAAATTTGTTACTGGAACAAGTGAACCTAAGTCTGAAGTTGAAAAAGTAGCTGTTAAGGAAGAATCAGTAAAAACTTGTGTTAAACAGATTAATATTGGTTCAATGACAGATAAAAAACTCAAACATAAGCTTAAGGAGTTAAAATCTGTTAAGAAATAGAAAGTGTCCAGCAAGAATAGAAATGGTAAAATAGGCATTACTAAAGGTAATAATCAAATGCTTCTACTTATGCTCCAAGAAAGACATGTCATAACTGTGGTAGTACTAACCATCTTGTTAGTTTCTGCAGGAAAAATAAAGACATTAATTCTTTACCCTCCAGAGTAAAGAATGATTATGTTAAAACTAGACCACAGACTTTATGCAAACATTGTGGAAGTACTTGGCATTCTATTTATACTTGCAGGGATTATCATGCTATTTATCATAATTATTATGAACTGAAGCCCAATCTGAAATGGGTTAAGGTTAATTCTGCAAGTGTAAACCCCGAAAATGTTAGCTTAAGCTCTGATAATAAGAATTCCGCTGCTAAAGCTAACAAAGTTAAGAAAGCCAAAGGATCCAAGCAAGTCTGGATCCTTAAATCTGACCTTAAGCGAATGTTTGTAATTGCAGGGCATCAGGGAGAGTACCCTAGTCGTGGACAGTGGATGTTCAGGACACATGACTGGAAATAAAGCCCTGTTATCAGAGTATGTGGAGAAGGCTGGCCCAAAAGTTTTCTATGGAGATGGCAACGTAGGACGTACTCTGGGATATGGCAATATCAATCTTGGAAGTGTCATCATCATAAATGTAGCTCTGGTTTCAGGACTCAAGCATGATCTGCTATCTGTGAGTCAAATCTGTGATAGAGGTTATCATGTAGATTTTCAACCTGAATACTGTGAAATTATCAGTAAATCTACAGGTAAAGTTGTTCTAGTTGGACACAGGCACAATAATATCTATGAAATAAGTTTGTCAACAAACTCTGATAGAAAAGCTGTATGCCTGTCAATAAGAATGTCTAGTGAAGAGAGTTGGAAGTGGCATAAGAAACTCTCTCATTTGAATCTGAACAACATCAATGAGTTGATAAGAAAGGATCTTGTAAGGGGACTCCCAAAGTCTTTATTAAATGTTGATGGTCTGTGTGATTCTTGTCAAAAGGCCAAACAAAGGAAGTCATCTTTCAAAAGCAAGTCTGAATCTTCAATTGTTGATCCTTATCATCTTCTACATGTTGATCTGTTTGGACCAGTGAATGTCTTGTCTATTGATAAGTGGATTTTATATCCACTTGGAGCGTTCCATATCGGCTTAAATTGATTGTCTTGGACTCAAGTTTGTTGTAGTTTTAATGTGTTTATGTAGTTGTGCAGGGTTGCAAGAATATTGATTATGGTTGATGCTTCTGTCGTTTTTGGAGGTTAAATTGATTAAAATTCGGATTTTCCGGGACGGTTGCGCAGTCTACACTGTTTTGGCCATATCTGGAGTTCTAAAAGTCCGTTTTCAGCGATCTTACTGTCCACGCGAAGCTTGGGAGATTTTCTACAACATGGGACAGGGCTTACACGAGCAGGCTGCGCGTGGTGGGAGCAGACAGCACGACAAACAGACTAATGGGAGCAGGGAAATTACTGTTTTGCCATTTTCAAGTTCTAATTGTATTTCGGGCAGTTTTTAGTACCTTAATTGAATTCTAATTGTAATAGAAGGTAATTTCTTGCTGGGCAAGAAATCTAGAACCTATTTAAACAAATCTTAGCATTGTAATTTGGATCATCGTTATTATTATTGTATCATAGCTTAGATCTGCAAGTGATGTGTCAAATTATACCTAACCGCAAGCGCACGGTGTCTATTGCTAGTACAGATGGCAAGCGGGTCGAATCCACAAGGAGACAGGTTCTACTAATTCCTTTTCAGTTATCGCTAATTGTTTCAAGGGTCATACGAATATGTGAAATTATTAATTAACTAATTAAACTAAATTAACACTAATTAAACAGATGATAAACAAATTATTTAAAACCTAGGGCAATCAGGTCCACCATGCTTACACAATTGGCTCTTAAGCTAAAGCAATCAATGTGATCCTATAACTAGAGTATGTTAATCTCTTTCAAGCATTAACACTCTCGAAACATTCAACACAATTAACCACTTTTAGTAATTCAATCAATCAGGTAATTAGAGTCAAGTTAATCTCTTCCAAGAATTAATGCTCTCAGAAATCCAATGATGCTTCCGCACTCAAATTCAATTCTGCTAATCGTATGTGTGCCTCTAGTAAGTAAATCTCTCGATCCATACCCCTATTTGCATATAATTAATCCATGATATTGACCAATTACACAAATTAATGATTAAAACATATCAATCAGAATTAACCATAACCAATCAAACCACTATGAAAATCATGCCAATATTAGTGCAAACATGGCTTCCCTTTAAGCCCTAGAAATAACTACTCGCTAATAATTAAACAATTAAAACAACTAGTAAAACAAGAAAACATAATTAAACTAATAAGAACAAAGAAAAGATTAAGAGAACAAAACCTTCAAACTTCAATGTTGTCACCCAAAAGAGAGTCATGGTGTTTCTCTACATCTCCAACTAATAATCCTAATCTACTCTAAACTATATTATCTGATCTAATATTACCTCCCTAATAATGTGTCCCAAGATGTGTTTATATAGCCTCTTGAAGTCTTGCCCAACAAGAAAATACCAAAACAGAATTATAATAGAATTTCTGCAAAATACGTTTCCTAAACTGAGTCTGTTTTTAAGGAAAATTCGTGGCTGACTTTTCTTCAGATATTCTGGAACGTTCCAATCGTAATTGGACCTCTGGACCACTTTAGAATGATAGAGAATCTCGTTAGCTTCGCGTGGACTGCTTATGGGCCTCAAACGGACTTCTAGAACTCCAGATATGGCCAGAACAGTGTAGACTGCGCAGCCTTCCCGGAAAATCCGAATTTTAATCAATTTAATCTCCAAAAACGATAGAAGCATCAACCTTAATCAACATTCTCGTAAATCTGCACAACTAAGCAAAACACATCAAAATTACACAAACTTGAGACCAAGTCAATCAATTTAAGCCGATATATGAAGCGCTCCAAGTGGATATAAAATCCACTTATCACACCCCCAAACTTAAACTGATGCTTGTCCTCAAGCATAAACAACTAACTAACTAACTAACTAGTACCACTTCCGTAGGTGATCATGGTTGCATTTGGCATATGCAATGTAAAGTATAATGAAATGTAATATGTAATGGAGGACATATATAACTCAACTAGGATAAAAGATAAATAATATTAACTCTATACAGGGATCGTGAAATTTGAAGAACAGGCACCAACAAGGATCAAGTCGCTGAAAGAAGTTCATTAACATGATCAAGCCTCAGTGACATAATAAGATGTACAGATGATTCAGTTGAAGGGCCAAAAGATTTCATGTATTTGAAGATATTGCTGCAGGCTAATAAATTGGAATGTAACGAAGGTGTGAAGATCAAGATCAGTGATGGTCACTTGTGAACCAGACCAGTGCACCAAGTGTCAACACATACGGGAAGGATCAACACATTAATTCATAGAAAGAATTGCCAAAGCCTATTGACGATCAAGGACAGACATAATATCTCAAGGTATTGTCAAAAGTTAATTTACTCTGAAAATTAAATAAGTAACAGATTAATTAATTATTTATAACAAAATAATTAAATTAATCTGGTACTTGAATTATTTTCTGAGGTGAATTAAAACAGCAGAATAAACAGAAGAGAGAAAATGAATAGTATCAAAAATCACTATTCATATGATAGTAACCAAAATCACTATTCACATGAATAGTAACCGAAATCACTATTCATATGAATAGTACTATTCATATGAATAGTACCGAAATTACTATTCATGAATAGTACCCAAAAGTACTATTCATCAGGTGGGGCCCACATGAATATAAATGTTGAATGAAGAAATGAAAGTCTTCGTGCAGATTGTTCAAAGAAGCAGACAGCAGCCAAACTGATAAAAAACTATCGTCATCAGTTACGTATTTTGGCTGAATAGTGATTTTCTAAAAATCTATAAATAGGCCTGTTGTATTTCATTTTGAAACACACCTCAACACACAACTCTCTCTTCTCTCTCTTATATCATCTCTGTGTAAGCTCCTAGACAGTCCATCTAGTAGGAAAGCCGGCTTAGCCCGCTTTCAGGAAGTGTCGGGTAGAAGGTTCTCGTGCCTAAACTATCCTTAGGAGTGTTCGAGTTTTTGAAGCTAGTCCGTTGGATTAGAAGTTGTAACACCCCTTGGGTTTTTATCAATTCAAAGATATTTTCCCGAACCAATTGTTTTATTTCGATTCAGTTGTTGATCTCATTTTTCACATCTCAAAAATCGAAATATTTTTGGAACCCCCCCTTCTACGTTATTCCGGACCTAACAATTGGCATCAGAGCAGGTTGATCGATATACAGATCAGATCCGGTGTTGTACGTCACTATTCACAGATACGGTACTGTTCACAGATACAGTACTATTCATAAATACGGTACTATTCACTGATACGGTGCTGTTCACAGATACGGTACTATTTACATATACGGTACTATTCACAGATATGGTACTGTTCATAAATACCGTACTGTTCATTTTGAGCCACTCTGTTACTATACAAAAAGCCATACAATCATGACAGAGAAAACACAAACTCCAACAACAAGCAGATATGAATCAATTAGAGTTCCAATACTCAGGGCATCAGAATATCCCATATGGAAGGTGAAGATGGAAATGTTTCTGGAGGCTACAGATCCAGAGTACTTAGACAGAATCCATGATGGTCCACATAAGCCTACAAAATTGTCTGTTGCAGTTGCTGGAGAAGAACAGAAAATGATTCCAAAAGAGAAGAAAGACTACACTCCTGAAGATATCTCCTCTATTAGCAAAGATGCTAAAGTAAGGCATTTATTACATAACGCCCTTGACAATGTTATGTCTAACAGGGTCATTGGATGCAAAACTGCTAAGGAGATTTGGGATGCTTTGGAAGTCAGATGTCAAGGAACCAAAGCCATCAAAAAGAACAGGAGAACAATTCTCACACAGGAGTACGAGCACTTTGACTCAAATGCTGATGAGTCATTAACAGACATATATGACAGATTCCTGAAATTGTTGAATGATCTATCACTGGTAGATAAGGAGTATAATCTTGAAGACTCCAATCTGAAATTCTTGTTGGCTCTTCCTGAGAAATGTGACTTAAAGGCCACTACCATCAGAGACAATCATGATCTAGAAGACATGTCCCTTGATGAAATCTATGGAATGCTTAAGACTCATGAGCTTGAGATGGAACAAAGAAGCAAGAGGCATGGAAGCAAGACCAAGTCAATTGCTCTTAAAGCTGAGGAGAAAGCTTCTAAAGAAATTGATGTGAAAAAGAGTCAATCCAAAGGAAAGGCTCTTATTACAAAGTCTGATACTGAGTCATCAAATTCCGATGATGACTCAAACTCTGACAACCTCACAGACTCTGATGATGATGGTAGTGATGCTGAGATGATACAACTTGCAACCCTAATGGTGAAAGGCTTCAAGAAGATGGCTTACAAGAACTTCAGGAAGGGAAAGAAGTTCACACGAAGAGATTCAAATTTTGACAAGAAGAATTTCAGAAAAGCTGAGGGAAAGGAAAGCAGGTCTGGGAAAGTCGACAAGTCCAAGATCACATGCTATAATTGTGGTGAGAAAGGACATTTTGCACCTGAGTGCAAGAGAGCCAAAGCTGATAAAAGTGAAGCTTACATCACAAAGAAGAAGGACTGGGCTGACACTTCAGACTCTGAAGATGAGGTGAACTACGCCTTGATGGCAAATGTTGATAGTATCTCTGAAGCTACTGAGACCAAGGTACCTCACTCTATTCTAGCTTTTGATACTACTGATATATCTGAGTTAAGACTCTTTCTTAAAAACTTGCATGTTAGCTATAGAGATCAGACTTTAGAAAATGAAAGAATAAAATCTGAAAGTCTAGACCTTAGAAAGAGAAATGATTATCTAGAATCAGAATTAGTCCAGATGTTAGAAATTCAGAAAGAGAGAGATGATGCTATTTTTGTTAAAACTGCATTATTGAAAAAGCATGCTTATCTTGAATCTGAACTTGCTAAAGAAAGAAACATTCTTAAAATTTGGACTAACTCTGGTAAGAAAACTCAGGATATCATATACAATGATTGTTAGAAAGAAGGTCTAGGTTACACTGATAAAAAGAAAACTATCAACCTAGAAGCTGAGACCTCTAAACCTGTATTTACTGAAAAGGCTGCAAAACCCAAAATTAATCATGTGAGGTTTGTACCAAAATCTGACAAACCAAAACAGGATAAAGCCAAATCAGTAGATATTAGTTCAATGTCTCAGAAACAGCTTAAACACAAGCTGAAGGAGTTAAAAAGAATAAACAAGGTAAAAGAACCTAGGGAAAAACAGAAATGGAAAGGTAGGCATCAATAAAAGCAATAACTATATGCCTATTCCCAATGCTCCTAGGAAGAAATGTTATAACTGTGGAAGTCCTAACCATCTTGCTGCTTTTTGCAGGAAGAATAAAAATATAAACTCTACACCTCCTAAGTCAGGAGTTAAGAGTGGTTCAGTTAGGTTTAAGCCATAGAATCCTTGTTTTCACTGTGACAGTATTTGGCATTTTATTTATACATGCAAAGAGTATCATAAGTTGTATTATGATTATTATGAACTTAAACCCTCTTTGAATAAATTCAAGATTGATTCTACATGTATAAATTCTGATAAAAAGAATGTTAGCACAAACTCTAATAAGACTTCTGCTGCAAAAGCTAACAAACTTAATAAGGCCAAAGGATCCAAGCAAGTCTGGGTCCTTAAAACTAATCATTAGTGGTCTTTTTGATTGCAGGGTAACAGGAAAAATATCCTTGTTCTGGACAGTGGATGCTCAGGACACATGACTGGAAATAAAGCCCTGCTATCAGAATTTGTGGAGAAAGCTGACCCGAGTGTTTCTTATGGAGATGGCAACATAGGAAAGACTCTGGGATATGGCAATATCAAACTTGGGAATGTCATCATTGAAGCTGTAGCTCTAGTTTCAGGATTCAAACATAATCTACTAAGTGTGAGTCAAATCTGTGACAGAGGTTATCATGTGGATTTCCTTGAAGAACACGGTGAAGTTGTAAGCAAATCTACAGGAAAAGTTGTTCTGAAGGGATACAGGCATGGTAACATTTATGAAGCCAAGCTTTCAACAAACTCTGATGGCTCTGCAATCTGTCTACTGAGTAGAGCATCAATTGAAGAAAGCTGGGATTGGCACAAGAGACTTTCTCATCTGAATTTCAATAGCATTAATGAGCTAGTGAAGAAAGATCTTGTGAGAGGATTGCCCAAATCAGTTTTTACTCCAGATGGCCTATGTGACTCATGTCAAAAGGCAAAACAAAGGAAAACTTCATTCAAAAGTAAGACTGAATCCTCAATTCTTGAGCCATATCACTTATTGCATGTTGATTTATTTGGTCCAGTAAATATAATGTCTATTGGAAAGAAAAGATATGCTTTGGTTATTGTTGATGAATACACCAGATATACATGGGTATATTTCATGCACAAGAAAGAAGAAATTGCATCAATCTTAACAGAGCATGTCAGACAACTGGACAAAGGATCTAAGCATACAGTGAAAATCATAAGGAGTGATAATGGCACTGAGTTCAAGAATGTAGTCATGGAAGAGTTTTGTAAAGAAAATGGAATAAAGCAAGAATTCTCTGCACCTGGAACTCCACAACAAAATGGAGTAGTAGAGAGAAAGAACAGGACTCTCATAGAAGCTGCAAGGACCATGCTTGATGAAGCAAAGCTGCCAACTTACTTCTGGGCTGAAGCTGTGCAAGCTGCTTGTTTCACACAGAATGCTACACTCATAAACAAGCATGGTAAAACACCATATGAGATGGTGAAAAAGAAGAAGCCGAACCTGAAGTACTTTCATGTGTTTGGATGTAAATGTTTTGTTCTTAAGACTCATCCAGAACAGCTTTCCAAATTTGATTTAAAAGCTGATGAAGGAATCTTTGTTGGATACCCACTATCCACAAAAGCATTCAGAGTCTACAATCTGAGAACAAAAGTGGTCATGGAATCTATCCATGTGTCTTTTGATGATAAAAAGATAACAGGACTTGAAGATTTTGATGAACATGACCAGCTGAGATTTGAGAATGAACAAAATTCTGATACTCTTTCAGACTCTATTGTTCAATCTATACCAGTAGATCAGACAGCAGCACATGTTGAGGGGGAGCAAGTGAACAATGAAAATGAACCCCAATCAAGTGAAGAAACATCAAAGAATGCATCTGCTAGTTCATTAAACTCTGATTCATCAAACTCTGAAAGCAACAGCTCAGGGGGAGCAAACAATGATTTTGGATCTACTAGTCATCACACTCAACACAATCATGAACTTGGAGAATCATCAAGATCAAATCTGCCAAGACAAAGGGTATGGAGTAGAGCGCATCCCTTTGAACAGATCATTGGTGAACCGGACACGGGTGTACAGACTAGAAGAGCAACACAGAATGAATGCAATTTCACAGGATTTTTATCTCAAATTGCACCTAAAAAGGTTGATGAAGCTCTTGATGATCCAGATTGGGTAACTGCAATGCAGGAAGAACTCAATCAGTTCGAAAGGCAGAAAGTATGGAAGCTGGTGCCAAGACCAAAAGATAAATCTGTAATTGGCACTAGATGGGTGTTTAGGAATAAACTGGATGAAAATGGTATTGTTACGAGGAACAAGGCTCGATTGGTAGCAAAGGGTTACTCTCAAGAAGAAGGAATTGATTATGATGAAACCTATGCTCCAGTTACAAGGCTTGAAGCAATCAGGATGTTCTTAGCATTTGCTGCACACTCCAACTTTAAGGTTTTTCAGATGGATGTGAAGAGTGCATTTTTGAACGGAGATATAGAGGAAGAAGTCTATGTTGAACAACCCCCTGGGTTCGAAGACAAGGAATTTGAAGGTTTTGTGTACTTTCTCTTCAAAACTGTCTATGGTCTCAAGCAAGCCCCTCGAACATGGTATGATACTCTCTCCAAGTTCTTACTTGAAAATGGTTTTACAAGAGGTATCATCGACAAAACTCTCTTTCATAAAAAGCATAAAAATGATATAATTCTGGTGCAAGTATATGTGGATGATATAATATTTGGTTGTACTAATGATTTGCTATGCAAGAGATTTGCTAAGCTAATGCAGAGTAGGTACGAGATGAGCATGATGGGTGAGTTGTCCTTCTTCCTTGGACTTCAAGTTGTTCAGAAGCCTGATGGTATTTTCATCTGCCAATCAAAATACATAAAGGATCTTCTGAAGAAGTATGGGATGGAAGAAGCAGCTACTGCCAAGACCCCGATGCCAACTGCAGTCAAGCTTGATGAAGATAAATCTGGTAAGTCAGTTGACATCACGAAGTATCGAGGTATGATCGGCTCTCTCTTGTACTTAACTGCTAGTAGACCAGATATTATGTTCGCAACTTGTCTATGTGCTAGATTCCAGGCTAACCCTAAAGAGTCACATCTTATAGCTGTTAAACGTATTTTCAGATACCTTAAGGGAACCCCCAATCTTGGGATTTGGTACCCTAAAGGAACAGGTTTTGACCTAGTTGGCTATACAGATTCTGACTTCGCAGGTTGTAAGATTGATCGGAAAAGTACTTCTGGAAGCTGTAAGTTTCTAGGAAGAAGGTTGGTATCTTGGTACAGCAAGAAGCAACACTCAGTATCTACCTCAACAGCCGAAGCAGAATACATTGCGGCAGGTAGTTGTTGTGCTCAGATCCTGTGGATGAGGAATCAACTTCAGGACTATGGACTCATGTTGGACAAAATTCCAATTCTATGCGACAACACGAGTGCCATTGCCATTGCCAACAATCCAATTCAACACACCAGGACTAAGCACATTGATATCAGGTATCATTTCTTACGAGAGCATGTCATGAATGGAACCGTGGTATTATATTTTGTTCCCACAGATCAACAAATTGCAGACATCTTTACTAAACCACTGGATGAATCCACTTTCTCCAGGTTAGTTGGTGAACTTGGGATGTTAAATCTGTCTAATTAATTTTGGATAATCAATAACTGCAATTTGTTATAAATTCACAGGTATTTTAAATGTCCATATTTTTAGGACTTGTGAATTTACTTTGCATCCAGTCATCATTTTTTTTAGGTATCTCTATATTAATTACCACGCTTATAAATGCTATATTTTATGGTAATTAGTTAGTAAATAATTGAGTTAATTGTAGCATAATTAAATAAATATTTTATTGACATATATCAATTAATGATATTTTGTTAATTTTATGTCTATTTAATTGTGAGTTTATCTGATTATTGTGGATTAATTCTTGATTTACTGTGTGATTATTTTTAAATCCATAATAATTAGAAGTATTATATGTGTATGTGTATAGACTGATAGGTTTCGGCGATTAGATGTTTTTTCGGCCGACAGGTTTCAGTGATAAGATGTTTTTTTCGGCTAATTAGGTAGTTAGGTGAGAAATTATTGAGCGGTGTTATTTTTCAAACATAACCTGTCACTATTACACCTAACCCACTAATACTTGAAACCTTATAAATGATGAGTTTTTGTTTGTGTTTAACATCATCAATTTTCAGATATACATAGCATATACACACAATTGCTGAATATTTCAAGCTTTGACCGGAAAGATATCTCAATCTAGCTGGTGGTTTTTAGAGCGGATTTCATATTCTTGTTATACGCACTAACCCTTATATTTGAATTTCCTCAAAGTTTTTGAAAATGGCATTGCAGGGAAGCTTTTTAATTGCTAAAGTTAATCCTATTTCTATTCAGCAAATCGAAACCATTCAGGATGAGCAATTTCGGGCTTGGACACAATTTCTGAATGAACATTCATTAATCCGCTATGCTTTAGTTACACATGTGCAGCTTAACCATGATGCATTGTGTGAATTATATTGCAGTGCGGTTAACACTTCTGGACAGGACGGGTGTGCATTCACAT
This sequence comes from Kitagawia praeruptora, assembly GCA_037693485.1. Classification (NCBI taxonomy): domain Eukaryota; kingdom Viridiplantae; phylum Streptophyta; class Magnoliopsida; order Apiales; family Apiaceae; genus Kitagawia; species Kitagawia praeruptora. The sequence goes on from CM075345.1 coordinate 134,291,737, forward strand.
ATCGACTATTTGGTAGGTCGATTAGGGTCACTGAACGAGATGTTAATCGAATTCTTCATTTTCCTATGGAAAATCTCGTTTCTGATCCTACACCTGAACAGATTGAAATGTTCTTTCGTTTTATAAGGTACCAAGATGGCAATTTCAATACTGGTAATCTTTCTAGAACGTTTCTAACCCAGTACTGGAATTTCTTCTTTCACACTCTTAACCATGTTTTTTCCTCAGATAGAACAAATCAAGATCGAATACCTGAATTTATTCAAATAATAGGGTATGCGGTCGCCAATAATTTGAGGATTAATTTTGGAAAAATAGTGCTTGGTCAAATCATTTTAAAAATGAAACGCTTGGGAACAAGAGATGTTCGGACTCAAAATGTCAAATGTCTATATCCAAGGTTTCTACAGTTAATATTAAATGATTTTTTGATTGATGAAGACAGGGTACGCTTGGAAAATGGTCAAAAGGTGGAATGTTCTTCCATAAAGACGAATGTAATTAATTACATAAGCAAAAAGAAATATACGGATGTGCCTACAGTCCTAACTGAATATCTAAAGACTGTCCCACTTCCGTTGTTACCACGACCAGTGAGAGCAGGTATACGACAAGGTAATATTTCAATCCCTGCTATTCCAACCTTTGTATTCCCTATTGTGTCACAGGAAATACAGTTTCTATAGCCCCCAGTGGCCATCTTACCCGACCAAGAGCAGGAAATCCCACCGACTCTAACACAGGTCGAAGAGCCTATTCTACAAATGCAAACACAAACACAACAAACTCCTACACCTCAATTGTCACTTAAACGACCAGTCATCCACATTATTGAGGGAGATAGTGCCTCAGCAGCACCACATAAGGAATTAGTTACAACAGCCACTCTACCTCATTCTAAACGAAGTAAACCCAATGAACCTGAGGTAACGGCAATTGTTAGTGAAACAATTCTTTCTTATCCAATGAGTGCAAATGTAAATGAGGTTGAATTGACGGGAGCAACTATCTTGAGTTCCATTTCACGGAACATACGAGTGGTTGATGAATGCCTTCACAGGCATCCGAGGTGGAATTACCTACCTCAATAACTGCTGGTGAATCTTCCATTTTACGGAAAGATCCATTGGTGGGTGGTTCTTTTATGAACCAAGTGTCTTCACAGACGTACGAGGGAAACTTGGGTTTTGTGCCATTTAATTGATTCAAGTTTAACCTCCCAGAGGGAAAATCTCTGGATCTCTTTCGAGATTTACCACTTTTTACCAGTGGTCGGCAACTCGTTTCACGCGAGGACGGAAGCTCACGAACTTTCATTGCACCATCCGTGACCTTTGAAAAAGGGGCTAGGATGATTTCATTTGCAGGTACACATATCGGTGGAAGCTCTAGAGGAAAGTTGAGGGAAACACCAACAGAACATGTAAGTGTAACCCAAACCACTAAACCGAGTGAAGATAGAGTGTTGAGTGAAACACCTGCAGAACATACGAGTGAGCAACCTACTCAACCACATGCACCTGTAACCAGAAAAGAATATAGCAGACTCCTTACACGGGTCCAAACAATGGAGAAAGAGTTGCAAAATATCTGTAAGTCCATTGCAGAAATAAAAAATTTGCAACTTATTCAACATGATGCATTCCAGGTTCAATTAAGTTCCATGGCATCCCAGTTTAGTCATGCAATCAACTCCTTGGTAAAGCCATCTTCGTCTAATTTACCAACTCCACATCCTACTAATCTGGAGGATAACCCAACTGAGGGGGAGAAGATGGATGAACAAGAAAAATCTACTAGGCGTAAAGGCAAGGAAAAGGTTGTTGACACGGAATTAACTTTATTTTGGGAAAGGAAAAACTAATGGGAGTATTAGTGCAATGTGGAAAGAAAGCAAAGGCAAACTTGAAGATACGTTCAGTCTACAGGAACATTTGTCTTGCATTTGGTTAATTTTTAGAAATCTGGAAAATGTATATATATGATCCAGAATACACTTTAATATTATTTATCTTTGTATTTTATTTGTATCAGTTGAGTTATCCTCTAGGTATTTGCTTGTCAAACCCTAACAATCAAATAGGGGGAGATTGTAAAGTATAATGAAATGTAATATGTAATGGAGGACATATATAACTCAACTAGGATAAAAGATAAATAATATTAACTCTATACAGGGATCGTGAAATTTGAAGAACAGGCACCAACAAGGATCAAGTCGCTGAAAGAAGTTCATTAACATGATCAAGCCTCAGTGACATAATAAGATGTACAGATGATTCAGTTGAAGGGCCAAAAGATTTCATGTATTTGAAGATATTGCTGCAGGCTAATAAATTGGAATGTAACGAAGGTGTGAAGATCAAGATCAGTGATGGTCACTTGTGAACCAGACCAGTGCACCAAGTGTCAACACATACGGGAAGGATCAACACATTAATTCATAGAAAGAATTGCCAAAGCCTATTGACGATCAAGGACAGACATAATATCTCAAGGTATTGTCAAAAGTTAATTTACTCTGAAAATTAAATAAGTAACAGATTAATTAATTATTTATAACAAAATAATTAAATTAATCTGGTACTTGAATTATTTTCTGAGGTGAATTAAAACAGCAGAATAAACAGAAGAGAGAAAATGAATAGTATCCAAAATCACTATTCATATGATAGTAACCGAAATCACTATTCACATGAATAGTAACCGAAATCACTATTCATATGAATAGTACTATTCATATGAATAGTAACCGAAATTACTATTCATGAATAGTACCCAAAAGTACTATTCATCAGGTGGGGCCCACATGAATATAAATGTTGAATGAAGAAATGAAAGTCTTCGTGCAGATTGTTCAAAGAAGCAGACAGCAGCCAAACTGATAAAAAACTATCGTCATCAGTTACGTATTTTGGCTGAATAGTGATTTTCTAAAAATCTATAAATAGGCCTGTTGTATTTCATTTTGAAACACACCTCAACACACAACTCTCTCTTCTCTCTCTTATATCATCTCTGTGTAAGCTGCTAGACAGTCCATCTAGTAGGAAAGCCGGCTTAGCCCGCTTTCAGGAAGTGTCGGGTAGAAGGTTCTCGTGCCTAAACTATCCTTAGGAGTGTTCGAGTTTTTGAAGCTAGTCCATTGGATTAGAAGTTGTAACACCCCTTGGGTTTTTATCAATTCAAAGTTATTTTCCCGAACCAATTGTTTTATTTCGATTCAGTTGTTGATCTCATTTTTCACATCTCAAAAATCGAAATATTTTTGGAATAACGTATTCAACCCCCCCTTCTACGTTATTCCGGACCTAACATGCAACAAGCCCTTTAAACCCCTAGGCAGCCCTAGTGGACGAGTAAGGTCTCGTGAGAGCCTATAGCGAATGTACCCACAAAATCCAATGCAATGCAATGCATGAATGCAACTAAATGAAAATGCAAATAATCTAGTACTAATATCCTACCATACCTTCACATCCTCTCATGCCATATCAACTTAAGAATCAAAGTAATCACGCAATGTCTTGGTGTCGAAAATGCAAGTATTCACATAGTCTAGTCAATGAACATGCATAAGTTCTCACAAGTCCATGTCAAGTGTAAGAATAAGTTAGTAAACATGCTAAGCCTACAAGAGTACATCTTTGATACAAAACTCGGGATCTCATACGCAAAAATAAGCAAACACTCACAATCCACTCACAAAAGAATATTCACTTAAGAACAAGGGTAAGTGTATCACTCAATTCCAACAAAATCATAAACATGCTTGACATTTGGTATCAATCTAACTCTTAACATAACATACATCAATGACAATAATCAAAAGGTCTTCATTCGGGTTGTAACGGGGGCTAGGGACAAGGTATGTCAAATAAGCCAAAACAGGTGAAGTGTCAAAAGCTAGTAAGCACCATAATAAATCATACACAACACTATGTTCCCCCCCACATAAATTTTACTAAGAACACTCGACTAGTCGACTAAAGTAGGATCACAACAAACACAAACATGCTCTCATAATATATTTTTTTTCTTTTTTTTTTTTTCCGAGAGCTAACTAAAACAATAATATAAACAATAACAATGATCCCACAATTTATTACATATGCCGACTATCAAGTAAACAAACCCAATTTCAATATTTCCCCCAAAAGTACGACCAACAATAAACCCCTCCTTGCACACCTTATTACTCCCTTAAGCACTATACTAGCCTTTGACAATTGGGTTCAAGTTAATGTAAGGCCAATACAAGAAAAGCAAGTCACTACAAGATTTAAAATAGAACAGGGTTTTATCAATTGTACCTCTGTTGAACCCACTTTCTAAAAGAAATTGAGCCAGAGTTTCATACCATGCTCTTGGTGCCTGCTTAAGTCCATAGAGTGCCTTATCCAACCTGTAGACATAATCTGGATATTTGGGGTCCACAAATCCTGGTGGTTGTTCAACAAACACTTCTTCTTTAAGCTTCCCATTCAGAAAAGCACTTTTTACATCCATCTGAAATACCTTGAATTTCTTATAAGAGGCATAAGCTAGAAAAATCATTATTGCCTCCAATCTTGCAACTGGAGCAAAAGTTTCATTATAGTCTATTCCTTCCTATTGTGAATAGCCTTTTGCCACAAGTCTAGCCTTGTTCCTTGTAACAACTCCCTCACTATCAGTTTTATTTCTGAAAACCCATTTAGTACCAACAACAGATCTATTCTTTGGTCTTGGTACAAGGGTCCAAACTTCAATTCTTTCAAATTCATTTAACTTCTCCTGCATTGCTGTTATCCAGTCAGCATCTTAAAGAGCTTCTTCTACCTTCTTTGGTTCAGATTTAGACAAAAATGCATGAAACAGACATTCATTTGTTGTAGCACTCCTTGTCCTTACTTTCGCATCTGGATCTCCAATTATTAAATCAGGTGTATGAGATTTTGTCTATTTCCTTGCTGAAGGTAAATGACTTCTATCAGTATTTGATCCTCCCCCTTGATCCATTCTCTCCAGATTTTCTTGTTGCCTTTCTTCATTCTCTGAGGCTCCCCCTGAATTTGACTGCTCAGTGTTTGAACTGTCAGATTTTGAACTTTCAGAGTTTGAGTCATCAGAGTTTGATCCAGATTTTTCAGCTGACTCACTTCCAGTATTTGAGTCATCATTTTGAAGTGATCCTTTATGCTCCCCCTCAACTGGTTCTCCCCTTGGTTGTGGCTGAGAAGTTTCTTCAGTGTTTACCAGTAGAGGTTCAGAGTTTGCTATAACAGAGTTTATTGAATCAGCTTCATCAGAGTTTACTTCATCAGAGATTAATTCTTCATTTTCAAAGCGCAGTTGATCATGTTCATCTACATATTCAAGTCCAGTAATTTTCTTGTCATCAAATGACACATGTATTGACTCTATAATCACCTTGGTTCTCAGATTATAAACTCTGAATGCCTTAGTTGACAGCGGATAGCCAACAAAGATTCCTTCATCAGCTTTTAACTCAAATTTGGTCAACTGTTCAGGATGAGTTTTCAACACAAAGCATTTGCACCCAAAAATATGAAAATATTTCAGGTTAGGCTTCTTTTCCTTCACCATCTCATATGGTGTTTTCCCATGCTTGTTGATCAGAGTGGCATTTTGAGTAAAACAGATAGTTTGAACTGCTTCTGCCCAGAAATAGGTTGGCAATTTTGCTTCAACAAGCATAGTTCTGGCAGCTTCTATCAAGGTTCTGTTTTTCCTCTCAACTACACCATTTTGATGTGGTGTACCAGGTGCAGAAAACTCTTGCTTCACTCCTCTGTTCTTGCAGAATTCTTCCATTGTTGCATTCTTAAACTCTGTTCCATTATCATTCCTGATTATTTTGACTTTGTGATTTGACCCTTTGTCCAGCAGCTTTACATGCTCCATCAGAGTTAATGCAGTTTCATCCTTCTTTGCTAGAAAATACACCCAAGTGTATCTGGTGTATTCATCAACAATGACTAAAGCATATTTCTTTCTTCCAATAGATGTTAACACAAAAACATGCAAGCGTATGTGGTCACAAGTAATATATGAATAAGTCAAGTTCGTTCCCACAGAGATCTGGTTTTTAATTCAATTTAGTACCTATGCAACAATGTATGGTTTTAATTAATTGGTAAGACAAATATCAAATTGGGATTTTTAATTATCTAAATTAAACTAAGATGCAAATTATAAAACTAAGATTTAAATTAACTAAAGAGAATAGAAATCGAATTACTTATATGAGAATAAACATGGGATCCTAAATTCATTAAATACTTCACTTAGAGTTGACGCCTTTAATCAATGCACGTGATGGTTTTGATATCTGATCAGACAACACGAAACAAGTAAACGCTACTTCTTAGTATACGAATACCAAACTAAACATACATCCACAAAAGAGATAGAAGATGAATAGACACCAATTATGCTTAGACCCTATATCTCTATAAGATTTGAAAACATAACGGTTGAAGAACAAGTTGTCTATTAAGATCACATAGGGTAGCATAATATCTCTATTTACGCCACAAATCATGATCATGTTAAAACATCAACCTATCCTATGCTAGCATGGCAAGTTCTAAATCTCAAGATCCACTCTCGTTTCGCAAGAGATTAACAAATTAGATGTTAGCTACGCATCTAAATTCATAAAGCACAACCATACGAGGATATCAGATATACATCACACACAGATCTTTAAAGCATCAAGATACTAAGCTCCATAAATAAATTCGTTAGAATCCCATGACAACGATTAGCTCATAATTGAACCGTTCATCGTCATGGGATTTGATGAAAACATGATAATAGACAAGATATGAATAAAAGAAGTAATTATATTAATAAAACAAAGAGTTAAGAAAACAAATTTATAATCCAAAATAACACAAAAGATGAAGTAGATCTAGATCCTTTGCTTGTCACGAGCGTTGAATCCTTCTCTCCTTTTCTCCCTTGCTGATAAGTGGATTTTATATCCACTTGGAGCGCTTCATATCGGCTTAAATTGATTAACTTGGTCTCAAGTTTGTGTAGTTTTGATGTGTTTTGCTTAGTTGTGCAGATTTACGAGAATGTTGATTAAGGTTGATGCTTCTATCGTTTTTGGAGATTAAATTGATTAAAATTCGGATTTTCCGGGAAGGCTGCGCAGTCTACACTGTTTTGGCCATATCTGGAGTTCTAGAAGTCCGTTTGAGGCCCATAAGCAGTCCACGCGAAGCTAACGAGATTCTCTATCATTCTAAAGTGGTCCAGAGGTCCAATTACGATTGGAACGTTCCAGAATATCTGAAGAAAAGTCAGCCACGAATTTTCCTTAAAAACAGACTCAGTTTAGGAAACGTATTTTGCAGAAATTCTATTATAATTCTGTTTTGGTATTTTCTTGTTGGGCAAGACTTCAAGAGGCTATATAAACACATCTTGGGACACATTATTAGGGAGGTAATATTAGATCAGATAATATAGTTTAGAGTAGATTAGGATTATTAGTTGGAGATGTAGAGAAACACCATGACTCTTCTTTTGGGTGACAACATTGAAGTTTGAAGGTTTTGTTCTCTTAATCTTTTCTTTGTTCTTATTAGTTTAATTATGTTTTCTTGTTTTACTAGTTGTTTTAATTGTTTAATTATTAGCGAGTAGTTATTTCTAGGGCTTAAAGGGAAGCCATGTTTGCACTAATATTGGCATGATTTTCATAGTGGTTTGATTGGTTATGGTTAATTCTGATTGATATGTTTTAATCATTAATTTGTGTAATTGGCCAATATCATGGATTAATTATATGCAAATAGGGGTATGGATCGAGAGATTTACTTACTAGAGGCACACATACGATTAGCAGAATTGAATTTGAGTGCGGAAGCATCATTGGATTTCTGAGAGCATTAATTCTTGGAAGAGATTAACTTGACTCTAATTACCTGATTGATTGAATTACTAAAAGTGGTTAATTGTGTTGAATGTTTCGAGAGTGTTAATGCTTGAAAGAGATTAACATACTCTAGTTATAGGATCACATTGATTGCTTTAGCTTAAGAGCCAATTGTGTAAGCATGGTGGACCTGATTGCCCTAGGTTTTAAATAATTTGTTTATCATCTGTTTAATTAGTGTTAATTTAGTTTAATTAGTTAATTAATAATTTCACATATTCGTATGACCCTTGAAACAATTAGCAATAACTGAAAAGGAATTAGTAGAACCTGTCTCCTTGTGGATTCGACCCGCTTGCCATCTGTACTAGCAATAGACACCGTGCGCTTGCGGTTAGGTATAATTTGACACATCAAGTTTTTGGCGCCGCTGCCGGGGAGACAGCGAGTTTCTATTGAATTTTATTTAGTTATTTATATTGTTTCCATTGTCTCATTGGAACTTTTGTTCCAATTGAGGCAGATTTTACGTTTTCTTGGCTTTGTTGAGTGTCTACAGGTTTGCAATGGGTGAAGTTGATACTTTTGTGTTAGGTCGAATACACAATAAGCAATCAAATACTGTATGAGTAACTTAACAAGAACACACTGTTTAACAATTAAAAAACTGTTTGGAATTAATAATTCCTCTCTCAGTGATGTAAATATCACAGAGAGCTGCTTAGGTTACAATGGATGAATATCTCAATGTTCGACTACCCTTCTAGGGTTAACCTAACTGTATTTATAGAACATACAGCTTCGTACAATCAGTAATTGATTCTCCTATAATTAAGCTATACAATTGATATCAATCACGATTGCTTCAGTCTTCCAAGTCAACTCAATCTCTTTGACAGCTTTTACAATCTTCAAAGATATTGCTTCCATATTTATCAATCTTCAAACACTGTTGACTCTTCAGACAATACCGCTACAGAGTTTAACAAACTCTGTTTGCGCTTCCAGTCAGTGTTTAACTAAACTCTGACTGCTTCCAGCTAAACTCTGTTTTCTGACTTTAGCTTCCAAACACTGTTTTCATCAATCATTTCTAACAATCTCCCCCAACTTGTCCATTAGCAAGAATGTGCAAGTTTTACAGTAAATGATGATGTCAAAACAAATACAAAGTTTACAGTGTTTAACATACAAACAGAGTTTAAGCTATTACTTAACAAATTCTACATGAAATAAGAAAATTCTTACAGACTTTAATCTCTAATCTCTTGAAGATCAGGCACTGTTCTGAGATAGTCTATAAGCAACCTTCTTTCAGCATTTTCAAGCTCTATCTGCATAGCTTCTTTGACTTCTCTCAACTGAGGATCATTCTCATCAGTTTGATAGATAGCAGCTCTAAGATCGTAGATTTTGTTTCTTCTCATCTCATTTCCCAACCTGATATATTTCACCTCTTCAGATTTTACATTGAAATCCAGAACAGTAATTCCAAGATCTGTTTTCAGCTTTGTAGTCCCTTTCTCCATTTCAATCAGATTGCCATTCCAATCTCTGTATTTAGGAACATACTTGCTGTTGAATTTCATTTGCCTTCTTGCAAGATTTTGAATCATTCTTTGTTGAAGCACATTTGCCACTGACTGATCTCTTTGATTTCTAACTCTGAAAATATACAGGACATATTCAAGTTCTTCAGCATATTTTAATTCGATATCCTTTTCAGAGACTTTAAATACTGTTCCATCAGCCATGAAATATAACAAGAAATCCTTTTCTAGACTCTTTTGATGTACAAGCTGTACTGACTCCAGTTTGTCTAAACTCTCTTGAGTGACACAACCTCCTGGAACAGACAGTGAAGAAGGATCTCTAGGACCAACATATTGCCTATTATCTCTGTGTGAGCCTATGCCTCCTTTGTTGTATCCAACTTTACCGGATAAAGCTCTACCATCAGAAAAATCCATTGGAATTGTAGCTTCTAGTCTTGGATCATGAAGAATACCCTTTCCAAATGTTGATTTCAACTGAGAAGACAATAATGGTGTGGTCACAACTTGTGCAGCAACAGAGGTTGTGTTTTCATTCTTCTGTACAACATGTGTATCAACAGAGGTTGTAACTATACTTTTCAGCTTTTGCTTGGCTTCTGCATCCGTTGGTTTTCTGAATACTTGCATTCTTTGATCAGTACCAACAGGTTCTTTGATTTGAATGCCTTTAAGAACAGGCTTTGCAGCTTTAGCAACTTTCACATTCTTCTTTGCTTTCTCAGACTTTAGAGTTTTCAGATGTTTTTCTTGTAAACTCTTCTCTTCAGCTTTAGCATCTTCTATGGTCACTCCTTCTGCATTCTCTTCCATGAAAAGCTTAACAGCTAACTCCTCATCAGTCTTTGGATTTGATGTTAATTCCAAACTCTTGGTCTTTGAGGTACCTTGAGTTTCAGTGTTTGTTCCAACAGACTGTGATTTAAAAGATTTGCCAGATCTCAGAGTTTAAAACCTTGCTTTTATCACTTGCCCCTCCATCTCCAGCATCATCCTTTTGAGTCAGAGTTTGAGAAACTTTGCATTTAGACTTAGTCACTCTCTCCCCCTTTTTGACATCATCAGGAATTAGTATTGATGTAATGAGCTCTAATGAGTTTGCAATTGAGTCCACCTTAGCAGATAAAGCAGTCTGATTTTCTTCAACCTTTCCTAGCCTGGCATAGAGAGTGTCTTGAACTTTGGACAGCTGAACAGCTTTTATTTTAGACTCTCTATCCATCTTCAATTCTCTTGACTGAATCTCAGTCTTCAAGGAAGCAATCTCTTGTTTTGTTTCAGCAAAATTGCCTTCCAGAGTCTTGACTTGGACCACAGTTGCCTTCAAACAAGATAAGATTTCTGGATTTGAAATTTGCTTTGCAGTTTGCTTAACAAACTCAGATGCTCTCCCTTTTGGAAAAATACAATCTTGTTTATACCAATTTTCAGCAGATTTAGCAAGATGCTCTATTTCAATGGCATGTGATGGACAAGGCTGATCAAAAGATGTATGTTTATTATCTGTCTGTGTTGGTGCACTCACAAAGGATTCAGAGTTTGCACTACTATCAGAAACATCTTCAGCACTTGCATCTTTAGCTTGAGCATCCTTTAATGAACCACTGTGCTGAGCAGTGTCAGCCACAGTTTCTGTAATAACTTCTGCAACCTTTTCAATAATGACCTCATGTTGCACAGGCTCTGCAACAGAGTTTACTTTTGTAGCTTCATCACCTTTGTCTTGAATTGGAGAAGTTACTAACTCTGTGTGTGCAGGCTCATCAGCTACACCAGGAGCTTCAACATGAACAACAGGTGAGACAGGATCAAGAATAGATTCAGAAACATCATTTACTGGTGACAAACCATCTTTTTGATCCTCTTCTACAGGCATTTTATCCTCTGTAGGTATTTCAACAGTAACATTATCCTCTGCAGGCATTTCAACTTCTGCAGGTATTTGTACTTTGTCATCCACAATATTCTCTGCAGGCATGTCAACTTTTGCAGGTACTTCAACATTCACTGTATCCTCAACAGTAGGTGTTTGCTGTGAAACCACCTCTGGAGCTTCAACAACATTCTCTGCATCTGAATCAGAAAGAATTAGTCTCCTTTTCTTGATTGGCACAACAATCTCCTCTTCATCTTCACTTGAGCTTTCTGTTGGTGGTGAAAGTGAAGGTCTGTTTGCATGTTGCTTCATTCTTCTAGTATAAACAGCTCCAGGTAATGTCTGTTTAGCCTTTGAATGTTTAGTGTTTTGGGCAGTGTGTTTCTTTCTCTTTGGCTTGGTTTTGGCTGGTTCAGTAGGTGCTGGCTCAGAGTGTAAGGTATCAGTGTTTAAAGCTTCAGTGTTTAATTGTTCAGTGTTTGAGGGTTCAGTGTTTGAGGGTGGAGAGTTTATTGGTGGAGAGTTTAAAGTTTCTGGTTGTGTTTGTTGAGATGTAGTAGGTACAGTAGTTGTGGGTGTTGGAGGTGTTGGTTCAGAGTTTATGGTTTCTGGTGGTTCAGGCATTTGTTGTGGTGATTGAGAGTCTTGTGGTTGATTTACATAATTTTGTAAGGCTAAAGGCATAAACATCTCAGGTATTTGCTGTTTAGTGACATCTTTGTTTGTCAAATCAGTGAACATTCTCTTAGCAACTTGAAAAGGCTGAATTACATCAGCTTCATCAATTGGAATGTTAGGCACACATGCAGTAAATAGCAATTGACAAAAACGAGCAAAATAAACAGTAGTAGACTCAGACAATCGCTCTCCCAAGTTCATTAGTACTAGTCTACCAAAATCGAAGTTACCTCCATATAGTAGAGCATGACCAATTTGGAGAGTATCCAGAGGTAGTGCATCCCAGTTTGTTGTCTTCTTTCCAAAAGCCCTTGTTATGCAATCGAAAAAGAAACTCCATTCCTTTCTCAAACTTGGTCGTCTCAAAGACCCTATCTTGTTCAAGTTTCCTGCACATCCAATTTGTTCCAACATTGTCCTCAATCGATCATGACCAACAACACTGTAAGAAGTGTGTGTCTCAAAGTCCAAAGCATCCCTGACAGTGGTTGGAGTAATGATATACTCTGATTCTTCATGAGTGAAAATGATTGTTGGAGTGCCAGCCTCTCCTCCATCATCATATTCAGAGTTTGTCCAGAAAGTAGCAATCTGTGAAGCAGATAATGTTGATGGTGCAGTTAGAGCCGTCCCTATCTCAGAATCGTTCAAGAAGTTTTGGAACAAGTGAAACGCCTGTGGAGCATTTTCATTATCCAATGGTGCGGCATAGTTACTAGGGAGAAAAACTAACCCTGCTGCATCAAACGCTTTAGTTGCCATTAGTAACAAGATACGAAGATATTCAGAGAAAAGATGTTTATGCACTGTAAGTGTTTATCAAAAAGTGAAGGAGAGAATAAGAGAAGTGTGAAAATGAATAAGTATGTAAGTAACTGTGAGTGGGTGAATGTGAATCGATATGGAGTGAGAGACTAAAGACGATTAGAGTAAAATTAAAACTCAATCGTTTATTTAGTAAAAACGCGCAACTGTTGTAGAGTAGTGTGTGAGTGGAACACAATCATGGGACACGTGTCAAACAGCCAATGGATCACTTAATAATTACCGCTGTTATTCTTATAATCACGACACTTAGACATATTAACACTAATTAACAGTTGTCAACTACCCCAATTACTCCAAAATAGTCAAATCATCTCAATAAGACTTTACCTCAGAGTACTTAACACAACTCAACAGTGTTTATCAATTTTCCAACTTTATCACTAAAATCCTTTCAAAAATTGCACAGTTGTGAATATGAGTGTGTGTGAAGCAGAGTTTACTGAAATCAATTTTTAGAGCATCTAATATTTCATAAAATCCATAACAAACAGTTAATAAACACTGAATGCACAAACTCTCATATTAAACACTGATTGTTTGATGAATGCTAAACTCTGTAGTTACTGTAATACAGAAATCTGAAAACTTCTATTCCCTTTGATGTCCATGATTATCCAGTAAGCACACAGTCTTTTAAAGACAAAAATATCAAGAGATAGAAATCAGAGCATCATTCAGTGAATAACAGTTATGAACTGTATAACCTCACAAACTCTCAAAGCACACAAGTGTTTAGGTGATGTGTTTACACTCACATTCATTCAGAAATAGCAGAGTCTACCATATGCTTGAATGTCCACCAATTCTACACTACTTTGAGTACATGTATTCACAAATCAAAAGGACTTTATTCAGGGTTTAAATGGAGTAAAATCAAACAGATGAAAAGTGATATTTTTATTCAAGAGTGACTTCAAGCTGAGCATCTTAAGAGAACAAAGTGTTCAGTCACAGTATATATTTGTACAAGATCAGTATATATTTGTACAAGATCAGTATATATGCTCTTTTTTTTTTTTTTATTTATTTATTTATTTATTTAGCATATATACTGAGTAAATTTTTTTCTTTTCTTGAGAAACACTCATTGAAAGGCAGAGTGTATTAACTTGTAACACTATAACTTATGTAACTCAATTAAAAGAAAAGATACTTAACCAGAAGACAATCAAGAACAAGAAGTCACAAGAAGTCAACACTAAATGAAGACAAGGTAATTGATACAATTGAACATGTTAACTATGATCAAGCCAAGAAGAAATCATTGAGAGAAGTTCAAGTCAAAGTTGTTCAGGCCTCAGTGATTTGAGAATTCGAGAATCAAGATCATAACTATCAGTATCAACAAGACCAATTGATTTCAAGTGAACAAGAAGGAAAGCAAATATTGGAAAGCCAAGTTACTAAGTGAATATGGTAATTTATTCAAGAAGCAGAAACACTATCAAGACTAGTCACTTATGAACCAGACCAGTGCATCAAGTGTCAGGACATTGATAGCAAGTTTATGTCAGTAATAAAGATCCATATTCAAGAGCTTGTAGAAGAACAAAGAAGATATGAAGATATCACAAGCTCAAGATGTGCATTGAAGTTTCAAGTTGAAGACCAGAATATTTTCTAAGTACTAAATGTTCTAGATGGCTAAGTCGAAATTCTCAAGTAGAAATTCTACTTAGAATTTCGAGATGGCTAAGTAGAAATTCTCAAGTAGAAGTTCTACTTAGAGTGCAGCTTCAACATGACACATGGCATCTTCTGATTGGCAGATTTCCAAGCTTTCAAGATAAGACAAGATTTATGTGGACATCATTGGGCCACGTACATCTTAGTCTTTGAAGACTACAGGTCATAGATTACATGTAGTATAAATAGAAGCACTTGTGTAATGTTTTAGTTAGTGAGCAATATTGAGAAAAACACAAGAGAAAGAGAGACAGTTTATTCACAGAGCTTAGAATCATTCACTTCTCTCTGAACTTCTGTTATACTTTGTAATGAATGTTGTAGCAACCTTTTCAAGTTATATATAAAGAAATATATTCCTTGAATCTGTGTGTTCATTTATTGCATCGTATTTATTGCTTCTCATAATCGAAAAGTTGTATTCACCCCCCCTCTACAACACATTTGGACCTAACAATTGGTATCAGAGCGGATGTTTAACATACAAAACATAGATCCTTGTGTTTGGTAGAAGAATCGTGAGTTTTCATTTTCTAGATCTACTTTTCATTTTTTCGAAAAGTGAGCTTTAATTCATTTCCAGTGAAAACTCATCCGGGAAAAATTATTTAAATACTCCAGGTGTGATTATTTAGCTTGGGTGTATTTTAATTAATTTTTGTGAATTAATCTGGGTTCATTGATATTTGGTGTTCTTGAGTGTTCATCATCTGTTCTTGTCAAAGAATATAACCCAACAACTTTTCAATTTCCTTTTCAAAGAAATTATAGTCAAAAAGGTGTTTTTGGTACTTTTGATTTGATTATTATTCCTTGGCCGAAAGCAAAAGAAAGTGTACTCAGTGCTTAGCAAGTGGGTTAGTCACTTTCGGTGTGTAAAGTAATCAAAAGTCAAAAAGGTGATATTGTTTATTCAATATTAAAGTAATCTGCAGAAAATTATTCTAAGGACAAAAAGTTCTACATAGAATTTCTACTTGAGATTTTCTACATAGAATTTCGACTTGGACAATTTCTACTTGGTGAATTTCGACTTGGACAATTTCTACTTAGAGAAATTTCGACTTGAGCAAAATTTCTACTTAGAAAAATTTCGACTTGGCAGAAGTTCTACATAGATATTCTACATAGCCTAGTCTTGGGTACTTAGAATTTTTTTTAGTGACAAGATTTGAAATGGCTCCTAAAAATTCTTTCAAGATCCCAATGTTCAACCGAGATCACTATGAAGAATGGGTTTTCAGAATGAGACTCTACTTAGAGACTATTAACCCTGAGTATCTGGAAGTCCTTGAAAAGGGTAAGTTCGTTCCAATGAAAGCTATTCCTGAGCGTACGGAAGGAGAGGAGGTTATACCTGCTCGGTCTGAGCCTAAAAAGGCAGCGGACTTTACGGATGCTGACAAGGAGCAAATAGCTTATGACACTTCTGTAAGACAAACCTTGATGGAATCTCTCGATCATGAAATGTTCAACATAGTCAAGGGTTTGAATACAGCAAAGAAGATTTGGGACAAAATAGAAGTTGTCATGGAAGGATCTGCAGAGGTCAGAAGCAACAAGACACTTATACTCAAGATGGAGTATGACACCTTTAGAATACGTAAAGGAGAAAGCATAACAGACGTCTACCTACGATTCAGTCAGTTGGTATTGGATTTGAATCTGAGAGGTGTTACTCTCCCCATGGTTGAAACCAATACAAGATATTTGAGGAACCAGCCAAAGAGCATTGAACATAGAGTCTACGCAATCAGAGAAACCAGAGATTTGCATACAACTTCTCTGGAAGAATATTATGGAATTCTGAAGACCTATGAGCTGGAAACTCTTCAAGATCAAGCATGGGACAATGATTCAAAGGGAAAAGAAACTGCATCAGGATTAGTTGCTGATGAGGAAGAGTCTAAGAAGGCAATGGTTGCAGCAAAGCCTAAATCATCACCTGCACCGCATCAAGTTGATAATGATGACGAGTGTGCATCTAACAGTGATGATGACTACTTCACCCAAGAAGAGCTGGACAACATGGACGATAGTGTCGTGGCATACATGGCAAGGAAGTTCAGCAATATGAGATTCAGAAAGAGCAACCGACCACAAAGAAATTCTTCATCTTATTATCGGGCTGCTAAGGGTGGTGGTAGTTCATCAGGCTACAAAAGCAAAGGCAAGAGTACCAGCTACAAATCTCCGTTGGATTTCAAGATGAAGTTCAATTGCTATAATTGTGGTGAACCTGGACATTTTGCCTCAGACTGCAAAAAGCCTAAACAGACTTATCCAAAAGAGACATTTGAAGCCCTCAAAAGCAAGTATGAATCGCTGGTGAAAGAAAAACATGGTAAAAGAGCTTTAGTAGTAACAGAAGGAAGAGCTTGGGATGATTCAGATGAGGAAGATGTTACTCATGTAGCAAACTTTGCGCTCATGGCTGAGACATCAGAGGAACCAGAGGTACCAGTTCTAACCCTTAAAGTAGAAATGTCTATTGATGATTATAAGGAACAGAACGGGGCTCTTAGCGAAGAGATCTACATGTTGTGCAAAAGCCTAGACACTTCTCAAAAGGAACAGAAAACACTTGTCGCCAAAAGCAGAATGCTTGAGGCAAAAGTGGAAGAGTTAGAGGCTGCTTGCACTGTAGATACTTCCCTAAGAGATTTTATTAAATCTTTGGAACACAAGCTCGTCCTTAAGGCAGAAATAGAATCATGTTTAAGGAACAAACTAGCTGAGTTAGAAACTAAATGTGAAGCTTACAAACTAGCTGCTAGTAAAGTGTATGTAGATAATGATGTGTTTAAGAAGATAACTGGAGTAGGTGTAGGACTTGATTATTCTAATCTTTCTAAGAAAGATGGGAAGAGACCTATAGACACTAGTTCCAGTGACCTTAAAAAGGAAACACCTAGTATTTTTAAATCTTCTGTCAAACCCATCTACAAACACCTTGTTCCTAGAATAGAAGAAGAAGAGACTGAATTGATAGCTAGATATGAGATTGAGATGGAAGATCGTCAGAAAGCACAACCTATAACTCCTATTAAACAAGTTAAAATCAATTTCCCTAGTGATGAATCTAGACTAGGAATAGGAGCTAAGGCTGTGAAACAACAAGGGAAGAAAGGCATAAAAGAGGTTAAGGCTGAACGAATAAAGAAAGCATGTTATCACTGTAAATCTACTGAACATCTTTCTTATGCATGCACTGCTACACATGCCATGCCTGTCACACATACAATGAATAATCTGCATCAGAATCATGCACAGTGTGGTCAACCTAATTGTATGCCATGCACTTTTAACGTCATGCAAACTTTTGTGAATTTAATGAATGCATCTAGCCAGTCATGCTCAAATACTGCTGCTAGTTCAAACATCAAAAAGAAGTTTGGAAGAGCTAAGACTGTCAGTCCTCCTAAAGTTAGGAGTGACAAACCTTCTCCTAGGACTGATAAATATGTCAAGTCTGAGAAAGGAAAGGAGGAAGTCGAAAGCTCTAGTTATGTTAAGAAAAGTGCATCTCCAGTTGTTAAATCTGTTGATTCTAAATCTTATCGAAAAGCCGGGCCCAATCAAAGTTGGGTTCCGAAGAAAGTCTAATCAATCTGTCATTGCAGGGCATTAAGCAAAAGAGAAATAAAGTTATATGGGTGCTAGATAGTGGAGCATCGAGGCATATGACTGGAAACAAGTCCCTGCTTACAGAGTTGGTTATGAAAGCTGGCCCTTATGTTACCTTTGGAGATGACAGCATAGGTGTGACAAAGGGATATGGCAAACTGAAAACTGGCAATGTCATCATTGAAGATATTTCCTATGTTGAGGGATTAAAGCATAATTTGTTGAGTATCAGTCAATTCTGTGACAAAGGTTACGAAATTGTCTTCAACAAGAAAGGTGTATCAATCACTCACATCAAGGAAGGTTCATTGGCTTTGAGAGGAGTTCGAAAGGCAGATCTTTTTGTTGCAGACATGGATTCAGCAAATCAGAATGAAGTCACCTGTTTCTACAGCAAAGCTTCGGATGATGAAAGCTGGTTATGGCACAAAAAATTATCTCACTTAAACTTCAAAACGATGAATGCTCTCGCGAGGCGAGAATTGGTGAGAGATCTACCTCAAATGGAGTTCGCTCCGAAAGGACTCTGTGAAGCCTGTGAAATGGGAAAGTCGAAGCGAGCCTCGCATAAAAGCAAAGAAATTTCTAGTATCACTGAGCCTCTGCAACTTCTTCATATGGATTTGTTTGGCCCAGTGAATGTCCTATCTCTGTCTAGGAAAAGATATGCATTGGTAATCGTGGATGACTTCTCCAAGTATACATGGGTATTGTTCGCAATGACGAAAGACGAAGTACCTTTCTTAATCATTGATCACATCACTCAAATTGAGAATGTTTCAACACTTACTGTGAAGACGATTAGATCAGACAATGGCACTGAATTCAAAAACGCAGTGCTAAATGACTTCTGTGTATCTAAAGGAATACGTCGTCAGTATTCAGCCCCGAGAACTCCACAACAAAATGGAGTAGTTGAAAGGAAGAATAGAACATTGGTTGAAGCAGCAAGAACTTTGTTGTATGATTCGAAACTTCCTCTGTATTTCTGGGCAGAAGCAGTGAGTACCGTGTGTTACACTCAAAATCGATCCTTGATCATAAAAGATAAAGAAAAGACACCATGTGAGTTAATGAACGGAAGAAGACCAACAATCAAATACTTTCATGTCTTCGGAGCAAAATGCTATGTACTTATAGATGATGAAAATCTAGGCAAGTTTGCAGCAAAAGCTCGTGAAGGAATTTTTGTTGGTTACTCCACAGATGTGGTAGCAGCTTATAGGGTGTTCTTAGTAAATGATCGAAAAGTGACTGAAAGCTACAACGTCAGATTCGACGATACCAAACTCTCATCAATTTCAAGAGATTCTAGTGAACCTGAGTCCCTAAAATTTCAGAATCTGGACTTAGAAGATCTTGAAGATGAACCTGAGTTGGTTGTCCCATTAAATGTTCCAAGTGTACGTGAAGAACCTGAGTCTAGTGAACGAGCTAATTCTACAAGATCAGGAGAGACTTCTTCAGTACGAACCGGCAACAACTCAGGGGGAGTAAATAGCAGCTCAAGGACTACTGTTCAAGGCTCGAATCGAGTTGACTCTAGTTCTGTAGGAGCTGGTACTAACTCAGGGGGAGTTAGTGAAAGTATTCAAAGTAGTCAGCACCAAAATTCAGAAAGTTATGCTGAATCATCAAGACAATTTCCAAGAGAACGAGTATGGAATAGAGACCATCCGTTTGAATTGATTATCGGTGATCCAGATGCTGGTGTGTCTACTAGAAGAAATGCAAGAGCTGACCTGGCTAATATTTGCTTATATTCTGGGTTCTTATCCAAGCTTGAACCTAAAGAAATAGAAGAAGCTCTTGGTGATGCTGATTGGGTGATTGCAATGCAAGAGGAACTCAATCAGTTTGAAAGGCAGAAAGTTTGGAAACTGGTACCCCGACCAAAGAACAAATCAGTAATTGGAGCAAGGTGGGTATTCAGAAATAAAATGGATGAAAACGGACTTGTAACACGAAACAAGGCTCGTTTGGTTGCAAAAGGTTATTCTCAGCGAGAAGGAATTGATTATGATGAGACCTATGCACCAGTTGCAAGACTTGAGGCAGTCAGGATGTTTTTGGCATTTGCAGCACATAAGAACTTCAAGGTTTTCCAGATGGATGTGAAAAGTGCCTTCCTGAACGGAGAGTTAGAAGAAGAAGTGTATCTGGAACAGCCGCCTGGCTTCATTGATCCAGAACTTGTAGATTTTGTGTATCTTCTCTTCAAATCTGTCTATGGCCTCAGGCAATCCCCAAGATGTTGGTATGAAACCCTATCCGTATTCTTAATTGAAAGTGGTTTTACTAGGGGAGTAATTGACAAAACATTGTTCTATAAGAATGTGAAGAATGATCTAATACTTGTTCAAGTCTATGTGGACGATATTATCTTCGGGTCATCGAATGAGCGCTTGTGCGAGAAATTTGCTAAGCTAATGCAAGACAAATACGAGATGAGCATGATGGGAGAGCTGTCCTTCTTCCTTGGGTTACAGATCAGTCAGAGAAAAGATGGTATCTTTATCTGTCAATCCAAGTACGTCAGAGATTTACTCAAGAAGTACAATCTAGAAGATGCATCAGCAGCCAAGACTCCCATGGCAACAGCCACGAAGCTTGATGAAGACAAAACAGGTAAACCAGTTGACATCACAAGCTATCGAGGTATGATTGGCTCACTTCTCTATTTAACTGCAAGTAGACCCGATATAATGTTCGCGACTTGTTTATGTGCAAGGTTCCAAGCGGATCCTAGAGAATCACATCTCATAGCCGTCAAAAGAATTTTTAGGTATCTCAAGGGCACACCAAATCTAGGAATTTGGTACCCAAGAGATACAGGTTTTAATCTAATTGGCTATACGGATTCAGACTATGCAGGTTGCAGGATTGATAGGAAAAGCACATCTGGTGCTTGTCAATTTCTTGGCAGAAGATTGGTGTCCTGCCAAAGTAAAAAGCAACATACAGTATCTACTTCTACTGCTGAAGCTGAGTACATTGCTGCTGGAAGCTGTGTAGCTCAAATACTGTGGATGAGGAACCAATTGAAGGATTATGGCATGGAGCACAAGAAAATTCCAATTATGTGTGACAACACAAGTGCCATTGCCATAACCAACAATCCTGTAGATCACTCAAGAACCAAGCACATCGACATCAGGTATCACTTCATAAGAGAACATGTCGAGGAGGGGACTGTGGAGCTACATTTTGTGCCCACAATGCAACAAATTGCAGATATATTCACCAAACCTCTTGATGAAGTAACATTCAATAGGTTGGTTGGTGAATTGGGAATGCTTAACACAAGTTAGTAAAGCCTTCTATCTGTAAAATCCATGGTTATGTTGGTATATGCAAGCTATTTAATCATTATGTGTTTAGACTTTAAAATGCCTAATTAATGATTATTATAGGATGCATATAGTGTGATTTTGCATGAATTCAGTGTGTTTTAAGTGTCTTTTATAGCACAAATCTGTGAATTTATGCTTGTTAGATTGCATGAACATAGGGGGAGTTAAATTCATAATATTCTAAATTTTGCATGATTTTTAGATGAATTTACCTGTGTTTTTCATGTAATTAGAGGCCTTAGAATTATCAAGGAATGTTTTAATTATGTCATATATTAAAATCCTTGAATTGATATTTATATTAATTTGACAAAATTAATTGTTGTGTTTTTCAAAGAAAAATTGTCAAATTAATCCAAGTATCTTCAAAATTTCGAGTTAGTTTCTATCTCGAAACTCATCTAGAAATTCGACTTGAATTTCGATTTGAGCTTCCAGAGTGAAGTTTTGAAAATTCTAAGTCTGGGAAGAATTTCGAGTTAGCCTCTATCTCGAAATTCAACTCGAAATTCGACTTAGATTTCGACTTAGAGTTACCAGTGTGCCTATTTATCTTCAAAATATTTGAGATAGATTCTATCTCGAACTCCATCTCGAAATTGAGATGAGGTTTTCATTTTTGGGGATATTTTGAAAAGAATTGAGAAACTTCGAGTTAACCTCTATCTCGAAGTTCAACTCGAAGTTCGACTTAGAGTTCAACTCGAAGTTCGACTTAGACTTTAATTTAGAGTCTGAGAGAATTCTCAATTAGTTAAAGGGGATTTTATTCGAGTTAACTCCTAACTCGAAGTCTATCTCGAATTTCTACATAAATTTCGAGATAGGTTTCCTAGTACAGTTGGTGTGTGCTGTTTACATAGTATTTAATTGATAAATGGTTTAAGTTTAAGTTTTTCGAGTTAACAGCTATCTCGAACTCTATCTCGAAGTTCGACTTAAAAGTTCGAGATAGACTTCGAGATAGAATTTCGAGATAGGGTGTTCCCTGTATGTACTTGGTATTTTTCACATTTTTTATCAGGGGCATTTCTGTCATTGCACATTCATGACTATATATACATCTCTAACTCGATCTTTTCTTTCACTTTTACCTAATAGAGTTTTACAGCCGCACATATACATACAGGCGATTTCATATTCTCAAACCATTGTTAGTGATTTTTGTGACAAATCTCATACGGATAACGAATTGATGCCCATTTTTTGACTGATATCTTCTGTGTGTCATCATTAATCACTGTTTTGTGTGTTTGTGTAACGATTCATTTCTCTTGAAGATATATACACACGTATATACACACACAATTTCTCAAATCTGTTCAAAAACGATTTTACACACGCACTCTTCACTGTTAAAGCAGATTTAACCACTGGTTTGAGATTTGCCTTCCATTAAATGTTAATTGCATCCCGTAGTTTGATTTCTCAAAAAGGAACTTTTGTTGTTCTTGCTAAATTAAAAGGGATTTAACGGTTTATTCTAAAATTAATTGTTTTAATTCCGTAGTTTAATTTTTCTAAAAAGGGACTATTGTTGTTCTTGATAAATTAAAAGGAATAAAACTGTTAATTAAAAATTAATTGTTTTTCAGAAATTAAAATTAAAATTTCACATCTTTTTAAAGAAAAACTTTTAATTAAAATGGCTCACCAATTTTCACTTGCCAAAAACAATTTTTATAATATTTCTACGGAAATTGGTGATCAACTCCCGCGCTTTAAGTCTTGGATACGATTTCTCAATTTGTATTCCAAAGCTAGCGATGCTTTTTCTGCTAAACCTACACTAGTGCATGATGCTTTACAGCAATTATGGACTAGTGCGGTTTCTTTTGGGAGCAAATCAACCCCCTTTGGTTTCAGGTTTACCTTAGCGGGTCAGGAATATGTGGTGACTGAACAAATTGTCAACAAGGTTCTTGGATTCCCTGTTAAAGATGCTTATGATCCAGAACCTACAGCTGCAGATCGCCTCAAATTCTTTGAAGAAATAGGGTGTTATCCTCCGACTGGCCGGATCACTGGAAACATCCAAAAACAATTTCTTCATGTGGAATGGAATTACTTTTTCGAGGCCATCACAAGATGTTTTCGGGCACGAGAAAGCGATTACCATCAAATTTCCATTCCCATGCAAAACCTTGGAATTGCCCTAGCAAGAGAGCTGGATATAAATTATGGACGAATAGTTCTCTCTGAGATAGTGGCCGTGATGGGATCTCCTGCAAGCAGAGACCTCAACACCACAGATGTTGTCTGCTGGTTTCCTCGGTTCCTACAGATGCTGATCAATAGTTTAGTACCGAAGGATGCTCTTGCTGTTACACGGAGTTTTGCCAGTGGTCCATCATCTGCACCGCTAGGGATGGGCACTAAGTCACTTTCAACAGTTGAAAATCAGGATAAACATCATGGAAAACCGATGTCTATTCCTGAAACCTTACAAAAGTGGCTTACATATGATGAGGGGGTTACCACTTTGATGGAATTCTCGCAAGCTTCATCACATGCTCAGAATCGGTCTGCTCATGCTGAGGCATTTGAAGCGATTCCTGATGAACAAAGCGGAGACGAACAAGGTAATGAATCAGGTAATCTCTCTCGACACTCTACTCATTCCTCTTCCTATGTTTCTGATTCCCAGACCCAAGAGACTGCTAGCCCGCAGGATCTATCCCAGGGTGAGAGCTATATTTCTAATTCTATATCATCCCAGTCACCGGAATCCAAACAGCCAGCACATATAGATGTAGGAAATGATGAGGAGAGTGACCCTGAAGAGCAGCCTCTTACTCGAAAGAAAGCCAAAATTTCTCATGCTGCTACTTCTAAACCTCAGTCAAACCCTAGAGTGTCACACGCAACCACTCCACCTCACGCGAGTGGTTCACCCCTTGAACAATCTGCACATAGGGATTTTGACTTTGATGATGATTTTGTACCTCTTAAAGATACTGTTGCTTCAAGAGGACATGAAGCTTTAAAAACTTCAGCCGTACCTTCACCGGTACGTACTGATGCTACAAAGAGGATCGGTTCTGATGTTGTACAAGAACACTTTGTAGCCTCTCAGCCTGAGATTCCAACTCAGGAACAAACAGTATTTGATCCCATAACTGCAAATTATATTTCTTATCAAGTTTCTGCAGGTACTTCTTCATATTTTGGATCAATTATTGAAGACATACACGAGCGTGAGACAGGGAGTGTGTGTGAGAGGTTAGGGAGAGAGGGACCTTCATTTTTAAGGCCCGAAACCGAGCGCAAAATACCAACAGAACGAGAATTAGAGCGAGGTCACCTAAACCAAACACCGTCCCTTAATTCTGAAAATCTTGAATCTCGTTTGTCTTTTATGGAAAATCAAATGAAGGAGTTTGGGCAGTCAATGGGGCAGTTAGGGATAAATGTTGGAAATAATCAAAGGGCACTTGACGACTACGCAGCACGAATGGCAATTCAAGCTTCAGCTTTTACTGTTTTGACAAACAAGGTAAATGACATGGGCCGTGCTGCTGGTGTCTTGGGAAACACCCTGTATGACAGGATGGGAGCAATGGAGCTTACAATGGATACTCTGGCTGTGGAGATAAGCAGAGTTATGTTCGCAATCAGAAGTTTTGTGCCCCAGGAATGTTTCGCGCCGCAACAACCTCCCCCCGATGCTGGTACAGGTGGTGCTAGTGGAGCAGAAGCCTATGGTTCCGGGTTTGAAGATTTTGATACAGCTGGTGGATCTGGAGACCAGGGTGGAGTTCAGGATAACTCACCTAAGGGGGAGAGTATAAAGGAGACGAGACAGCAGGGAGTTCAAATCGAAGAAATTCAAGAAAATGCTGATCTTGTCAGAGAAATTGAAGTTGAGCCGTCTGTTGAAGAAGAGGCTCTGAGGAGGAAAAAGGGTAAGGCAATAATGGTTGAGCAAGATGAACCATTCATTGACCTAAGTCATCAAGAAAAAATACAGGAGGTAATTGATTCAGATTCTGATATGGAAGACGCACCTTTGAAACATGCTATAAAGAGATCATTGAAAGATCAAGGTGGCGGTGCTGGGATGTCTGTCGGAAAGCCTGAAGAAATTACGGTTGATGAAGAAACCCTTGAAGCTCAACAGTTAGCCTTAGATCAAGCTGAGTACTTTAAAATGAAGGCAATGCAAGATCGTGCTGCGTTTCAGGAAAAGAAAGCGGAGCTACAAGGAAAGCAGTACGATTATGAGCTTGCAAGGCTAGCTGATCCTCAAATCAATCTGGATAATAGAAGGATAGGACAGAAATGGGATGACGCAAGAAAGATTTTGATGGGACCATGTACAAAAGGAGAGCATAACAAGGAAGCAGATGATCTGTTCTACCAACTAAATTTGCAGAATCCAATGGCTGCTGACTACATAAATGCTTTAAAGAGATTAATTTCTAAAGTCAGGGTTGGATACAATTCAACGCAAAAGGAGTGGCAGGTTATTTTGTCTTTCACAGAAGGAGTCCCAATGTCTTTCATGTATGTGGATGATCAATTCATGACGAGAAGATCTGCATCAGAGTTGTTCTTGCTAGCAACAAAAATTCAATACTCTCATTCTGAGAATCTAAGCATTCTGTATAGGGATCAGTTAATGCGGCTAGCAGAGGACAAGGGTCCAGAATTCTCAGCATATCCAAATGTTGTCCGGATGGTGGTTGACAGTAAATTGAAGAGGGTGAGCCTGGAGGAAAAGGACTTAATGGAACTTTCAGTGGAATCTCTTAAGGCCGTCTGTAGACAAATGATGAGTAAGGGATTCACGTCTGAGCTTAAAGATAAATCAGTGAAGACCATTGAAAGTGTCATACTAAAGAAGAGCAATGAGGTGTGGAAGTGTGATGTCATTGCTCCGAACCCTCTTGATAATGTGAAGATTGAACCAGAGCTGATAGAGAGGAATTGGAATATTCTCCAAGCAATGAAGAACGTTGATGAAGCTCTGAATCTTCCTACTGGAGAACTGGAACAAGGAGAGATAAGGGAGGCAGTTGGTGTTCCAGGAAGAGACAGCGTATACTGGATACATTCTTTTGCTGATAATACAGCTGA
This sequence comes from Kitagawia praeruptora, assembly GCA_037693485.1. Classification (NCBI taxonomy): domain Eukaryota; kingdom Viridiplantae; phylum Streptophyta; class Magnoliopsida; order Apiales; family Apiaceae; genus Kitagawia; species Kitagawia praeruptora. The sequence goes on from CM075345.1 coordinate 134,318,311, forward strand.
TGCCTTAGTATTCATAGATGCAGACCAGAAGCAAACACTCTTGCATATGAGTAGAGAATGGCTGAAGCAGACTCAAGATGCTGCATTTCTGGAGAAAGTGTTATATGTGTTCAAATGGGAAGATGTGGATGTTAAGTATGTAAATGAAAAGCAGAGACTCGTGAGTTACCTATCTGATGTAGTAGTGGAAATGAAGCGATTGGAGCGAGATGCGGCTAGTGTCCACAATACTAACCGTGTCATAGGCTATCCCAAAATGATCTACTGTCAGTTTAAATCTGATAAAACTCATAGGAAACCTCGGCTTATAATGAAGAAATTTGAGGACATTCCAGAGATCAGAACTACTCAGGAGGTGGACAAACTCAGAAGGCTTTTTAAACATCCTTACCCAGAACCCAGGAACCCTCTAGAGATGGAAGCAGTAAGTTTGTTGAATACTAGGTGGACGCAACTTCATAATCCAGTATATAAGAAACAAAAGCAGCAAGAGGAGAAACGCAGAAGGCAAAAAGAAGAAAAGGACCAAGCTGCTGAAGCTAGGAAGAGGAAACGGAATTAGGGTTAAAGGTCAGAGTGGTGTGAACTTGAAGTTGGAAAAACTTCATGTCTTTCGGTTGCTTTAACTCACTTGAGGAAAATTCATCTTAGAATGAATCCAATAAGGTGATATAAGTTTGACTAAAAGATATGAAATAATCCAGGTGATAGGAATCATTCAAATGATCTTTAATTCGAGGTTCGAATTCTGTTTCTAGTTTAAGTTCTTTGTATTGTTTTCATGTACTTGTAAATTGTATATTTTTCAAGACTGTAATGTTAATTATCTTTTCTCGTCTCTTGTTTAGTTGAGTTATCCTTCATTAATTTGAATGTCATTGTTAGACAATCAAATTGGGGGAGATTGAAAGGCAGAGTGTATTAACTTGTAACACTATAACTTATGTAACTCAATTAAAAGAAAAGATACTTAACCAGAAGACAATCAAGAACAAGAAGTCACAAGAAGTCAACACTAAATGAAGACAAGGTAATTGATACAATTGAACATTTTAACTATGATCAAGCCAAGAAGAAATCATTGAGAGAAGTTCAAGTCAAAGTTGTTCAGGCCTCAGTGATTTGAGAATTCGAGAATCAAGATCATAACTATCAGTATCAACAAGACCAATTGATTTCAAGTGAACAAGAAGGAAAGCAAATATTGGAAAGCCAAGTTACTAAGTGAATATGGTAATTTATTCAAGAAGCAGAAACACTATCAAGACTAGTCACTTATGAACCAGACCAGTGCATCAAGTGTCAGGACATTGATAGCAAGTTTATGTCAGTAATAAAGATCCATATTCAAGAGCTTGTAGAAGAACAAAGAAGATATGAAGATATCACAAGCTCAAGATGTGCATTGAAGTTTCAAGTTGAAGACCAGAATATTTTCTAAGTACTAAATGTTCTAGATGGCTAAGTCGAAATTCTCAAGTAGAAATTCTACTTAGAATTTCGAGATGGCTAAGTAGAAATTCTCAAGTAGAAGTTCTACTTAGAGTGCAGCTTCAACATGACACATGGCATCTTCTGATTGGCAGATTTCCAAGCTTTCAAGATAAGACAAGATTTATGTGGACATCATTGGGCCACGTACATCTTAGTCTTTGAAGACTACAGGTCATAGATTACATGTAGTATAAATAGAAGCACTTGTGTAATGTTTTAGTTAGTGAGCAATATTGAGAAAAACACAAGAGAAAGAGAGAGAGTTTATTCACAGAGCTTAGAATCATTCACTTCTCTCTGAACTTCTGTTATACTTTGTAATGAATGTTGTAGCAACCTTTTCAAGTTATATATAAAGAAATATATTCCTTGAATCTGTGTGTTCATTTATTGCATCGTATTTATTGCTTCTCATAATCGAAAAGTTGTATTCACCCCCCCTCTACAACACATTTGGACCTAACACTCATCTGTTTGGGAAAGAAAAAAAAATATTTAACTGCTCTTAATACTTCAGAGTATAAGAGAAATGAGCAGTTAATAAGGCTCAAAGGGGTTTACTAAGGATGGAATTTATGAACAGTGTTTATACAGTGTTTGAACAAAGTTCAAAAGAATTTTGAACAGTGTTTGAATCCTAATGCCTTTATCATTTTCATGCACACACATATCATGTAGTCTCAAAATGGTTTAATACAAGTTCTAGAGAAACATACTACCTGATGAATATCACACAACAATAAATACTGATTGATAGAAAGTATATCAATCACTGATTTGGCTCAAACTCTCACAGGGTGTAAACATGAGTCTGAACTCACCAAACTAATCACTGACACATCTCAAGTTTTATGATTTTCACAAGTACAAACAAGGAATCATCATGAACCATACCTTTGGAAACAGAATGTCACTTATCAGAGTTTAGAGTTCATCAATAACCAAAATTATTTATGAGTGGCCATGCACACAATATTCATAGACTCAGAGTTTAGGACTGAATAAACTAAGAGATGCTATAAATATGAAACAGTATCATGCTGTGTTAATTTTCTGCACAAAGTCTGATCAGATAGCAATGACTCAGAAAGAATCATGATTTAATTACTGTGAATCATGCTTCATACATATTTCTTCATTGGTATTTTCATTCAGACAATAATCAATTCTGAATTCACTGAGTGTATCTAACATGTTAACAGTATTTAACAGACAGACATGCTGACAGAGTTTAAAAAGATTTAAACATTAGCATGCAGAACAGAGTTTAATACTAAGGTTCACATAGCACTTAACAATTTACAGAAAACATGAGCAATAAGTTTTTGAGTCTAACCAACATCTCTAGTCAAAACTAGAGACCATTCCTAGTTCATTGACCAGTCTTGTAAATGTAGCTTCACTCAATGGCTTGGTGAAGATATCTGCAAGTTATTGTTCTGTAGACACAAAGTGAAGTTCAATGTTGCCTTCCTCTACATGCTCTCTGATGAAGTGATACCTTATGCTGATGTGCTTTGTCATTGAATGTTGCACTGGATTACCTGTCATTGCAATAGCACTTTGATTATCACAGTAAATAGGTATCTTGGAATACCTTAATCCATAATCCAGCAGTTGATTCTTCATCCATAAAATCTGTGCACAACAGCTACCAGCAGCAATATACTCTGCTTCAGCTGTAGATGTAGATATTGACTTCTGTTTCTTGCTATACCAGGAAACAAGTCTGTCACCCAGAAATTGACAACTTCCACTGGTGCTTTTTCTGTCTATCTTACATCCAGCAAAGTCTGCATCAGAGTAACCAAGAAGTTTAAACTCTGATTCCCTTGGATACCACAGCCCCAAAGTTATAGTGCCCTTCAGGTACTTGAATATTCTCTTTATTGCTGTTAAATGTGGTTCTCTTGGATCAGCCTGGAACCTTGCACACAAGCAAGTTGCATACATGATATCAGGTCTGCTAGCTGTCAAATAGAGCAAAGAACCAATCATTCCTCTGTAGCTTGTCATATCTACTGATGACCCTGCATCTTTGTCCAATTTTGTTGCAGTTGCCATGGGAGTTGTTGCAGATGAACAGTCAAGCATACCAAATTTCTTGAGAAGGTTTCTGGTATATTTTGCTTGATTTATAAAAATTCCATCATCTGTTTGCTTCACCTGTAGGCCTAGAAAATAACTAAGCTCTCCCATCATACTCATTTGATATCTTGACTGCATGAGTTTGGCAAACTTCTTACAGAGTTTATCATTAGTAGACCCAAAAATGATGTCATCCACATATATCTGAACTAAAAGCAAGTCACTACCATTTTGGAAATAAAACAGAGTTTTGTCAATAGTACCTCTGTTAAATCCACTTTCTAGTAGAAATTTGGCAAGGGTTTCATACCATGCCCTTGGTGCCTACTTAAGTCCATAGAGAGCCTTGTCTAACCTGTAGACATGGTCTGGATATTTTGGATCTACAAACCCTGGTGGTTGTTCCACAAACACTTCTTCTTCAAGTTTTCCATTCAAAAATGCACTTTTTACATCCATCTGAAACACTTTGAATTTCATGTGAGAGGCATATGCTAGAAAAATCCTGATTGCCTCCAATCTAGCCACTGGTGCAAATGTTTCATCATAGTCAATTCCTTCCTGTTGTGAGTAGCCTTTTGCAACCAGTCTTGCCTTGTTCCTTGTGATAACACCCTCACTGTCAGTTTTATTCCTGAAAACCCATTTAGTACCAACAATGGATCTATTCTTGGGCCTTGGTACAAGTGTCCACACTTCATTTCTTTCAAATTCATTTAGCTCTTCTTGCATTGCTGTTATCCAGTCAGCATCTTTAAGAGCTTCTTCCACTTTCTTTGGCTCAGTTTGTGACAAGAATGCATGAAACAGACATTCATTCGTTGTTGCACTTCTTGTCCTTACTTTTGCATCTGGATCACCAATAATCAGATCAGGTGTGTGAGATTTAGTCCATTTTCTTGCAGAAGGCAGATTGCTTCTGTCATCATGTGATCCTCCCCCTTGATCCATGCTCTCCTGATTTTCCTGGTGTCTCTCCTCATTTTCAGATGCTCCCCCTGAATGTGACTGCTTAGAATTTGAATGATCAGAGTTTGAATCAACAGTGTTTGATTCAGAGTTATCATTTGAGTCACTATCAGTGTTTGAATTTTCACTTTGATGTGATTCTTCATGCTCCCCCTCAACTGGTTCTTCTCTTGTTTCTGATTGAAGAGTTTCTTCAGTATTTACCAGTAGAGGTTCAGAGTTTAGATCAACAGAGTTTGACACATCAGTCTTATCAGAGTTTACTTTTTCAGAGAATAAATCTTCATTTTCAAAATGCAGTTGATCATGCTCATCTACATCTTCAAGTCCAGTTATCTTCTTGTCATCAAATGACACATGAATTGATTCCATGATCACTCTGGTTCTCAGATTATAAACTCTGAATGCCTTAGTTGACAGTGGATAGCCAACAAAAATACCTTCATCTGCCTTTAGGTCAAACTTGGTCAACTGTTCAGGATGAGTCTTCAACACAAAGCACTTGCATCCAAAAATATGAAAATATTTTAGATTTGGTTTTTTCTTCTTCACCATTTCATATGGTGTTTTACCATGCTTGTTGATCAGTGTTGCATTTTGAGTAAAACAAGCAGTTTGAACTGCTTCTGCCCAGAAATATGTTGGCAACTTTGCTTCATCTAGCATGGTTCTGGCAGCTTCTATCAAGGTTCTGTTCTTCCTCTCCACTACACCATTTTGTTGTGGAGTACCAGGTGCAGAAAACTCTTGTTTTATCCCTTTACTCTTGCAAAATTCTTCCATAGATGAATTCCTGAATTCAGTTCCATTGTCACTTCTGATTATCTTCACTTGATGCTCTGACCCTTTTTCCAGTTGAATTACATGTTCTTTCAGTGTTAATGCAGTTTCATCCTTCTTTGCAAGAAAATATACCCATGTGAATCTGGTATATTCATCAACAATGACTAATGCATATTTCTTCTTTCCAAGAGACATCACATTCACTGGACCAAAAAGATCAACATGTAGTAGATGATAAGGATCAGCAATTGAAGACTCAGATTTACTTTTGAAAGATGTTTTTCTCTGTTTGGCCTTTTGACAAGAATCACACAGTCCTTCTACATTCAACAAGGACTTTGGTAGACCTCTTACAAGATCATTCTTGATTAGCTCATTGATGTTGTTCAGATTCAAATGAGAGAGTTTCTTGTGCCATTTCCAACTCTCTTCACTGGAAATCCTTGTAGACAGACACACTGCTTTGCCATCAGTGTTTGTTGACAATTTGATTTCATAGATGTTATTGTGTCTGTTTCCAACTAGAGCAACTTTCCCTGTAGATTTACTGATCACTTGACAATATTCAGGCTGAAAATCTACATGATATCCTCTGTCACAGATTTGACTCACAGATAGCAAATCATGCTTGAGTCCTGGAACAAGAGCTACATTTGTGATGATGACATTTCCAAGATTAATATTGCCATATCCCAGTGTATGTCCTATGTTGCCATCTCCATAGGAAACTTCTGGGCCAGCCTTCTCCTCAAACTCTGATAGCAGGGCTTTATTTCCTGTCATGTGTCCTGAACATCCACTGTCCACGACTAGGGTACTGACCCTTGTGCCCTGCAATCACAAACAATCACTGATTATTAGTTTTAAGGATCCAGACTTGCTTGGATCCTTTGGCTTTCTTAAATCTGTTAGCTTTTGCAGCGGAATTCATATTAACAGAGTTTAAGCTAACTTTTTCAGAGTTTACATTTGCAGAGTTTACTTTAACCCATTTCAAATTTGGTTTGGGTTCATAGTAATTATAATAAATAGCATGATAATCTCTGCAAGTGTAAATAGAATGCCAAGTACTTCCACAGTGTTTGCATAAAGTCTGTGGTCTAGTTCTCACATAATCACTCTTTACTGCAGCTTTAGAAGGCAAAGAATTAATGTTCTTATTCTTACTGCAGAAACTAGCAAGATGATTAGTGCTCCCACAATTAAAGCATGTTTTTCTAGGAGCTAATGAAGCAAGCATTGGCTTAATTCCTGAAGTTATGCCTACTTTTCCATTTTTGTTTTTCTTAGGCAATCTCTGTTTGTTGACAGATTTTATCTCCTTAAGCTTATGCTTGAGTTGTTTATCTGTCATTAAACCAATGTTAGCCTCTTTAACAAAAGTTTTAGCATATGACTCTTTAACAGCCTTTTTCTGTGCTTCAGTCTTAGGTCCACCTGTTCCCATGACATTACCCTCAGATGAACAATGTGGTCTAACTTTTACCTTATTTTCAAATCTAAGTTCATCTCCAACAGAGTAACCTAGACCTACTGTGTCTGACTGAAACACTTCTTGAGTGTCTTTGCCAGAGTGTGTCCAAGTTTTAATGATGTGTTTACTATCCTCCAATTCAGATTCTAGTTGCTTATACTTACCTAGCAACTCTTGTTCAATAAACACTGCATCATCTCTCTCTTTTTGAATTTTATTCATGTTCTCTAACTGTTCCTCAACAAGTTTATTTCTTTCTTTGAGTTGAGAACACTCAGACTTTATCCTCTCATTTTCTAAGGTCTGATCTCTATAACTGATATGTAATGCTTTAAGATAAATTCTTAATTCAGTTATATTATCTGTGTTATAAGCATAAGTGGTTGGAGGTACCTTGAGATCATCATTTTCAGTCTGAGTAGTAGCCATGAGAGCATAGTTGACTTCCTCATCTGAATCTGAAGTGTCTGTCCAATCTCTGCCTTTGGTGTAGAGTGCCTTTTCAGTTTTACCCTTCTTGCACTCTGGAGCATAGTGTCCCATCTCCTTACACTTGTAGCATTGAATCTCAGACTTATCTTTCTTTCCAGATTTGAAGTCCTTTCCTTCAGCTTTCTTGAAATTCTTCTTGTCAGACTTTGAGTAGTCCCTTGAGAATCTCTTTCCCTTCTTGAAGTTCTTGTAACCCATCTTCTTGAAGGTCTTTACCATCAATGCAGCCATTTGCATCATCTCTTCATCATCTTCAGAATCAGATGAACCACCTGTGTTTGAGTCAACATCAGTGTTTGATGACTCATTCTCTGAATGGATGACTAAGGCTTTCCCTTTTGCCTTTCTCCTTGATGCCTCCTTCTTTGATGGTTTCTCCTCAACCTTGAGTGCAACAGATTTTGACTTTCTACCTATTCTTTTGTTTCTCTGCTCCAATTCCAATTCATGGGTTTTGAGCAGCCCATAAATTTCATCAATCTCTGTTTCACCAAGTTCATAATTATCTCTAATAGTGGTTGTTTTCACATCCCACTTTTCAGGTAGAGAAAGAAGAAACTTGAGATTTGAGTCTTCTAAATCATACTCTTTGTTAACCAATGACAAATCATTGAGCAGTTTACAGAATCTGTCAAATGTTTCTATCATGGTTTCATCAGACTTTGCCTCAAAGTGCTCATACTCCTGAGTGAGTATGTTTCTTCTGTTTTTCTTGATTGCAGGAGTTCCTTGACACCTGACCTCAAGTGCATCCCATATTTCCTTTGCAGTTGTGCAATTAATCACTTTATTAGACATAACATTGTCTAATGCACTGTGAAGTAAATGTCTCACTTTAGCATCCTTTGCAATAGATGAAAGATCCTCAGCAGTTAGATCTTTCTTTTCCTTTGGAATGACCTTTGCCTCCTCACCAGCAGCAGCAGCAGATAATTTTGTTGGTTTGTGAGGACCTTCATAAATTCTATCAAGGTATTCTGGATCTGTAGCCTCCAGAAACATGGTCATTTTCACCTTCCAAATTGCATACTCTGATGGCCTAAGTATAGGAACCCTTATTGTTTCATACCTACTAACAGTAGTAGGAGCTTTCTCATTTGGTGGAGGTATCTCTACCATTGATTACTATTGTGTTTGGATCTTTAACTGTAATAAAATAACAGATTAGGCTCTGATACCACTTGTTAGGTCGAATACACAATAAGCAATCAAATACTGTATGAGTAACTTAACAAGAACACACTGTTTAACAATTAAAAAACTGTTTGGAATTAATAATTCCTCTCTCAGTGATGTAAATATCACAGAGAGCTGCTTAGGTTACAATGGATGAATATCTCAATGTTCGACTACCCTTCTAGGGTTAACCTAACTGTATTTATAGAACATACAGCTTCGTACAATCAGTAATTGATTCTCCTATAATTAAGCTATACAATTGATATCAATCACGATTGCTTCAGTCTTCCAAGTCAACTCAATCTCTTTGACAGCTTTTACAATCTTCAAAGATATTGCTTCCATATTTATCAATCTTCAAACACTGTTGACTCTTCAGACAATACCGCTACAGAGTTTAACAAACTCTGTTTGCGCTTCCAGTCAGTGTTTAACTAAACTCTGACTGCTTCCAGCTAAACTCTGTTTTCTGACTTTAGCTTCCAAACACTGTTTTCATCAATCATTTCTAACATTTTGCACTCTTATCTTCCCTAGTAGAGGTACATACTCGAGAGATTGCCATGTCGAAGACTACAGAGCCCACTATGCGTCCAATGAGTATCAATGAGATGTCACAAGTGGCCCCTAAACTTACAACTTCTATCAAATTTGCGGTGTGCAGGGTCACTTTGGTTTTGAATGCTCTTACAATGTCTATAATTCTCAGAATGCTCAGTTGGGACAAATGAATTCTTTTGAAGAAGGATATGGGTACAATCAGTATTCAAACACTTTTGATCAAGAATGCGTGAATCAACCAGATTTCTACTACCAGGACAATGGTGCTCAAAATTTTTCATATCATAATCAGCAACAGTTTGAGCAACAATATTATAAGTAATATGAGCAGGCGTGTTAGGTCCAAATGTGTTGTAGAGGGGGGGTGAATACAACTTTTCGAATATGAGAAGCAATAAATACGATGCAATAAATGAACACGCAGATTCAAGGAATATATTTCTTATATATAACTTGAAATGGTTGCTACAACATTCATTACAAAGTATAACAGAAGTTCAGAGAGAAGTGAATGATTCTAAGCTCTGTGAATGTACTCTCTCTCTTTTTCTTGTGTTTTCTCAATTATAGCTCTCTCAAATAAACATCACACAAGTACTTCTATTTATACTACATGTAATCTATGTCCTGTAGTCTTCAAAGACTAAGATATACGTGGCCCAATGATGTCCACATAAATCTTGCCTTATCTTGAAAGCTTGGAAATCTGCCAATCAGAAGATGCCATGTGTCATGTTGAAGCTGCACTCTAAGTAGAACTTCTACTTGAGAATTTCTACTTAGCCATCTCGAATTTCTAAGTAGAACTTCTACTTAGAAATATTCTACTTGGTCATCTAGAATATTTAGTACTTAGAAAATATTCTGGTCTTCAACTTGAAACTTCAATGCACATCTTGAACTTGTGATATCTTCATGTCTTCTTTATTCTTCAGCAAGCTCTTGAACATGGATCTTTATTACTGACATAAACTTGCTATCAATGTCCTGACACTTGATGCACTGGTCTGGTTCATAAGTGACTAGTCTTGATAGTGTTTCTGCTTCTCGAATAAATTACCATATTCACTTAGTAACTTGGCTTTCCAATGTTCGCTTTCCTTCTTGTTCACTTGAAATCAATTGGTCTTGTTGATACTGATAGTTATGATCTTGATTCTCGATTTCTCAAATCACTGAGGCATGAACAACTTTGACTTGAACTTCTCTCAATGATTTCTTCTTGGCTTGATCATAGTTAACATGTTCAATTGTATCAATTACCTTGTCTTCATATAGTGTTGATTTCTTGTGACTTCTTGTTCTTGATTGTCTTCTGGTTAAGTATCTTTTCCTTTAATTGAGTTACATTAGTTATAGTGTTACAAGTTTATACACTCTGCCATTCAATCTCCCCCTATTTGATTGTCTAACAATGACATTCAAATTAATGAAGGATAACTCAACTAAACAATGAGACGAGAAAAGATAATTAACATTACAGTCTTGAATAATATACAATTGAAAAGTACTTGAAAACAATACAAAGAACTTAAACTAGAAACAGAATTCGAACTTTGAATTAAAGATCATTTGAGTGATTCCTATCACCTGGATTATTTCATACCTTTTAGTCAAACTTATATCACCTTATTGGATTCACTCTAAGGTGAATTTTCCTCAAGTGAGTTAAAGCAACCGAAAGACATGAAGTTTTTCCAACTTCAAGTTCACACCACTCTGACCTTTAACCCTAATTTCGTTTCCTCTTCCTAGCTTCAGCAGCTTGGTCTTTCTCTTCTTTCTGCCTTCTGCGCTTCTCCTTCTGCTGCTATTCTTTCTTGTACACTGGATCGTGAAGCTGCTCCCACCTAGCATTCAACAGACTTACAGCTTCCATTTCTAGAGGATTCTTGGGCTCTGGGTGAGGATGTTTGAAAAGCCTTCTGAGTTTGTCCACCTCCTGAGTAGTCCTGATCTTTGGAATGTCCTCAAAGTTCTTCATTATAAGCTTAGGTTTCCAATGAGCTTTATCAGCTTTAAACTGACAATAGATCATTTTGGGATAGCCCTTGACACGGTTAGTATTGTGGACACTAGCCGCATCTTGCTCCATTCGCTTCTTTTCCACTACTACTTCAGACAGGTAACTCATGAGTCTCTGCTTTTCTTCCACATACTTATCTTCCACTTCGTCCCATTTGAACACATATAATACTTTCTCCAGAAATGCAACATCTTGAGTCTGTAGCAGCCATTTTCTACTCATATGCAAGAGTGTTTGATTCTGGTCTGCATCTATAAATACTAAGGCATCAGCTGTATCATCAACAAAAGCGTGTATCCAGTATACACTATCTCTTCCTGGAACGCCAACTGTCTCCCTTATCTCTCCTTGTTCCAGTGCTCCAGAAGGAAGAGTCAGAGCTTCATCTACATTCTTCATTGCTTGAAGAATATTCCATTTCTTTTCTATTAGCTCTGGCTCAATCTTCACGTTATCGAGAGGGTTTGGAGCAATGATATCACACTTCCACACCTCATTGCTCTTCATGAATATGACTCTTTCAATGATCTTCACTGATTTATCTTTAAGCTCAGAAGCGAATCCCTTACTCATCATTTGTCTACAGACGGCTTTAAGAGATTCCACTGAAAGTTCCATTAAATCCTTTTCCTCCATGCTAACCCTCTTCATTTTCTTGTCAACCACCATCCGGACAACATTAGGATATGCTGAGAATTCTGGACCCTTGTCCTCTGCTAGCTGCATTAACTGATCCCTATACAGAATGCTTAGCTTCTCAGATTGAGAGTATTGAATTTTTGTTGCTAGCAAGAACAACTCTGACGCAGATCTTCTCGTTATGAATTGGTCATCCACATATAAGAAAGACATTGGGACTCCTTCTACCAAAGACAAAATAACCTGCCACTCCTTAAGCGTTGCATTGTATCCAACCCTGACTTTAGAAATTAATCTCTTCAATGCAATTATGTATTCCGCAGTCATTGGATTCTGCAAATTCAGGTTGTAGAACAGATCATCTGCCTCCTTGTTATGAACTCCTTTTGCACAGGGTCCCATAAATATCTTCCTTGCTTCATCCCACTTCTGCCCTATCCTTCTCTTGTCCAGATCAACTTGAGGATCAGCTAGCCTTTCAAGCTCATGATCGTACTGCTTCCCTTGTAGCTCCACTTTCTTTTCTAGAAACGCAGCATGTTCTTGCATCATCTTCATTTTAAGGAACTCAGCTTGTTCCAAGGCTAACTGTTGAGACTTAAGGGTTTCCTCATCAACAGTAAATTCTTCAGGCATTCCGAAAGACATCCCAGCACCTCCACCTTGATCCTTCAAAGATCTCTTTATAGCATGTTCCAAAGGTACGTCTTCCATATCAGAATCTGAGTCATGTACCTTCTGTACTGTTTCCTGATGACTCAGGTCAACGAATGGTTCATCTTTCTCAACCATTATTGCCTTACCCTTTCTCTTCCTCTGAGCCTCTTCATCAACAGACGGCTCAATTTCTATTTCCTTGACCAGATCAGCATGTTCTTCAATTTCTTCGATATGAACTGCCTGCTGTCTCGTCTCCTTTCCACTCTCCCCCTTAGGTGAGTTATCCTGAACTCCACCTTGGTCTTCAGATCCACCAGCTGCATAAAAACCTCCAAAACCAGAACCAGAAACTCCTGCTCTACTAGCACCACCTGCATCAGCATCGGGGGGAGGTTGTTGCTGCTCGAAACACTCTGGGGGCACAAAACTTCTGATTGCGAACATCACTCTACTGATCTCCACAGCCATTGTATCCATTGTAATCTCCATTGCTCCCATCCTCTCATTCAGAGTGCTTCCCAAGAGACCACCAGCATGGCCCAAGTCATTGACCTTGTTTGTCAAAGCATTAAACGCTGTAGCTTGACTTGCCATTCGTGCTGCGTAGTCATCAAGAGCCCTTTGATTGTTTCCAATGTTAATCCCTAACTGCCCCATCGTCTGCCCGAAATGCTTCATCTGATTTTCCATAGAAGTCATACGTGTATCAAGATTTTCAATGTTAAGGGACGGTGTTTGGTTTAGGTGACCTCGCTCTAATACTCGTTCTGTTAGTATTTGGCGCTCGGTTTCGGGCCTTAAAAATGAAGGTCCCTCTCTCCCTAACCTCTCACACACACTCCCTGTCTCACGCTCGTGTATGTCTTCAATGAGTGATCCAAAATATGAAGCAGTACCTGCAGAAACTGGATAAGCAATATAATTGGCAGTTATGGGATCAATTTCTGTTGGTTCCTGAGTTGGAATCTCAGGCTGAGAGGCTGCAAAGTGTTCTTGTACAACATCAGAACCGATCCTCTTTGCAGCATCAGTACGTACCGGTGAAGGTACGGCTGAAGCTCTTAAAGCTTCATGTCCTTTTGAAGCAACAGTATCTTCAAAAGGTACATAATCCTCACCAAAATCCCTATGTGCAGATTGTTCAAGGGGAGAACCACTCTCGTGAGGTGGAGTGGTTGCGTGTGACACACTAGGGTTTGACTGAGGTTTAGAAGTAGCAGCATGAGAAAATTTGGCTTTCTTTCGAGTAAGAGGCTGCTCTTCGGGGTCACTCTCCTCATCATATCCTACATCTACATGTGCTGGTTGTTTGAATTCCGGTGACAGGGGTGACAGAGAATTAGAAATATAGCTCTCACCCTGGGATAGATCCTGCGGGCTAGCAGTCTCTTGGGTCTCGGAATCAGATACATAGGAAGAGGAATGAGTAGTATGCAGAGAGAGATTACCTGATTCATTACCTTGTTCGTCATTGCTTTGCTCATCAGGAATCTCTTCAAATGCCTCAGCATGAGCAGACCGATTCTGAGCATATGATGAAACTTGCGATGATTCTGCCAAAGTGGTAACTCCCTCATCATATGTAAGCCACGTTTGTAAGGTATCAGGAATTGACATCGGTTTTCCACGATGTTTATTCTGATTAGCAATTGTTGAAAGTGACTTAGTGCCCATCCCTAGTGGTGCAGATGTTTGACTTCTGGCAAAACTCTGTCTAATAGCAAGATCATCCTTCGGTATTAAATCATTAATAAGCATTTGTAGGAACCGAGGAAACCAGCAGACAACATCTGTTGTGTTGAGGTCTCTGCTTGCAGGAGATCCCATTACAGCCACTATCTCAGAGAGAACTATGCGTCCATAATTTATATCCAGTTCTCTTGCTAGGGCAATTCCAAAGGTTTGCATGGGAATGGGAATTTGATGGAAATCGCTTTCTCGTGCTCGAAAACATCTTGTGATAGCCTCGAAAAAGTAATTCCATTCCACATGAAAGTATTATTTTTGGATATTTCCAGTGATCTGGCCAGTCGGAGGATAACATCCTATTTCTTCAAAGAATCTGAGGCGTTCTGCAGCTGTAGGTTCTGGATCATAAGCATCTTTTATCGGGAATCCCAGAACCCTGTTGACAATTTCTTCAGTCACCTCATATTCCTGACCCGCTAAGGTAAACCTGAAACCGTAGGGGGTTGTTTTGCTCCCAAAAGAAACCGCACTAGTCCATAATTGCTGTAAAGCATCATGTACTAGTGTAGGTTTAGCAGTAAAAGCATCGCTAGCTTTGGAGTACAAATTGAGAAATCGTATCCAAGACTTAAAGCGCGGGAGTTGATCACCAATTTCCGTAGAAATATTATAAAAATTGTTTTTAGCAAGGGAAAATTGGTGAGCCATTTTAACTAAATGTTTTTCCTTTAAAAAAAATGTGAAATTTAATTTTAATTTTCGAAAAACAATTAATTAAAGAATTATCAGTTATAGCCCTTTTAATTTAACTAAAAGACCAAAAGTCACTCTTGAAAAATTAAACTACGGGTTATAGACAATAATCACTGAGAGGCGAATTTTACAAGCCCAAGGAGATGTATATTCGTGTGTGTATAGCAGTGAAATCAACTGTGTATACACCAGTGAAATCGTATGTATATGCGTGTGTATATTATCGAGAATAGAGAAAGTGAACAGTTGCACAAACACACAAACACACAGATAATAGCTGTCTAAAATTGGGCAGAAATTCGTGATCTGTACGAGTTTAATCACAAAAATCACGAACAGTGGTTTGTAAGTCGAAATCGCCTGTATGTATATGGAGGCTGCTATAAAACTGAATTAGGTAAAAGTGAATGAATGGATCGAGTTAGAGATGTATATATAGGCATGAATGTGAAATGACAAAAGTGTCCCTGTTAAAAAGAATGAAAAACATCAAGTACATACAGGGAACACTTAAGTCGAACTCTATCTCGAACTTATTAAGTCGAACTTCGAGATGAAGTTCGAGATAGATGTTAACTCGAAAAACACATGCTAATTCGAACAATTACCACTTAAGCAGCAAAAACCACAAACAGTACTAGGGAAACCTATCTCGAAATTCAAGTAGAAATTCGAGATAAGTTTCGAGTTAGATGTTAACTTGAAAAAAAATCCCTTTAACCAACTGAGAACTCTATCTCGAACATCAAGTCGAAATTCGAGATGAATTTCGAGATAGAGAGAAACTCGAAGTTATTCTCAGTTCTTTTCAAAATATCCCCAAAAATGGAACCTTATCTCAACCTTCGAGATAAAGTTCGAGATAGAACTTATCTCGAATATTTTGAAGATAGAAATAGGCACTCTGGTAACTCGAATTCGAACTCTAAGTCGAATTTCGAGATGAATTTTCGAGATAGAGACTAACTCGAAATTCTTCCCAGACTTAGAATTTTCAAAACTTCACTCTGGAAGCTCAAATCGAAATTCAAGTAGAATTTCAAGATGAGTTTCGAGATAGTGACTAACTCGAAATTTTGAAGATACTTAGAATAATTTGACAATTCTCTTTGAAAAACTCAACACTTAATATTGCCAAATTAATATAAATATCAATTCAAGGATTTTAATATATGACATAATTAAAACATTCCTTGATAATTCTAAGGCCTCTAATTACATGAAAAACACAGGTAAATTCATCTAAAAATCATGCAAAATTTAGAATATTATGAATTTAACTCCCCCAATGATCATGCAATCTAACAAGCATAAATTCAAAGATTTGTGCTATAAAAGACACTTAAAACACAATGAATTCATGTAAAATGACACTATATGCAACCTATAACAATCATTAATTAGGCATTTTAAAGTCTAAGCACATAATGATTAAGTAGCTTGCATATACAAACATAAACATGGATTTTACAGATAGAAAGCTTTACTAACTTGTGTTAAGCATTCCCAATTCACCAACCAATCTATTGAATGTTACTTCATCAAGAGGTTTGGTGAATATATCTGCAATTTGTTGCATTGTGGGCACAAAATGTAGTTCCACAGTCCCCTCCTCAACATGTTCTCTTATGAAGTGATACCTGATGTCAATGTGCTTGGTTCTTGAGTGATCTACAGGATTGTTGGTTATGGCAATAGCACTTGTGTTGTCACACATAATTGGAATTTTCTTGTGCTCCATGCCATAATCCTTCAATTGGTTCCTCATCCACAGTATTTGAGCTACACAGCTTCCAGCAGCAATGTACTCAGCTTCAGCAGTAGAAGTAGATACTGTATGTTGCTTTTTACTTTGCCAGGACACCAATCTTCTGCCAAGAAATTGACAAGCACCAGATGTGCTTTTCCTATCAATCCTGCAACCTGCATAGTCTGAATCCGTATAGCCAATTAGATTAAAACCTGTATCTCTTGGGTACCAAATCCCTAGATTTGGTGTGCCCTTGAGATACCTAAAAATTCTTTTGACGGCTATGAGATGTGATTCTCTAGGATCCGCTTGGAATCTTGCACATAAACAAGTCGCGAACATTATATCGGGTCTACTTGCAGTTAAATAGAGGAGTGAGCCAATCATACCTCGATAGCTTGTGATGTCAACTGGTTTACCTGATTTGTCTTCATCAAGCTTCATGGCTGTTGCCATGGGAGTCTTAGCTGCTGATGCATCTTCTAGATTGTACTTTTTGAGTAAATCTCTGACGTACTTGGATTGACAGATAAATATACCATCTTTTCTCTGACTGATCTGTAATCCAAGAAAGAAGGACAGCTCTCCCATCATGCTCATCTCATATTTTTCCTGCATTAGCTTAGCAAATTTCTCGCACAAGCGCTCATTAGATGACCCAAAAATAATATCGTCCACATAGACTTGAACAAGTATTAAATCATTCTTTACATTTTTATAGAACAATGTTTTATCAATTACTCCCCTAGTAAAACCACTTTCAATTAAGAATAGGGATAGGGTTTCATACCAACACCTTGGGGATTGCCTGAGGCCATAGACAGATTTGAAGAGAAGATACACAAAATCTACAAGTTCTGGATCAATGAAGCCAGGCGGCTGTTCCAGATACACTTCTTCTTCTAACTCTCCGTTCAGGAAGGCACTTTTCACATCCATCTGAAAAACCTTGAAGTTCTTATGTGCTGCAAATGCCAAGAACATCCTGACTGCCTCAAGTCTTGCAACCGGTGTATAGGTCTCATCATAATCAATTCCTTCTCGCTGAGAATAACCTTTTGCAACCAAACGAGCCTTGTTTCGTGTTACAAGTCCGTTTTCATCCATTTTATTTCTGAATACCCACCTAGCTCCAATTACTGATTTGTTCTTTGGTCGAGGTACCAGTTTCCAAACTTTCTGCCTTTCAAACTGATTGAGTTCCTCTTGCATTGCAATCACCCAATCAGCATCACCAAGAGCTTCTTCTATTTCTTTAGGTTCAAGCTTGGATAAGAACCCAGAATATAAGCAAATATTAGCCAGGTCAGCTCTTGTAGTTCTTCTAGTAGTCACACCAGCATCTGGATCACCAATAATTAATTCAAACGGATGGTCTCTATTCCATACCCGTTCTCTTGGAAATTGTCTTGATGATTCAGCGTGACTTTCTGAGTTGTGGTGCTGACTACTTTGATTATTTTCACTAACTCCCCCTGAGTTAGTGCCAGCTCCTACAGAACTAGTGTCATCTCGTCTCGAGCCTTGAACACTTGTTCTTGAACTGCTATTTACTCCCCCTGAGTTGTTGCCGGTTCGTACTGAAGAAGTCTCTTCTGATCTTATCGAATTAGATTATCCACTAGACTCAGGTTCTTCACGTACACTTGGAACATTTAATGGGACAACCAACTCAGGTTCATCTTCAAGTTCTTCTAAGTCCAGATTCTGAAATTTTAGGGACTCAGGTTCACTAGAATCTCTTGAAATTGATGAGAGTTTGGTATCGTCGAATCTGACGTTGTAGCTTTCAGTCACTTTTCGATCATTTACTAAGAACACCCTATAAGCTGCCACCATATCTGTGGAATAACCAATAAAGATTCCTTCACGAGCTTTTGCTGCAAACTTGCCTAGATTTTCATCATCTATAAGTACATAGCATTTTGCTCCAAAGACATGAAAGTATTTGATTGTTGGTCTTCTGCCGTTCATTAGCTCACATGGTGTCTTTTCTTTATCTTTTATGATCAAGGATCGATTTTGAGTGTAACACACGGTACTCACTGCTTCGGCCCAGAAGTATAGAGGAAGTTTCGAATCATACAACAAAGTTCTTGCTGCTTCAACCAATGTTCTATTCTTCCTTTCAACTACTCCATTTTGCTGTGGAGTTCTCGGTGCTGAATACTGACGACGTATTCCCTTAGATACACAGAAGTCATTCAGCACTGCGTTTTTGAATTCAGTGCCATTGTCTGATCTAATCGTCTTCACAGTAAGTGTTGAAACATTCTCAATTTGAGTGATGTGATCAATGATTAGGAAAGGTACTTCGTCTTTCGTCATTGCGAACAATACCCATGTATACTTGGAGAAGTCATCCACGATTACCAATGCATATCTTTTCCTAGACAAAGATAGGACATTCACTGGGCCAAACAAATCCATATGAAGAAGTTGCAGAGGCTCAGTAATACTAGAAATTTCTTTGCTTTTATACGATGCTCGTTTCGATTTTCCCATTTCACAAGCTTCACAGAGTCCTTTCGGAGCAAACTCCATTTGAGGTAGATCTCTCACCAATTCTCGTCTTGCGAGAGCATTCATCGTTTTGAAGTTTAAGTGAGATAGCTTTTTGTGCCATAACCAGCTTTCATCATCCGAGGCTTTGCTGTAGAAACAGGTGACCTTATTCTGATTTGCTGAATCCATGTCCGCAACAAAAAGATCTACCTTTCGAACTCCTCTCAAAGCCAATGAGCCTTCCTTGATGTGAGTGATTGATACACCTTTCTTGTTGAAGACAATTTCGTAACCTTTGTCACAGAATTGACTGATACTCAACAAATTATGCTTTAATCCCTCAACATAGGAAATATCTTCAATGATGACATTGCCAGTTTTCAGTTTGCCATATCCCTTTGTCACACCTATGCTGTCATCTCCAAAGGTAACATAAGGGCCAGCCTTCATAACCAACTCTGTAAGCAGGGACTTGTTTCCAGTCATATGCCTCGATGCTCCACTGTCTAGCACCCATATGACTTTATTTCTATTTTGCTTAATGCCCTGCAATGACAGATTGATTAGACTTTCTTCGGAACCCAACTTTGATTGGGCCCGGCTTTTCGATAAGATCGATAATCAACAGATTTAACAACATGAGATGCACTTTTCGTAACATTACTAGAGCTTTCGACTCTCTCCTTTCCTTTCTCAGACTTGACAGATATGTCAGTCTTAGGAGAGGGTTTGTCACTCCTAACTTTAGGAGGACTGACGGTCTTGGCTCTCACATGCTTTTTCTTGATGTTTGAACTAGCAACAGTATTTGAGCATGACTGGCTAGATGCATTCATTAAATTCACAAAAGTTTGCATGATGTTAAAAGTGCATGGCATACAATTAGGTTGACCACACTGTGCATGATTCTGATGTGGATTATTCATTGTATGTGTGACAGGCATGGCATGTGCAGCAGGAACATTTATGTTAGCTTTACATGCATAAGAAAGATGTTCAGTAGATTTGCAGTGATAACATGCTTTCTTTATTCGTTCAGCCTTAACCTCTTTTATGCCTTTCTTCCCTTGTTGTTTAACAGCCTTAGCTCCTATTCCTGGTCTAGATTCATCTCTAGGGAAATTGATTTTAACTTGTTTGATAGGAGTTATAGGTTGTGCGTTCTGGCGATCTTCCATCTCAATCTCATATCTAGCTATTAATTCAGTCTCTTCTTCTTCTATTCTAGGAACAAGGTGTTTGTAGATGGGTTTGACAGAAGATTTAAAAATGCTAGGAATTTCATTTTTAAGGTCACTGGAACTAGTGTCGATAGGTCTCTTCCCTTCTTTCTTAGAAAGGTCAGAATAATCAAGTCCTACACCTACTCCAGTTATCTTCTTAAATACGTCATTATCTACATACACTTTACTAGCAGCTAGTTTGTAAGCTTCGCATTTAGTTTCTAACTCAGCTAGTTTGTTCCTAAGACATGCTTCTATTTCTCCCTTAAGGATGAGCTTGTGTTCCAAAGATTTAATGAAATCTCTTAGGGAAGTATCTACAGTGCAAGCAGCCTCTAACTCTTCCACTTTTGCCTCAAGCATTCTGCTTTTGGCGACAAGTGTTTTTTGTTCCTTTTGAGAAGTGTCTAGGCTTTTGCACAACATATAGATCTCTTCGCTAAGAGCCCCGTTCTGTTCCTTATAATCGTCAATGGACATTTCTACTTTAAGGGTTAGAACTGGTACCTCTGGTTCCTCTGATGTCTCAGCCATGAGGGCAAAGTTTGCTACATGAGTAACATCTTCCTCATCTGAATCATCCCAAGCTCTTCCTTCTGTTACTAATAAAGCTCTTTTTCCATGTCTTTCCTTCACCAGCGATTCATACTTGCTTTTGAGGGCTTCATATGTCTCTTTTGGATAAGTTTGTTTAGGCTTTTTGCAGTCAGTAGCAAAATGTCCAGCTTCACCACAATTATAGCATTTGAACTTCATTTTGAAATCCAAAGGAGATTTGTAGCTGGTACTCTTGCCTTTGCTTTTGTAGCCTGACGAACTACCACCACCCTTAGCAGCCCGATAGTAAGATGAAGAATTTCTCTGTGGTCGGTTGCTCTTTCTGAATCTCATGTTGCTGAACTTCCTTGCCATGTATGCCACGACACTATCGTCCATGTTGTCCAGCTCTTCTTGGGTGAAGTAGTCATCATCACTGTT
Organism: Kitagawia praeruptora; assembly: GCA_037693485.1. Classification (NCBI taxonomy): domain Eukaryota; kingdom Viridiplantae; phylum Streptophyta; class Magnoliopsida; order Apiales; family Apiaceae; genus Kitagawia; species Kitagawia praeruptora. Next base: position 134,339,574 of record CM075345.1, read on the forward strand.
AGATGTGCACTCGTCATCATTATCAACTTGATGTGGTGCATGTGATGATTTAGTCTTTTCTGCAACCATTGCCTTCTTAGACTCTTCCTCATCAGCAACTAATCCTGATGCAGTTTCTTTTCCTTTTGAATCATTGTCCCATGCTTGATCTTGAAGTGTTTCCAGCTCATAGGTCTTTAATATTCCATAATATTCTTCCAGAGAAGTTGTATGCAAATCTCTGGTTTCTCTTACTGCGTAGACCCTATGTTCAATGCTCTTTGGCTGGTTTCTCAGATATCTCGTATTGGTCTCAATCATGGGGAGAGTTACACCTCTCAGATTCAAATCCAATACTAACTGACTGAATCTTAGATAGACGTCTGTTATGCCTTCTCCTTTTCTTATTCTGAAGGTGTCATACTCCATCTTGAGTATGAGTGTCTTGTTGCTTCTAACCTCTGCAGATCCTTCCATGACAACTTCTATCTTGTCCCAAATCTTCTTTGCTGTATTCAAACCTTTGACTATGTTGAACATTTCATGATCAAGGGATTCCATCAAGGTTTGTCTTACAGAAGTATCATAAGCTATTTGCTCCTTGTCAGCATCCGTAAAGTCCGCTGCCTTTTTAGGCTCAGACCGAGAAGGTATAACCTCCTCTCCTTCCGTACGCTCAGGAATAGCTTTCATTGGAACAAATTTACCCTTTTCAAGGACTTCCAGATATTCAGGGTTAATTGTCTCTAAGTAGAGTCTCATTCTGAAAACTCATTCTTCATAGTGATCTCGGTTGAACATTGGGATCTTGAAAGAATTTTTAGGAGCCATTTCAAATCTGGTCACTAAAAGTTTCTAAGTACCCAAGACTAGGCTATGTAGAATATCTATGTAGAACTTTTGCCTAAGTCGAAATTTCTCTAAGTAGAAATTTTGCTCAAGTCGAACTTCACCAAGTAGAAATTGTCCAAGTCGAAATTCTATGTAGAAAATCTCAAGTAGAAATTCTAGGTAAAACTTTTGTCCTTAGAATAAATTTTCTGCAGATTTCTTTAATATTGAATAAACAATATTATCTCTTTAACACCTTTTTGACTTTTGATACTTTACTCACCGAAAGCACCTAACCCACTTGCTAGGTACTGAGTATGTTTTGTTTTGCTTTCGGCCAAGGAATAATATATCACCACAAAAGTTCAAAAAACACCTTTTTATTCTTTTACTATTTATCTGTTTGAAAAAGGAGATCAAAAAGTTGTTGGGTTGTCTTCTTTGATAAGAACAGATGATGAACACTCAAGAACACCAAATATCAACGAACCCAGATTAATTCACAAAAATTAATTAAAATACACTCAAGCCAAATAATCACACCTGGAGTATTTAAATAATTTTTCCGGATGAGTTTTCACTAGAAACGAATTAAAGCTCACTTTTCTAGAATTTTAGAAAAGTAGATCTAGAAAATGAAAACTCACGATTCTTCTACCAAACACAAGGATCTATGTTTTGTATGTTAAACATCCGCTCTGATACCAATTGTTAGGTCCAAATGTGTTGTAGAGGGGGGGTGAATACAACTTTTCGAATATGAGAAGCAATAAATACGATGCAATAAATGAACACGCAGATTCAAGGAATATATTTCTTATATATAACTTGAAATGGTTGCTACAACATTCATTACAAAGTATAACAGAAGTTCAGAGAGAAGTGAATGATTCTAAGCTCTGTGAATGTACTCTCTCTCTTTTTCTTGTGTTTTCTCAATTATAGCTCTCTCAAATAAACATCACACAAGTACTTCTATTTATACTACATGTAATCTATGTCCTGTAGTCTTCAAAGACTAAGATATACGTGGCCCAATGATGTCCACATAAATCTTGCCTTATCTTGAAAGCTTGGAAATCTGCCAATCAGAAGATGCCATGTGTCATGTTGAAGCTGCACTCTAAGTAGAACTTCTACTTGAGAATTTCTACTTAGCCATCTCGAATTTCTAAGTAGAACTTCTACTTAGAAATATTCTACTTGGTCATCTAGAATATTTAGTACTTAGAAAATATTCTGGTCTTCAACTTGAAACTTCAATGCACATCTTGAACTTGTGATATCTTCATGTCTTCTTTATTCTTCAGCAAGCTCTTGAACATGGATCTTTATTACTGACATAAACTTGCTATCAATGTCCTGACACTTGATGCACTGGTCTGGTTCATAAGTGACTAGTCTTGATAGTGTTTCTGCTTCTCGAATAAATTACCATATTCACTTAGTAACTTGGCTTTCCAATGTTCGCTTTCCTTCTTGTTCACTTGAAATCAATTGGTCTTGTTGATACTGATAGTTATGATCTTGATTCTCGATTTCTCAAATCACTGAGGCATGAACAACTTTGACTTGAACTTCTCTCAATGATTTCTTCTTGGCTTGATCATAGTTAACATGTTCAATTGTATCAATTACCTTGTCCTCATATAGTGTTGATTTCTTGTGACTTCTTGTTCTTGATTGTCTTCTGGTTAAGTATCTTTTCCTTTAATTGAGTTACATTAGTTATAGTGTTACAAGTTTATACACTCTGCCTTTCAAGCCGCCACAGCAAGAATATCAATATCCTCCTCTACAAGAAGATCTACATGTTTCTCAATCCAGCGTAGATGTGCAAGCTGATCAGACGAATGAGATGTGGGATATCTTGAATAAACTGCTAAAGAGTTTTGAAGAATTAGAAACTCAAAGTTTGGTGATTGAATCTCAAATTGCACAGTTGGCTAACTTTTCTACTACATGGCAGCTCGACTATTTACCATCATCATCTATCCGATCCGAAGAGGACCTGATTGCTATCAATCTCACAAGAGATCAGGAATATGATAGTTTCTCCATGTATGTTGATGATGAGGCCATTGATAAAGAGAAGGAGCATGCCACCGATGACAAGATCAATGATGTTGCTGCTACCGAGAACAATGTGACTGATGATGAGTCTACAAAGGAAAGCAATACAGAGATGGTTGTTGTTTCTCTTCCACAACCTATGCCTAAGCTACCATGTATTGATAAATTTGCTCTCGATCTAGCCTCTACTTACAAGGCTTCTTTGCTCAAGAACACTTATTTCAAGGTTGATGTGATAACAAATATTGTCCAAGATGATATTTCTCAAATTCTGGTTGAGGATCCATATAAAGTGGCTCCTACGTTTGAAGCTCGAGGAGAGGGAGAAGATGGAAGTGTCGGCTTAATCTTTGATGTGATAAGCCAAGATGTCCGAATGACTCCAGTGAAAGTGAGGAGTGGAGAAAAGCCACCACCAGAACCTCCACCTTATGTCAAGGGAGTTCAATATTTTCATGGTGTCAAATTTTATCGCTGTTTTATCACAAAGTTTTCCAAAACTGCACAAGCACTTTCTCTATTGCTTATTAATGACATATTTTATTTTACTGATGCTTGTTTGGAGACTTTCTGCAGGATAAAGACAATCACTAACACTCTTGATACTTTTTGTGGTGACGAGTTTATGATCGAGAAAGTGGATATTACGCCTTTACCGGAGTATTTTTGAGAAGGTCAAGCTAATGACTCTAAATAAGCGCTGCTTGGGAGGCAACCCAAGATTTCATTGGAGGATCGGTGCACTTCATGCTTTTGCATAGGGGAGTATTTTTTTTCCTTCTCTTTCATATATAGTAGAAATTGCTTAGTTATTTGTTCATTCCAAGCCTTGTTGTGTACATTATTCCTTCATCTTATGCTTCTTAAAAAAAATCTGTTCAAAATAAAAAAAAAAATAATCGAATTTTGAGTGTGTAATGCAGGCTGCGCCTGCGTTTCTGCTTTCAACGCAGATTGCACCCCTGTAACGCAGGCTGCGCCTGTGTTACTGTCCTTGGCGCAGCTTGCCACCCTGTCGCGCAGATTGCGCCTGCGCATCTGGTCTTTGTGCAGGTTGCCTTGCACGCGCGCAGTCTGCTTGAGTTTACAGCCTATTCCAATTATATTCCGAGTGTGTGCAGCTGTGTGTCATAAAAAAAATTTCTAAACCCAAATCTTTTTCTAACCCCACATTTTTTCCTACTTTTATACCCTCATCTCAACACCTAATTCTTTTCCTATATCAATTCCAAAACCCCCCATCTTTTCTTCAAATCTCTAAACCTATTTCTATTCTAATTCATATTTATTATTATTATTATTATTATTTTATTATTATTATTATTATTATTATTATTATTATTATTATTATTATTTATTTTATTTTTTAATCCCTAAATCCTATTTCTATCTTACATCAAATTTCATACCTTCTCAAATTTTTTCCTTTACACATTAAAATTTGTATTCATCTTATCCATCATCTTTTATATATACCCACCTATACATACAAATCCAATTCCTCTTCTATTTATTTAAATCTTTAAAAATTCAATTCTAAAGAGGAATTAATTGCAAGTTCACCTCTTCGATTCGTATTGGGTAAATCTTTTTCTCTAATTTTATCTTTATTACGAATTTGTGTTCTTGTAAATTGGGATTTTGTAGTATTCTTGTTATGTGGGAAGTGGCCAGTCTATGGAGCTTGTACGCAGTATTCACCACCTGACTCATCCGAGGATGAGGACGAGTAGGTATGTTTTCTACTATCCCTTGTATTTACTTCCATTCAATGGGGACATTGAATATTTTAAGTTTGGGGGTGGTTTGAGGGATAAGTAGTTGTTATATTATTTGTTCATGTAGGATTTCATGCTTTGCATATTAGTAGTAATAAATTATGCATTTATGTTCGTGTTATTTACGTTTATTTCATATAGGACATTCTGTTTTTTTTAGTACAATATATCATGTGAGTTCATAATAGTTTGCATTTGCACCCATGCTTGATAGGAATTTTGTGTTGTTGATGCTTTTGATTGAGAAGTGATATGCTTTGTTCTTGTGCACACACATACACTAGTAAGTTGAAGCTAGTAGACTTATTGAATGTTGTAAGTAATTAGAAGGACATGAATATGTGCAAGTTGATTTAGTTTGCATGCTTTGAATACAAGTCGGTACATTAGAGAGATTTTTGCTTGGGATTGAGTATGTTTTTCCACCAAGTGAGATTTTGAGCCATATTGCATATTTTTTGCAATTTATTCGTTTGCTTGAGTGTCCACGGATTGTTTGCATTGCTAGCAGTTGTTTGAGGTCTTTCTTGAAACGCATGACATTATTTGACGATTAAAATTATAAAGGCATTTAGGAATAACCGCATATTTTCCCATATTACCACACCATATTAACATGATCAATTAGTTACCCATTGAGCTTAATCCTATTCTTTCGGTGACATACCACATTACTTGCCATAAAAAATCTAGCAGTAGCAACAGGCTAGAAGACATAAAAAATCTCGTAAATGAGATTAACAACAAAGCCATGAATCTTTTAGTTAAGAATAACGAAGAGATTAAAAAGCTTACAGAACAGGTAGAAAAGCTTAGTAAAAATAAGCATGACATACCTATATCTAGAAAAGAAGTTATAGACTTTACGTCTAAACTTATAGAAATCGAGGATTACCTTAGAAAGATTCTAGGATGAGTCTTAAGGAATTACAAGAAGATTTCACTAAGATTATTAAGCCACAGTTAGAAGAAATTCTAGAGTTGCTTAAAAATCATCAGAGAGCCGATAATATTGAAGCGGCAGCAGTAAAGATTATTAATGAAATAAAATTGATTATTCATGATTGTCCTTGCAATAAAGAAATTCTTGATGCTCTTAAGACAGGTACATCAGGAAAAGAAATCGTCTTAACAGATGAAAAATTCAAGAAACCCTTGAAATACAGTTATCCTAACTTTAATGTTGGTAACAAAGAAATGGGTTCTGGAAAGAACGCAGGAAGCTTAACCTGGCCATTTGGTGATAAAGAATCATCATGAACTACATGAAAAAGGTAGAAGAATTCTTCTGGAATAATCTAGAAGATGAAGAATTGCAGGTTACAGATGACAACTACGGTCAATTGGAACAAGCAATCAGATTAATGGAAATAGAGGATGACTCTATCGCCAACAAAGAAATAGAGTCGAGCAGTGAGTTAAGATCATTATTTGGTTTTAATAATTACGAAACTCTAAATATTATTGAAGCTTTCAGTACTGAAGCAGAAGAATCAGATTCTGGAGAAACACTTCAATACTCAAGTAATGAGAGTTCAGAAGAAGAAGTTTTCCCTGAAAATTTCAGAATGAACAATCAAGCATCTCCAGAAAAAGGAGAAAATTCATGAGTCAAAAAAGAAGATGAACCTGAGGACAGAACCACAGGTAATAGGAAGAGAAAAGGTAATTTTTATCCTTCTTATTCTACTACAGACTCTAAAAATGTTACTAATATTTACGGTAGTAATATCTTAAATATTGATGGCAAGCCTAATAGAAAAGAGCTCATAGAAAAATGGTCTCAAGAAATTAGTCTAATAATTCAGACTAACAAAGAAGCTTATGATGATCAAGAAACAGTTTTGTTATTGATGGAACATAAGTGTACAGGTGTAGTTAATAGCATGATTAAAAGCACCACATGGGAGCCAAGAATGAATCCCATAACTGCCTATGAAGATGTTATAGATGCAATTTATACATTGTTCTTAGGAATAGATCTTATGACCAATAAAATTCAAGAATTGGCTAAGATAGTTAGTAAGGCAAAATCCATGCTTACTAAAATGCAACTTTGTGATATATGTTTTCTTAATCAATTTTATGATGATTATGAAAAATATTTATATCAATTATATGAAAAAGAAGATTATAAGAAATTCATTAGAGATTATCTTCTTAAAATTCCCTTAGTCGGTGAAAAGGCCCTTGAACGCTTCAACCTCGAAGCAACAGGTGCAGCAGAGTATAGTTTAGGCTACGCTCAAAGAATAGTTAAAGAAGAAATCAGTAAGATTTGTGATTTAACTAAGAAGCAAAAACAGCTAAAATTATTTAGTAAAAAATGCTGTGAAAAAATAGTAGAACAACCATTTGAGTATGGATGTAGCAAAGCATCTAAAAAGTTCTACAAGAAAAAATCGTATAAAAAGTATACGAAAAAATACAGGTTTGTTAGGAAAAAGAAACCTTTCAAATCAGGTAAATATGTTAAGAAAAAATCTTCTAAGAAGTTTTCTAACGATAAACAAAAGTTTTGCCCGAAAGGCAAGAAAAATTGCAGGTGTTGGATTTGCAATGAAGAAGGACACTATGCAAATGAGTGCCCAAACAGGCAGAAGCATGAGAGTAAAGCTCGAATGCTTGAATAGGTATACTCTTTAGGATACATTCCTATAGAAGAACCATACGAGAATGTACAAGAAGTGTACATCCTTGAAGAAGAATTAGATCCCGGACCAGAAGAGTCAGAGACTAATGAATATACTTCATCAGATTCGGACTGAAGAAGTAAAAGATCTGGCGATATCTAATATCACCAACCCTAATTCTATTTATATCCCTGGTATCTTGAATTTTGCAGGATATAAAAAGATAGAATTACATTGCTATGTTGATTCAGGTGCAAGTCTGTGCTTAGCAAGTAAATACGTTATCCCGGAAGAACACTGGGTTAATGCAGAAAAACCTATAGAGGTAAAAATTGCAGATAATAGTTCCATTACTATTACAAAGGTATGTAAAAACCTTGACATAATGATTGCAGGAGAAATATTTCATATTCCTACAATCTATCAGCAGGAATCAGGTGTAGACCTTATTCTAGGCAATAATTTTCTAAACTTATATGGACCATTTACTCAACATCTAGATCATATTATTCTGACCCACCCAGATGGAAGAGTATTTGTCAAAAAATTGGTTATAGCTAAAAAGTTTGGAGCCAAAGATTTTCTTGAATCTATGAAGAAAAACTCTAAGACTCGTCAACCAGAAGCTATAAACATCAGCCCTAATAAAATTCAAATTTTAAAAAGGGGGAAGGACAGTTTAGAAGAATTTAAATTTTTTGTGTCTAGGCTAGCCTGTTGCTACTGCTAGATCCACTCCCCCCTCTCTGAAAATAAGTGGTTCCATATTTTCCAAAATAACTGGGAGCTTTTGAGAATTTCTCGCTTGGATCTTTACTAAGACCGAAATAAGATAACATCTTATATACTCAAAGTAAAATTCTTCCTGTAATCTGATTAAGATTATTAGTAGCTGCAATTATTGTAGTAATTCTTGCACTACCTGGGTGACTACTGAAGGTATAATTCTTCAGGTCTTGTTCTACTTCTTCGCTTAATCTTTTTAGATTAAGGATTTTTCCTTTCTTGTAAATATGAGGATTTATAGGTAAAGAAGTAGTCATTTAACTGATACGTTCAAGCTTTCGTCCTAAACTATCAATTCTAGTTGAGACATTTCTTAAAAGACTGTCTGTTGAGGATTCTCCTATGACTAGGCTTTTCCCCTTAAAACTCATTCTAGGTTTTTCTCCTAAATGAGGTTTATTCCTAGCAATATCTATTGCCCATGAATTTTCTAAAGGACTAATTTCTGAGAATTGCTTCTCTTCTACAGATCCTATGTCTGAGAATATATCTTCTAATTCAATATACTCTGATTTCTTGTAATCTATACTGTGATGACTATTGGTCAAGGCATAGGCTACAACGTATGATATGCTAAAGACTTTGTCTCCGGCATCCATAAGATTTTCTCGTTCAAACTGATGAACGAATGATAGAACCGTATCTAGATTCTTGGTATCTAAGCTAAGTCCAAACTTAGGGTAGACTGAGAACATGAATTTTTGGTATGCTAAATTTCCTCTAGCAGCACCTAAAATACAATCTCTACGATCTTTGATTCTGTTGTCTATTAAAGCCATTTTAATAGGTGAATCAATTCCTTCTTGAAACTCAGATTTTAACAAAATCTTAACAGCTCCTAAATGAACCGTGCTGATTGTTGATCTAATCTTAGAATCAATTTTTAAAAGGTTTTTCCTAATCTCTTCTTGGTTAATGAGTGAAAGGAAAACAGAACCTTTTGTATCTTTTATGTCTACATGCATTTCTTTAGTGCTGACAAAATAAAAGATATTGTTTTTTCTTTTAAGAATATTTAGACTATAGGGAATTCTAAATATCTTTTCTTTTTTAAGATCAAGTTTTAAATTCTTAATCTTTGAAAGCATTTCTTGTTTTACTAGAAAACTTCCTTGAAATCCTTTTTCATTTTCGGAAAACTCGATTTCAAAATCTTGATTCTCATCAGAATCCTGAGGATCATCAATTTCTTTGCCTTTGTCTTTTAAAAGATTCATTTTAAAAGATTTAACCTAGGCTCTGATACCAATTCGCGGATAAATGAAGACGACAGAGTCTCCATCGTTTACTTTCGACCAAAAGAGGTCTAAACTATGATTACTATTAATAATCATGTTATTTCTTGCCTTTACAGAAACAGAAGGCATGACAGGCATCGCTAGCTTCTTTAATAAAGCTACCAATATAATTTTTTAAATCGTCAATTTCTTGACTATTTCTAAGGTAGAACCTACCATGTTGTTCGTACATTAGTTCTAAACTGTTATAGAATTCTCTAAGACGGTCTAGTCTATTGTTATTGATATCTAGACATGCTAGATCTCTTATTCTAGTGAAGAAGTCTTCATCACTAAGTCTAATGGTGTTACCATTAATTGTTAAGTTCCAAGGGAACATTACAGACCTTTGATTATTGCTAATCATGATCTGTTAGGAATAATTCATAAGTTGTGATGTTAAGAATAGAATTTACACATTATACTTCTTGTAATCCTGATCTTATAAAGGATTTAGCACTGTATATAGGTTTTATGTGTAAAACAGTTATCTGTATAGTTTAATCAGGAATGAACAGTGTATCGGAGACTACATGTCAGGAACAGAGAGCAAATCCTGATGACGTGTCCAATACTGATGGTTGATCAGATACTGATGCAGTGTGCAGATCCTGATATCAGTCGTGTTACTGATGATGTCATTATGGATGCTACAGAAACTGGCAAGTGCTATAAAACAGGATCGTTGTTTGAAGAACAAGCAAGAAGATATTATGAAGGAAAGAGTTTTCTATTGAAGGAAACTATCGACTAGAAGGCAGAACATTGTCATGTATAGATTATATCTTTCTGTTATTAGTTGATAGGTAGCATTATAAATACTCTCTCAATATCATTGTAAAGAGTGTGAGGCGTAAGACGAAATTGTGAGTTCGTGTGCGTAGCTCTGTATAAGGTTTGTATTCGAGAAGTTCGAAACAAACAGAGAGATATTTATATTGTCAGCAGCTGCTAAAGGTATTGTACACCTTTGGTAGAGTTTGTATTTGATCTTATTAATACAAACAAGAGTTTGATTCATTCGTTTATTCTTGTTTTTATAATCAAGCAAAAATCAGACAGGATTATATAACTTGTATTCAACCCCCCCCTTCTACAAGTTATTCGAGTTAATAATTGGTATCAGAGCAGGTTGATTTCGAATAATCATAAAGATCTGCAATCATGTCTGGTTACAAGGATGGGAATACTAAAATCCCTATGCTCAAGAGAAACGAATATACTCTATGGGAAGTAAAGATGTTGCATCATCTGGAAGCAACAGATCCTGATTATCTTGACAGAATCAGAGATGGACCTTTTGTTCCAACAAAGGTCGTTGGACAAGCAACTGTTGATGGTAAGGTTGTTCCAGAACATACAGCAGAGAAGCCAAAATCTGAATGGTCAGATAAGGACAAGGAGAGTGTTCTTAAAGATGCTAAAGTGAGAAACATATTATTCAATAGTCTTGATTCTGTTCTCACTAATTATGTTCTCTCTTGTAAAACTGCTAAGGATATATGGGACAATCTTAAGGTTCACTGTGAAGGAACTAAGCCTGTCAGGAAGAATATGAGGACATTACTTATACAACAGTATGAGTACTTTGAATCCAAGTCTGGTGAGTCACTTACTGATACCTTTGATAGGTTTACAAAACTCATCAATGAGATGGCCATGCATGGTAAATATTATGACTTGGAGGACATGAATACAAAGTTCATGAAAGCTCTGCCTGATTTCTACAATGAGAAGATATCTGCGATTGAGGAAGCTAATGATCTGGATGAGATTTCATTAGAGGCAGTCTATGGAAAATTGAGAGCTTATGAACTTGACAAGCAGCAGAAGAAGAGCAGGAGTGAAGGAAAGATGAAGACTATTGCACTTACTGCTCAATCTGAAGTAAAGAAGCTTCCTGAAGAACAGCATGAAGAGATTGCTGTAAAGAATTCGAGGAAGAAGAAAAGCAAAGAAAGTTCTGAGTCAGAGACTACTGATATGGACTCTGACAACAATGATTCTGAATCTGAGATGCAAGAACTCTTTGCTATGTTTGCTAAAGCCTTCAAGAAAGGCAGATTCAACAGGAGAAGATTTAGCAAAGGACCTTTTCAAAAGAAGGAGGAGAAGAAGAGTGACAAGAGCAAAAGTACAATTGTCAAGCTTGATAAGGCCAAGATCAAGTGCTTTAACTGCAGCGAGCTTGGACACTTTGCTAGTGAGTGTAAGAAGCCTAGGAATTCAGGAAAGGGTAATGCACTTATGGTCACACAGAAGGATTGGGCTGATTCCAGTGATTCTGAAGATGAATTGGATTATGAAAACATTGCATTGATGGCCAATAGTTCAGACAAACCTGGATCTCCAAAGAAAACTTCTCCATCCTCTGATAAGGTATCACTTCACTCTCTTGATTCATTTGATAGCTTAAATTCTGATGAAATTAGATCTATCCATGCTGAGTTTAAGAATCTTATGACTAATTTTAGAATTCTTACTTGTGAAAGAGATGAACTTAAGGTTAAGAATGATAAATTAGTTGATAGAAATAATTTTCTTGAATCTGAATTAATTCAAATGGAAGAATACAAGTTGAGTTCTGATAAAGCTAAGCATGATTATAGTGTAATTCTTGAGGCTTATGACTATGTCAGAAAAGAACTAGAAGAAGAGAGAGATGTGATTAAGACCATTAACAATTCCAGTAAGAAGACAATAGAAATCTTTGAGAGTGGAATTCGTGGTAAGGTTAATGGTTTAGGTTTTGATAAGGCTAGACAAGAAGAAAAAGTAGCTATTGTCAATAATGATAGTAAGGTAGAAGCTAACACATCTAAATCTGAAGGTAAGAAAATTGTTTCTGAACCTAATCATGTTAAATTTGTTGATTCAAAAGGTACCCCTGTTGTACACAAGAGAATTAACAATAGTTATTCAGATGAGAAAGTGTTAGAGAAACCTAAGAATGTAAACATAGGGTTTCTGTCTAAGTCTCAGTTGAAACAGAGATTAGATGGTCTTTCAGAGTCTAGCAAGATCAAGAGAAATAGGAATGGAAAAGAAGGTATTAACAAAGAGAATAATTACAAGAATGTACCTGATGCACCTAGGAAAAAATGCTATAAGTGTGGAAATCATAATCATTTGGCCCTAGACTGCAATCAAAAACCTTCTTGGAAAACTGAGTCCAGATTCCCCAAGACTCAGAAAATTCAATACCAACCACAAAAAGCTTGTTATCATTGTGGTAGTTTACTTCATTCCATTTACATGTGTAGAGAATATCATGAACTGTATTATGACTATTATTCTTTGAAATCTGAAACTCCTAGTCACAAACAGTTTGTGAGATCAGAGTCTAAAGTTGACTCTGCAACAGGTAAAATAAAGGCAAAATCTTCAAAATCTGTTGTCTCTAAATCTAGTAAGAAAGGATCCAATCAAAGTTGGGTCCTAAAAAATTCTAACTAGTTACTTTTTGTTTGCAGGGATGCTCTGGACACATGACTGGAAAGAAGTCCCTGCTTACAAAGTTTGAGAGGAAAGCTGGCCCAGTAATATCTTTTGGAGATGGCAACAAAGGAGAAACTTTGGGATATGGCTCAATTATTTTGGGGAATGTCATCATAGAAAATGTAGCACTGGTTAAAGGCTTGAAACATACTCTTTTAAGCATAAGTTAACTGGGTGATAAAGGTTACAAATCAATCTTTGACAGAGAAGGATGCAAAGTCTTGAATATGCAGAATGGAGACATTGTTCTAACTGGTCAAAGGCATGGTAACATATATGAAGCCAGCTTAAGTGATACATCTAAAGGAATTGTTAGATGTCTCTACAGCAAAGCAACAAATGATGAAAGCTGGAATTGGCACAAGAAGCTCTCACATCTTAATTTCAAGAAGCTTAATCAACTTGTTAAATACAATTTGGTGAGAGGCCTACCTCAGGCGAATTTTGTGCAAGATGGACTTTGTGATGCATGTCAGTTTGGAAAGCAAAGAAGAACCACTTTCAAGAGCAAGACTGAAAATTCAATTACTGAACCATTTCACATGCTACATCTTGATTTGTTTGGTCCAGTAAACATTATGTCTATCAGCAAGAAAAGATATGCTCTAGTTATGGTGGATGATTTCACAAGGTTTACATGGGTGTTCTTTCTACACAAGAAGGATGAAGCTCCTCAGCAAATCATTGAACTCATCAAGAATATTCATAATAACTCTGAGTACAAAGTCAAAGTACTTAGGAGTGACAATGGTACAGAATTCAAGAATTCTACAATGGAGGGGTTTTGTGCAGACAATGGAATCACTCAACAGTTTTCTGCACCTGGTACACCTCAACAAAATGGTGTAGTGGAAAGAAAGAACAGGACTCTCATAGAGGCAGCAAGAACCATGCTTGCAGATGCAAAACTTCCAACCTACTTTTGGGCAGAAGCTATTAACACTGCATGTTTCACTCAGAACTGTACCTTGGTAAATAGTCATGGAAAGACTCCCTATGAGATGATCAAAGGAAAGAAACCAAGTGTGAAATATTTTCACATCTTTGGATGTAAATGCTATGTCCTAAAAGTTCATCCAGAACAACTTGGAAAATTTGAAGCCAAATCGGATGAAGCAATTTTTCTAGGATATTCAGCATCTAAGGCCTTCAAAGTTTATAATCTCAGAACTCACATTGTTATGGAATCAATTCATGTTGCATTTGATGATAAGAAATTTGGAATTTTGCAAACTGATGAAAGCCATGACAAATTGGAATTTGAAAATCTGAAGATTTCTGAGATACTCTCAAGTGATGATGAAGGTTCTCCAGAAGGAATTTCTATTGCTTCTCAAAGGAATGCTACTGTTGAGGGGGAGCAAATCAATCAGAGAGAACACAGTGATCATCAGGAGCAGACTAGTCTTTCAGAGTCTATTCCATCAGGAATTGACGTTTCAGAGTCTACTCCATCAGGAACTGACCTTTCAGAGTCTACTGAGGAAAGATCAGTAACTAGCAGCAATATGGAATCTATTGATTCTATTGATCAAAGGAGAGTTTTTGAAGGTAGAGAGAATTCTTCTACAAAAGATACCACTAACTTAGGGGGAGAGACTAGCAGAGTTAATCTACCACCTGTTAGAAAATGGACAAAGGATCATACTGAAGATTTGATAATTGGTGATCCAAATAGTGGTGTTCGAACTAGAAGATCAATTCAAAATGAATGCTTGTATAGTTGCTTTCTCTCAAAGAATGAACCTAAGAAGGTTGAAGAAGCCTTACAGGATCCTGATTGGGTAATTGCAATGCAGGAGGAGTTAAATGAGTTTGAGAGAAACAAAGTTTGGAAACTGGTACCAAGACCTAAAGATAGATCTATTGTTGGTGCAAGATGGGTTTTCAGAAACAAGCTAGATGAATCTGGTATGATTGTAAGAAACAAAGCAAGACTGGTGGCCAAGGGATATTCTCAGGAAGAAGGCATTGATTATGATGAGACCTTTGCACCTGTAGCAAGATTGGAAGCAATCAGAATGTTTCTTGCATTTGCAGCTCATTCAAAATTCAAGGTATACCAGATGGATGTTAAGAGTGCTTTTCTAAATGGCAAACTTGATGAAGAAGTGTATGTAGAACAGCCACCTGGATTTGTTGATCCAAAGTTTCCAAATCATGTCTACAAACTTGACAAGGCACTCTATGGACTAAAGCAGGCACCAAGAGCATGGTATGAGACTTTGTCTAAATTTCTTCTTGAAAATGGCTTCACAAGAGGTACAATTGACAAAACTCTATTCTTTAGAAAGATAAAAGGTGAATTGCTTTTAGTTCAAGTTTATGTTGATGATATTATTTTTGGTTCTACTAATGAGAAGTTATGTGCTAAGTTTAGCAAGCTTATGCAGTCTAAGTATCAGATGAGCATGATGGGTGAACTAAATTATTTCTTAGGCTTGCAGGTCAAACAGACTGAGACTGGTATTTTCATTAATCAGTCAAAGTATATCAAAGATCTTTTAAGAAGGTTTGACTTTCAAGACTGTGCAGTTGCAAAAACACCCATGGCAACAGCCACTAAACTAGACTCTGATCCTAAGGGGAAGAGTGTGGATAATACTAGTTATAGAGGCATGATAGGCTCTTTGTTATATCTAACTGCAAGTAGGCCAGATATAATGTTTTCTACCTGTTTATGTGCTAGATTCCAAGGTGATCCTAAGGAATCTCATTTAATTGATGTGAAGAGAATTTTTAGATATCTCAAAGGAACTCCAAATCTTGGTTTGTGGTATCCTAGAGAATCTGATTTCTTTCTAATTGGCTATTCAGACTCTGATTATGCAGGGTGTAAAATAGACAGGAAAAGCACTACAGGTACATGTCAATTCTTGGGAAATAGATTGATTTCTTGGGCAAGCAAGAAGCAACAATCTGTTTCAACCTCAACTGCAGAAGCTGAGTACATAGCAGCAGGCAGTTGTTGTGCACAGCTCCTTTGGATAAGAAATCAGTTGATGGATTATGGTATGACACTTAGTAATATTCCTATGTTTTGTGATAATACTAGTGCTATTAAAATTGCAGAAAAACCAGTTCAACATTCAAGGACTAAGCACATTGATGTCAGGTATCATTTTATTAGAGAACATATTGAGAATGGTACTGTGGAACTTCATTTTGTTCCTACTGACAAACAGCTTGCAGATATTCTAACTAAACCACTTGATGAGACTACATTCAGTAGACTAGTAAGTGAGTTAGGAATGTTAAATTTTTAGATCTTTAACATCTGCAAAAGTAGCAAGGTATGTTGTTCTTAGCTTATAGACTTGATATTCTTGTCAGGATCTATATTTGATTGTTAAATGTTTTAGCTATAACACATTGCCTTGATAAATTTCAGTATGATAGACTTGTTAATAATCATCAGGATTAGATTTGTTATCAGGTTGCTGACGTCATCAGTATTGTGTCAGTATCAGGATTATGAAAATTGTTTCAGATCCTGACGTTTACTTTGTGTAGTAATCTGATTCTGTGATGTGTTAAGTCTATGCTAGCAAGTTTTGATATTTGCATACTGATAATTTATACATCATTCAGAAATCAAAAGACAAGCAGATAACAAGAAATTGTATTTTCATTAATAAAAATCATTACATGGAAATGAAATACAACATCTTTTTGTCTAAATTTCTATTCTATACTTGTCTATTGATATGAACTCTGAGGTACAGGACAAGGAGCATCTCAAGAAATCCATCAGGGGATGAAAGCCTCGTTTGCTCTTGGATTCCTTGTCTGGGCGACTTGAATGAGAGCAGCTAACTTAAATGAATAGCATCCTCATCAAGATCAACCTCAGACTCTCGGCCAAATTCTTCATCCTCAAGTTTTGAGGAGGTTAGGGGAAGATTGTATCCAACAGATGGATGTTCTAGGAGAAACTTCTGGATATTATCGAAAACCAATCCATTCATGATTAGTTCGATGAGAAGAGTCATTTGTTCAAAGAGATGATCAAGAATAGGATATTCATCGATCAAAAATCTGGAAAATGGGTTTGAAGGGATTTTTGGGTTGAGAAGCATTGTTGAGAAGAAAAGAAATTGAAAGGTTATGGAGAATGGCATAAGGCGTTTGGTTCTTTTAAAGAAAGACGTGAGAAGTTGAGCAGTCACTTGGAAGTCTTAATGAAGTCAAATGCTAATTATTGCATGAGACTGTATTTCTTGTTTCAAGAAATATTGAAAATATCTAACCAATTGATTTTCTGTTCAGATTAATTGTTTATTTTCTTTTTCAGATAAAAGAAAAATGCCACGTGAAAAACTCCATATTAAGTCTCTGATGATATTGGTCAGGATTTCATGTGTGACCATCAGGATTTGAGAATTATTATCACATTGTGTTTTGTGATTATTTTGATGAGAGGTCATCAGGAAAAGGAAGCTGATCAGTATTACTTATTTATACCCAGATTTATTTCATGAAAATCAATTTTGGATTTTATTTTCCAAAAATCGTGGGTAACCGCATTTTTCAGGGACTGACACCTGTCAATCTACGTGTCAACGTGGGATAGTGGTCTGAAAGATTTGTGAAATATATTTGTTTTGAAACTCTAATCGTGTAATTGCTTTCTCTAATTTTACATTCTCTAAAGCAAAAATCACTCTTGAGTTTTCAAAATCACTAATCCATTTCAAGAATTTTTCAAGTTTCTTTTCAGATCAAAAATGGCAGCTCAGAGAAGATTACCTAAATCAGTAGCCTTCAAGTTTGGTGACTTTGATTTTATGACAAACAATCATGTCGCAGCTATTACCAACAAGGAAGGAGTGTCATCTGATTTTCATCCAATCATGGACTTTCTGGTGTATGGACCATTAAGTTATGCATTGACAGCATCTCCACAGATTAATCAAGTAGCTGTTTCACAAGCTTGGGAGAATGCTGAGGTAATTGATTCTACTCAGAGTCAATCAGGTAAGATTGTTCTACATTTAGGACAAGATTTATTTGACATTACTGAATCTGTTGTTAGTTCAGTACTCTGCTTACCTGTTACTGATATTTATGAGAATGTACCATCTGATGATAATATAAGAACTATGTTGTCTGAATTAGGTTATAGTGGACCTCTAGATAACATGAGCCAGTTGAATAGAACTTTTCTTAGAAAGGAATGGTCTTTTTACTTTGATCAAATTGCTAAATGTTTTACTGGCAAATGTAGTTCTTTTCAACAAATTACTTCTGTTACATCACATATTGCTTATAGTTTGCTTTATGACAGAGTAATTAACATTGGTCATATTATCTTAAGTCAGATGAGTATTAAACTTGGGTCAAGAGATCAAAACAGGAAAATGGTTTATTATCATAGATTTATGCAATTGTTTATTAACCATTTTATTCCTGATGTTGAAGCTAGATTTGGTAGGGAACATTGTGTTTCTTCTTATGAACAGCAAAAGAGAATTTTCTCTGATATTACAAAGAAGGACAATGAAAAGAATCTAGATGAAATACCTGTAATTCATTATCCACATCATTTTCAGGTAATTCTTAACACTCATCTTCCTACTATCTACAATTCTTCTTTCTTTTGTGGTGAAATGGCTCAGGAATCTCAATTGGAGGAGAACCCACCTGTGTCTACCCAAGTAACCCAAAACATCATAGTCTCTGAAACAATTCAAGAACCAAATTTTGATCCACAGCCTATTGTTTCAAAGAAACCAACCTCTAGTGTTTCTCAAAAGACATCAGTTGTAAGGAAGAGAAGATTTGTTGTGTCAAGTAGTAGTAGTAATTCTAGTGAAGATGATGATGATTTAACTCTTGCAGAGAGAGCAGAATTGAAGGCTGCAATTCAACTTTCTTTGTTAGCACAAAGAGATGAAAAACCTAGTCACAGCCAGGCTGCAGTCTCTCAAAAGGCTGTAGTTCTTAAAAAGGGAAAACAGTTACTGGATACTGTCTCTCAAAAGACTGTGTCTATTGAACAAAGATCTCATCCCAAGATCACTTCTGTGTCTACACCTCTTGAGTCTTCTCAGGATAAATCTTTTGCTCACTATATCAGGAGAACAAGGAGAAAGATTCAATTGTCACCTACACACACAGAGTCTAGTCCAACTAATATCATGCGGGTTTCTACAAATCAAGCTACATCTATGTCAGTATTTGACAAGAGAGATCTGGATATTGATTCTTCATGGGAAACTACATTATCATACAGACTGGCTATGGGACTAATTTCTCTCAAAGTGAAGTTGTCAAGGCCTGTTCTAGACTTTTTGGTTGAAAAAGTACCAAAACTTTTATTTCCAGATGAATATGGACTTCTACATCAAAGACTTGACTTAATGAAGATGTATTTCTATGTATCTGTCAGAAGACAATTAGTCAAGAAATTTGGACTCTCGAAGCATGCTGCACTTCAATCACTTCATGCATATTTATTTGACAAGGATGTAATTATTGAAGATGCTTCAGCTCAAGGTGAACAACTGGAGGAAGTAGATAGAGGGAAGCAGTCAACAGAAGATACTATTGCACCAGTGGTGAATAGTAGGAAAGATCAGATCACAGTCACTGTAACACAAGAACCATCTAGTCAGAGGAAGGATGACTCAGGAGCTGTGATAGCTGATGTTGAAAGGTCTTCTGTGATGACTGAGAATGCAAGTGAGATACCCTATGATATGGGAGGAATGACTTTGGTTGATTTTTCTGAAGATCAAACAAATTTTGTTCAGTCAGAGTCTATTCACCTTGAGGGTGTGTCTCAGCAAACAACACTTAAAGACGGTGATATACTAACTATGGTGTCTAATGAAGTATTACTGAAGACATCAGAGTCTAGTAAACAACCTGAAAGTGGTATACTGGAGCCTGTAGTTTCTGAAAGGAAAGAAGATGATTGTATGGGTTCAGAGACTATAGCAGCTCACTCCTTGGAGAAAACCTCAAGCCACATGCCATATGAGGAACCCTCTCTCCATGTGAGTTCAGGTACAAAAACTCCTTCTAAACTCTATTTTTCTGTAGGTCAAGAGAGCACTTATCTAAATTTGAGTGATACAGTTGAAAAGATGGACTTAGATCCACAATTTGAGCGGCTGGCTCCTGACCAGGCAAAAGGTGAGGTAGAAAGAGTGTTGACTTTAGAAAGTCAAAGTGAGAATGAGGGTATGGATGATCAACTCCATAGTGAGGGAGAGAAAATTAGGAAACCATCATTTGATTTCTGGGATCAGGTTTTTCCTGAATCTTGGTCTGAAAATTTGGGTATGGATGCTGGTACTTATTCATTCATCAAAATGTATCAGAAGAATGACCTAGCACATCACAATGCAAAGCCAGAAGTTAAAGCTCAGAAGCAAAAGGAGAGGCTTGCAGGAATCATTAACAGAAGAGGTGCCAGGATAAAGCAATCTCTTGATACATATGTACCAGATGAAGATCCTAATGATCCTAGTGTTCCTTTGTATGTACTTCCAATATCAGCTAGAATTGAGACATCAACAGTCTCTGATCACTCTAAGGAGGAGTCAGGATTTGAAGATGTTAGTACACAGAATACTGGTGAAGGAGATGATGATCATGTTTCAGTTCCAGATCAGAAAGATGAAGACGTTGATACTTCTAATCAGGTTTTATTACTTGAATATCATACAACTCAAGCAACTTCTTCTACAAGACTTGAAGATAAAGTTCTTTCTGATTCTGATACTGAAGATACTAGAAGCACTTCCAACATTGAAGTTCATTCTGATGTTTTGAAAGATATTCAGAATTCTCAAATTGCTATTCAAACAAGACTTCAATCACTTGAAGATAACCAAGTCACAATTATGGAAAATCAAGCAGTTCTTATGAATTTCATTTGTTCTGTTTCTGAATCTCTTGGAATTAATGTTGCTGATGTCAAAAAGGGGGAGATAAAGACAATTCAAAGACAACAACAACACTACCAGACTGAAGGAGATAAAGATAAATCTAAAGCTGGGGGAGATAAAGATCAGACAAATGGTAGTAAAAAGAAGAACCAGGAGTGACAGTGGTGAATCTCAGCTAGGAAGTGGTAAAGGAAGAGCAGCATTAATAGTTAAAATTCTTTCTTCTAAGTACTAGATAAACGTCTACATTTGTGAAGGAGGTACTTAACTTCATAATTCTACATTCATAAATTCTATTCTGGTTGTATTGTTATATGTTTTGACATCCACAACTTAGATTTATGCTTCAGATTGTAAAGCATAAATAGGGGGAGATTGTTAGGAATAATTCATAAGTTGTGATGTTAAGAATAGAATTTACACATTATACTTCTTGTAATCCTGATCTTATAAAGGATTTAGCACTGTATATAGGTTTTATGTGTAAAACAGTTATCTGTATAGTTTAATCAGGAATGAACAGTGTATCGGAGACTACATGTCAGGAACAGAGAGCAAATCCTGATGACGTGTCCAATACTGATGGTTGATCAGATACTGATGCAGTGTGCAGATCCTGATATCAGTCGTGTTACTGATGATGTCATTATGGATGCTACAGAAACTGGCAAGTGCTATAAAACAGGATCGTTGTTTGAAGAACAAGCAAGAAGATATTATGAAGGAAAGAGTTTTCTATTGAAGGAAACTATCGACTAGAAGGCAGAACATTGTCATGTATAGATTATATCTTTCTGTTATTAGTTGATAGGTAGCATTATAAATACTCTCTCAATATCATTGTAAAGAGTGTGAGGCGTAAGACGAAATTGTGAGTTCGTGTGCGTAGCTCTGTATAAGGTTTGTATTCGAGAAGTTCGAAACAAACAGAGAGATATTTATATTGTCAGCAGCTGCTAAAGGTATTGTACACCTTTGGTAGAGTTTGTATTTGATCTTATTAATACAAACAAGAGTTTGATTCATTCGTTTATTCTTGTTTTTATAATCAAGCAAAAATCAGACAGGATTATATAACTTGTATTCAACCCCCCCCTTCTACAAGTTATTCGAGTTAACATGATCAAAATTGCTAAATATAAAAAGATTTTTATATAAATTTATTTAAAACAGGGTTTAGAGTTTTACCAGGATTTCTAATGAGCTTTATCTGTTCAGTGATTATCTGATCTCTAAAACTTCGTTTCTTCTTTAAATCTTCAGGCTTTTTATTCTTTGTCTTCAATCCTACGAGCGGCGTTTCCCTAAACGGCCTCCTGCCTAGCGGTACTCCCAGTGCTCCAAACGGACTCCAGAATAACAAGAATATAACCAAGATTTATAAAAGAAAAGACTTTTTATTGATCTAGATAATATGTTACAGATATAGACTCATTATGAGCCTGTTTACACTCTTAACCCCGTAGGGTTTTTACTCACACATTGATTGTGGACGCTCTAATTGCATACAGTGTTGTGTGTATGTTTTTCGATGTCCAAAACTGAAAGAGGAACTCGCCTTTTATAGCATAAGGTCGAGGGTCTGTACAATGCATTATTTTCTACTTTACATAAAGTAGATTCCTTTCTTAAAGCAGATGACTACCTTTTAATAAAGTAGATGCTTTACTTTAATAAAGCTAAAGTAGATGCTTTTACTTAAGTAAAATGTTTTCTACCCTTGCTTTTGATAAAGCAGATTCCTTCCGCTTTAATTCTCCACCGTTGCTTTTCCAGCAGCTTTAGACAACTTGTCTTCTTCTTCTTTGGTGGTAGGTCCACAAATTTGACAATTGAGTAACATGCCAAATTTCTGTATTTCCTTTTGCTTTCTTTTGCAAAAGACTTCTTTATGAGATCCGGCAGCATCTTTGTGTAGTAATTGCTTTCTGAAAGCCACAACTTTGCTGTAATCTTCTTCACTTAATCCTTGATGGGAATAAGATGTCATTAACGCAGTAATGGTTGCGAGATTAACCTTTAACTTGTCTTCTCGCTTGATGCTGAATAATTTATTGATCAAGACCAATAACTTTTGTTCAGCAAGTTCTCTTAAATCTTGCTTCTCCAGGGTAGCTTCCATAGCTTGACTAGGAGAATAGATTTTTTCCTTTGCCGCACCAACCTGTAAATAATGAATAGGTGGTTCTGGTGGACAATCATACTCCTCTTCATTTTCCCAACAAATAATTGTGCTGGTGGTTTTGATGAAGATATCTGTTTCTAGATTTTTAAGATAATTTTTCTTAAAAACCTTAATCGCATTTCTAAATTCTTTCGGGAACTTAGAAATTTCCAGGAGATTACTAGCTGGATAAATTTGTGCTAATAATCCATACTGATATGCCTCGTACACCATTTCTGGACTGGCATTTGGATAAAAGTTGAAGTAGCTAACATTCTTTTTATCCGTTGTGAAGTAATGTTCATCAACGAACTCCTTTTCAGTAGCTAATCTTCCCATTCGATAAAGATAATTGAACTTCGCATAGCTCGATTCATGAGTATCTTCATCGGTCTGAATCAACACTGCTTGCTGATTTCTTGGAATGAATCCTAAAACAACTTTGTTAGAGGATTTATTCTGAGTTATGGCACCTGCGTATGTTGGATGTAATGCTTCTGCAGAACTAATCAACTGTAGAGGTGGCTTGAACTCCTGTCTAGTATATAAATCTGCTGCGACTTTTGCTTCAGCAAATGATTTATACTTTTTGTGTTTGATGCCTGAGAAACCTTTTATTGCCTTCTCAGCTATGTCCCATGTAGTGTAAATACCTGCATTAGAACCATTGAACACAACATAATAGGCTTTTGGGGCCTTATATCCGATGGGAAATGTTGAAGTCTGACCTTCAATCTTATCAGGGATTGGAATTCCCCCGTTAGGCCTTAGATTTAAATCGGAAGGCTTGACTAACGTTGTTGAGGTCTGTACCTCTGACTGGATTTTTGGTAAACCCACAACCTTCAACGGATTTGTTGAATCTTTACCAGAAGCCGTTTGCTCTGGATTAGTCTGTACTTCACTTATTGCTAAGGAAGGTGTACAAATAACCTTTTGTTGCGAAGACTGAGCTTCGTTTTGGATTTTTACCAAATCCACAGGTATCAACGGGTTTGAGTTGCCTTTACCGGTAGCCGTTTGCTCCGGGCTAGTTTCTACTTCACTTGTTTCCGAGGAAGGTGTAGAATTGACCTTTTGTTTTTCAGGAAGAGAATACTTCCTTACATATTCTAGCTCTGCTCGAACTAGGGATAGTTCATCTTGAATAAGTTTGAATTTCTTCAAGAGGATGGCTTCTTTAAGCTTTAGTTGTTCTATGGAAGTGTCCATAGTTTTTCTCAAAGAAAGAGATTATATATGTATAGAGCAAGCAAGGCTCTTTGATCTGTTAGAAGATCGTTGGTATAGAGAGGTGTTTAGATGTTATTTCTGTTTGGTGTGATTTTTCTTCTTCAAATCCTCTCGTATTTATAGCCAGAATTCAGGCTTTGGATTCCTGCAAAAGTAAAGATAACAAGAAATGTCATGTCATAAACTTTACACCTGTTTTTGCTGGAATTCTCTTGTTAAAAAATCTGCTAAGCAGTTTTTAACTCCTTCGATATGTTTAACATCGAAGCTATAGCGGGATAGCCATTGTTGCCATCTCACCAGTCTTCCTTGCTTATTATCTCCCTGTAACTTAATACGAAGAAAATAAGAGAAGTTTCTATTATCAGTTCTAACCAGAAATTTAACTGGAGTTAGATAAATAGAAAATTTGTTAATTACTCTAATGACTGCTAAGTATTCCTTTTCATTGGAATGATAATTTTTCTCAGCGTCCTTAAAGCTTCCTGAAGCGTATCTGCATATTAACTCTTTATCAGAATTAACAGCTTTGAGCACTCCTCCCCAATATTCTCCTGAGGCGTCTGTCTCAATGATAAGCTTGTCATCCGGTTCTGGATGATAGAGTTTTGGAAAACTCTTTAGATTCTTCTTGACTTTGACCATGTAGCTGGTGTCTGAATCTTTCCATTCCCAAGGAACATCTTTCTTGAGCTTTGCCTGCAAAGGAGCACGTATAGCTGCAAGTTTGGGAATATAATCAGAAGCATAAGTTAATATACCTAAAAACCTTTGCAACTGTTTTTTGTCTTCAATTTTATCCGGGAACTTATGAATATGTTCTAGGATGTGCGACTGAGGACAATGAGTTCCTTGATCAATTTCTAATCCTAAGAAATTAATCTTTGTCTTGAAAAGCTGAGTTTTCTTCTTTGACAGTATAATACCAAGTTGTTGGCATTTCTTTAATACTGCTGCTAAATGTCTGAGATGATCCTGTTCATTATCACTAAAAATAAGAATATCATCTACATATACACAACAGAATTTTTCAAAAGACCTGAATGCATTTTGCATATGTCTTTGGAATATAGATGGCGCTTGCTTGAATCCAAAAGGTAGCACCTTCCATTGGTAATGTCCTTGAGGACATGTGAATGCTGTCAATAGCTGTGATTCTTCGTCTAGCAATACCTGCCAAAAACCAGATTTACAGTCTAGTGAACTAAACATTTTCTTACCTCTGATAAGGGTGAGTAATTCATCCTTATTTGGTAAATTATGGCTATCTCCTATAGTGGCATCATTAACCGCCTTGTAGTTGACTACCATTCTCTTTTTGCCTCTTCTCCTTTCTGCTTCGTTTTCCACTAGGAATGCTGGAGACATGTGAGGTGATTTGCTGGGTATGATGATGTTCATATCCAGTAGCTCCTGAATTTGTTTGCCAAATTCTTCTCGATCTTGTGGACTGTATTTCATAGGCTTTACCTTGATTACCGACTTTGGATCTCTGAGCTTGATGCTTCCTTTCATCCATTGCTTAGTCTTTTTAGGATCTAAGGGATTTTCAGAGCAAACTGAATCTAATAATCTCTCGATCATAGATTTCTTTTCTATGTTTAGAATCAAATTTTTACAAATAAAATTCAATTCTTTAAATTCTTCTAAACTGTCCTTCATTTAGTTCAGATATATGTTGATGACATAATTTTTGGGTCTACTAATGATGAACTCTGTAAGAAGTTTGCCAAGCTCATGCAGTCCAGGTATCAAATGAGCATGATGGGAGAGCTTAGTTATTTTCTAGGCCTGCAAGTGAAGCAAACAGATGATGGGATTTTCATAAATCAAGCAAAATATACCAGAAATCTTCTCAAGAAATTTGGTATGCTTGACTGTTCATCTACAACAACTCCCATGGCAACAGCAACAAAGTTGGATAAAGACATAGGGGTTTCAGTAGATATGACAAGCTACAGAGGCATGATAGGGTCTCTTCTTTATCTGACAGCAAGTAGACCTGACATCATGTATGCAACCTGTCTCTGTGCAAGGTTTCAGGCAGACCCTAGAGAACCACATCTAACAACTGTGAAGAGAATTCTTAATTATCTCAAAGGCACCATAACCTTAGGTCTGTGGTATCCAAGTGAATCAGATTTCAAGCTACATGGTTATTCTGATGCAGACTTTGCAGGCTGTAAGATAGACAGAAAAAGCACCAGTGGAAGTTGTCAATTTCTGGGTGACAGACTTCTTTCTTGGTACAGCAAGAAACAGAAGTCAATTTCTACATCTACAGCTGAAGCAGAGTATATTGCAGCTGGTAGTTGTTGTGCACAGATTCTGTGGATGAAGAATCAATTGCTGGATTATGGATTAAGGTACAGTAAAATACCTATTTACTATGATAATCAAAGTGCTATTGCTATGACAGGTAATCCAGTACAGCATTCAATGACCAAGCACATCAGCATAAGGTACCATTTTATCAGAGAACATGTAGAGGAAGGAAATATTGAGCTTCATTTTGTGTCTACAGAACAACAGCTAGCAGATATCTTCACCAAGCCATTGAGTGAAGCTACATTTACAAGGCTGGTAAATGAACTAGGAATGATCTCTGGTTTCGACTAGAGATACTGGTTAGACTCAAAATTTACTTACATAAAATGTTGCTCATGTTTCTATGATTGTGTTAACTGCTATGCAAACTCTGTTATCAAACACTGTTAGTATATCTTGATGTGGTAATACAACTGTTAGAATACTCAGTAGATCATACACTGTTGAAATGTTGGATAAACTCTGATGAACTCTGATACTATTTTTGTTTGAACATAAACACCGATGAAGAAATCTGTATGAAGCATGATTCTCAGTAATTAATCATGAATCCTTCTAATTTATTTGTGATCTAATCTTAGATTGTGCAGAAAATTAACACAGCATGATACTGTTTCCATATTTATAGCATCTCTTAGTTTATCTATCCTAAACTCTGAGTCTGTAAATGCTGTGTGCATTGCCTCTCATGAATAACTTCTGATGTTGATGACTTCTAAACTCTGTTAGTTAAACTCTGTTTAGTTAGATGCTGTAATTAGTCTACCCCCAAAGCAATTGTATATAGGATGTTAGAACTTCTTTAAGATTATGTTGTGTCTAGGACGACCCAGGAACTTGCTGGTAAAAAGTAAGGGCTAAAATTCTCTTATTTTTGGTGACTAATCAAAGACTAGGAAGAACCAAGAACTTATCAAAAAGATAAGGGTTAAAATTCTCTAATTTTTGGTGACTAGTCAAAGACTAGGAACACCCAAGAACTTATCAAAACGATAAGGGTTAAAATTATAGGATTTTTGGTGACTAGTCAAAGATTAGGAAGACCCAGGAACTTATCAAAACGATAAGGGCTAAAATTATAGGATTTTTGGTGACTAGTTCCAACCTCTGATCAAAAAAAAAAATTAGTAGTTAGAAAGGGGGTATAAGTTAGTTCAGAGTTACTGTATAACAATTATTTTCTACAGAGTTTAGCATTCATCAGATATTAAGAGTTTACTATGAGAGTTTATGCATACAGTGTTTACTGATTTATTTTATGGATTTTAAGAAAAATTAGATGCTCTAAATATTGATTTAGTAAACTCTTCTATACACACACATAAATTCACAACTGTGCAGTTTTTGAAAGGGTTATAATAGTAAAGTTGGAGAATTGACAAACACTAACGAATTTTGTCTAATACTCTAAGGTATATTTTATTTCAGACATTTACATACTTGGGGTAAAAAGAGTGTTTGAAATATGTGATAAATAATTGCCAACTGTTAATGAGTATTAGAGTGTTAAAAGTGTATTGGAAATAGGAGAGAGAGAGTAGCAGTAATTATTGCTATAATTACTGAGCGTAAAAAGGCTGTTCCATTGAATATGTGCCACGTGTCCCACTCACACATTTAACAAGAATCGTGTCCCACTCACACATTTAACAAGAATCGTGTCCCACTCACACATGTAACTGGTTGCGTGTATTAAGGTTAAAACGATTTGTTTTTAATTTTTAATTACAAATCTAATCATAAACGGTTCATATTTCTATTGCACACAATCCACTCATAGTTACTTTGTTCTCTTTCACTTGCACATTTTCTTAAACACCTTTCATCCATATCTTTTTCTCTGATATTTTCTTCATGAATCTAATCTCATGGCCACCAAAGCTTTTAACGCTCGAGGGTTAGTGTTCGTACCTAACAATTATTCAGCTCCGTTGAATACTGAGAACGTTCCAGAGGCGTTTCATCTAATTCAAAACTTCTTGATGGATTCATAGATTGGTCGAGCCCTAGTCGAACCAACACAGCTCTCTACTGCCTATATTGCTACTTTCTAGCAGACAGGTATTTATGGTGATGGAGGAGAGAATGGGACTCCTTCTATTATTTTCATATATGAGGAGACAGAGTATGTCATTACTCCAACGACAGTTAGAGAAGCTTTGGGTTTTGACACACACTCTGCATACAGTGTTCTTGGTGAAAAATATCTAAGAGAGATGTTGCAGCAAATTGGGTACTCAGGACCTTTAGCAAAACTTGGTTCAGTTAAAAGGCCACATCTGAGGAAGGAGTGGAGTTTCTTTTTCGACTGCATCACAAGGGCGTTTGGAAAGAAAATAACAAATTGGGATGCTATTCCCACTGACAGTCTTCAAATCGGGTATTCTCTTCTTTATGGAAGTAATTTTGATTTTGGTAGACTTGTTTTGATGAATATTGGTGAAGGATTGTCAGAGTCTAGTACCACTGTTTATTTTTCTAGATTTTGTCAAGTACTATTCTCTGCTTGTTTGCCTAATGTTGAAATTTCTGAGGATGATGTTATTCAGGCCTTTAAGGTTCATAAGAGAATATTCTCTGATTTGACCAACAAGGATGCAAACAAGGATGTACCTGCCTTGATTTTGCCTCTTGCTCTTCAAAATTTCCTTAATCAACCTCAAGAACCACAACAGCCTGAGCCTACACCTTTACAACCTGCAAACACTGAAACACAACCTCAACCTGAAAATGATGAGCCAAACACTGAACAAATTCAATCAACACCCACTCAAACTCAAACTCAACCTCAACCTGCAAACTCTGCACAAAATCCATCACCTACACAGGCTAAACAAAAAAGTAGAGGTAAAACAAAGCACAGAGCTGTCAGGGCTAAAAAGACAAGAGTACCAAGGTCTGACTTCTCAAACTCTGGCGGAGAAGAAGTGGCAGCTGAGGTTCCTAAACCAAAGAGGAGGAGATTGTAAGTTGATGAATCAGATGACGAGATGAATGTTGAAGCTCCAGAGGTAATTTCTAAGGAGATACCTACTGTTGAGGTACATACTGAAGAAGATGCAGAGATAGATGTGGAAAACAGAGATGGTTTTGCTGATATCGATGCTTTTGTTGAGTCATTCATTCCATTCTCTGATGGCATTGAAGTTCCTATCTCATCACCTGTTGTTGACTCTGAAGCAACTGGTGTAGCTGATCAACCTACTGTGATACTTGATGAAACAGTAGCAACACATACTGAATTAGTCTCTGATGCTCACCAAGTTTCTGAAAAAGGTGAAGAAATTGATCAACCAACCAAGGCTGTAATATCTGAGCCTGTGGATGAAGTTCTGGAAATTGCAAAGTCTGTTGTAGTTAGAAAGCAAACTGCAGAGAATACTGAGGAGGTATTTGCTAAAAATGTTGAAGTTGCAGAGACTATTGCTGATGAAGTTGAAGCTGTAGTGAATATTGTGGATGTTGCTGAGACTGATCCAGTTGCACATGACAATGCTGAAGTTGATGTTGAAGCTGAAGGAAGTGCTGAGTCTAACTCTTCTCAGCAAATACCAGTACAAACTGATGCAAAGATAACTAATTTTTCTGGACCTTCACACCAACGTGAAATTGAAGAAGATTATTTTACCAAATTTTCGAATAATTGGTATAAAGAAGATTGCATTTTTCCTGCTGGGAGAGTAGCTAAATTTATGCAAAGAACTGCTAACCAGATTACAAATCCAGAGATTCTTTCATGTCTAAAAGCCACTGTTGTTCAAGTCAAGACTCTCAATACCAGATTTGATGATTCTCAACAAGCAATAACTGATCTGCGAGCTGAAGTTGTTAACAGAGACATGCTCATGTAGAGAGATAATAAACTGAAGTTTCAGACTTTTTCAAAAGATCAAGAAACTCTGTTTCAAAGGCTAAGTAAAGTGGAAGAGAATCAAACTGTTTTGTCTGGTAAAATTGACTCTATTGCTAATTCCTTGGAATTGATCACATCTATATTGATTCCTGATGATGTCAAAAAGGGGGAGAGAGTTGCTAAGTTAAAATGCCGGCAATCTCAAACTCTGACTAAGAAGGATGATGCGGAAGATGGAGGAGCAAATGATCAATAGAAGAGATTAAGATCAAAAGCTGATAAAGATATGAGTCTGAGATCTGGCAAGTCTACAAAGTCTGATGGAATAAATACTGATGTTCAGGGTACTTCAAAGACCAGGAGTTTGTTATTTACTGACAATCCACAGATAGATGAAGAATTGGCTGCAAGATTGTTTCTTGAAGAGAATGAAGAAGGAGTTACAAATGAAGACATTCAAGTTGAGGAGAAGAATTTACAAGAAGAACATCAAAAAGCTTTGAAGTCTGGAAAGTTAAAGAATAATGAAAAAGCTCCTAGGCCTGTTTTAAAAGGCATTGTTATTAAAGAAAATGTTGGTTGTAATCAGAATGTTCTATTATCTAGGAAGCCAACAGAAGATGCTAAACAGAATTTGAAAGGTAAGGTTGGTGAAGAAGAAAATGTTTCGAAGAAAGTGCATACAACCTCTGTTGCTACACAAGTTGTACAGAAACACTACAAGAATTTTTGAATCAGACGACACTCATCAGACGACACTTGGACGAAAAAGCGTTGGCTGAAAATTTTACACAACGGTTTTTTTTTTCAAGGTTTTCGTTGTATTGTCTGATCATGAAATTAACAACAGTTTCCGAAACTGTCGTCTAGAAGATCAAAATAGACATACATTTTACAACGGTTTTTGAAAGTGTTGTTGTCTAACAGATTGTCTTACAATGGTTATCAAAACCGTTGTAAAACTTAGACAACTGTTTTTATCAGATATTGCTTCAAATGCAGTCACACAACGGTGACTAAATACTATTGTCTGATTTTAACAACGGTTTTTAAAAACATTGTCTGAAGAAACTTCAGACAATGCTTTGAACAATGCTTTGAAAAAACGTTGTTAAAATCAGACAAGTGTTTTGATAAACGTTGTATAAAATGTAGTCAGATAATGGTTTGTGAATACTATTGTCTGAATTGCATGCAACACACAATGATTTTGTACTCTGAGTTCTTTAGCTCTCACACAAGCGTTTTTTAGTTAAAAAACCATTGTTTGATTTACAGTAGGGAAAAAAATAATTGAACGACATCTACACATTAACATTGTTAAGTTGCACAAAATCGTTAACATCGTTAAATAATTTTCCCTGTGTCAATTTTTAACATCATCACGTGTCAATTTTTTTAGTTTTAGTTTAAGCAAATATTTTTCAGGAAATAGGTCGCTGGTAATATATGATTCTAAGCATATGACGAATGTATCAATGAAAAAAAACTCTACAATGTTACACAAAAAGCTGACCATAATTTTCATTTTACCGCACACTCTAGTATCTCTGATCAAATTACAATTTACAAGGAAAACAGGCTCCATTATAATTACAGATTTGTAGATAAAACTGAATGGAGACCAAAGGCATGGTAATTGGAAAAGAAGCAAGGTAGATGTCATTTCGGAGGACTAATGTCACAAAAGAGTAAACAAGCCAGTTACTACGACTTTTTATAACAGCTTAGCCATATAAACATGAGCTTTAATGGCACTACCACCATGACCCATTCCCACCAGGCAAACCTTTCTTCCTGATCGAGTGGCAGGCAATGCCATTGACACTGTTTTAGTGAAGCCAGCACAGTCAACAGATGCATCAAGTCCAATCCCAATAACCTTCTGATTCTATCCAACTTATGGAGTAACATCCTGTAGAAACAATTGCAAACTTCAACTTCATTGAGTAAAGCAGAAAGAAACTAATTTGTAAAAATATATAATTTCTACAAAATTATCTCCCTGTGTCAATTTCCTTTGCATATAGCTGAACCAACAAAACCACTGCCTCCTAGTACAACAAGCTACTACAGGAAAGTAACACAAATGACAAGATGAGTAAAGGGAGCATTTGGGTGAGTAGAAAAAGACGGAACTAGTTTTATATCAGAAACCTAGACACTTTTGATCCAGGTGTTCTCATATAAAACCAGTTCCGTCAATCTCCTGAAACTTTATGTTCTCTCTATTTCTTCTTTGTCTTGGACATTGTCACTGCAATCAATACAAAACACACATTAATCACTATGCACTATTGAAAACATACACTATACAAAACATTTAAAGACATATCGTAATTTTCACTTAAAATCATTCACATGAAATTCACTTAAAAGACAAATCATTCACATGAAAAGAGATGATACCTTTGGAAAGACCAGTAACACAAATGACAAGATGAGTAAAGGGAGCACATCTTTCTTGATTGATGAAACTGGTTTTATATCAGATTACCTAGACACTTTTGAACTAGGTGTTCTCATATAAAACCAGTTCCATCAATCTCCTGAAACTTTATGTTCTCTCCATTTCTTCTTTGTCTTGGACAATGTCACTGCAATCAATACAAAACACACATTAATCATTATGCACTATCGACAACATACACCGGTCTGGCCTATATAAACAAACAGAACACACACCACATGAACAAATCATTCACATGAAATTACATCAACAATGCCTTTAAAACATTAATTTAAAGACATATCAATGCCTAAAGAAGCAAACACACACCTGTCTGGCCTATATAAACAAACAGAACAATTTAAAAAAGATCGTAATTTTCACTTAAAATCATGCGTATGAAATTCATTCTCTTCTACCTTTACTCTCTACACCACATTTTACAAAGCATTCACTTAAAAGACAAAACAATCTCTCCATGAAATTTCAACGATTAATACACAATTTCAATCATTATTACAGTAAATAAATCTATCAAGTCTACATGAAATTGAAATAAATCCAAGGATCTAAGGAGATACTGGAGACAGAAGCGGAGTAATCGGAAAAGACGCGACGGAGAGAGCGAGAGACAGCAGTCTCCCTCTGACAATTGAAGTAAACGGCAGCAACAGGGGAGCCAAGCTCATTTCTGCTGCAAACCTTCGGCAACAACAGGGTCCATTCTTGGGTTTGGGAAAGAGATGAAGAACACATGAGAGAGAGAAAAGAAGGGGGCGGCTGATGAGATAAAACGATGGGTAGGTTAGAATGCTACATCCGTGTGTACCAACTTGTGTGTATTACTGGTTCTTTTTAATCTAATGGGCTTGGCCCAATAACAAATACAATTTAATAATCTATTTAATTACTAATACATGAATTTTAAAAAAACAATTAAGCTACTAATTTAATGTGTAAAAATTACAAATCTAGCATAATTAAATACTAGAATATTTTTAAAATTTTTTGGAAAAGGAATTAGAATTAAATCTAATTTTTCCAAATTGATATGTATTTTACAAATCATTAAATGTTTTAATAATTTGAAAATAAATTCCATTTAAAATAAATAAATTGATCTTTTCAGAAAATTCTAAAATTCACCGAAAATCTTTTAATGATGTTATATACTGATTTGAGTGATGTGTACAAATAATCAGAAAAAAAAATTCATTCTTGCATGATATTTTAATGGTCAACTGTTAAAGTACTATTTGGTCAAACTAGTATAATTTTGGAATAATATTTTTTTCAATTTGTTTTCGACGATCCAACCGTACGAATGTTAATATCTAATTATTTGAGTGATGTGTACAAAGAATTAGAAAAAAAGAAATCATTCTTGTACGTGTTTATAATATAAATCCGCCAAAAGTACTACTTCCTCTAACTAGTATCGTACCGATTGAACATGATCTATTTTTTAAAAAATATTTTTCGACGATCCAACTGTACGGATGTTAATATCTAAGATTTGAGTGATGTGTACAAAAAATTAGAAAAAAAGAAATCATTCTTGTATGATATTTTAATGGCAACTATCAAAGTACTACTTGGTCAAACTAGTATAATTTTTGTTAAAATCTCGTACATCCGGACCTTTTTATTTTTTGATTATTTTTTTCCAACACTAAAATGAGTGCTCAGTAACTTTCGTACGGTTCGATCATCGAAGAAATCATTCAAAAAATTAATCCAGTGCATCTGGATCGTGCCTCGTTATAGGAAGCATCACTTTTACTACGTTTCTGTTAAAATCTCGTACATTCTGACCTTTTTATTTTTTGATAATTTTTCCCAACACTAAAATGAGTGCTCAGTAACTTTCATGCGGTTCGATCGTCGAAGAAATCATTCAAAGAAATAATCCAGTGCATCTGGATCGTGCCTCGTTATAGGATGCACCACTTTTACTACGTTTTTGTTAAAATCTCCAACAACCGGACCTTTTTATTTTTTGATTATTTTTTCCCAACACTAAAATGAGTGTTTATTAACAT
Organism: Kitagawia praeruptora; assembly: GCA_037693485.1. Taxonomy (NCBI): domain Eukaryota; kingdom Viridiplantae; phylum Streptophyta; class Magnoliopsida; order Apiales; family Apiaceae; genus Kitagawia; species Kitagawia praeruptora. The sequence continues at coordinate 134,374,396 of CM075345.1, forward strand.
TTGTACGGTTCGATCGTCGAAGAAATCATTCAAAAAAATTATTCAGTGAATCTGGATCGTGCCTCGTTATAGGAAGCACCACTTTCATTACGTTTTTGTTAAAATCTCAAACAACCGGACCTTTGTATTTTTTGATTATTTTTTCCCAACACTAAAATGAGTGTTTATTAACATTCGTACGGTTCGATCATCGAAGAAATCATTCAAAAAAATTATTCAGTGAATCTGGATCGTTCCTCGTTATAGGAAGCACCACTTTCACTACGTTTTTATTAAAATCTCCAACAACCGGACCTTTTTATTTTTTGATTATTTTTTCCCAGTACTAAAATGAGTGTTTATTAACATTTTTACGGTTCTATCGTCGAAGAAATCATTCAAAAAAATTATTCAGTGAATCTGGATCGTGCCTCGTTATAGGAAGCACCACTTTTACTACATTTTTGTTAAAATCTCCAACAACCGGACCTTTTTATTTTTTGATTATTTTTTCCCAACACTAAAATGAGTGTTTATTAACATCCCTATGGTTCGACCGTTGAAGAAATCATTCAAAAAAATTATTCAGTGAATCTGGATCGTACCTCGTTAGAGGAAGCACCACTTTCACTACGTTTTTGTTAAAATCTCCAACAATCGGACCTTTTTATTTTTTGATTATTTTTTCCCAACACTAAAATGAGTGTTTATTAACATCCCTACGGTTCGATCGTCGAAGAAATCATTCAAAAAAATTATTCAGTGAATCTGGATCGTGCCCCGTTACAGGAAGTACCACTTTTACTACGTTTTTGTTAAAATCTCCAGCCAAATTAATTTTTTATTTTTTGAAAATTTGTACTAGTTACAACTACGAATCAATTTAGTAGTTTTGTACTAAAATCCTAAAAAAAATTATTTTCGTTTCCCTCATCTTTTTTCCCTCCTTTGTTTTTGAAATTTCAGTAATCTAAATTCCCCCCTTGGCTAAATTTCAATTCCCCCTTTCAATTTGTTTCCCCCTTTATCCCAGATGTATTCCCCGCCTTAGTCTATTTTTCACTTCCCCATCAGAACAAGACATCAGCGAAACAAAACAAACAAATAAAATTAACAGCCCTCTCTCTCTCTCACTCACCCCTCTCTTTCTCTCTGGCGAACCCTAAATCTAACCCTCAAATCCACAAATCATTACAATCTCAGCCTCAAATCCACATCTCACACCCTCAAATCCACATGTCTCACCCGCAAATCTGAAAGCTCAAATCTCACAGCTCTCAAAGCTCAAATCGATATGTTCGAAACCCAAATCGATTTGCTTAAATTGATTTGTTCAAGTCTTGAAACCTCGATTTGGTGAATCTTTCAGTTCGACAACAGTGGGTCAATCTCTCCTCTCTCTCTCTCTCTCTCTCTCTCTCTCTCTCTCTCTCTCTCTCTCTCTCTCTCTTTCCCTCCCCCCTTCTCTCTCTCTCTTTCCTGTATTTATACACACACATACATAAAGTGTTTTCTGATGCTGAATTGGTATTGGCAGGGTTGGAAAGACATCTTTGATCTTGAATTTTTCACATACGAGGTATCTTTCTCTATTCCTAAAGGCATAAACTTTTTCTTTCTCATACGTTATCACCTTCCATTTAATCTACCTTTCATGGCTGAAAGTTAAACACATTTTCTTTCCATTTTTTGCAGCTTATATCTTTATCTTAGGTAAACTGACGAATGACGATAATGAGTTTGAGTGTTTACTCGATCAAGAAGCCAATGTTTTGAAGCTGAGGAGAAGCAAATAACCACTAGTAGATTGTAAATGCAATAATTGTGTTCCCAATTAAGTTGCGAAACCTGCAACGCGTATTTCAGATAGTTAGTGTATCTTTACCTTTTCTGTTAGTCAATCATCTGTCTTTTGTTTTTTTAAGCAATCAATACTCTATCTTTCTTGCCCTGTATCGGGTCTAGCTATATGTGTTATTATAAGATATCAACTGTCCTTTACTGAAATTGCAGGGGATTTGTCAAGTTCACAATCAACAATTTACGATTATCTAATGGTTGGGCTACATTCTGTTTACTTGCATGTTTAGGTTTTTTTCTTTTGTGTTATTGAAGATTGGTAGGATAACAACTGTTACGACCCGTTTTCTCCCAGGCTTCGTTCGGTTAGGACCTGCAGAAAGAGAATGCGAGGGTGGAGCCCCCCGATTCACCTCCGGTGTGAGAATAAGTTAGTCGGTTTTTTGTAAGGTAATTTGAACGTAGAGAATTTGTGTTGTTGTGTGTGTAGTTATGAGTTTTATGAACAATCTTACCTCCTTTTATACTTATTCTCCTTGCCATTTGTTGAGATGTAGATCTGCTTTCCAGAATATCAAATATTCTTTTGGATCATGGACCATGTGACCGTTTAAAGGTAAAAAACCTTTTATAATGACCACGGTCGGCCACTGACAAAGTGACAATCATGTGACTGTAATGGAAAACAGGTTGTTCATTCCTTGGGCTTAATGTTGGGCTAATGGTTCGGCCCATTAAGAGATTGGACCTCTAACATGTCCCTAGGCTTCGTTCGGAGTAATCCTCAGGACGAAGGCTAAAGCCTAAGTCTTTCTCTGGAACATCCTCTTCGGGTCGCCCGAAATTACTTTTAACAACGAAAAGTCAATGTCTTGGCCCATCTTCGGAACATTCGTTCGGACGCCCTTCCAAAAATAATTTTTTAATGCGATAATAAACTGGGTCGGCCTTCGGTCGTATTATCTGTATAATGAGAACGAAGGACAAGGTCGAGTCTTTTCTTGGGAAGTCGTGTCCCTTTATGACTGACAGCTGCCTTTTCTCAAGATTCACGCCTCAATCTCAGCCGTTGAATTTGAAACGCCAATCATCCAACCGTCACAATCCCTTTATTAACCCCTCATCTCTTTTCTTTACCCCTTTACGCGTACGCCTCATATTTTCAGAGAAAAAAGAGTCTTTTTAGAGAAAAGCTTTAGCAACCATTGGAGCCGTCGTTTCGTCCCCGCTTTCCTTTGATTCTCCGATTCCGGTTGACGTTCACGTTCAAGCATTTTATCCCCGGGAACTCGATCTCATCAGCAATCTTCAAAATAGTAAGTCTCTGTATTCTTCATTCTAATTAATCGTATATCGTCTCTTTGCCTTCTTGTATATGTGTTCTTGAATGTATATGTAGGCATTTGTATGTAAGTATCTATATACACACATATGTGGATTTACGCTTGATTTTACCTGTATTCTTTGCATAAGAAATGGGAGTGTTAGCTTCCCTTTGTCCTTTTTGTATATTTAGGATTTCTGGGTTTGATAGATTGTTTAGGAGGGATGCATCCTTCGGAATGTTTGAATATGTTGAGTGTTCTTCGGTCTGTCGTAGGTTCGAATCACTTTATCTTTAGTTGGTAGGGATTTTTTGGCCGGTCCTAGCCCTCTGTACTCGATCTTTTTCTTCTTCCTTCCGATTTCTTTTCTTTTTTGTTCGAGTACATGGCTAATCTCTACATTTCCGAATGCAGGGATATGGACCGGTCGAACGAAGGTACAGATCCTTCGGTATCCTCTCCTTTTAGCGATGCCGTAGAGTATCCGGCCGCCAATCGTCCTTCTCAGCTGACCGAAGATGATATAGAGCATTTCTGCTCGACCTATTGCGTATTAAAATACGTATGGTACTTCTTCGCCCCAAGGAAGAATGACAAGATCTGGCAAAATCCCCAAGTTGCGGCTATTTGCGGGGGTGGGTTTGCTACGGGTATATCCGAAGCGGCGTTCAAATGTGGCTTCCGATTGCCCATATTGCGTATATTAAAGAGTGTGTTGAAGCAGTCGGGCATCGCCATCGGTCAGCTGGACCCGAACAGCTTTATTCACGTAAATACTTTCCAAGCCAGATGCATGGCAAGTAAAGTGATTCCAAGGACGTCTCTCTTCTGGCATCATTACGAGCTTCGCCGGAATCCGAAGAGTAAGGGTTTTTACACCATTGCTCGGCGAGTGGGCAGGCCTGACTGGTCATTTACGAACTCAAATAATAAGGAGACTCATATTAAGTGGGTTTATGTCTCCGGACCGAAGCTGGAAAAGTTCGGTGTTTGGAAGATAGTTGATCCCACGAGGTATGTGTATCCCGAACTTACTGAGGCGGATAAGCATGACTACCGATTATTGTGTGACCTTGTTATGGACAAGGTACCATTATCGGATAGTAGGGACGCAGACTGGTTAGTCGGTCTTTGGGGTAATGGTAACGTTCCTTCATTTTGTTCTTTTTTCCTGCGATTTTATCTTTCCGAAAGTATGATAACTCCTGTTTATTGCCTTTAGCCTGTGTATAATGTTTTTCTTTGTCTTGTATAGTGACAACTCGATTGGATATTCTGGAACGGAAAAGGAAGAAGGCGGCCGATCTAGCTGCTGCTGCTCTGGCGGCCGAAGCAAATGCTATTAAGCAGGTCGAAGGGGTGGAGACCTTGGCTATTGATCAAGGGGAAAATAGCTTGGTTGTTACCCCACCTACTTCTTCGCCTCCTAGAGAATCAATCCCGGAGGGTACTCCTGTGGAACCGAAGAAGAGGCCTCGGTCGGAGAATACTGAATTGAAAGTGTATTCTCCTCAATGGAGTGTCTTGGAGACCGACCAGATTATCGTCCCAGCTCCTTCTTCATCAAAGAACGTGGGTCCTGATCTGTGTCGTGGCCTCGTTCTCCCGGCCGATCGACCAACTATTTCCAAGCTGAATAATGTGGAAGCTTGTACTGAAATGATGACCCTTCTCTCTATGGTAAGTTTCTTTTCCTTCTTATATACATACTTGCCTTAGGGAATTTTTTAACATTTTCCATGTTGTGTTCAGGGCGCTGCCTGGTCAGCTGTGGTGACCGAACGGTTAGAAGAGACCGAAGTGAGGGCGGTCAGAGCCGAGGAAAACTATCAGAACTCTTCTACCGAATTGGAAAGGGTCACTGGCCAGGCTGAGGCTCTAAGGTCCGAAAGGGATGCCCTCAAGGATGAGTTGGAGAAGCTGAAAGCCACAAGCTCCAGGCGAATCGAATGGAGGAACACCCAGCTGAAGCAATCAAGGAAGTCTGCTCGGAAATTGCATAAGCAGCTTCTTTTGACGGAGGAACGATGCTATCAGATGGGTTACGACGATGCTGTGGTGAAGGCCCATTCACTTGGTTTTGATCATACCCAACTGCTTGATACTACAATGGGTATGACCGATCCAGTGGGTAGGGAAAAATCTGATGACCCCGAAGTTATTTCTTCGGGAGAAGATGAACCGCTTGATGAGCCATCCATGGAGTAGTTTTATATTTGTTTTTGTGACCTTCAAACTTTGTAATTTTAACATTTATTAGTCTTCGAATTGGTGCCTTCGGGCTTTTTAATGCATTTTAGCTTTTTCTGCCTTAGCATAATTTTCATTCTTATGCATCTTCGGTTTTTGCTTTAGCATCATTGTTATATGCATCTTGGCTTTCAATTGCCTTAGCATAATTTTTCCATTTTATATGCATCTTTGGCTTTAAATTTGCCTTAGCATAATTTTTCTATTTTTTATGCCTCTTCGGCTTTCAACTGCCTTAGCATAATTTTTTCATTTTGTATGCATCTTCGGCCTTAAATTTGCCTTAGCATAATTTTTTCATTTTTTATGCATCTTCGGCTTTCAATTGCCTTAGCATAATTTTTTCATTTTGTATGCATCTTCGGTCGTAGCCTAGCATGTTGTGCGTCTTCGGTCGTAACCTAGCTGCCCCCAGTTTTTAAGGGGTTTTTGTAAAGGATTTAAGTTCCGTTCGGTTTGTTAAAATATTTCCTCCCGAACTTAATGAGTGAAAAAACCACTTAAATACTAGGACATTTTTGTGAACGTCCGAAATTCGTTCGGTCGGCCCCGACTTTGGATATGTCAAGTATTGGTAACTTAAATCAGAATGTATTTGAACACTAGAAATAAGTTAGAAGGGCGCATGTTTTACTTGGTCGGCCCCAAACATGGGTCCACTTTGCTTAATTATGGCATGTAGAAAAAATGTAGCGAACAATCTGTTATTGATCATGTGGGTCTCGCATGGTTTTACAGATCGATGCTTACTTAGGGAATTCAAAAGATAACTTGCATTAAACCACAAATTTAAAAGGATAATAAAATGTTTCCAGTAAGCTTACTGGTAAAAACGGCGAAGGCGAGCAGCGTGCCATGTGTTCTTAATCAAGCTGCCGTCCGAATGAGCTAACTTGTAAGTGCCCGGACGAACCACTTCGCTTACCACATAAGGGCCTTCCCAGTTGGGCATAAGTTTGCCTTGTTTTGTTGGCATTGATGTTGCCAATTCTCGAAGCACTAAATCTCCGATTCGGAATGATCTCTTTTTCACTCCCGAATCATAATGTTGTGCTGCTTGAAGTTGGTACCTTAAGTTCCTTTGGTGAGCTGCTTCCCTTTCTTCTTCAAGCAAGTCTACATTTGCTCGGAGACCACATTCGTTCGTCTCTATGTTGAAAACTTGTGTTCGGTAAGATTCTAGGCAAACTTCGACTGGCAAAAGAGCATCTGTTCCGAAAGCTAATTTGAAAGGTGTTTCTCCTGTTGATGACCTTGGTGTCGTTCGGTATGCCCACAGAACCCATGGTAGCTCTTCGGCCCAAAGTCCTTTGGCTTCTCCCAGCCTTTTCTTTATTCCGTCGAAGATAATTTTGTTTGCAGCTTCGATCGCCCCATTTCCCTGGGGATGTCCGACCGAACTGAATTTTTGCCGAATCCCGAATTGAGCTAAGAATTTTCTGAATTTGCTTCCGATGAATTGGGTTCCGTTGTCCGATACACATACCATAGGGATACCGAATCTTAATATTACTTGTTCTAACATGAACTTCTTTGCTGCTTCTTCGGTAATGGATGAAAGGGGTCGGGCTTCTATCCACTTGGTCATGTAGTCGATCGCCACAATGCAGTACTTGGTTTGTTTGGTACTGGTGGGCAAGATCCCTACAATATCAACCGCCCACATAGCAAATGGAATGGGGCTAAGGACTGAAGACATCTCTTCGGGTGGCTGCTTCGGTACAGTGCTGAATAGCTGGCATTGTACACATCTTTTGGCGTATTCGGTGGCATCCTCTTTCATCTTTGGCCAGAAAAACCCTTGCCTTAGAATTTTGAGGGCCAAAGACCTTCCTGCTAGGTGTTCCCCGCAAATTCCCTCATGAACCGTTTCAAGGGCTAGAATCTGTTCGTCTTTGTTTAAACATCGAAGGAGGGGTTGTGTCACCGACCTTCGGAACAAACGGCCTCCAATCACGGTATAACTGGCCGACCGATGTTTTACCTTCTGTGCCTCCCTTCGTTCGAGTGGCAAAGTTCCTTTTTCTAGGAATGCTCTGATTGGGGTCATCCAATCGGTTCCTTGGTGGATTTCCATGCATTGCTTTTTGTCTATCGAAGGAGTCTTTACTTCGGTCAGATAGATTGACCCGTTGAGGTTTTGGGTTTCTGCCGAGGCTAACCTTGATAGAGCGTCCGCCCGATTGTTGTTCTCTCTTGCTACCTGATTTAATTCGAATGATTCAAATAGTAGAGATTTTTCTCGTACCTTCAGGGCGTAGGCCTTCGTTCGGGGATCTTTTTGTCCATACTCTCCCGTGAAATGTTTTACCACCAACATTGAGTCGCTGAATGCTCTTAAATGTTTTACCTCCAAATTTCTCGCCAAATCTAGGCCTGCCAGAAGTGCTTCATATTCGGCCTCATTGTTCGTTAAAAGGAAAGTGAACCTGATAGCTTGGCATATTTCGAATCCTTCTGGGCTTGTTAAAATTAAACCGGCCCCACACTTTTCTTTGGCGACCGACCCGTCAACGAATAATTTCCATTTTCCTGGAGCCGGAATTAGTTGTTCTTCGGGGGTCAAATCCTTCGGTTCAGAGAATGAGCATTCTACCATAAAATCTGCAAGTGCCTGGGCTTTGATCGAAGTTCTTGGTGTATACTCCAAATCATGCTCCCCCAGTTCGATCGCCCAGGCGACCACTCTGTTCGATGCCTCTGGCCTTTGCAAGATTTTCTTTAACGGCTGATCGGTTACAACTTTGATCGTCCTTCCCTGGAAATAGTGCCTTAACTTTCTTGCGGCCATTACCAGTCCATAGGCGAACTTTTCTGCATTCGGATATCTTGTTTCTGCATCTTTCAGAATGTGAGAGACATAGAACACCGGATGCTGGTTCCCTTCATGCTCTTTGACCAACACGGCTCCGAGTGTTCGGTCGTTTATAGCCAAATACAGCTGCAATGTTTCTTTCGGGTCGGGTTTCATTAAGAGTGGAGCTTTCACTAAGTACTCTTTAACATCTTCGAATGCTTTTTGGCAATTTGGCCCCCACTCGAAATTCTTGGACCCTCGAAGCACTTCAAAGAATGGTAAGGCCTTCTCGGCCGATCGGGAAATGAATCTCCTCAGGGCTGCTAGTCGTCCGGTCAGCTTTTGAATGTCCTTGATCGTCTTCGGTGCTTCCATGTCGATGACTGCTTTAATCTTCTCCGGGTTGGCTTCAATTCCCCTGGCACTAACCATGTATCCCAGAAACTTCCCACTATTTACTCCAAACGTACACTTGTTCGGATTGATCCTCATGTTGTTTCTTCTGAGCGTTTCAAAACATTCCCTTAGATCTTCGGCATGATCCCTGAAAAGGGATTTAACAATCATATCGTCCACGTAGCACTCCATGTTCCGACCGATCTGGGCTTTGAACATCTTGTTGATCATCTTTTGAAATGTTGCCCCGGCGTTCTTCAGTCCGAAGGGCATTTTCACGTATGCATAAGTGCCGTTAGGTGTGATGAACGCTGTCTTCGGTATGTCTTCGGTGTTCATGGCGATTTGGTGATATCCTGAGAAGGCGTCCAAAAAACTGAGTATTTGATGCCCTGAGGTTGCATCTATCAGTTGATCAATGTTTGGAAGAGGGTAGTGATCCTTCGGACAGTGCTTATTTAAGTCGGTGTAGTCCACACACATTCGCCATTTGCCGTTGGACTTTTTTACCACAACCACGTTCGCCAACCAATCTGGGTAATCTATCTCTTCAATGAATTTTTCTTCTAGCAATTTTTCGACTTCGGCCTGAATGACCTTCTGTCTTTCCATTGCGAAATTTCTCTTTTTCTGTTTCACGGGCTGGGCTTCGGTTTTGACGTTAAGACAATGTTTGGCTACCGATGGATCCAAACCCGGCATGTCTTCGGGACTCCATGCGAATACATCGTGGAATTCCCTAATGACTTTTATGACTTTCTCCTTTAGTTCTGGCTCCATGTTCTTTCCTATCTGAATCATCTTCCCCGCTTGGCCTACGTATAATTCAACTTCTTCGGTTTCGACAGCCGGTTCGGCTATTGGATTTGACAGGTCGGCTCCAAATTTCTCCAACTCGATATTCAGTAGTTGGTGACTGCCTCCTGGTTCGGCCTCATTTCTTCTCCTTTTCCCGGCTTCGGTCATTTCGACATCTTTTTCCTTCTCTAGGTCTTCCAACATAATGATTCGTGCGGCTTTTTGGTCGCCTCTCATTTCTCCTATCCCGTGTTCGGTTGGAAATTTCAATTTCAAGTGAGGGATAGATGACACAGCTTGGAATAGGGATAAAGCCGGTCTTCCTAGGATCCCATTATACGGGCTGTCGACTCTAACAACGTAAAATTTCGCTTCTTTCATCGTTGTGAATGGTGCTTTTCCTAATAAGACGTTCAGTGTTATAGTTCCTTCGATCGGTACAGGTTGATTACCGAAGCCGTATAGCGGTGCTTCATGGCATGGCTCTAGTTGTTCGCCTCCCAAGTTCATTTTGCAATAGGTCCGGTGATACAAGATGTTGACCGAACTCCCTTCATCGACCAGGACTTTCCAGATCTTGTTCTCCCCTATCACTGGATTTATAACGAGCGGGTCTTCATGTGGCCATATCACATCTTCGTAATCGTCCTCCGTAAATGAAATCGGAAGTGGTTGTTTGGCTGTAGTTGATTGGTACAGGTTGTAGATTTGCCTGGCATACCTCTTTCGGGCTGACTTGCTGTCCCGATCCAGTATGGTTCCTCCGGAGATCGTTCGGACCTCGCCTCTGTACTTTTCAGATCCTTCGGCTTCATTGTCTTCTCTGTTTCTCTCTTTCGGTCCTAGTTTGTTTCTCAGATCTTCGACAAACTTGGTTAATTCTCCGTCTTTTATCCTTCTCTCAATTAATTTCTTCAAATGGTAACACTCGTCAGTGTTATGACCTTTATCCTGATGATATTCACAATATTTGCTGTCACTTCTTCTATTTTCAGGGGTCTTCAACTTGGGTGGCCTGACAAACCCAGGTTTACCCTTTATCTCATGGAGAATCTTCGAGATAGGTGTGTTTAATGGTGTGAACACAGTACTATCTCTATCTCTTCTTCGTTCGGCACCTTTGTCGGGCCTCGTGTCATTCAACCTGCTCTTGATATCTCCTCGACCCCTTCGGTCATCTTTTCTGTCATCCCTTCGGTCGTCTTTTCTGTCATCCCTTCGGTCGTCTCTCCTGTCATATCTGTCATTTTTCTTGTTCTCTTTGTACCCCCCAATTGATTCCAATTTTCTTCTGATAGCCTCTCCTCTCACATATATATCATTTAAAGATTTGGGAGGCATATCATAAAGAGAAGACCGAAGCTTCTTGCCTTTAACAGGGTCGAGGCCAGCGGCGAGGAATCCAGCCGCCTTAACTTTGTCCAAGTTGGTGACCATACCGGCTTCCTCTTTGAACCTTGCTAGGTAATCACCCAAATCCTCGTTCGGTCCCTGCCTACAGTGGATCAAGGCTTCTGTATCCTTCTCTCTTCGGCACAAATGTGAGTAGTGCCTCAAGAACTTTTTCTTCACTTGTTCGTACGAGCCTATCGACCTAGGTCTCAACGACCTGTACCACATGGATGCATTCCCCTTTAGGTAGGTCTTGAACATCTTGCAGAGCATCACATCACAGTGCCCCATCCCAGTCATAAGTGATTCATATTTCTCACAGTGGTCTTCTGGGTCACCCTTTCCGTTGAATTCGTTCATCTTCGGGAACTACCTTCCAGGAGGCGGTCGAAACTGTTCAACGTCCTCGGTCACCACCGGCTCGTGGCTGACTTTTCTCTCTCCGAACATGGCCTTCTCGATCCTTCGGATACGATCGTCCGTATGGGGGCCCTCCTCCTCCGAGTCGGAGGAATAAACTACCTTTGACCGGGTTCTCCTCGAGTATGATTCAGAGTCCCCTGACTCATCTTCATCATTTCTGGTTCTTGGCCTCTTATCTCTTTGGTCGTCCGCCCCCGTGTCTTCGGCTTCTAGAGCTTCGCGGAGGGTCCTTTCCTGTAGCTCGATCTCCTCCCTTCGGAGCTTTAGGACCTCTAGCCTCAAACGATCGGCCTCCATTCTTTTTGCTATCCGTTCGGTTTCTTTGTTCTTATCCGTCACCTTATGCTTCCCCTTCGCCTTTTGTTGCTCTCTCCATTTCGTAAGCATCTCTTGTTGTTCCTCAGGAGTTGGCATATCTCCTTCTTCATCAAAATTTAGCAGTCTTGGGGGAATGAGAGGGGTTGTTCTTGGCATCACAGGAGGAACGGAGCGACTGTTTCCAGCCACGGTGCTATTATCATTGATGGGCGTTTCTTCGATCGTCATAGTCTCTTGGTAGATCTTAACACGAATGTATCTCTACGTTCCCACAGACGGCGCCAAATGTTACGACCCGTTTTCTCCCAGGCTTCGTTCGGTTAGGACCTGCAGAAAGAGAATGCGAGGGTGGAGCCCCCCGATTCACCTCCGGTGTGAGAATAAGTTAGTCGGTTTTTTGTAAGGTAATTTGAACGTAGAGAATTTGTGTTGTTGTGTGTGTAGTTATGAGTTTTATGAACAATCTTACCTCCTTTTATACTTATTCTCCTTGCCGTTTGTTGAGATGTAGATCTGCTTTCCAGAATATCAAATATTCTTTTGGATCATGGACCATGTGACCGTTTAAAGGTAAAAAACCTTTTATAATGACCACGGTCGGCCACTGACAAAGTGACAATCATGTGACTGTAATGGAAAACAGGTTGTTCATTCCTTGGGCTTAATGTTGGGCTAATGGTTCGGCCCATTAAGAGATTGGACCTCTAACAACAACCATTAAAGGTTGATGTTGAATTACAAACTAGTGTTCAGGAATGAGGGAATGCACTACTCTCTACCTGGCAGTATGTGGTATATCCGATTTCAGTCTTGCAGGTCCATCTTGTGATGGGTTCCCAGCTTTGAATATGTAGGAATAGGTGTCACATACTTGTGACAAAACTTTAGTGTCATATTCTGCAGGTTATCTGCCTTAATTTGCGTAAAAAAGAGATCAGCCAGCCTATAAGATGTTCACAATGATAGCTAATGTCATATGCAACCATCTTTGCACAGCTGAAAAATCCATTTATAACCTCCTCTTAATTTGTAATTTTGGTAAAATTTTGATTTTTCGTAAATGTTTTGATTTTGTATTTTTGTTTTGGTAAATCATTGTTTATGAATATTAATGGGAAAATAGTTTAAATTAAACCATAGTATGAATCAAATAAAAATGATGCTTTGGATGATTGATACCATTGTGTGCGAAGATCTCTAACAAGGGTTATCTTTCAAGAAATCGTTATGAACGTAATGAAGGGACAACGCTTTATTTTTCGGTAACCATTGTCTGTATATGGAAGAAATAACAGTTCAAATTAAACAAACCATTGTCTGTAGATGGCAAAAATAACAGATAATATACCAAATTTTAAAAAACCATTGTATGATTCAGGTAGTACACAATAGACATGTCTCAAGAAACCCTTATTAAAATCATAATGAGACAATAGACCAAATTTAAAAAACCATTGTATTATCCAAGTATTACACAATAGACATGTCTGAAAAAACCCTTGTTAAAAACATAATAAACATAATCAGACAATAGACCAAATTTAAAACACCATTGTATGATCCTGGTATTACACAACGTTTTTAAGAAACGCTGTCATTGTCTGAAACATCATCAGACATCACTCCAAAGACAATGCCCGTTGTCTATACTAGCTTTCATACAACAGTTTTGAAACTACGTCTGTTATCTTTCTGCAACACAGACAACGGTTATGCTGCTGTTGTCTGATACGCATAACAGACGACATTCCAATAGACAACGGAAAATCAGGGCTTCAGACGACGGATTAAAACTGTCGTGTGGTCGATTTTTCTTCTTGTAGTGAAACCATTGTCTACACAGATGCAAATGATTTTTGGAAAACCAACTACTCTTGATCAAACTCTGAAGGATCAAACTCTGAAGACTGGAGATACTAATTTTCTACAAGGCAGAGCTTATATGTCCAAGCAAAGTCGAGATACATCTGCTTTGGGATCAGGTAGAGAAATTATAGTGAATACTAGTCCTCTAGATCCTTCATCACTGGCTGTTCCAGGTCAAGGTATTACTCAAGAGAGTTTAGACAGACTGGAATCAGTATAGTTGATTCATCAAAGGAGCTTGAAGAAAGATTTTCTGCTGTACTTCATGGCTGATGGAACTGTGTATAAAGTTAGTGAGGATGATATTGGTTTGAAGATATTGGAAGAATTGGAATATGTTTTATATATCTTCAAAGTGAAAAATCAAAGGACTCAGCAAGCTGCTAATGTGCTAAGGAATAAAATGTTGAAAGCTATGGCAATTCGTGGTGCAAAATATACAAGTGAGTATATTCCGAAGTACAAAGATTTTAATGGGAAGATTGTTGAGATGAAGAAAAATAGTGCTCGATTGAAGACAGATCTGGGTATAACGGTTTTAGATTTTAATCCAGAGTCAGAGAAAGCACATTTTATCAAACTGGGTAATGATATGAGGAAGAACAAAATATATTCTCTGAGATCTGCAATTTATCAGACTGGTGAAAATGATCCTAAACTTAAAGAGATTAAGAAGATCATGCAGAGAGAACTCGAGAATGCAGAAAGAAGATTGCTTATAGACTATCTCAGATCAACACCAGATGTTGAGGAAATTAAGTAATTAAAGCTCTGTAAGTATTTCTTGTTTTCTGTAAATTTTGTCTAAGTAGAAGTTTAAACTCTGATTATTTACTAAACACTGCATTTGTCTATTTGTTTTGATATCATCAATTATTATTATTAACTTGTGCATTTTTGCTAATGAACAATTTGGGGGAGATTGTTAAATATAATTGATGTGAATAATGTCAGTGTTTAAATGTTACAGAGATTCATCAGAGTTTAACTGGAAGCAGTCAGAGTTTAATTAAACTCTGACAGTTGGAAGCTCGACAGAGTTTGCTAAACTCTGTCAGGAGGAAGCGTTTACTGGTCATCATCAGAGTTTGAAAAGTAATTGAAGATAATTATGGAAGCGATATCTTTGAAGATTGGATAGCTATCAAAGACATCGTGATGACTAAGAAGACGTGTAGCAATCATAATTGATAGCATTTATATAGCTGAATTATAGGAGTATCAATTATCGATTGTACTGTAGCTGTATATCTTTATAAATACAGTTAGGTTAACCCTAGAAGGGTATTGTGAAACGTATTATCAATTCATTGTAACCTAAGAAGGTCTCTGTGATATTTTACATCACTGAGAGAGGAGTTATTAATTCCATACAAGTTTTTGATTGTTTAAACGTGTGTTAATTGTTATTCTCTCATACGAACTTGATTATATTTGTGTATTCGGCCTAACATATTTTTCTACTAATTAAAAAATATATAATATTAAAAAAAACATTTGTGCATCACACAAGTAATAAGCTATATACTACAAAATTACACAAAATCTGGAAAACACTTACAATATAGAAAATTTTATATAAAAATCGAAAAAAGGTCTAAATGATTAGATAAATCTCACTTTTCCTATTAAATAAAAAACACATTTTTTATGTAATATTTATATATATGCGTATATATTTTAAACTTATGTATTTTAAAGTAAAAATTCAAAATCAATAATTATGATAATATTTATATACATGAAATTTAAAAAATTAAAAAAGTATTTTTAATAATATATATATAAAACTTAAAACTTCAACAATAAAATATAATTTAAAAAATTTATAAGCAACCGTGCATCGCACGGGCTATAAGATATTTAACATAGTGAGACATTAACATAATACTTATCAAACGGTTAATTATTGGTTTGTTGGATGCATTCAATTATGGATTTTACTACGTAATTGAATTTGGATGCTCATGCTACATTTACTCTGCATTTACTTTGGATAAACGATTTCTATAACATATCATATCAAAATAAAAGATCGTGATACATATTTATATATACTAACTAGTCAATTATGCCGCGCTATCGCGCGACTTCAAAAAACTATCTTTAATAATTCATGAATATTAGCAAAAAAATATTAGAATCATACGTATAAATTATGCATGGCGTTAGGCAAAAAAATTTCAAACATATAGGAAATAAAACTTTTATGGTATTAAAACAAAGTTTAAATTAAAATTTGAAATAAAAAAATATCTAAAAACATTTCAAGCATTATTTTTTAAATGGTAATATTATATTTTAATAATTTATAGAAGGAAGAAAAATAAAATAAAAAACACTAATTTTTATTTTTAAAAAAACATTGATAGCTATGTTTAGAATTTTCTTTTAACAATTGATTCAAATAGTTCACATGATTTATTAGTTGGAAAAAATACTTTCATCATATATCTAAAATTTTAATATGTTAAAAAATCATAAACATGAAAATAGCGATTACAATATGATCATAATTTTTACGATAAAAAATAATAAATATTGAATATAATTAAATAACGTTCTTAAAAGCCGACACCCTTCTCATAATATTCATGCTCAGAAAATATTATAATAATTTACTTAATTAAAATATTAATTTAAACCACCATAATATATTGGAATAACGGATGTACAATGTCTTTATCGATCTAACTGTCCGAGAAAATGATCATATTGATTTAATTTAATCGAGTTGGTTACATCTAATGTCTAATTCTATACACTTCTACAACTTATATGATTTACACGATTTTCACGGGAACTAATAAAAATTTTTCTCCAATAATTAACATCGTATGTTCTCCAATCGCCCGAAAAACTTGTAGAAATCTTAAATGGGAAATCGTATGGCACGATATAAGTAATTTTAAGTCGTCATTTTATGGGATATGTTTTTATTTTTCTATAGATAAATAATATTTTGTATTGAACTAATAATTATAATGCCAAAATAAATTTTATTAATTTTTTAAAAAATAATAAAAGTAAATTATATAAATATTTAATAGGTGTAATTAATGATTAATTAAGATGCTATAAAAAGCAAAGCTCTCTTCTGTTTCTTATTAGTTAGGCGCTTTCGTCCTTCCCCCTCCGACGGTGGAGACCGTGGATTCTCCACCGGCCGGAGGCCCTCTTTCTTTCTTGCTTTGATCTTTTGTTCTTATTTTTTTTCAATTATATTCATTCTTTTGGGTGAGGTGTATTTTCAATAATTTTAGATAATAAGTAAAGATCTGTGTACTTCCATATTTTTTACGACTTCCACGATCATTGATAATAAAGATTGTTTGATAAGTTATGGTCAATAACGTTTTTTAAAGCCGACACCGACCACTCTCATAACATACATATTCAATAATAATGAAAAATTTTATTTAATTAAAATATTAAGTTATTTCGCACACTATAATGAAACAATGGGTTTATAGCTTTTTATCATTCTTATCTTCCGATAAAATGGTTGGGTTTGTTAAATTTATTCGATTTGATCATAACCCATGTGTAATTTATTCATGTGCAAAATTAAAAATGCGTTTGTATTGTTTGTATACAAATTCCAGATATTAAGCAAAGATCTTGTGCTTTCATATTTTCTTAGGACTTTCACAATCATTGATAATGAAAATTGCTTAGAAGTTAAATTCGTCTGTCCTACAGTCATTTGAAAAGAAATTACAGTGATCATAAAAAGGGAATAAAAAAGGACACCGTATAAACAATTTTTAGTCGTCATTTTACCAAAAATAAGCTTAACTATATATATAATTAATATTCAATATTTAAATAATAACTATAACGTTCAAATAAAGTTTGCTAATTTTTAGACAACTTAAATAGAGTAAATTTAATATATGTTTAATAGGTGTAATTAATGACTAATTAAAATACCATTAATAGCTATTTAATGCAAGAAAAGAATTTTAATAAAAAAATGAAAAATTAAGAAAAATACCTTGAACTCTTCTGGTGCATTTTCGATATCCAGTCATTATAATATATATAGATATAGATATAGAAAGTTTAACCAAAATGATTGTGGAGATTTTTATGTTAACCAATCTATATATATAGTGAATGAAAGCACCGTCTGACTCCTTGGACCTCAAGAATGGCATTTACCATACTTAAATAACATTTACCTTCATTTACCTTCTCTTGGGCCTCAAGAATAGCCAATACATTAAATCATTTAATTTAATAAATCAAGGTAAAATAAAAAAATGATTTTAATTAAAAAATGATTTTAAATCCTATTTTTAGGATTGCAAGAAGGGTCAAGAGTCAAGAGCGGGACAGTGAACATCATACAAGGCTGTTTAGAATGTAAGATAAGGAGATTACTTCTTAAATACGGAAATAATAAGTATATATAATTTAGGATTGTTTCAATGGTGTTTCGAGCTTGGCAAAAGAGATTAATGTTATCATGAATCTGCAAAAGAAAATAAAAGAGAGAGATAATTAGGAAGATGTCAATGCCCCATGTCCAAGAAGAATACTTAAATGACATTTACCTTCATTTAATAAATCATTTAATAAATTAAGGTAAAATAAATAAAAAATGGTTAAAATTTAAAAGTGGCTATTTTTAAGATTGCAAGAAAACTATTTTAAAGCAACCAGGAAACTTTCTGATCTCCTGCTATTATAATATATATAGATTTAAAATCCACTACGTCAAAAAAGGGCTTTAGTCACATCAAAAAACTGTGACGGTATGGTTTTGGTCACACTTATTTTTTTCACATGCAGTGTCACCAAAGCCTCCACTACCATAGACATGATATAGCCACACTTTTTCTTAGTTGTTGTATTGACTTATAGAGTGGCTAAAGGCTTTTAATATTTGATGTTGGGAGCAAGAATTCTAGCCTGCTTACTGTAACTAAAAGGGATATACCGTTACAGCGGGAATTAAAAATGTGGCTAAAAATTTTCAAAAGCTACATTTATTTGATTTATGGCCACATTTTGAAGATAATATCGTGACAAAATTGATATTTTTATTGGCCAGTTTTTGCTAATTAGTGTATATAAAGGACATCAACTATTACACTTCTTTTTTATGTAATGTGTAGCTAAAGCACCATAACTGTTATACTTTCTTTATATATTCGTGTCTGTTTTGATTATATTGTAACATGTATGTGTCCTAATTGTGACTTAAATGCTTTTACAGACATTATTTATAATGTTGTAATATATAGTGTGGCTAAAGGATAGAAATAGCCACACACACTTAACTAAATTATACATGGTTTTATTTGTATTATAAATGATACATAGTAATTAATAATACCAAAATGCCAAAATTGAAACACAATGCTATTCTGAAATTCAAACACTTAGCCATACATAAATCAATTCTCATCTACATAAAAATTATGTGATCAATTGCTAGTCTACGCAAGTCAACGCAAGTGAGGCGTTCCAACCGCTTTATATATACAAAAATTTCTATTTTATCTACCAATTCAATATACAAACTATATACAAAACAATCTCATGTCAAAGTATAGCTCTACTGATATTCCCATGTCCATCCATTCCCCCATTGACATGCCATGCCTTGATTACAAGTACAGGATATGCTGAACTTTCCAAAGTCTAGCTTACAGAAGCTGAAACCAGGCTAGAACAGCTGCAAAAGGAACAACTGCAGATGTTGAAAGTATTACTAAATAGCAATAAAGAGTAAGAGATACCTAACACTTAATAACTTTTGACTGCTAAGGAAGATACCTTAAGTGAAGATAGTCGTGCAAGACAAGAACCTTGAAACCTAGCAACTGGAACCATTTGAGGTTTGATTTGTGGTTCGAGTCTTCGCAGATTAGTAGAATATACACATCCAACTTGCAACCTTATCATGTCACCACTGCATACAGAGCACAAAGCTTATATTGAAGAACCTTAAAATTAACTAGCCAATAGAGATATATACTCAATAATTTACAAAGATTCAGTTGATAGCCCTCAGTCACAGATTTTTCAAATACTTGGATTGTTGGAATTTATAAGAGTACTGAGAAATTTATAGCCTTAGTTTCTGCATCAATTTTTTATACATGAATATAATCTACAGCAAGACATATGCTTAACACATTAAATATATTCTAGAATTGCTTGAGAATAAAACATAACATTATAATAGCTAAGCAATTTTGCTCCACATAATTAAGATGCTTAGTGTGTTACAATAACTACTTAAATTACTAGAATGGGAAAAGAGCACCAGAGGATAGATCCAGTTATAAGAATATGGAAAAATCCTATAGGAAAATAAGTATCCACGGAGAGACCGACAAACTCGACCTCATGGTCACTTGGTAACATGAAAATCTGTTGCAGTTAACTGCAATTAATCAGATCTTCACAAACATAAAAACAAAAGGCATACTAGTTAAGCACCTGTTTGTCTTGAAACTCTCAAACCCATAAATATCAAGCACGCCAATCAAGTACTTTGAAGAATGATCTTGGCCAATTGAACTATTGATCTTATATACAAGCCTGCATAAATATTGTACAACAAAGGTGGTAAAAACCAACATTTTATTTTAAAATTGTATGTGCATAACAAAAATATAAGCAACATGAACATAAGAGAGTATAGTACACTACTACAAAGCATTTGAAATTGAACGCACCAGTCAAATAATCAGGAGTACACAACCACTTGGTGATGGTTTCATCACAGGTTTCAATAACACGTTTGCAAAGGGAATCCTCCAGAGCTTTTGTGTCACACCTGAAAAACAAATGGACAATTTGGAAGTCACATCCAAGTATCGCATTTCCAAAAAAAATACAACTGCAGCAAATGGATGGAAATAGTACAAGAATGATCAATTACATAAATAATTCTGTTGCAGTTCTTAGATGGAACCAAGATTTGTCATCTTTGGGCACGGATGAGTCTGCTTCCTTTACCTTTGCAAATTTAATGTTCCCCAGATAGAGTATTGCAGCCATGACTCGAAATATAGCTTCATGAGAAAAGGAATATTATTTTGACAATGACAATCCCAAAGAAAGTTTAGACTTGAAGAATTTGTTATTCCCATATATAATGGCACTTCCTGGAATTACGTGCTCCTCAAAGCTGATTCCAACAACATCCATAGCTCTTTTTGTTGCCATTATGCTTAACACTAAGTCCATTATGCTTCCATTGTCCATGAACACTGTCCATATGTGCATATCAATAAAGTAATTAATATTACAAAATTAGAATCCAAAACAATAACACTGAAGGGATGTGGGAGAGAGAGAGAGATAGATGGAGATGGATAGAGGGAGGGAGGGAGAGAGAGAGAAAGAGAGAGAGAGAGAAAAAAAACTTTTGGTGGAACCCCTGACCATGATGACCGCGACTACCTTCTCCGTTGAGTTGTCCATGTTTATCAAATCTTACCGGCAAACAAAACCCCCCAGATCAAATCAAAACAAACCCTTTTTTTCAATTCAATTGTTTATTTGATGATTAAAACTTAATTAAAGATCTATATACAGACTATAGATGATTACAAGCAAAACCCAGAAGTTCAATTTTTCAATTTTACAGAGGAAGAGAGAAAGTGTGGAACAGAGTGAGTGTGAGGCGGAGAGTGTTATATTTGTGTGTGACTTGTTTGTGTGAGAAGAATGAGGGGGAATGGGAAAAGGGTGAAATTTTTGTTAAGGGGGGAAACAAATTATTGGCAAAAGGGGGAAAGGGAATGAGGGGGAACAGAGAAGGGAACTCAAATTTGTTAAGCGGGAAATCAAAATGGAATAATATTTGTATTTTGATACTTGATAAATTATGGATTAAAAAATATATAAGATAAATAATTATATAAGATTAATTTCAAATTTTCTAATTTTTTGTACGTCAATCGGGACGAGGCTGTTTAGAGTAAGTAGTAATTTTGGGAGATTTATATTATAAAATCATACAAGATTTTCAATTTTTGTGCGCATCAAAAAAATCATTATATATTAAAGTATGATTTCTTCGACAATCGAACCGTACAGATGTTAATAGATACTCATTCTAGTGTTGCAAAAAAATAATCAAAAAATAAAAAAGCTCGGTCGTGACGCGTCTTAACGGAATGTTGTAATATTACAGATTATGGTAACGGGGCGAGTGCTAGATTCACTAAACGATTAACATCCTATTTAATTTAAAAGCAGTGTTTGACGATCCAACCGTACGGATGTTAACAAATACTTAAATTAGACACGTAAAAAAATAAAGAAAAAATTACGGATTTATCTTGTACGGCTTTATAAGAAATATCTCATTCGAGTACCACTTCTTGAAAGAAGAGTACCACCCGCTTAACAAACTATTTTTTTAAAAGCAGTTTTTGACGATCCAACCGTACGGATGTTAACAAATACTTAAATTAGACACGTAAAAAAATAAAGAAAAAATTACGGATTTATCTTGTACGGCTTTATAAGAAATATCTCATTCGAGTACCACTTCTTGAAAGAAAAGTACCACCCGCTTAACAAACTATTTTTTTAAAAGCAGTTTTTGACGATCCAACCGTACGGATGTTAACAAATACTTAAATTAGACACGTAAAAAAATAAAGAAAAAATTACGGATTTATCTTGTACAGCTTTATAAGAAATATCTCATTCGAGTACCACTTCTTGAAAGAAGAGTACCACCCGCTTAACAAATTATTTTTTTAAAAGTAGTTTTTGACGATCCAACCATACGGATGTTAACAAATATTTAAATTAGACACGTAAAAAAATAAAGAAAAAATTATGGATTTATCTTGTACGGCTTTATAAGAAATATCTCATTCGAGTACCATTTCTTGAAAGAAGAGTACCACCCGCTTAACAAACTATTTTTTTTAAAAGCAGTTTTTGACGATCCAACCGTACGGATGTTAACAAATACTTATATTAGACACATAAAAAAATAAAGAAAAAATTACGAATTTATCTTGTACGGCTTTATAAGAAATATCTCATTCGAGTACCACTTCTTGAAAGAAGATTACCACCCGCTTAACAAACTATTTTTTTAAAAGCAGTTTTTGACGATCCAACCGTACGGATGTTAACAAATACTTAAATTAGACACGTAAAAAAATAAAGAAAAAATTACGGATTTATCTTGTACGGCTTTATAAGAAATATCTCATTCGAGTACCACTTCTTGAAAGAAGAGTACAACCCGCTTAACAAACTATTTTTTTAAAAGCAGTTTTTGACGATCCAACCGTACGGATGTTAACAAATACTTAAATTAGACACGTAAAAAAATAAAGAAAAAATTACGGATTTATCTTGTACGGTTTTATAAGAAATATCTCATTCGAGTACCACTTCTTGAAAGAAGAGTACCACCCGCTTAACAAACTATTTTTTTAAAAGCAGTTTTTGACGATCCAACCGTACGGATGTTAACAAATACTTAAATTAGACACGTAAAAAAATAAAGAAAAAATTACGGATTTATCTTGTACGGCTTTATAAGAAATATCTCATTCGAGTACCATTTCTTGAAAGAAGAGTACCACCCGCTTAACAAACTATTTTTTTAAAAGCAGTTTTTGACGATCCAACCGTACGGATGTTAACAAATACTTAAATTAGACACGTAAAAAAATAAAGAAAAAATCACGGATTTATGCGGTTTTATAAGAAATATCTCATTCGAGTACCACTTCTTGGAAGAAGAGTACCACCCGCTTAACAAACTATTTTTTTAAAAGCAGTTCCTGACGATCCAACCGTACGGATGTTAACAAATACTTATATTAGACACATAAAAAAATAAAGAAAAAATTACGAATTTATCTTGTACGGCTTTATAAGAAATATCTCATTCTATAATTATAATTTAATATTCAACATATTAAAATAAATATGTAATAATTTTTAAAAAAAATAAAAGTAGAGTTCGACCTCATATCAAGGAGAGGGAAATTGGGGAAAATTGGGGGAAAATATACTTGTTCTCTTATTCTCTCATATCATTCTGTCGCTCACTCTCTCAAGGATTAATGGAAGTTTGGTTCAATCAAGGTTCAATTAGGGTTTAATTAGGGTTCGATCTCGGTTTAATTGAAGCAACCTTCGTGTTTCAGAGTGTTTGATATGAGTTTGAGGTACAAATCTCTTCGATTTGTATGCATCTCTATAAATCTCTTCCACCCTCTCTATCTCTCTCCCCCTCTCTCTATCTCTCTCCCCACCCTCTCTGTCTCGTTCTCCATTCTGTCTCTCTCTCCCCCCCCCCTCTCTCTCTCTCTCACACACACACACACACACACATTCACCAATAGTCTGATAATGAAGGGTGCCTAATGTCATTGTTGGTGGGCTAGAGGTCATGGATATTGATAAGTGGAGTTTATATCCATTTGGAACATTCTAATTCGGCTTAAATTGATTGCTTTGACCTCAAGATTGTGGTAGTTTTGATGTGTTTTGTGTAATTGTGCAGGGTTGGAATAATGTTGATTAAGATCGTTGTTTCCGTTGCTTTTGGAGTTGGAATCGGGCTTAATAATATAGAATGGAGTCGTGTTATGGTTCACCATGAGGATTCCAAGCATAGAGGATTGAAAGTGGAAGAGAATGCAAAAAGAACGGGAGCAAACGGAGCAAAAACGAAGGAGAAAAAGCTGAAAAACGAAGGAGAAAAGAACGTGACCAGATTTGGCCCGAGCAAACTGCGCCAGTTTGGAGCAAAGTGCTCGGCAGTGAGCAGAATTTGTCTGAGCAAACTGCGCCAGTTTGGAGCAAAGTGCTCGGGGACGTGCTGATTTTCCAGTTTTGCCCTTATTCGATCTGAAATTGTATTTTAAGTGTTTTTTTTTGACATAAAAATAGTTTCCGAGTTGTATTTTAGGTATTTTTCTTATTGGGTAAGGGGGAGAAAAAGCCTATATCATTATCCAACCCTTGTAATCATAGAGATACACACGACTTACGTATTATAATCTAGGGTTTTCAAGAAGAGAGAAAAGGAGAAGGAATTCCTCCAAGCTATTCTTGAACCTTTGTATTCTTCGATTGTGGGGATTTAATTCTAAACCTTATTCTTCTTCTTCTCTATTTTTACTTGTTTATTTTGGAGTTATGTTTTCAATAGAACCCATGATGATGATTAGTTCGATCATGAACTAATTCGTTGTCATGGGGGTTTAGTGGACTTATTCATGAATTCTATGTGTTGAATCTTCTCGATGCCTTTAGTGTGATTGATGTGATATCCTATCATGGTTGATTTAATTCGTTATAGGAGAGTAGCTAACTCCTGTAATTGTGTGTTAATTCTTGTTGAAGCGAAAGTGGAAATAAGAGTTTAGAACTTGCCATGTTAGCGTAGGTTTATGCGTGATAATATCATTCGTAATTAGTGTCGTAACTCTAATCGTTTTATGACGACTATGTGATCAATTGAATGCTTGCACCTCAACCATTATGTTTTATTCTTTATAGACATATGAAGACTTGGCATAATCGGGAGACTAAATGATTTCTATCTTTATTGTGGATATTGTTTAGGATGGTATTTGTGTAACGGAAGTTGGCTTATATCAGTTTTGTGTGTTCGATCAGGTGTTAATAAATCACATGAACAAGGCTAGGGATTTGGAGACTATAGATGGATTGTTTAAAGAAGCTAAATTCCCATGTTTTATTTGCATAAGTAATTCGACATAAATCTCAGATCGAGCAGTTGATCTTTAGTTAAATTTCTTAGATAAATTTTAGTGATAACAACAATCCACTTATTTATTTGTTTTAGCATCGGAAAATAATCATACATTGGTGAGTGAATTAGCTAGACAAGACAACGAGTCCCTGTAGGAACGAACCTTATTTGCTATCTGTATTACTTGAGATCACGTGCACTTGCGTGTTGAGTTGGTCGTAACAAGTTTTTGGCGCCGCTGCCGGGGACTCGGTTCATTGTTTGTTTAGTTTATGATCTTGTCATCAATTTGGATTAAATTCACTGACTCGGACGTTTTTTTTTTCTTTTTATTTGATGGATTATTGGGAGCAGGAATTTGTAATTGTTTGTGAGCTGTGTGCAGGTGGACATTACACTCATCAATGTGAGTATAACAGAAACCGGCCAAATTTCAGCTGGGACTACAATCAGAGTGGTATGGAGCAATCTCAATATCCATTCTACGCGCTCCAAAATCAGCAGTTTGAAGATGAGCCATACAATCCAGGGGGAATTCAGCAGCAACAGGGGCAACAATTTCAGCATCAGTATGCCCCAGTGCATCAACACTTTCAACCTCCTGAATTTCAGCAGCAGCAATTTCAGACTTGGTCTATCCAACAGTCGACCGAAGAAGCTGAATTAGAAGAATTGAGGTTGATGGCTAAAAGCAATGCATTGTCTCTCCAGAGAATAGGAGATCAGATTGGTCAAATTGCAAATGCATTACAAACATTGAATCAAATTGCAAGTGACACAGAAGGCCTAGCTGTAGAGGAGGAGGACAAGAACCTTCCTATCAGTCTTGACTGGCCTTTCTTAGCCACGGGTGAGACCATGATAGAAGTTCAGGAAGGAAAGTATGAGGGCAAAGATAGGGAAGAAGCAGAACATGAAGTTGATAAGGAAGCAGAGTCGGAGGCAAACCAATCAGAAAATTCAGAATGTCCAGAATATTCGATTCTGAATAATCAGCCGCAACCACTTCCTTTGCAATCTCAAAATTTTGAAGAATCAGCCCAAGATCAAGAAAATTCCAAGGCTCAAGCGGCTATGCTAATTCCTTCGAAGGATGAAGAGTGTCTCAGTGTGGAAGATGATGAATTAGAAGAGCATGTTCAGTTGTTGAATGCCGCTTTGTTGCAATCTGACTTCGACCAGCTGGAGGCCGAAGAGGAAAAGAGTGTCACTCCTGTTGACAAATATACTCCGGAGAAGACTACAGAGATCGTCCAAATCGATTTTCCTCCTCCATATCCACAGAGGCTTCAGAAGCAAACTCTAGCCATGAATTTGCCGGCGGAGGATGAGGAGTGTTTTAGCTTGAAATTGGTTGATGCAGGGCAGAGTAAAAAGTATGACACGGAGGAGAAGGCAAAGCATGGCCAACTGAGGATTACAGTGCCTTGGTTGATAGGGTTACGTATTCCACATAAGTTGCTTGGAGTGGAAGATCTCTGGAATTCTCAGGTGCGCCTTAAGCCATCAATTGAAGGAGCTCCCGAACTCGAGATCAAAACATTGCTAGTTCACCTGGGGTATGCTTCTTGTAATTCATCTCCTTTGCTTGCTATTGTTATTGCTGCTAACTTTTCAGGTAGGCGGGAGAATGTTGTTAAGAGATCTTGTGAGGAGCGAATACGGGTAAAGCTTGTTGTTGAAGATGTCGCTCCAGAAAAGATCATTAAATGGCCTTATAGAGATGCGGTGTAGAAAATTTTCAAGAGGAAAATTGTGGCCAAGTCTAGCTAAAGACGTTAAAGAAAGGCGCTTCGTGGGAGGCAACCCATGATTTCTTGCTTTCGAATAAAACAACAGGTGTTGGAGCCTCCACGTCTATCCACCACCAGACACACCACCCGAGGAGGGTGGAGATGCCGGCGTGTAGGGGAGTATCTCTTGTACCCTTTTAATTTACCTTCAATGAGGACATTGCACTTTTTAAGTTTGGGGGTGATTTGGGGGATAGTAGTTGTATGTATTGTTGTATTTTGTGGTCATATAGGATATCATGTTGCATAGTAGTGATAGTTCATGCATGATTGTTATGTTCGTATTATCTACGTTTGTTCATATAGGACATTTTGTTTTATTTTCGTATACCATGTGAGTTTTCATTTAGTTGCATTTTCATGGCATGCATATTTCATAATCCCTTAGGACGAGCTGATTCTGATTGATAGGTGGATGTTGATTTGGGTGTGATGATGATGAGTAGAGGGCTGATTTATAGTTTCTATGAAATTGACTTGCATGTTACGGGAACAAAATTTATTACACAGTCTCATTGGGGTGCTTTTGGGCTAGGTTAGGGTCATGCCTGTGGGATGTTTTGAGATTTAATCACTTGTTTATATTTAGAATTTTCGTTATTCCCTTTATAGCGTAGGAACATTAAAGTCTAAGTTTGGGGGAAACCAGGAATTTTCATGCTAGTTGTTAATATTTGTCAATAAAGGCTAGGCGTCAAATGGCTAGTAGCCAGCTCATATTTATATGAGTAGTCTAGGGTTGGAAATGAGAAAGGCTCATTCCAGATTGCGGGAAAAAAAAAATAAAAGAAGAAAAAAAAAGAAAAAAAAAAGTCAAGTGTTGTTTGTTAATGCAAAATTAACCAGAGTGAGCTCTTTAATACTCGAGTAATTAAGTCTGAGGGGACTTAGTCCTAGTGACCTAAGGCTTTATAGTCTGGGATCCACTGACCCAACACTCGCTACATGGGTATTATTGTATAAGCCTTTTGGGGTCTCATTCATTGCACGGTTAAATAAGCATGTGTATTGTATATGTAGTGTCGTAGTATAGTAATAAAGCATGAGTTTCTGTCTACCTTGGATGAGGGTGGAGGTGTTCCTAGGTTATGGAGTGTCTACAGTCTATTCTGATTATAAACCTGTGATTGTCTTGACGGAAAGCATGTATGATTTTTGACCTAGTTTTGGGAGTATTTCTGATGAGCATCGCACACACGCACGTTTCTGTTCATGTATTGTTAGTATACGGGGACTTAGTCGAGCTCTGCTTGGATTTGTTACGTTCATTGAGATATTTGCTTGTTAGTTGGTTTTGGTGAGTTTGAAGGGGATCTTGCATTTTCATAGTAGTTGCATTCATGCATTGCATTGCATTGGATTTTGTGGGTACATTCGCTATAGGCCCTCACGAGACCTTACTCGTCCACTAGGGCTGCCTAGGGGTTTAAAGGGCTTGTTGCATATGCCAAATGCAACCGTGATCACCTACGGAAGTGGTACTAGTTAGTTAGTTAGTTGTAATTGTTTATGCTTGAGGACAAGCATCGGTTTAAGTTTGGGGGTGTGATAAGTGGAGTTTATATCCATTTGGAACATTCTAATTCGGCTTAAATTGATTGCTTTGACCTCAAGATTGTGGTAGTTTTGATGTGTTTTGTTTAATTGTGCAGGGTTGGAATAATGTTGATTAAGATCGTTGTTTCCGTTGCTTTTGGAGTTGGAATCGGGCTTAATAATATAGAATGGAGTCGTGTTATGGTTCACCATGAGGATTCCAAGCATAGAGGATTGAAAGTGGAAGAGAATGCAAAAAGAACGGGAGCAAACGGAGCAAAAACGAAGGAGAAAAAGCTGAAAAACGAAGGAGAAAAGAACGTGACCAGATTTGGCCCGAGCAAACTGCGCCAGTTTGGAGCAAAGTGCTCGGCAGTGAGCAGAATTTGTCTGAGCAAACTGCGCCAGTTTGGAGCAAAGTGCTCGGGGACGTGCTGATTTTCCAGTTTTGCCCTTATTCGATCTGAAATTGTATTTTAAGTGTTTTTTTTGACATAAAAATAGTTTCCGAGTTGTATTTTAGGTATTTTTCTTATTGGGTAAGGGGGAGAAAAAGCCTATATCATTATCCAACCCTTGTAATCATAGAGATACACACGACTTACGTATTATAATCTAGGGTTTTCAAGAAGAGAGAAAAGGAGAAGGAATTCCTCCAAGCTATTCTTGAACCTTTGTATTCTTCGATTGTGGGGATTTAATTCTAAACCTTATTCTTCTTCTTCTCTATTTTTACTTGTTTATTTTGGAGTTATGTTTTCAATAGAACCCATGATGATGATTAGTTCGATCATGAACTAATTCGTTGTCATGGGGGTTTAGTGGACTTATTCATGAATTCTATGTGTTGAATCTTCTCGATGCCTTTAGTGTGATTGATGTGATATCCTATCATGGTTGATTTAATTCGTTATAGGAGAGTAGCTAACTCCTGTAATTGTGTGTTAATTCTTGTTGAAGCGAAAGTGGAAATAAGAGTTTAGAACTTGCCATGTTAGCGTAGGTTTATGCGTGATAATATCATTCGTAATTAGTGTCGTAACTCTAATCGTTTTATGACGACTATGTGATCAATTGAATGCTTGCACCTCAACCATTATGTTTTATTCTTTATAGACATATGAAGACTTGGCATAATCGGGAGACTAAATGATTTCTATCTTTATTGTGGATATTGTTTAGGATGGTATTTGTGTAACGGAAGTTGGCTTATATCAGTTTTGTGTGTTCGATCAGGTGTTAATAAATCACATGAACAAGGCTAGGGATTTGGAGACTATAGATGGATTGTTTAAAGAAGCTAAATTCCCATGTTTTATTTGCATAAGTAATTCGACATAAATCTCAGATCGAGCAGTTGATCTTTAGTTAAATTTCTTAGATAAATTTTAGTGATAACAACAATCCACTTATTTATTTGTTTTAGCATCGGAAAATAATCATACATTGGTGAGTGAATTAGCTAGACAAGACAACGAGTCCCTGTAGGAACGAACCTTATTTGCTATCTGTATTACTTGAGATCACGTGCACTTGCGTGTTGAGTTGGTCGTAACAGATATGTCCGGAGCTATCCTGCCGGTGGATCCTTGGCCAAATACTCTCGTTGTCAATCTTGGCGATGTTGCTACAGTGAGTGACTCTTTTATGCACAATGTTCCACAATTACACACATTGTTGTTAAATTATATGTTTTAATGCTATATTATGTGAACCAATTGCTTATTGCTTACTGAATACTACTCTCCTTTGCCAATTTTATGCTACTGGTACCCTACCTTTTCACCCTTTGTTCTCTCGTCTTGTCCATTTATTGGGATACTTGGTTTTCAGTTTGTGTATGTAATGTAATTTTAATTGTTGTGTGAGTAGAAGAGGTAGCTGCTGATTGGAAACATGAGACTTTTGATTTTTTAATTCAAGGCGAGTTGGTCTGTATGGCTCTCCGACAGTTTCTGCTTGCCAAGGGTATCACTGCTGTACGTTTCTCTTACCCCCTCCACTTTTTTCTTTTTAAAGTTGCTATAGCTTCTAGTGTTTCATATGTAACAAAATTAAAAGCAATTCAACTGATGGTGTTATTAATTTATAAGCTGATTTTAGAAATTTATCTTGCTTGAATTATTAATTCAACTTATTTGTTAAATAGTTGATTGGATATAAATTAGTAAGAGCTAAAGAATCTACAGTTGAGCATATAAGAAAACTTGAATTGTATCATACACAAGTACACAGAAAAATTAGACAAGACGCAAACATTAAGTAGCTATGTTAAATGTATCACAAGTCATGCGTGTGGAATAAAGTACATTAATTGACATTTGGTTGTTTGATATATTGCTTATTTAAGAAGAAATATCATTATGTCTTTCTGTAAAGGTCACTGACCTTAATTTACAAATGAAACGTGTTTAAATGGTTATTGTACTACTCTTTACTATGGTTTTATGTACATACGGTCTCAGGTCATTCAAATTTGTATGCCTCATGTTGTTTATTTGTCAATACTGAAAGTCAGTTCCTTGCCTTATTGTACAAAGATGAAGATATACACAGTACTTTTGCAGGTATTGCAAAAGGGTTGGACCACTACGCCACATATGGCCTACGGCTACGCCCAAAAAAGTGTGATTATAGGGCCAAAAGTGTTGGTAAAAGAGCCTAAAACCACCTACGCCAACACTTTTCCCAAATTTGGAAGTGTTACAAAAACGGGTGCTAGCGTAGGGGTCTATGCTAACACTTTTTCGATTTTTGGTAACATGGGAGAAAAGTGTAGGCGTAGACCCCTATGCCAACACCTTCCTGATCTGTGGCTACACCTTATAAGTTGTTGGTATATATCTATGCCTACACCATTATCTTTCTACTAACACTATTAAAAATGTTGGTGTAGACCTATGCCAACACCTTCTTTAGTCCTCCTGTAACATCTCAGTGTGAAACACTTTGGTGTTTTTGCCAACACTTTGCTATTCTTTTGCCAACACATAAAGATTAATACTAATGCCAATGGCTACAATTTTGCAGCTCTTTACCAACATTTTAAATAATAAAGGCAACATATGACATTAAAAAAAAAGGTTCCCATTCAACATATTGTCAAACATAATTAAAGGCCGTCCAAAAGCCATTCAAATACATAAAATACCATCCAAAAGTTAAGTACCATCGCAATCCAAACATATGACTAGAACTACATAGGTTACGTACTTAGAATAGCATAAAATCTGATCAGTCAGTACTAACATCGTCGTCATCTCCATGGGACACTTCAGCTGATTTCTCAGAGGCCTCAATAGTGTCCAACTTCAAACCTGGATTGTTTGCAGCCAATATTTTCATCATCTGTTGAACTTTTTGATCAAGTTTCTGATCCATCTCTTGCTGAAGTTGAGCTCTGATCTTATCGGTTAGGTCAGCCACCAACTGATCTGGAGCTGGAGGTTGAACGGAGGATGTACCTGATGATGCTGCTGAAGGCCTTGATTTTGGTTCCTTTTTCCGAACAAGCCTCCCAATTAGGTAAGATGGACTGTGTTCCTTGCCACCAAGAACCAACTTATTAGCAGCCTCAACACCTTCGGTTTGCAGGGCGTTCTTAACATCAATCTGTTAAAAAACCAAAGCACCTATAGCGTAAACACAAATACAAGGAACAATAGAATTGGTACGGAAAAAGTAAACTGGATTATTTGAACTTACAATTTTTTCTTGAACTATTTTGAGCACCTCCTCGGGTAACTTGTACTCACGGTTCTCTTTTCATTTGCGAGTCTCTATATATATATCAGCATCAGATATTTTAACTGGCTCCTCCTCACAATTACCCTCACCCTGACCATCATCATTGACAGGCATTTTTCCAAGTTTTTCCTGTTTTTCCAATTTTTCTTTTTCCAGCTTTTCAAGTAGCTGAATTAAATAAATTTTACACATTAAAAACATGAATTATCCTGATAATACAATGGAGACTAATAGAACTACATAAATTTCTACAAAATCAACTTGAATTAATATGAAATATGCATACCAGCTTGTGGGCAACTTGGGCGAAACTCGTGCCCCCAGTAGTATGCGTCTCGATAATTTTTTTTCGTGCCTTTGTATTCCTTTTTTCAAGTTCCTGTACAACAGAGGGGAAAAAAAGTCGGGGGTTATTTAAAACTTAAGCAAGACAAGTAAAAGATGTTTGAATTGTTTAACATAAGCATTTTGTTTAATTAAGATAAATAATCTAAGAACAATTTTAGGAGTACAAAACTGGATACCAATACTTTTTACAAAATGATGTGTTACCTGAACTTTTTCGTCAGCCCAATAAGTCAAAAGAATCTTCCAGTCAGAAAGAGGAACCTCTTCGGGCCTGTGTGCCAACCTCTCCTCATCTGTAGGATAAGGATTGTAATTATCTCTCTTAATTCAACTTTTGTAGCTCCTAAACTGATCACTCATTGTTTTATTAACCCACGGTTTAGCATCTTCAGGAACAATATACTTGTCCTGCATAAAATTACGCAAAGTGCATAAAAAGGAACATATAAACCCTTACAGTTGTCAAATAAAATTAAGCACAAGTAAGAAACATTTTTTACCTTGACATACTCCCACAACAATTCCTTCTCAGGAACTTGATGCCAACTCGCACAAGTAAGAGACACAAATTGCCTTACAGTTGTCCCCAAAAAGCTGCTAAATTGAGCTAGTAACTTGCCATTATCCGCTACAGGTTGATTGAGATAATTGAGGGTTATCCTTTTTTTCTCTGATGTATTATGAATATGATTCATTTTGGTCTTCCCTCGTTTTCTTTTCGGAGCTTCATCAACAGGTGGCTCAGCTGATAATTGAGGGTTAATTAGGCTTTCAGATTTTGATATCAGATATTTATGCAATTAATTTCAGTTTTAGGGTTTATTAGTTACAAGAGAGATTTTATAGAGAAAGACTAAATCATGTTGCTGACCTTGGCCTAAAGGTTGAACTAAAATTGAAGAACATACACATACACATGATAAACACAAAAATAAATACTCGGGATTTCCTTTTGAAGTTGTTGTTTGAAAAGAAAAAATTACCGGACTGTGATTGCAAATGTTGCATTTCAGACTCTGCCCTCGGGATTTCCTTTTGAAGTTGTTGTTTTTCAAGTTCGCGTAACTTCAAGTATGCAGTCATTGAACCAGGACCGTCTCTCAGATTTTTTAGCTTCTCTTTTAGAGAAACTACTGGTACTGCTTCATTGACCTTAAAAGGAAGATTAATTGTAAACAGCGTAAAAAAAATTATCAGCTCAGTTATATTTTATTTTTAAATAAGTATTTTAATTCCTCACACACATACATAAAACTTTCACTTCAGTAGTAAAATAATTATAATACCTCCACAGGAAGTGAATTTGCGTCCCCAGCTGATTTATTCTTTTCAGATGAGTCTGGCACTTTAGTAACTCGGGAACGAGTTCTTGGTCCAGAACCGATCTCAACTCTCTGTCTCTTGACCTTTTTCGTTCCCTACAAATGTAAATTTAAGTCAATCAGCAGCAGTACTATAAACATAATTTGATGCTTAAAATAAGGAAAAATGTACCTTTGAAGTGACATTATCATCCTCATCGTCAGGTTGAACATTGTCATTGTCCGGGAGGTACTCACTCTCACTTGCATCGTCATTTGTTACCTTGCCTTTGCATTTTTCCTTTTGAGGACTCGTAACAGACTCGGTTTGGACCAATCCGAGTTCTACAAGCTTTGCCTTATTTTTCGCAACATTCTCATTCCTTTTCATTTCATAGTCATTACATCCTTGACCTTCAGTTTCTTCATGATATTGTTTTATATAAGATGACAAACCCATGAGACCATTCTCCGTTGTAGGATTAGAAGCAGACTGGTTGAACTCTAGTTTCTTCCTTGTACTGATTCTCCGTTCCTGGTCATCTTTCATATCCTTCTACTTTCGTGTTTTCTCAGCATTGATGTTCTGTAATGTCACAAAAGTCCGCTTCTCAACTTTTTTTCCTTTAACTTTAAAAGGGCTTGACCTTGGCCTTACAATCACATGTGGTTGCATTTGTTTCAATGCTGGTATATCTTTGTCGACATTGGCATCGATGTAAAAATCAACCTCAGATTTCCCTTTAGTATGTTCTCCAACAGTTTTATCATCTTCCAGCAGTTTCCAACCATCATTATTGACATATACGCCACCGATCTCTGTGTAATTCATATCTTTAACAAATTCCATCAACACCGAGTAGGAAAATCTGTCAGGATCTTCCGAAAATGTCTCATGTTGGCCACCAGAATACCAAGTCTTTGTGAAGTTTCCCTTGTGGTGCATTCGTACAATCAGATTCTCAGTTTCCATTCTGTAACAAAATACATAAAAAAAGTCAGGAGGGAATTATATCCAGTTCAAGTAACTAATTTGAAGATGGAAAATATAACTAATTAAAAAAAATCATGTATAAATAGGTCTAATTAACAATGTATAAACAAGCATGGCCACATAAATAAACATCTTTTTCACATCACTAAAACACAATTAACGTAATTAATTTACCAATACTAATTCATCATGGTCAGTTTTCTTAGGCGACGAAATACGAATTTATTTAACTAAATTACATGACACTGTCATGGCTAAATCAAGATGCCAAAAATAACAGGAAAAAAAATTAATTAACAAAAATAACAGAAACAAATAACGTAATTTATACAATTAATTTTCCATGTCTAATTAATGATCAATTTTCTTAGGCGGCTCAATAGGAATTTCTGTTACAGGCATATCATCTCTAAACCAACTAACTTCACGATCCTGTTCTTCTATAACAGAACGAAATATCATGTCATGTGTAAACTGCCCGTGTATATCATCTTCAACTACATTATCCCAGTCCTATTTTTCATGGACCTCCGTTGGTAGCCTCTTAATAGGATATTTGATATGTTTTTCAACTGGATCTTCAATGTAGAACACTTGTTGCACTTGCGTTGCCATGACAAAAGGATCATCTTTTTGACAAACTCGGTTGAAGTTAACTCGAGTAAAACCAAAAGAATCCTTTTCATCTTTGTACCAAGTACACATAAATAGAACTACAGAAAAAGCTCCCCAGTAGTCAAATTCTATTATTTGTTCAATTGATCCATAGTAACCAACATTCACTACAAGAAAAAGTTGAATAGACATCACACATTAGACATCAGTTACTAATGCCACTGATGTTAAAAGCTTTAATAACATCACCCTAAAATAATGTGATGTCTTTCTAGTTTTAAGACATCGTTTCTATTAAAACTGATGTCTAAAGTTCGACTTAAAAAAATTGAATCCGGGCGGTTTCCAAATATTTCCCCCTTAGTCAAAAATTTCCCTCTTTTATGCCAAATATTCCACCCTTCCCATTATTTCCCCCCTTTCCAAATATTCCCCCCCTTTCCAATTGTTTCCCCCGGTTTTCAACAAACAAAATAATAAAATCAAAAACTTATTAAACTCTCACAAAACTCTCTCGTCTCTCACTCTCACAAAACTCCCCCGACTGAACCCTAGATCTATTCTCTGCAAATTCACGAATCTATTCACACACCTTCACAAATTCACGATCTATTCTCTGCAACATCAAAACCCTAGATCGAAAAGAGGTTAACCAGTTTCAATAACACGGAACCCTAGCTTTTGTGTGGGTGAAAATTGGTCAATTTGTGTTAATTAGGCGAAGCTAAAGCCTAAATTGTGGTATTCTCTCTAATTATTACATGATAATTAGATTTTAAACTCTCTAATTGAGTTTGATGGAAGCCACCGTCCCCTCATTGTTTCGTATGTGTTACTCCTTTGTATTCTATTATATCCCCTTAGTTTATCTTTTTATTTGTATTTAGGAACACAATTTAAGCTGATTGATGTCCTGTTATCCCCCGGACAACTCGTATATGTGCAGCTTATGTCTTATCTACAACTATTGAAGATCTTGATAAATTAAAAGCTACTAAGGATGATGTTGATGTGAAGCTTAAGTGGCTTGGTCTCTAAGCATCACTGTAAGTTTTTAAGCTCTCAAAGTTGTTGATTTTGCTTTAAGAAGCTCATGTATTGTATATATTACTACGTTAATGTGCAATTTTTGATTGGTGTTTTGAGGTTTATAAGTTTCTCCTCCTGCTGATTTTAATTTAATCTCCCCTGATGTTGATAAATATCTTGATTCCTTGTTTATGTACAATTTTCTTGTGCACCATAGAATTCAGAGCCTGTGATATCTTCACCATTATTATACTTCTGACCCTTTTGATAAAAAAATTAAAATATTTTGGAAAGTGCCTATTGTGGCAACATTAACCTGTGTTAATTTCTTGTATATTTAGCTGGTTATACTTTGATATGACGATTAGCATGACAGAATTATGTAAAAATTAGAGTATAGATCACTTAATATGATCTATATATTCTTCTGTCCAGTAGCTCTATGTTGTAGATATTAATTACATATATTATATCCCTTGTTTAAAAGAAGTAAAAAATTAATTGTATTCTCCATTAATAGATTAAACCAATAAGCAATTTATCTTTATGAATGTGTTTAGAAGTGATTACTTTTTTTTTTCAATAAATATAATTTTGCAACAACAATAAAAATGGGTGGATTGTTGGCGAAAATTCATTGTTGGTATAGGATATTGGAAGTTGTCATATAGGATATTGGAAACTATAAGAACCACTAAGGTGAAAGTTTTAGTAATTACTAGCAATATATTCGTGTTTAGCACATGGAACATAATTTTTTATTTTATTAATTATAATATTTTTGATAAACAATATATATAATGGATATATTTAAAGATGTAAAAAAAAGTTCTTAATTAATGTTTCAATGGTGGATATGAACTTTCACTTTGATCGGGTCAAGTCACCTAATAAATATTTTTGTGACCAACACAGATGAATATATTTGTGTGACTAACACTGTAACACAGATGAATGCACTTGCTGATAAAAAAAGAAAAGAAAAAGTAACTAGGTTGTACAAGCATTAGTTAAGATTGTCGTTTACTTGTTGATTTATACACGGTAGATTTCATTAAATTATGTCAGAATTTTGTTGGATTTGTCTAACTAAAAATAACAGTGTACAGTTAGGCATATAGAAGAGTTGGATTATGCTGTTAAACAAGACAATGACTTGTTTTAGTGCTGGATCTTCCCCATAGTGATCAGGGCACTGCAATGGATGATCTAAAGGTGTCATTAAACAAACCGTGTGAAAAATCTGATGGAGTTACTGTGTGGGAGTGGACAGGCTCTGTCTTGGATGAAGGAGCAGAGGCATCAAAATGGTTCTCTGATTTTATTGGCAAACCCATATGGGAAGAAGACTTTGGACTTCCAGGGGCATTCATAATCAGGAATCTTCACCGATCCGAGTTTTACCTTAAGGCACTCATTCTTGAAGATGTTCCTGGTCAGGGTGACATTTATTTTATCTGTAATTCTTGGGTTTACCCGGCTAAAAGATACAGTTCTGACAGAGTCTTCTTCGCAAATAAGGTACAAGATTTTAAATAATTATAGTTTTCTTTGCTTTCATAGTACACAGGTTTTGCTTATCTTTTAAAAATGATATGATGATATCCAAGTCGGAACAGGTCTAAGAAAGATGAGATGTGCGCAAACTTTACTTCTACTTCTATGAGTACAATGCAATTATAAGTTACAATTACAAACATGAATCAAACCAAAAAAAAAATCCATGTCTGATTTGGTTGGTCACTTGATTGATTGTATTTTTTGTCATATTGCTAATATGGAAGTATTTTTCTTTGGTATACGTAGACGTATCTTCCTAGTGAAACACCAGCTGCATTAGTCCAATACAGAGAAGAAGAGTTGGTCAATTTAAGAGGTACTGGAAGCGGAATGCTTGAAGAATGGGACAGGGTGTACGACTACGCTTTTTACAACGATTTGGGAGACCCTGATAATGACCCTAAGGATGCCAGGCCAGTTCTTGGTGGATCCTCTGAGTACCCTTATCCTCGTAGAGGACGGACAGGAAGGCCGCCAACCAGAACAGGTTTTTTAATCAAATATATATACCTCAGCAACTTCTTAATAACTCACTTCTTTTTTATTGTTATTCATGTTAAATTTTATTGAATTTCACATGCAGATCCTAACAGCGAAAGCAAGTTATCACTTCTTGATACTGTCAACATATATGTTCCTAGAGATGAGAGACTCTCACCAATAAAATTGACGGATTTTCTTGCTTATGGACTAAAGGCGGTTGTTCAATTTCTTGATTCGGAGTTTAAAGCCGTTTGGGACACTACTCCTACTGAGTTTGACAGTTTCGAAGATGTGCTCAAAATCTACTAAGGAGGAGTAAGGCTACCTACAGGGATAGTTGAAAGAATCAGGGAGAACACCCCCTTGTAAATATTAAGGGAGCTTTTTCCAGTTGATGGCGAGGGACTGGCCAAGTTCCCGACACCACAAGTCATCAAAGGTAAATATTTACATCCATGCATGACACACTCAACTGAAATGATATTCTAAAGCACAAAAATTCTGACACATATCTTTCATGATCTTTGGACAGAGGATAAGTATGCTTGGAGGACTGACGAAGAATTTGCTCGTGAGATGTTAGCAGGACCAAGTCCATTTATTATTACTCGTCTTCAGGTAATCTTATCAGCTATTTATACAATTATTACTCGATGTTTCAAATGTTTTTCACCTGTCAGGAGTTCAACATTAACCTTTTATGTATTTCCTTGAATTGTTTAGGAATTCCCTCCATCAAGCAAGTTAGATCCCGAAATTTATGGCAACCAAGGCAGCTCAATATCCACAAACCACATTGAAGGTAGCCTAGATGGTTTGACAGTGGATGAGGTAAATATTAATAAATCTTCTTCTCTGACCATGATTGATTATATATGTGCTTTGAAACTCAACTTTTATGCTTGAAATTGACAAGACCACTTATGCAACTCATTTATATTACCGATTCAGATAGTGTAATTACCATGAGTGTTCGGTTTTCTTTTCTCATTCATTCTTTGTTAAACAGGCACTTAGCTCAAACCGGCTATACATACTAGATTTTATGATAAGTTGATGCCATTCATAAAGCGGATAAACGAGACATCCACAAAGATGTATGCCACAAGAACTGTTCTCTTTTTACAAAACGATGGGACATTAAAACCACTGGCAATCGAACTAAGTTTACCACATCCAAATGGAGAACAGTATGGTGCAGTTAGCAAGATATACACCCCTGCAGAGAAGGGCGTTGAGGGTTCTCTCTGGCAATTGGCAAAAGCATATGTCAAAAATAATGACACGGGCGTTCAGCAACTTGTCATCCACTGGTAAGTGTACATCCAAATTTTAATAAAAGTCTATAGATTGTTTAGGGAGACTTATTCTGAATTATGCTGTGTACAGGATGAAAGCACATGCGGTGATTGAGCCAATTATAATAGCTACAAATAGGCAACTGAGTGTAGTAACAGAAACCGTTATGATAAGCAAGTAAGGTGATAAGCAGTGTTGGTTGTGATAAGTAGTGAGCTATGTGATAAGATAATTTGATACAAGCTTCAATATATGATGTTGGAGCTAAAACAAGACTTCTTGCTTATCGATGACTATCCGTATGCTGTTGATGCTCTTAAGGTCTGGTCAGCAATTAAATCATGGGTTACAGATTATTGCGGTCTTTACTACAAGACAGACGGAGTAGTTCAAAATGACAATGAACTTCAGTCATGGTGGAAAGAAATTCGCGAAGAGGGCCACGGTGACAAGAAAGATGAACCCTGGTGGCCTAACATGCAAACTAGAACTGAGCTGATTGAATCATGCACAACTATCATATGGATTGCTTCTGCACTCCACGCAGCTGTCAATTTCGGACAGTATGGCTACGGAGGATACCACCCAAACAGACCAACACAGACTCGTAGGCTAATGCCTGAAGAGGGTACTCCAGAATATGATGAGCTTAAATCAAACCCTGATAAGGTGTACTTGCAAACAATCAGTTCACAGCTACGGAACATCAAAGCATGCTTGTTTATGAATACATGCACAACGGAACATTGCGAGATCACATGCATGGTATACTTCTTTTAACCTGCCAAAAGTCTATTAGTCAAGGAAAATTGAATGACATATAGTTACTTACAGATTCTTCCAACCAGAAGCACTTAGATTGGCTATAATATAGATGAAGCAATTGCTTTCGTTGCTTGCATTAAACATATAAATAGCCCAAGTGCATTACATTACATTAATGTGCAGGTTACAAAGGAGTATGATGGTGTAGGATTTGATTTCTTGGTAACTGTGTATGCATGAAGAGAGAAGGATTGTTGGAGTTTCTTGCTTCTGGCCTAGATGCGGGAACCAATCATGCAGCAGTGTCTTCGTGTTTATATTGTGGATGTTTTCTGTAGTACTATGTAACACGAGATATTCACATATACATATAATTTACATGTATGTACTATAATAAATTTTCTCCATTAATTGTGTGTATAAAGATGTTAAAAGTTTTTATGAATAAAGATTTATTTGTAACCAGATGAAAAATAACATCAATTTTAGTATCATAGACATAAATATACATCAATTTTATTATGGCAAAAATGATGTCTAAAACAAAGATATACATCACATTTTTTCTACAATATCTGATGTCTAAGAGAAAAATATAAATTAGTTTTTTCTGTAAAAACTGATGTTTATATTTACATTAGACATCAGTATAGGATGATGTCTAAGAGAACAATATAGATCAGTTTTTTTTTTGAAAAAACCGATGTCTATAAGAACATTAGACATCAGTCTAGGGTGATGTCTGAGCTAACTATAGACATCACTTTATCTGCTAAAATTATGATGTCTAATATCTAAATAGACATCTTTTCCAAAGAAAGAAAGTGATGTGTATGTGAAAAATAACTTAGTTCATTATATGCTTTCTAGAATATAAGGCATGCAAGTTGTTTATAAAATTAATTATATCTAACCTATTTTGTAGAACAACTGATGTGTATTGAATGAAATATCGATGTCTATGTTAGCACAGACATCAGTTTCTGACTGATGTCTAGAATAGACATCTCCCACCTAGACATCACATCCAAAATAACGTAGACATCGGCCAGAAACTGATGTCTATTGACCCTTTTCTTGTAGTGATTCCCAACTAATGGATTACTATCCTTTGAACTTGCGAAACTAGTTGTTAAGGCTGTCAAAAACACACCACTATTCTGCGTTGTACACTTACGATCTCTTTGTTTCGTATGAAACCTATATCCATTTATTGCATACCCACTAAACCCCTTAGCCACTTTTCGTGGACCTTTTGCTAAGGAAAGCAGTTCCCTTGAAACCCCTGATTGTTTCCTAATTTCACTCCTGAACCACTCACATATTTCGTCGGTATGTGTTTTTTCCTTTTTATACCGTTTGGACTTCACGTTATTGTCCAATAATGCACGATGTTTCCTGAAATTATACACAAGTATAGTATGTCAGTGTACTGACTTAGATAAATTACTTTATTTACTTTTAAATTAAATGTTCAGGAAATTATTAAGTTTTAAGGACTTACTCAATTAGTTGTACCACTGCCTCATCATTGTAGTTAAATAAAATATTTCGATGAGCTGCGATCCACATTTCTTCAGCCAAGTGAATATCTTTCCCAGTTTTGTTTTTCCCCAAACCAATAAAATACCCACCAGTTTCTACTTTTGGATTTGCAGACTCATTCAACGACTTATCTTCGCCATCATTTAGGAATCTTGAACAAAATGTCACACATTCATCAGCGAGATACCCTTCTGCAATGGACCCTTCTGGTCTGCTCTTATTGCGGACATATTTTTTTAATACACCTAGGTACCGCTCGATTGAATACATCCATCTTTGGTGGACTGGTCCACCGTATTCAATTTCCTGGCACAAATGTACCGGAAGGTGAAACATTATGTCAAAAAAGGTATTTGTAAATTGAATCTCAAATTGACAGAGTATTTCGATAATCTCCTCTTGTAGCTTCTTTATTTCATGCACCTCAATAACTCGGGAACAGATACCTCTTAAAAATTCACCGAGTCTGATTAATGGAACTGCAACCTCGGGCTTTAACGTTGGTTTGACAGCAAATTGTAACAAGTATTGCATTATTACATGTGCGTCATGACTCTTATATCCAACAACTTTCCTATCTTGCACGCATTTGCTAATGTTAGAAGCAAAACCATATGGGAATTTAGCATTTTTAAGCACCGAACAGAATAAGTCCTTTTCTTCGTTCGTCATGTCAAAATTTGCTGCCCTGATTTCGATGTGCTTTCCATCAGCAGAGGTAGTGGGATGAAGGGCCTTCCTAATGCCCAATTCTTGCAAATCATATCGAGCATTTAGATGGTCTTTCGTCTTACCACTAATATTTAACAAAGTGCCCAAAATGCTATCACATATGTTCTTTTCTATATGCATAGCATCAAGGTTATGTCGAATTAAGTTGTCTCTCCAATATGGCAGGTCAAAAAATATTGACTTCTTATTCCAAGGGTTGACATCGCAACTGACTTTTCGTTTTTTTTCCCACGCCACCAAAATCATTCTCGTAACCATCCAACATTATTTCGATTTGCCTGCCAGTTAACATTGGAGCACTTCTTCCAGTCTCGACCTTGCCATTAAATCTTCTCTTATCAGATCGCCATTTGTGGTTGGGATCTAAGAATTTTTGATGGTTCATATAGCACACTTTCTTGCTATGCTTCAAATACATTGATGATGTCTCGTAATGACATATTGGACACGCAAGTTTCCCTTTTGTGCTCCACCCTGACAACATTGCATATCCAGGGAAGTCACTAATGGTCCATAGGACACTTGCACGTAACGTAAAGGTTTGACCAGTGAAAGCATCGTATGTTTCTACTCCCGCATTCCATAACTTTTTCAGCTCCTCGATCAGCGGCTGCATGTAGACATCAATATTGTTTCCGGGATCATTTGGGCCAGGTATAAGGGTTGAGAGAATCAAGTTTTCTGGTTTCATGTTTAGCCAAGGAGGCAGATTGTAGTTCACGACTACAATTGGCCATGTGCTGTGTGTGGAACTCATTGTGCGAAACGGATTGAACCCGTCAGAAGCTAACCCTAATCTCACATTGCGATTATCTGCCGAAAATTGCGGATACAAGGCATCCATCGTCTTCCAGGCTTCAGCATCTGCAGGATGCCGTAACTTCCCATCTTTTTTTCGCCCTACTGCATGCCACACCAATTGTTTGGCAAAATCTTTACACATAAACATTCGTTGGAGCCTTGGTGTCAACGGAAAATATCTCATCACCTTGGCAGGAACTCTATTATTGTCGTTGTCCGATTCTTCTGCCACGCTTTTCCACCTTGAAGTACTACAAATTTTGCAAGAAATTGAGTTTTCATTCTCACGCCAATACAACATGCAGTCATTTGGACATGCATGTA
The DNA here is from genome assembly GCA_037693485.1 of Kitagawia praeruptora. NCBI lineage: Eukaryota > Viridiplantae > Streptophyta > Magnoliopsida > Apiales > Apiaceae > Kitagawia > Kitagawia praeruptora. The sequence continues at coordinate 134,418,340 of CM075345.1, forward strand.
TCTTCTTGTAGTCAAGGCCCAAATTTCTCATGATCCTTTTAGCGGAATTGAAAGTGGCAGGCACATTAATATCGGGAACAACCTCTTTCATCAGTTGTAATATCTCACTGAACGCAGACTCGGTTACTCCATGAATGCACTTCCAATGGTAAAGCCTAACTAAAAAACTTAAACGAGAAAATTTCTTACAACCAGGATAGAGGGGTTGTTTTCCTTCCTCGACATACTGATAAAATTTCCTTGCATCTTCATTTGGTCCCACGTTGCCATACATAACATTCAACATCTCATCAAAATTATCTTGAAATCCCGTATCTGGTTCAGATTCCATGATATTATTATCTTCTATGATATTATTATCTTCTAATAACGCAACATCATAAATCCATTCTACAAACGTTACACACGGTCCATTGCAAATGAGATGGTCGCGAACCGTGTCGGGACTCCGCCATAAAACATTTTCACACTTATCACAAGGACATTGTATTTCGTTCCCGTCGGCAAATTTGGCCATCGCATTTTTCACAAACAATTTGACTCCTTCGGTATATTCTTTGGTATACTTACGACGATTCAACCAAGTATTACCTTTCTGACTCATTACTACAGGAAAAAAACTACGATCAGCAACTAATTCTACCTAGTTAATCTCGTCAGTTTTACTTTGAATTTAGGACCTATATGTATTTAACTTCAAGTCATTAAGTCCAATCACACTATGAACACGTATGACTATATGTGTCCATGGTATACGCTGTTTGAAGATATTGCAATTGTATTTTGCAATAAATCAGACAGAGTACACCATGGACACGTATGTATCCATCATGACCACAGCATTTTGGAAAATCATTTAAAGTCAGCAACAACAAACAAGCACAAGTTATCAAAAATCTAAACATAATCAGCAACAAACAATATTAGTAAGATATGTATTATTATTCAGGTGCCCATGTTATTGGTGCTTTATTATTCAGGTATTCCATTTACACAAACTTCAACTGTTAACTACTTAAACAACATGCTAGAATGAGGATGGTGATAATCTGCCATTGAATACAAATAATCCAATCACCCCAATTACCATTGTTTTACAAAAACACAAAAATCATGATAATTAACTAGGTCATAATTTTGTAATAATAAGCATAATCAAAAATCAAGCAACAAACACGCTCAAGCTATCAAAAATATAAACATATTTAGCAACAAACAATATAAAAATACAAAAACTTTCAAGCATAATTAAACCCAATATTCAGTATTAAAACAAATAATTAAACAGATAACAATTAAACCAAATAATCATAATTAAACCAAATAACTAAACCCAAGAAGAATGTAAGCCTGTAAGCATAATTAAAACTTTTATAATTGAAATATGCAAACAAGAACAGAACTCAACTGAACAAGAACAGATCTTAATAATTGAAGCATGTAATCGAAACAAGAAGAAGGTAGAGCCCAATACCTGAAGAAGACGGTTAAACAAGATCCCTAATTGAACAGAACTCGCGGAAAGAACCCTAATTGAACCCGTACAGAGCCCTTAAGCAAACCCTAGCTAACAGAGCCCTTAAGAACCCTAATTGAACCCGAATTGAGATAGTATAGAGTATAGAGGGAAAGAGAGGAAGAGCGAGAGTGAGAGGGAGAGAGAGAGAGAGGGAGAGAGAGGGAGTGAGATAGTGTGTTGAGAGAGGGAGGGAGATCTGATTAATTGAGGAGGGACTGAAATTATTGACCCGCTTAAATGAAATATTGAGACAAAAATTTCCCCCGCCTATTTAATTGTGTGTTAAATGAAATATTCAGACAAATATTGAGCTACGGTTACACTTTTTTTTAAGACCAACGCTAACACTTATTTCCGTGTTAGGATAGATACAGTCTGAAGTCTATGCTAACACTAATTTATATCAATGCTAACACTAAAAAAAAGTGTAGGCGTAGACCAATTTTAAGCCATCTATGCCAACACTTTTGCTCGTAACACTGAAAAAAGCGTTGTTGTAGGCCATTTGTGGCGTAGTGGACCTTGCAAAGTGAAAAAACATTCTTGTGTTTGACCTTGGTGGAGGGACATTTGATGTCAGTATATTGACAATTGATAATGGTGTTTTTGAGGTTCTTGCCACTAGTGGTGACACTCATCTAGGAGGTAACAATCTACCACTTAATCAGGTCTGCTAGTAATAGATATGTAATCACTAACTTACATTCATAATTGATATGTAGCCTCTTAGATTCCAATAACTAACTTACATTTTATTTTATTTTATTGCAGAGGAACTCCTCAAATTGAAGTAACATTTGAAGTTGATGAAAACAGCATTCTTAACATAAGGGCAGAACACAAGGCCTCAAAAAAAAAAATACAAAAGATCACAATCACCAATGATGACAAAGGTCATCTGAGTCAATTATGGTCCGAGAGGCTAATGGTTCTGCACTCTTACTCGCTCATTTTGATTCATATCTCATGTTATTTTTGGAAATTCCTAGCAGGTTCCACCCCTTCTGATGTTATCAGGAAGAATACCTACTGGAAACCAGCTTCAGACCCTTGACAATCCGTCCATATATTCTGGACTAGGACCCTTGTTCTTGGTTTTATTTTTTGGTTGCGGTTGGCTGCAATTGATGTTATAGTTTTGTTGCCTGCAGCACTTTTCATGGAACCAGATGTACATTTATGTGGCTGCTTCTTTTTGTTAATTCAATAATGGATTATTCAGCCAACTTAACCAACTTCTTGGTGACCAGGCATACAAGTGCTGAAGATGTGCTGAAGATCCAAAAAGAACTTGAGGATGTCAAGATCGAGATGCAAAAAACCATTTCAACTGTTGAATGTCTTAGGATATGGATACCAAGTTGTATTAGTTGTATCAAGTAGGCATTATTGTCATCATTTTCTTTGTTTTGTATGTAGTGAAAAATATGTAAGTTGATGGTTGGATTGTATGTTGGATAATTATCTTGTAAGTTTGTTGGATGATTTTCTAGTGTATATTTGAATTATTATGGTTGATATATAAGGATTTGGTATTATGGTGTGCGATTCGGATGTTTATTAATTTGCGTTTGGTTTGGCAATTTGATATGCCAGGTTTGTTAAGATATACAAAAAAAACATATCCAGTTGGTATTATCTTTTGTCACACATAAATATAGTAACTGTGTCTATTACAAATGTTAAGCTACCGATTTTCTACAAAACTGTGACCATAAAAGAATATTTGGCTACACTAAAACCCGACTCTTTCGTCACATAAAACAATACTAGTGGCTATATGTTTTAGCTTTTAGTGACGCATTATTTTCCTGAATGGTATTTATATATATTTGGTCACTATTATTTTGTGTGGCAAAAAAGAGTCACATTTTTTTCCACAAATGTAGCTATAAGATGTCCCTGAAAAGGAAAAGCGTAGCAGTTGGCATTTTTTTGTTACGATAATTATTAACATGGCCATTATTTGTTACTAAATTTGTGAAGAGTGACTAAAGGTATAAAAGTTTGTAATATTAGTTACACAAATATTAAACGTGTAACCAAAACACAGGACATTTATATTTAGTTACGCTTTTTGAAGAAAATGTGGCAGGGATTACTGTTCAAAAGTGTGACTAAAGCCCTTTTTTGACGTAGTGATCTGTGTGATACTCAATTTATTTTAATATTATATGAATTTTTTAATAATTTAAATAAATTTTTAAGATATAAATTTTGTAAGTTAAATTTTTAAATGATATTATTTGATAATAATTTTATATCTATATTTGCTGTTATATTTCTAAAATAAAAAAGTTTAGTTATAATAAGATATAGATAAAATAAATTGCTATCCCATGATGGAAGATCAGTTATCACCTCCTCTAACTTAGTACCCTCTAGGGTTTGATGCACAGATATATATGATTTTCATGGACCTATGAGTCATGCATAGTCGTGGGTGAATTCACCGCTACCGAAGCTCATGAATAGCCCAAAAATATTAGGTCGTTACTCCATCCAACACATAATGGAGGAATTTTATGGACCAATAATACTGATGAATATGGAAGATGGTTATTTTCCTCCCAAATACATGTACATCAGGGAGTTGATACCTGTTGTTCTTGATCTTCACACTGTCCAATTTCCTTGTTGGTCTACTCTTTTTCGTGACGCTGCTTCGGCTAATAATCTTCTCCATCATATTGATCCAACCATTCCTACTCCCCTGTCTGATGATGAGATTGACGATGACACCACTCTTTGGTGTGAACAAGATGCCGTCGTTCTTACGTGGATTTTTGCCACCATCTCTCCTTATTTACTTGTGAGATTATTCAGGCAAAAATTATATACTATTACTGCCATGGATACTTGGGCACGTCTCCGAGATATGTGTCAACAACATAACATCACCATGCAGAAGAAGAAGAGAAGGTTCATTCACATCGATCTCAATGAAGATTATCGGGGTCCTGGTGATAATGATAATTATGACGATCGCGTTGATTTGGTAAGCAATTTACCTGATCATTTGCTCGTTTATATTTTATCTTTAGCTGCTGATGTCAAAACAGCTGGAAGAACCAGCATTCTTTCCAAGAGGTGGACACGTCTTTGGACTGACCTCATGGATCTTGATTTTAACGACCTTGAAACTACTGCCACTCTAGAATATGAATGCTATGCCCAACCGGAAATGGATAAATTTGTTGACTGCGTTAACCAGGTTATAACGGCAAATACAGCTCTAAGTCTCGGTACCTTCAGAATACATTTTCCCCTCCATACTTCTTATGCTGCTCATGTTGATAATTGGCTCAAATTTGCATTTCTTAAAAAGGTTCGCAATTTGGAGCTTAACTGTTTAACTTCTCGTTCAAGGATCCATTTTTTCAAAATCTTTTCTACCGATCCCGCCTTGATTCTCAATACTACACTCGAATCTCTGTACTTGAAATCAGTGAGTATAAATGGACCTTTTCTTCAATGGGTTATAACGAATTGTGTTAATCTTCAGCGTCTGTCGCTTCATAGCTGCATCGCTGACGATGCTGCCTCTTCCAGACACCACCTTGTGATCTCGTCCAATAAACTCAAGCACTTAGAGTTTTATCACTGCTTAAAGTTACTCGGATTTGATGCACTCCATCTATCTGCTCCAAATCTTACTTCATTTATATATTACGAGCTTGAAAATAATGTGGAGTATCGTAGTGTTCCATCACTTGTGGATGTTACTTTTGGAGGGTCTTATTTTCATTATTTGTATACCCTGTCACGGTTTTCTTCTCAGCTTGAAAAACTGTCAATTCTGTGGGATCCGTGCTGCTATAATTATGTATGTGTTGCTAATTAGTCAATTACATTATAATCTATGTTACTTGGACCAGGGTACTTATGTTTGTGCACAATTTTGATGCTTATGATCCATTTTAAATTTTGTAGGCGTTCTCTGGTCCTAGTAGATTCCCGATGAACAGTGGGTTTCCGATTTTCATTAATGTTCAGCAATTGGAGATAGTATGTTCGAAACGAGATTGTTACTGTCTTTCCGCGGCCTCCTTGATAGAGGCGTGTCCTTTGATGCATACATTCAAGTTGAAGGTCGAATTCTCTTTCCACATATAATGCTCCCAATTCTTAATTAGTACTTTGTATATGATATAAATTGGATCGTTTTGCTTTAAGAGAAGTTAATATCTTAGGCTCCTATATAATTATTATCCAGACCACACTAAAGAAGAACTTGTGAGGTTTCTTATGATCAATCTACGAATCCCCTGTACTCGAGTCCCTTTTTATCATAAAGTTTTACAGATTTTTTTCTCTGTTGTTAAGCTGATGCATAGTCATTACTCATTAGTTCTTATGTTCTACTTTCTCAACTTGTTTGAATGATGCACTTTTTCCATCGAAGTTAGTTGACATGGCAGGCAGTATTGACACGAATTTATGTTGGTTTGCAGCTGATGTGTGGGTGTGGGAAACAGCTAGAAGGGCCAAGGAAAAGTTTTGCCGCGTTTAATACTCAAATTAAAGCAATATTTAAAGCAAAACGTTCCATTAAGCACCTCAGGACTGTAGAGTATCTTGGATATGATGGATGTGCATTTGCTGCCGAGCTTGCACTTTGTCTCACTCGCCATGCTCCAATGCTTCGGAGATTTATTTTTGATACTCGTCAGCCCCACTTTCTAGGAAGGTCATGTGAAGATCATACCTCTAATCATAGGGATCAAATGGAGATTGTGAGGAGCAAAACAGAGCTGCTTGCGGAACATATTCGTGCAAGTCAAGGTCTTGCTGATGTGGTGATTCTATAATTTGATTAATTGAGTTTGTGCCAGTATTTGCTTCAAACAAAACTTGTGAACTTGAGACAGCTACATTATTTCTTTTGCAAACTATACTAGGAATAAGCTATCAATTGGTTCTTGGGGGAGCTTTTCTTTAATACAACTGGTTCATTTTCAGAAAAACAAACCACTAATTCGCAATGCACGATTCATAGATGGTGTTAAAAGTATACTTTGTGACTCTTAGCTTAAATAATGTACTAATGTTACCAGCAACACATATTTTCTTATTCTGGAAAGTTGCTAGTGAAGAAGAGAGAATGAAGTTGATGAAAGTTGCTGAGCCTGATGCTGTGTATGAGGTTCGATCTTTTATCAAAAAGCAGCTTGCTTCCTTCTGAATTGAGAGAAGAGCTTCTAAATCGATACTGTCTCTCATGTAATCTGGTGGTTAGAATTCTTGATCTGTATCAAAAAAGGTCAAAAGCAACAGAAGCGCAGAGAAGTACGAGAATACTTCAACTCGACAAGCTCAACCCTCAGGTCCTATGAATACTGCAACTTAAGAATACTGCAACTCGACAAGCTCAACCCTCAGGTCAACTTTCATAGTTATTCATTTATCAACTTTCATGCAAAAGATGGATCAGGCTATCATTTCGTGGGAGAAATGGTGGTGCAACTCAACAAGCTCAACCCTCAGGTCCTACGAATAAAATTTTTCCAGTCATTATTATCACAGTTTACTACATTTTCGTGATTTAAACTTTTTCTATCACCAATTGCAGAGGGCTTCTGGACTGGTGGCAGCATTTTCTACATGGTAGAAATACGATAAAACACGACAAATTCATTTCAAGGTAAAATGTCCTGGTCACTTTTAGAGTCCACAGAATCTAAATAAGAACTAGAAATAGTATAATCAGTATATTAGAAATCTAAAGTTTACTTGCACGGTATGTTTTGTTCTTATTCTTTAAGATATGATTGATAACAAAATGTTGTTCATTTTACAGGCTCAATTGGAGATGATCAAGTCCGTTGACGGGCTCTCTAAAAATGTTTTCGAGAAAATGCTTAGCTCCATGATTTCAATTTTTTATATTTTTATTTATTTCAAATTTTTTTGAATAAAAAATGAAAATTAAATTAAAAAACTATTTCAAAAACGGATTCAGATATTATCCATATCTGGATAAAATTCATCGAATTCAAATTCAAATATTTTTTTATGAATTTTTTCGAATTCAAAATACAAATTCATATACAGATTCGGATATATCAGTAACCGAAACCGAATTATCCGTTTGAGAGTCTACACTTATTAAAAATCTAAATCAAAATTAACGATTAAAATTAAACATTCTTACTGTATTACTTTTGGCGGATAGAAGTGGTTGTTTTTACCCGCGCAATGGACTCGAAAACAGATTGTAAAAATGGCGCCCATAAAGATTTAGATGAGCAACAACCACTAAATCAATGCTCATCTCCACGATCCTAATATACATAAATAAATACATTAAGAAATCAATACATACACATACACAAAGCACAAAAACAATGGTTGTTTCCAAGCTACAAATGATTTCCACCAGACAACCACCAAGATTCCACCAAACAAACATAACCCATCTCCCTGATCACCTTATTTCTGACATTCTCGCACGTTTACCCATAATCTCAATCTTCACTTCAAAGTTTGTTTGTAAATTATGGTACTACTTAACCTCAAAAGACACTCACTTCCCTAAACTCCACTTTTCCAAACCTCATTTCAACTTACTAGTTCAGTTCAAACATGAAACTAGTTCAGCTACTGTCAGTTGGGTTCACCCCGAATTCGATACTTTTCGAGGTTTTGGTAAGCAAGCTAAACTTAAGCCTAGAACTCAACTTCCTTATACTAATTGTGGTATGATTGGTTCTTGTAATGGACTTGTTTTGTGTTTGCATAAAAAGAAGTATTGTGATTTGGGTATTGTTTGTAATCCTTTGACAAGTGAGTTTGTTTTGTTACCGAAATGTACGAAAGGGGTTGAACAATATGGTGAGTTGTTTGATGATGATGATGATTTTGTTATTGATACTGGTTATGTTATTGATCATTTTAATGTTTATGGTTTTGGCTATAGTGGTAGTACTAATTGTTTTAAGGTGTTGAGGATTTTTTCGAGTGTGAAGAGTCCGGGATGGATGGATTCAGGGAGTGTTATGGTGCTTGATGTTGGTTCTGATTCGTGGAGGAGGATTGGGGATTCTCCGTTTTGTCCTAATGTTAGTTCGGTTCCTGTTTTGTTGAATGGGGTTTTACATTGGGTGTGTGATGCTAATAATACTCGGAGATTCGTGGTTTATTTTGATTTTGAGAGTGAGAGTTTTGGGGAATTTGGACCGCCTTTTGGGATTGTGAAGAAGTATCATAAGCGGAAGTATAAAATGACGTTGGGGATTCTTGAGGGTTGTCTTACGCTGTGTGATGTGTTGAGGACAGGGAAGTTTGATATTTGGGTGATGAAGAAGTATGGTGTTGAGGAATCATGGAGTAAGGATTTTGTTGTTGACACTACGGTTGTGGATATGTTCTTGCAAGGAAGGTATCAGCCTATGAAAGTGCTAGATACCGGAGAGCTACTACTGTTTTCTTTAGGCAATTCTCGGACGTATCCTAAGCTTGTATGCTATGATCCAGAGGATCATGAAGTTAGAATGCTCAAATTACTCTGCTTCTGTAAATTCGATTTACTCTTTCACAGTCCTAGCTTTATTTCCCTCAAGGATGTCATAATGGGAGATAATTTGAATATCCTGAATGTCAAGCAATGGTAAGAATTTTTGGTACTGCATTATGTACATTGAACTATACTTGCTGAAATTCTGCAGATATGTGTTATAAGATCTCTTTCATAATTCTTAATGCTTCCAAGTTATTTAGTTTGTGTTGCATTAGTGGTTTGACACGTAGAGATAATTAAGAAGGTTAGAATTTCTGTTGGTTTTATATTTTTTTTCTATGAACCATTATTATGTAGTTTTACGGAAGATAACTGATAATTAATAAGTGAAGTTGCTTGCAATAGTTGCTACCCCCTAACACTGTGTTACATCAATCATTTCAAGGTGCTGAGAATTAATCTGCTTTGCTAACTATACTTGTCCACACTCCGACCTTATTTTCCCTCCAGAATGCCATAATGTAAAAAAATTTAAGTGTCCTAAACGTCAAGCAAGCCTAAGAATTTTGAATAACTGCGTTATCTACATGAAATTTTACTTAAGTAAGATATTGCAGTTTATATTTGCTAAATTTGATATTGCGGATTTGTGTACATGTCTCTAAGATATCTATCATAATTTATTGCGCTTCTATGTTAATTAATTTATCTTGCAGTTGTAGTTTGTCATGGAGAGATAAAATGAACAAGGTCATGATTTCTGTTGGTTTCATCATTTTTTCCTTTCTACAAGGCATTATCTTGTAGTCTTGTTGAAGATAACTAATAATTAATAACAGCAGTTGTTTGCAGTAGTTGCAACCCGAAATAGTTAGAACTACATGTTTAGGAATGACAGTCTAAAAAGTGACTTACAGCTTGCAGCACAGAGGCTTTCTTGGGATACAACTGAGCATAAATCAGATGATATATGGATCATTCTAAGTTTGTTAAATGTCGTATATTAATTTAGCAGGCTGGACACTGATGAAGAATGGAAAAGTGATGCTCCATTTTGGATGGGACACAGAAGCATTTGGCCAGCACCGTTTCTTTTGGAACATTGTTGTGCATCAGTTGACAACTACCAAAGGCTTCCTGACTGAGTAGCTCACGTCTCAATTCAGGTGCGGGTAACTAACCATTTCCAATTTCATGAATTTTTGCCAGAGCTTCAATTCTAAGTTTCTGAAACTTTAATATATTATTACGCAGGATGCTCAACAGCAGAATGTTGAGTAAGCAGCCATATCCATTTCGTGCAATTGTCAGCATTGGATGATATAGTTCTTAAGGGTTCATAAGCAAGTGACTCACACTACTTGGTTTCTTTAGCAGCTAAAAGTATTATTTCGGAGTTTGATATTATGAAGAATTTGGTGCTAGCTATAGACAGTTGTTTACTTGAATTGTTTAGGATTAATCACTTTTTTTGGGATTATGAAGGAAAAAAACAGGTCTATTCCATAGGATATATGTAATGACTTTATTTCAGCATAGATGTATTTTCGTAATTATATTTCTGTTAATTGTTAAAATTCTAAAACTATAGTATTAGCCATTTAGCATATGATTGAATAAACAAATTAAATACAAACTGGATATTGTTTTCATTTTAAAAAAAAACATTGTCAGTATAATCAATACTAACCAATTTGAGAGTATCCTAATCGTAGACATATTTGGATTGCCAAACCCTGATTAATTTTTTATATAATGAGTTGTTCATTATTTGTACACAATTTGTTTCATAGAAGATCTTGAATATTTTATCAATATAATCAAAGCAAGCTGCACATATAAGCGTACGCAAAATTTAAAGTCAAGAACTGGGATTTGATAATGGAGAAGGCTGTGCACAGTCGCCCTGTTTCCGAAGAAGATGAGGCGTTGAGTTGCAGCAGGAAACTTAGATTAGATGGGGAGTATAAGGAGGAACACTTACACTCTGAAGAAGAGATGCAAACGCTCTATGAATTTGATTTCTAGGGGGGAAAAGCTGCAGCATGTACCCCGCGTTCTGAAGACACCGAAAATTATACTCTTTTCACTGTACGTTATCTTAATCGTTCTAACAATGTTGATTTTACTATTATTGTTTTTAGATTATGATGAGTTTAAGTTCTTAATATGATCAAATATACTTGAATTTGAACTGAGGCATACAGGTTCACCAGTCATTTATAATGCAAATCATCAATCGATATAAAAAAACATAAGTTCTCACGTTCCTATTGTTGTTGAGCCTAACTCTTTATGTGGACAATGTAGGATTCTAGATACAAAATGCCCCTTTATCTCTCTGAGTTTGCTCTTGTGGAGTTTAACGCTACACGGGTTTGTCTCTAAGTTTTCATTTTAATGCATCCTTCTTCGATTTTAAATCAAGCCCTTGCCTGATATTGTTGTGGGCGAACGAATTACAATATCACTTTTGAAGCTTCCTTGCCTGATGGAAATGAAGTAATTTGCTTCCAATCAAGAGTATATACGTCTCTTCCTTTTCCATATCGAAAGATTGAGATCAAGTTTGTTAGGATCAAGCCTAGCATTGATCCCATTGACATCAATAACTGATTACAGGTAATCCTATTTTGATACGGTTGCAGTATTTAGAATGTAATCATTTTGTTGAGCATCATGTTATTATTACCTTCCAGGTCATGCCAAGAGATCATAGACGCGTTCAAGAAATATGTGGAATTCATTAGTTTTTAGACTTTATCTACTATTCACAAGGTAACAGGCTGTTGGAGCTTAGTAGTGATGAAATGCTCAAGTTAAATGCTATGTAATTCACTATTTGTGTAACTAAAAATCTATTTTGTTGAATATACGGAACTACGTTTGGTGTCGTTTGTGTCATGTACCAGCTCTATCAACTTACATTTCATCAATGTCCCAGATGAGGGCAAGGTGAAATTGAGGACATGCGACTTAATCCGTTCGTCATCTTTCCAAGTTCAGTATATCTCTCTTCCAGTGTATAAGTTGATAACTATGTTCTTATTTACTTTAAGGACCTAAGCGGACCAAAGTCCATGAAGTCCTTCATCCAAAGGGTTATATATGCTACCTGCAGTTTCGAACATTTGGCTTCATCATCTGTTCAGGTAGTGTCTTCCCTTACTCCGAACTTAAGTTCTTCAAGAAGCTCAAATGACATTGGACTTAAGTTGGTTAAATATATACATGCTAGTCTGACTTTACTTGCTTCTTATCTGTGTTGTTCCCCAGGCCCAAGGATGTTTATTTTCTTGAAACTGTAGAAGTGTAGATCATTTCATTAATCAAGAATAGAATTGTTCATAAGTATATGAGAGGAGATTTTAGAACTCGTTCTACTTCAAAAGGCATCAATCTAGCCGAGTGATAAGCAACAAAATTCCCATCTCGTTTAACATGAGACTATATGACAGAGTTCAGCGATTTACTCAGTAAAAGGATATCCTCCAAAACAATGTTCATGGCCCCAGGGGCGGACCCAAATGAAGACCAAGGATGGTCTTGGCCCCCTATTCTGAAAATTTGCCAAAATTCACCATGTAAATTTTCTTTTTTTTAAAAAGAAGAAAATTCACCATGTAATTTTATTTTTTTTAAAATTTGGCCCCTCCCAGTTTTTTTGGTCCCGGCAACCTGCGTCCGCCCCTGCATGGCCCTGTTCGGCTCCCCTCACAAGTATATTATAAGTTACTTATTTTTAGAAAAAATTACACATTTACGTATTTTTAAAAAAAAAAAATGAAAAATAAGATATCTTAAATGGACTCCATATCGAAGAAGTATGTCACAGCTTTCGAGAGACGAGAGATCCATACTTGCGAGTCCAACTACACATTACACAATTGATATTCTCTAGACCATAACGACGTCCTTGACGAATAGCCAATATTAGGGGTCTGTTTGGCAAAATATGATATCAACTTATAAGTTACTTATTTCGGAAAAAATTTCGTATTTACATACATTTTTTTAGATAAAAATGTGTATGGGGAGTTCAATATTCGTTATCTTGCAAAAATAAGTTACTTATTTCAGAAAAAAGTACATATTTCCTAACTTTTTTCCAGAATAAATAACTTATTTCTGGAAAATAAGATTTCCCAAACAGGCCCTAGAATTTAGAGCCTAGATCATAAACGTCCAACCCCCGGCCAAACCTCCAAGGATAGGTAATGTATAATGGACGAGATTTCAAGTCAATCACTTGAATTGCTCATTTATTCAAAAAAAAAAAAACATAATTACTAAATACAGACTATACAGTTCAATATTACTCAATGCAATTTATTCATTTTATTATAATATCCTTTATCATATTCTCTGCAAATTTAAGTCAGCTAACCTATTCAGTATTCACACACGTTTGTCCTGTACCATAATCATCCACCAAATTAAATTAAAGTTGCTGAAATTGATGTTCAAATTTTATAATACCATAAAAAAAAGTATATTTAAAAAATTCGTACTCTTCCGTCCCAATTTACAGTCCCTTTTGGGAAAAAAACGCATATTAAGAAAAATGTTGGTTGGATAAGATTTTTCAATAAATAATTTTAATAAATGCATTGAAAAATGAGAATACAATTAAGTTTTAAAGAAGTCAAGCATTGAAAATACAAATATAGAGGTAATTTTGAAAAATTAGACTTAAATTTGTATAGAAAGAAGAGATATTTGTATGGAAAGAAGTGGGGGACATGTAATTTGGCACAATTTTTTTTGCAAAAGGAACATGTATTTTCGGACAGAGGGAGTAATATATAAAATGAAACTTATTCATAAATTAATTATTCTAATATATTATATATTAAGTAAACTAATTAAAATTGATAATCTTGAATTCTTAAACATATTAATTATGAAAAAAAACATAAATTGCATATTAGTAATTATTATTATTATCTTAACATAATTTATAAATTTTATATTAGATATTTGAATAAATTAATGTAATTACGCATTTTAATAACTTTTTAATATTTTATGAAAATAATTATAATTTAATCAAAATATTATTAAGTAATGGATTGATATAAAATATAACTAAATTTATGTAATAAATGAAATAATGTCAAATTTATATATACCAAATTAAAATTCGTGCGATGTACAAATTTTTTTACTACTACACCAATACTCGTACTATGTTTAGATTTTTTTTAATATAATATGAGATTTTTTATTTAATATGAACTGAATTTTTAAGACATGAATTTTATTGACTTCAAATCTTTAAATGATATGAATTGACAATAATAATATATACTATTATGTTTAAATAGGATGGGTTTAGTTTGAAAAAGATTATATAAAAAGAAGCAATATACTTTAGCTGAAAATGGTAACTTGTTAATTATAATGAATTATAATATTATTATTTTATTAATAGAATTGCAAGTTGTGATAATTATATGTGATTTATTTAGAATAAATTTTAATTTTAGGTCTATGGAAAAATTAAAATACCGATCAACTGCTCGAATGAATATTTAATGTTTTGAAATATGGATAATGAGAGAATTAATATAACAATTTGAATCGAACCGTGCTCTCCCCTAATAATTAATGTATATCAATTTGATTGCTTTTGGAACTAATCTATAATTTGTGATGGGTTTTTTTTTTTTGTGATGGGTTATTGTATTCGGTATGTATTCGATTATGGATTTAAATGTTACATTGATTATAATATACGATTATGGATTTGAATGTTACATGAATTTGAATGTTACATATTATATCGCCAATTTTAACATTTTTTTCTATTTTACTTCATTTTTTTTTGCTAATCTACTTCATTTGTTTATCTTTTCTTAGATTTGCGGTGCTTAATTAGGTCAGCAAAAAATTTGTGCCTTTATTAAATATTTATTATTATTAATTAAAAACCGTTTTTACTGTAGTGCAACTTACAACAATAAGGGAAACAAACGCACTCACTTGTTACGCATCAAAGTATACAACATGTGCTCAAATGAGCAGAAAAATTGTTTCCATAAAATAACTTGCGATTTATTGGACATGAGAATAGACTTTGTTGGATGAATTGATAAAGCACAGGGATTTGGGCAAGTTATAGTGGTGGTCCTAAAACTTGAATAGTCGTAGAGGAGGACTGAAGGGAAGACGACTCGTGAAAGCTGTGTGCCCATAAGTCTTATGTCTATTATCACGTGGGTTTGCTTCTTTCACTTGGACTCAACTTGTAGTGCTTATCCATGCATGCACACTAGATACTCTACTACTCACTTGAGTTTTTGCAGCATCCATGTGTGCCTTGGTGACCTGATAGCAATATATGATCGGTAGATAGGGCCGCCTAGGGGATGAGTTGGGAAGGCTTAATAAAGATCATGTGAACCTCCGAAGTCTTGACTGCTTTTTGTGAAATAATGAATAAAATTCCAAATTTTCCGCTAGAAATTGATAAATAAAATAACGATATCTTAACCTCGTCGTTCAAAATTTTGGTGCCGCTTCCGTCTTCGGATATACTCCCTCCGTCTCTTTTTAAGTTGATCGTTTCAAATGTCGGGACTGTTCATAACAAGAGACAAATTACTAATTTATGTCTAATCTATAAGACCAAATATAGTTATGAGTGATCTTGTTGGATTCGTATTTATGAGTACTTTAATATAGTAAATTTTTTATATTTAAAACTAATACGAAATTGAAGATATTAATAATCAAAAGTGTGCGTTGGCAAACGTGCCCAGTCAAAACAGACAATTTATTTAGAAACGGAGGGAGTAGTAGTATTTGAGTGGACCCAAAGTTAAAAGCATAAAATGGACGCTCAAAATGTTACTGTCATAACAAAACTTTGTAATAAAATAAGAAATGGCTCCGATCAAAAATACATGTGTATTAATAAATGTCGGATAAAATTGTATCGTGAAACTGTGAAAGTTAAAAATTTCAGAATATGTATATAACAAAGTTTTTCATGTGAATATAAAAGATTTATTAATTATACGTACGGCAAAAAGATAATATGTAATAAAATATATGCTTTCGAATCACTAACATACGGCGAAAAGATATTATATTATATAGAGTAATAAAATAGGTGCTTTGGAATCACTAACATTTTTGACATTTTTGTCTTGAAATATGTTATTCGGCTTGGAGAAAGGGTGGGGAAGAAGTTGTTGGCTCAAGCTGAGATGGTAGTTGGTCTGTAGAAACCACCGGGTTGTCAGTACTCAGTAGTAACGTGTACTTATATAGAAACAATATATAATGATGATGATGCATGCATGAATCCAAAATGATAGGTGGGTACAAGGAAAAACAGGGGGCTCTGAATGTAAGTAAATAGGAGTAGAAAAGAGGGATATGTATTGGACTGTTATGAGAGTAGCTCAGCAGAGGATCCACTGTCATGGGGATGTGTGCAAATTGCAGAGGCCACCACAGTGAGCAGTGAGTCAAACTGTCAAAAGATTAGTGATGCGATCCTCTTAAGCATCTTGGTAGTAGGGTTGCACATGGGTTCTTAAAATTGATCAAACCGACTTAAACAGATTTCTTTTAATCGATTAAATCGAATCATCCAAAATCATGGATTAAACGGGTTAATTTTTAAAAAATTCGAATTAATTGGGTTGGGTAAGGGTTTAACAAATTTCAACCCTTACCCAACCCAATCAAACCCGTTTACATAAAATGTAGATTTTTTTTACATATTTTGTATATTTTCTGCGTATTTTTACAAATTTCTGCACTCTATAAATTTTCTGCACTATATAAATTTTCTGCAACACTTTCTGGCTTCTCCAACACTTTATGCAACATTATGCAACATTTTCTGGAAAGTACCGAATTTTCTGCAATGTGCGGGATTTTTTGCAAAGTTTTTTCAATTAACAAATTTAACCCGACCCAACCCGAATCAAACCGGACTAATTGGGTTGGGTCGGAGTTGGGTTACAGAATTTTTTTCCAATTAATGGGTTGATTTCTTATAAAATCGAATTAATTGGGTTGGGTCGGAGTTTGACGAAAACCCGACCCATGTGCAGCCCTACTTGGTAGAGGTTGCTAATATAATTGACAACTTTTATCACATCATCGTATAAATTATTTTTTAATTTCTTCTTTCCTCAATTTTATTATTGCCATTTTTTATTAAAAATCTACTCGAATAGTTAACAAATTTAAAAGTTGCTAATATAGTCACATACATAAATTTTATATTAGCTTATAAAGAAGAGATAGTAAAATGTGAAAGATATAAAAATAAGTAAAGTTAAATACATTTTTGGGGAGTTGTATGTGTTTTAACTATATGGGGAAGTTGCCAATTTTTGACAATTTTGGTTGGCAACTATAATTCGGTGAACAACCTCCATGTCACATACGACTTCGCAACTTTTATTGGGGATGCTCGTAGAGCCGACAATTTTGTACACGACATGAAAATGTGTTTGTGTTAATATTTCGATACACGAATACGAAAATAAATGAACACAAAATTACACGGATAATTAATATCGATTTTGGGTTTATCCTTAAGTACATGACACGAAATGAAAATACACGAAAAACATAAATAATTAAATAAAAATTTTAAAATTATACAAAAACATATATGAATAAATGTTGTATATGTAATTTTTTAAAAAAAAATATCGAAAATAGTTTAAAATTGAAGTTTAACAAGATTTGACCATAGTTAAGTCATTATGAATTATTAACATAAGAGTCAACTAGTAAAAATTTAACCGAAAAATCTAATATTTAAATATTTTTATTTAAAATTATACAGAATATGTAACGAAACGTACACGAAACAATGATCATGTATACGAATACGTAACGACACGAATTCTTAAAAGGATCTTGTTCTGATTTAGCATCCATATATACAAAATACGAAAATATCTGATACGAAATTATACGATATGAACGAATTACCGAGTCTACTTACACTAATCCTTGCTTTGCTTATATATATCCAAGGTTGTAAAAATCGGAAATCGGACCAACTCGGTTTTGGTCCAGAAAAATGAGTAATTGGAAACTCGACGAGTACTCGGAATGAGTACTCGGACTACTAATCGGATATTGTTTTTTGAGTAGTGCTAGGTGCACAGAAAATTTGCACAGAAATATTTATAGAATGAGGTGGATTCCACTAATAATTGTTTTTATTGGTTGATACTAATGTGAATGCAGGGGCCCGTTGTGTTATAACCAATTAAATTAAGACATCTATCATTTTGTGAAAGTTTTTGTGAAACTTTATGTAACTCTAGCATTTTCCTTGTTTTTTAACTTTTTTTTTTCTCTCATAATTTATATGTATTTATTCTAATTTTAGTGTACATGTATTAAACTTAAAACTTAACAATAATATTAATATTACTTAGAGTTGAAAGTTGGTTGATAAGTATTTAAGAGAAGGGTCCGGGTCCCTGGCAATCGTTTATCAGGGACCGGTTATTTAACAATCGGTTCCACAGCCGTTGGATCATTAATCCAACGTCTAAGATTAAAAAGAAATAAAAAATTATTGTCCGCTATAATTTTCCGCGGATAGGCAGATTGCCTGTCCGCGGAAGGGGAGCCGTTGGATCAACGATCCAATGGTTTAGAAACCGATTGTTATATAACCGATCCTGACAAACGATTGTCAGGGACCAAAACCCTTAAGAGAAATAGCTCCTGCTCAGAACTTGAAAGTTTCTAAATTTCTTAGAGTTGCAGAGAGCTTAACAGATTGTGCTAGAGATTGCTTTGATGGGGTATACAGAGCTGTACATATCTATCTTGAGGTACTTGGTCATTTCATCGTTTTCACTTGATCACATTCTAATAGGAGATAGAAGTATCAGTATTGAGCAGTTGAGCACTATATTGTTAAGAAAATTGAGCAATAAAAATTATTTTTTAGTCAAGTCCGAGTTTGACCTCGATTACTCGGAATTAATCCAAGTCTTGACCAAGTTATAGCAAAAATCGGTTTTTATTCCGATTAGTCACTATTCGAATCAGTTTATAGGGGTCCAAAATAGTACTCGGCCGAGTTGACCGATTTTTACAAACCTGTATATATCATGTTCAAAAAATTACTGTATATTTTTAATTCTAATTATGAATACCGCTATACTATATTAAATTATCAAATCTCTAATTTCTAAATATGATAATATATTCATATATCAAGGCTCCTAGCTACCTTAGTACTTTCTATTCGGATTAATCCTAAATTTAAATATTTGCATTAAAAATTAAAATTAAAATTTTATTTACCTACTTTATGCATCACCTACACAAAAGCAAAAAAACAACGGTAACAGTGTGGCCTCAAAACATTTAAATTGTGGGCTGTCAAAAAAATCCGACAAATCCGATATCCGTCCGAAATATCTGCATTCGTATTCGAGAAAAAGCGGATATTATCCGTATCCGAAATAAAGCGGATATTATCCGTATCTGAATCCGGAGTATCCGAATCCGAAATGGAACATATATAATATTTAAATTATATAATTTAAGACTTTTTTTTATTAGCATGTAGTGTTTATGTGTGTTTATTAATTAAATAATACATTTATACAAATTTTATATAATTGTAACAATATTATAGACATATATAAAAATTTCATTTGAGTTTAATATTTTAAAGATAATAAAATTAGATATTTAGTACGGCGTTCACAGTTTTATTTTTTCTAAATGAAAAAAAATTTGTTTTAAAATCATCAATACGCATCAAAAAAATTTGAAAAATCCGATATCCGTCCGAAATATCTGCATTCATATCCGAGAAAAAGCGGATATTATCCGTACCCGAAACAAAGCGGATATTATCCGTATCTGAATCCGGCAATTTCGGATACGGATATGGATATAGGCATATCCGTATCCGAATTATCCGTTTGGCAGCCCTATTTAAATTACCGTATGACAGTTGAAATCATGACTTAATTTTATATAAAGAAACACAATTTGTTGTCCACGCATTACTTTCAAGTGATAAATAAATTTATGTGCAGTGCAAATGTTAGAAGTTTTATGATATATCTCAAATTTTACATTGATTTTTTTAATTAGTCATATATAATTAAATAAGATCCACACCAATTCAAATCAACACCATTTAATTAATATATTCCTTACGTCTCTTTCATTTATTCATAAATGGTTGAGTACGAAAATTAAGAAAAATTGTGAATTAATGGAAAAAGGTAAGAAAAGTAAGTAAAATGGTGAAATCAATCAATATTTTATGTAATAAAATGAATTTAGTGAAGTAAAGTAGTGAATTTATTTATTTTTTGTATTTTAAAACTTTCTATTTTAAATAAATTTGAAATGTAAAGAATTGGGAAAGACATCTAAAAAAAAGTGTAAAAACGTGAGAAGAATAATTTATGTTGTCACATTGGAAATTATTTAATCTAATTTGGGTCCCATCGGTGCAACAAATTAACGTAGAAATACTCCCTCCATCTCTTTATTTTTTTCCCGTTTGACTAAAAACACTGGTTTTAAGACAATTGGTAATGAATATTGTTTTTTTTATGGAGTAGTGGGTATTGAATATTGTTTTTAAGAAGTAGTGGATATTGAATATTGTTTTTAAGGAGTAGTGGGTGGAGTAATGGGTATTGAATATAGTTTTTAAAGAGTAGTGAGTGGATAGTGGGTATTGAATATTATTTTTTAAGGAGTAGTGGATATTAAATATTGTTTTTAAGGAGTAGTGGGTATTGAATATTGTTTTTAAGGAGTAGTGGGTGTAGTAGTGGGTATTGAATATTATTGTTTATGGCTTAAAATAGACAGGGGAAGAGTATTTTGATAGTCCCAATTCTCTGTTATAGAAATCGGTCGATTTCTGAAAAATTGCCGATAAATCGGCCAAAAATCGGTCAAAATTTTGGAACCGATTCGGCCGATTTTGCAAAAATCGCCGATTTTTCAACCAAATCACCCGATAAATCGTAAATCAGTACCTCAACCGAATAGTTCCGATTTCCGAAATCTGCAACACTGTCCCAATTTAGTAAATAGGAAATGTTTTAAAAGATAGAGGGAGTATTAAAAGAGCGAGGAGTCTCGGGATTGACGAAACTTTATCAGCAGTTGCTATCAGTGGGTCAATATGTCCGGGTTAATAGGGCGTGTGTACTGCAGAAGTAGGGCCCAGTAAAAGAAGGGCCTAGTTTGAGGGCCCATTGAAAATAAATGAAGAGAAAAGATGGTTTGTCTTTTCTTGGGTTGAGCTGTCCGTCTTTTGGGCCGGAGGAATCACTCTGTCCCCCTGTTTTTCTTTTTCTTTTTTTGCCATCCCCCCTGTTTTTCAATACCACTATAATCACTTGCCCATATCTTCTCTCCTCATTCTTCTTCTTCTTCTTCTTTTTTTTTTTTTTTACTTTTTTTTATAGTTACAGCAATAGTAATAGTAGCTCTCATTGTAAAACATATTAAGTATATTACAAAATTTTATTTGAAATGGCTTATACATGTATATTCTTATTTTTAATAATAAATTTGTATTCAAAAAAAAATTTGATACAAATTTACGGTGTTACATGTTCAATAAATTTTTTAAAAAATGCAAAAATCAAAATAAACAAAAATCCAGAATGGAAAGTGGAAACTTAGAGGCTGTTTGGCCCCCCTTATCTTTAGCTTATAAGTTACTTATTTCGGAAAAAATTTCATATTTTCATATATTTTTTTTAGAGAAAAATGTGTATGGGGAGTTCAATATTCGTTATCTTGTAAAAATAAGTTACTTATTTCAGAAAAAAGTACATATTTCCTAACTTTTTTCCAGAATAAGTAACTTATTTCTGAAAAATAAAATTCTCAAACGGGCCCTTTACATCTAATGCAATAGAAACCGATACTCCATGAAGAATTTATAATAAAAATAATGTACTCCATGAAAAAAAAAATATAAACCGCTACTCCAGGAAGTATTTGTTACCAGCGGTGGACCTTTCGCATGATTAATTAAGCGCATAATTTAGGATTAACATATACTCCCTTTGTCCCATCCATTTCTTTACAATTTCCTTTTTGGGCCGTACTACCATTTCTTTACATTACCCAAAATAGCAACTTTTAACAATAAAATACATTATTACATACACTACTTTATTTCACTTTTTCAACACTTTACACTATTACATCCACTATTTCATTTATTTTAACAATAAATTCACTATTATACCCACTACTTCACTTATTTTAACAGTATTACACCCACTATCCTTGGTCTCCGTGCCCAGCCGCCATGTAAACTATTGACTGGGACGGAGGGAGTAAATTAGATATGAGGCCATGTGAAATGCCCACTTAAATGAAGCTGGAAACTTATATTAGCTTTAACATATGCTTTCATGTTGGCTCTCTCCCAAACATTCACAACAAATGTTGTACATTAATCAGACACACCATTTCTATTACATGTGTTTCATTAGCTGTGAAGTGGATTAGCAAGATTTGATATTTTTGTGTACTTAGTTTTTTTTATATCCAGAGCAACTTGTTGTGGAAAGACAAAATGTCCTTATATTATTAAATCAAGTCTACCTCTTCATTCACAAAAATAAGGGCAATTTTATCCTTTCACAACAAATTGCTCTGAATATAAAAAAATGTTCTGAATTTAGTATTTCTCAACTAACAAAGCTATACGAAACAGGTATGGTTATTAATCTAGGACGACGTGTTTACGGTGTTTGAAGATGTGAAGGTAGTGTTAGACAATCTGTGATAAATACAAACAGTATAATATTTGTGCGTGTGTGAGTAACAGTTATGAGTATAATTAAAACAGACAAAAGAGATGACAAAGAACAAAAACCCGAGTCTAGTGCGTGACTGTCTCCTTAAAGCGTATTAGCCATCACCGTATGTGTGAGCGAATCGCCTCCCAGGATAAAACGGATTGCAGTGAGGCTACAAAAGAACGTCACTCTCAGCGAGCATGAAACGAGCAAGAACTATCACCAGAGGAAGATAAGAGGCTGTATATGAGAGGAGGTTGTGTG
Source organism: Kitagawia praeruptora (assembly GCA_037693485.1). Classification (NCBI taxonomy): domain Eukaryota; kingdom Viridiplantae; phylum Streptophyta; class Magnoliopsida; order Apiales; family Apiaceae; genus Kitagawia; species Kitagawia praeruptora. The sequence goes on from CM075345.1 coordinate 134,441,384, forward strand.
CTTTTCGAGTATATAATCCTAATGCTCTAGATGAATATTTATAGGATGAGAAGACTTGTGCGCTACACAATTGCCTTAATTAATTAACCGCGCTAATCAATTATAAAGGTGGCAATTTCCTTAACACAATTGCCTTAATTAATTAGTCGTGCTAATCAATTAAATCGGTGGCAATTTCCTTCATTAATTAACCGTGTTAATTAATTATGTTAAGGCGGTGGCAAAAAATCCGTAGTAAAAACGGAATTGATTTTACCGAATCAATGAATTCAATTTATAATCGAATCCATATTCCAACAATCCCCCACATGAATGAGATTGATATCGTAGTCGCACACACCAGACAGACACAGAATTTGATTTGGTGATAGATTCTTCGATCAGATATAGCATACGATAGGTAGAGGTTTGCTCCTTGAACCTTCGCTTGAGTAAGCATACCGACCTTACTGGTAGACAGTGGAGGTTTGCTCTTTGAACTGTTCGACCGTTTGTGTAAGCGATGATATACTTATCACTATATCCTTTCTGACTCGTTCAGCTCTCATGATTATGTCCATTTTGGCCATGGAACATCGTCCTGGTTCTGCAGGAGTTTCTAAAGAATTGTGCCTCGCAATTCTCCTTTGAAGCGGCCCCACTTCTCTCCCACATAGGTGATCTTTATCTTATAGAGTAACCCGCATTTACTCAACTGAATTCCATGCGTTCAAATCTTGAACTCCATGTATTCACCAAAAGATCATTAAAAGCTTAATAGCTTACCCTCATACCTTACGGGTCTCACTGTTTCCTCATCATAGGAACAGGCCAGGGGTTACCCCCACAGTGATTTGGTCATCATAATTTAGTTGGCCCATTGAACCAAGTTCTTGGGATCTCCAGTCAGCAATGGTTGGGTGTCCACCATGATGCCGTTAAGCAATAGGCTTAAGGCCCATCCCTCTCGATGATTTTACAACTATATCTCAATATAACCAGATTCTCTTGGTTTAACCAGATTATCTAAGTTTAACCATCTGGTTAGTGGATCCACAACATTATCATTTGACTTTACAAAGTCAATCCTGATAATTCTCGTTGAGAGTAGTTGTTTAATGATATTATGTCCTCGTCATAGAGGCGAGAAATATCATTACATACATAACAATGTAATCTCTCAATTTGCAAATTATTCACATAGAAATGCATATTGAAGACACATTTTCTTGTCATTTAGGAATATCCATTATACTAATTCAACCACTTACATACACATATCGTATGCAATAGACTCGTATTCCATCATGAATCGAGCTACATATTTAGGATTTCCATGACATAGCTGCTTTCGTTAATGTGAACAATATATTCACTAATGACTTTTATGCTCTTAAAGTCAAACATCTAACATCCATACTATATCTACAAAGTACAATTAGATATCGTTTGCAATGCAGCCCAAACTCACGAGTATATCTTAAACACCTTAGTCTCATTGCAATCACTTTCAAGAGACCAATTTCGATTTGACTCATGCATCTACTCAGTCTATCCACTGTGTAGCCTATGTCTAGTTTTGTACAATTTTAAAATGTACAACAGACTTTCAATCATTCTTGAGAGATCCTTGTTCATCTATCCTTAGATAGATACATCATATATATTCATTCTAGATATACTAAATTTAGTTACGTTGATCTCTTCAAGATTCACATCACTAACGTGTGACATGTATCCTTTAGGACTTTTAAGTTATTAAGATTTTAATCTCCAAAATCAAAACTTTAAGCCTCATCCAAATTGCTAGAGATGATCATCTTGTCATTACTTCTCGTAATGATCAGATCACTCACGTGCAATTACAACAATTTCTCATCCAAATTACTAGATATGATCATCTTGTCATTACTTCTCATAATGATCAGATCACTCACCTGTAATTACAATAATTTTATCATCTCATGTGTAAATAACATATACACATTCATCAATTCATTGATTTTCTATCAATTTTATATCTCAACATTGGCATGTCACATTTTGGTAATTACTTTACCAGTCATCAGCTAAGGCTTCAAATCGTAATTGACATTACCAATTTTTAGTGTCCCAAAAATTAGTAGTTTCAATTTATCTCATTACCAAGTTTAAGCGTCCCTAAACTGGCAACACTCATTCACTCAGTTACCAAATTTGAGCGTCCTCAAAGTGGCAACTATATCGTTTATTATGAAACCATAGCATATCTCAACAATATCAAATTTCATATGCCTATGCCAATTTTCATATCTATGTTGTTTCAATCAACATAATCACCAAAATACAGACTTTCTACTCTTTACTTAACCAGAGAAACCAAGAAAGACTGTTCCAAAGTTCATTGATGTACTTCTAAATTTCACAATGCCGATAATTTAAGTATCATCTTGATGAACCATATTCTTGTAACTCAAGAATATAACATAGAGTAAGTTAGGTCTTCACTTTTGACTATAATCTTTAAATTATCAGTCTGGCCTTTTACTTTTCTTTGACCCATATATTTATTTTCTAAATTTGAAAATTCGTTGGGCCCAAATGGCATCTATCTCGCAAGAAGATCCATACGTTATTGAATATGATTCTGTCACATAGAATCACTTCTCTCTATTTATTAATCGCATAGAATCACTTCTCTCTATTTATTAATCGCTTCTCTCTATTTCTTAACATCCCTTTTCCCCCACAAAGGATATAGAGAGATCATATTTACTTGAAAAGTGTCACAATCCATTTTCTAACATACATGTTAGAAATCTTGACTTATTGACTTCTTAATTCTAGTCAATTTCTCTATTGATATCATTTTTCTCATAGGATTTATCAGAAAAATTCTCATAGCTTCTCTCAAGCTTTGAGGTTTACCTTCAAGCAAAATTTCAGATTTTTCAAGTCTTTTTGCTCTGTCTAGGTTCAATCTCACATTCATCCAATAACTCAAAAATTTATTCGGATAAATTTTAATTACAGATTTACAAGGAACTACTAACTCATCATAGAAGCATTCCTAGATACCGTAATTACATTCTTATGAATCTCACAAATACGATTCATGCGCATGATATTATTAGACTCAATCGTTGTCTATCCATCCAAAATAACTCAATTGCTTTTTGGATCTCCTTTAACCTTTATTGGTATAGGTATCAAGACATTTTCAAGATACCCCCACATTTTAAATATATATCTAAGAATGTTTCTCTACATTCTAGAATTCAAAGAAAATTTTATTATTTTCGCTTCAAAATACCCCCACATTTTAATATTTCTAAGAATGTCGAAACCATTCCAGAATTAATAGGAATTTCTATTATTTCCTTTCAAGGTATCTTGTTTAAGGAATGATTAGTCTCTACGTGACTAATATCCTCATATTCAGTGATAGTCTGAACTGATCAGCATCGCCTTTGCATCTCCATTAGAGTGCAACTCAACCTGCAGCTACTACATTTGATTAATGCGAGTAATGTGCAGTAACCTCATGAATATGTCCACATTGTGAACAAACATCACCTAGCGGTTATTCAGTATCAAAGTCATTCCTTACCCTCTTAATTTCGTATTAAGTTGGTTTTCAGTCTTGAGCTTATAGAGTATATTCCTCTCTATAAAGCTTCATATTTACTCTTTGACGAGTACACACAATCAATGTATTACTATAAAGTAATCACACAACTTGTTACTACCTCTCACTAGAGCAGGTTTTACATCGTTCATTAAAATCTCTTAGGTTCAAAGAACTTTCCTATTTTTGTAACTGAAAAATTCAACTACTGAATTTCTCTAATATTTCAATTTGGTTCACAAGAGAACCCAATTTTCTGGCTCATCACTGGTACAACCATAAGAGACCCGAGGAAGAACATAAACTTCCAATTACAACCATAAGAGGCCCGAGGAAGAACATAAACTTCCAATAAACCCACATTCAATGATCCTTGATCAACTGATGCGTTAGGGTTGACAATATTCTGGATTTCTCCGAATTTCAGCATACAGAGCTGACCGCAATGCCGTATTAGGTATCACATGAATGACCATAATTGGCCCGTGTGTCACTGCCGCAGCAGACCGACACCAACAAGAGATTATAATTTAATCGAAGGAACGAATTCAACCAGAAAAAATAAATCTCATGCTGACCCACAACCTGTACTCATCAAGTACCAGGCCCGTTAGGTTTTTAACATCCATGCATCTCACAAGAATATCAATTACAATAAACTTTCCTGCACATACGGTACAACATATTTAGCTCAATTTGTCCAAGAAATAAAATTGAAACTAAATATTCATGGCAATACAATCAAATTTCATAACTAGTCCATAATTAAATTATTAGTTTAATTATGTGATTTATATAAATCAATAGTTAACCCAAATTGTTAACTACATTCCATATAAAAGTATAACATAGTTAACAACATGATATGCCTGAAAAGCTTTATTTGTGCAAATAAGAATCAGATCCATATATGCGATCAATCCATCCTACAAATTAGATTATAACATTTTATATAATCTATAAGTTCCCGACGTTCTAAATAAAATAATTTAGAAACAAAAATTAAATAGCACAAGATTAAGATTACAATTTAATCGTACCTTAGTACATATTAATATTGTATTTTTAAGTCGAGCAATTTAACCCGCAAAGACATTATTAATACCAATCATATAAAAAATGATTCAAAGACTTATGTAAACATGTCACATGTTTACTTAACCAATGATGCCATCAATAGATTAATGTTTTAACACATTATTAAATAATACATACACGTAAATACTAGCATAAAAAGCTAGTCATGTTCTCCTTAATAACATCCAGAATTAATTGATATTAAACTCAAAGTTATCCACCAATATCATTAGCTTCATGCACACAATTACTCATACTTTCGCATGTAAGAAAGACAATTAGCAATTAATATCTATAATTCATCGAATTGTCATCATGGACTGAGATATCAGTTACATCCGAATTTATTTAATCCAAAAATTAAAAGACTTCCCATCATCACACTAAATCACACAACTCGTTCCCTTTTTCCCTCTATGCCAGAAGAAAACAAGTAACGACAAGATAATGATTTCTGGTATACATATATACGCAAATCATTTGCATATTAAATTAAACAAATAAATAATCCTACCGGTGTAAATCAATCAAGCGGATCGTCTTCAACACAAGTTACAATACAGAAACTGCTTTAAGAATCCGTCACTCAAACAAACAAATAATTATGTAGGTACAGATCACAGATATAAAGAGTACGCTTTAAGATTGTTAGACAATCTGTGATAAATACAAACAGTATAATATTTGTGCGTGTGTGAGTAACAGTTATGAGTATAATTAAAACAGACAAAAGAGGAGACAAAGAACAAAAACCCGAGTCCAGTGCGTGACTGTCTCCTTAAAGCGTATTAGCCCTCACCGTATGTGTGAGCGAATCGCCTCCCAGGATAAAACGGATTGCAGTGAGGCTACAAAAGAGCGTCACTCTCAGCGAGCTTGAAACGAGCAAGAACTATCACCAGAGGAAGATAAGAGGCTGTATATGAGAGGAGGATGTGTGTTTTTCGAGTATATAATCCTAATGCTCTAGATGAGTACTTATAGGATGAGAAGACTTGTGCGCTACACAATTGCCTTAATTAATTAACCGCGCTAATCAATTATAATGGTGGCAATTTCCTTAACACAATTGCCTTAATTAATTAGCCGTGCTAATCAATTAAATCGGTGGCAATTTCCTTCATTAATTAACCGTGTTAATTAATTATGTTAAGGCGGTGGCAAAAAATCCGTAGTAAAAACGGAATTGATTTTACCGAATCAATGAATTCAATTTATAATCGAATCCATATTCCAACAGGTAGATAATAAATTGACAAATCCGATCAAAATGGTGGAATTAATTTATAAATTGGCCAAGATTTAACACATAACTCTCTTAAAAATGGAATTGAGAGAATCACTTTAAAATACTAAATTAAAATTAAAATCTATATTTTTATATTCGTGTCGTGTTTTCAAAAAATCAATTACAAACAACAATTTATTTGTAAATATAAAAAAAATTATGATAAATTTCTAGTATCTGTTTAATTTTGAATCTCATAAATTTTGTGAATCTGAATTTGTATAGAATTTTTTTTCAATATTTAATTAATGATTCAAATATTAATTTTAAAAATTATATAGTGACGATTAAAATATGTTAATATAACTATTTCATCAAAATATTCTCTGATTTTTTTTAATGGAGTTCTCCTATAACCTTACTCTTTATATATTTGTATGTTATATCAATTTTAGATTAAATCGTTGAATGACCGAACTTAATTCATCTTATCATCTTCGCGATCGCAATCAAAATTCACAATGTAGTAATTTTTTATTGGTTTTATTCTGCAAAAAAATTAATTTAACATACATGATATAATCACCTTTTCACGATTTCTCACTTTTCCGAACAAAAAATTTATGGTAAATTTTGAATACAGTCTATCAAAATGCTACAATGAATAAATTTAATTATAACTCTGCGCTTTACTTTTTAATTTATGGTCATTATAAGTTTTTTTAAAAAAGCGTGAAAGCAACCTAAATATATATGCCGAATAAATTTGAACCACATTGCACTCAAGAAAAGTTACAAGTATGTTAACATCAAATTATGGTTTGCGGAACTTATTTTACAGAATAAGTCAACTTATTTTAAGTTGAAAGTTAAAATTCCTAATTTTTCAACTTATTTTTGCAATTTATTGAATCTCAAATATATATTTAATATTTATATAAAAAAATTATCAAAATATAAATTTTTTACCCGAAAATAAATTAATAAGTTCTTAACAGAAGTAGAGCCAAACAGGCACCATATGTATTCAAACAAAATCAACATAAACAAAATAATATAATAACCTAGCATGACAAGTGTTCGATATCAACATTTATATTAATCCCCCTAAACTCTAATCCAATTAATCTTTTCGATTAAATATAAAATAATATATTTTTTTTCCAAGAAATATAAAATAATATTACTCACATTTGACATAGAGATTATAATATGCATGAATATATGAAGTGCTGGAGACTCTAGAGTTAATTCACATGAAATGTTGCAAGAGAAATAGAGAATAGATCTAGGATCAGCTGTTGTCAATATATAAGCTACTAAAATATATTTGTTTCCGTAATTAGACGCCTTTTAAATAGTAAAATAACTTGTGCATCGTATGAACGTAAATAAATCAAATCTAACATATCTGCTAATCTATTAATTAATTATTTATTTCCCAAGTGTTTCAGTGCTCGAAGATACCTCCCCAGATGTCGTTTATATACTATTAAGTAATGATTACTATATTTGTAATCTCGGACCTGCAACTTAATTAATTGGTCCAAAACGATAATGTATTTAATCCTTATGCAGTAGTCAGTAGATATAAGCAAGAATATGTATGTACTCTATACTTTTCTGTAGCTATAACATGAACACAGTAGATTAATAAGGACCAGGGACTCATTGGTGCGTCTAATTCTACTTGTGATCGGGGAGAAACGTTGCAACAAAAAACAGTTGTAGAGAGAAATTTATATTTTTGAAGACTGCTTCATGATCAAAACACATTACAAATATTAAGCTTTCTCGATATTAATCCAAGTTAGCTTATACTAATAATCGAGTTACGAGATCTTAAATCGACTATGTTGGTCAACACTGTAGTTGACTCTGCTATTAAGACTTTTTCTGTGTAACAAACTTTGTTTTCCCGCCATAAGTTGTTACATTTAGGCATATATGTTTGTGTGATGTGGATCAGAATTGTAACAAACTTTTACACATAATTTCATTCTCTGATTTTCATCTCTCTTTCTTTCTTTCTCTCTCTCTCTCTCTCTCTCAATCTCAATCTCTCCTGTACATACTATCTCTTGCTTAGCTACATTATGTGATTAGATAGTTAATGAAAGCTGCTGTTGTTGTTAATCTAAAGAATCAGAGTTGTAATATGGTATCAGAGCTGGATTATTTCATAGTTTCCGCATGGTTTTGATGAAAACAAAAGCTCAATCACGATCTTCGTCTTCGTCTTCGTCATTTCTACAGAATGATCAACTCATCATCAACAAGGTTGTTTCTTTCTGTGATAAACGTCTTTGACTGTTGATTACTAGTCTTATTAGTCTACAGATCTGTTGTTTGTTTGTTGATACAATTTGTGAAAATGTCAACAATTGCATCATATTCGTCTGCTACAGTAGGATCTACTACTCTCTCTAATACGATTGATTGTAATCATCCGTATTACTTGCATCCATCTGATAATCCGGGTATGCAACTTACAAATGTGACTCTAAATGAGAATAACTATCATCAATGGCAACGTTCAATGGAATTAGCTTTGTCATCTAAGCTGAAATTAGGTTTTGTAGATGGGACATATCTGAAACCAGCTGCTAATTCTTCACTTGTTGTTCATTGGATTCGTTGTAACAATATGGTTACCTCTTGGATACTTAATTCTGTTGTAGCAGAGATTCGAAACAGTATTGTCTATATTCAATCTGCAAGAGATATTTGGCTTGATTTGGAGGTTCGATATGCTGTGAGTAATGTGCCTAAACTGTTTCATCTGAGAAAAGAGATTGCTCACCTATCACAGGGTACTATGAATATCTCTGCTTATTTTACAAAGTTTAGAACAATTCATGATGAGTTGGAATGTTTGACAACCAAGCCTCGATGTACTTGTAATCTGTGTACATGTTCTGTGAATGCTAAGCTGAATGAGTTAGATCAGAATGTGCAACTTACTCAGTTTTTAATGGGATTGAATGAATCATTTACTGGTATTCGAGGGCAGATTCTTATGATGAAACCCCTACCTACACTTAGTCAGAGTTATGCTATGCTTTTACAAGAAGAAAGTCAGAGAGAAACTCAATGTAGTGCACTGCATTCTTCTGATAATCTGGCTATGTCTGTTAAGACTCCTTATCCTGCTAAATTTCAGTCTAAAGGAGGTAATGGTTCAAGTCAGAGGAAAGTTAATGATTCATCTTGACTTGTGATTTTTGTCATATGACTGGACATTTAAGAGATAAATGCTACTGCATTCATGGCTATCCACCTTGGCATAAAAATTTTGGTAAACCTAAACCAAAGCCTAGGATGTTGAATCCTAAAGGATCAGTGATAGCTAGTGTGTCTCAAACTACACAGATTCCAGCTTCAAGTTTACAGACTACTACTAGTGCTGGTTCTCAGTTTTCAACTAGTGAGAGCTTAAGTTTGTCTGATACTCAGTGTAGACAACTAATTCAAATGTTACAGAGACAAATACCAGATATAAGTAATGCTCAGACTGCAACTGTATCTACAGATAGTCCTTGGCCTTCACTGAATTCAATTCACTTCTCAGGAATGGCTACTTACTCTTTAAAGCAAGTATTTTCTGTGCAAGCTAGTGATCCATCATCTTGGATTATTGATACTGGAGCAACAAATCATGTTACTCCATTTGTGCACTTACTTCATGATGTTGTAAGTTGTAATGCTACTTTACACTTACCTAATGGCCAGTCTGCTGTTATTACTCACACTGGCAGCTTAAGCTTGGCACCATCTATTACCTTAACAAATGTTCTTTGTGTGCCAACATTTACCTATAACCTGCTGTCAATTTCTAAGCTAGTACAGGGTACTACTCAACAAGTGAGTTTTCTGCATGGTAAATGCTATCTTCAGGATCTGGTTCATCAGAGGAGTATTGAACTTGGTCATGAATCTAATGGTCTGTACATTCTGCAAACTCCAGTGACTGCAATGTCTCAGTTTGTTCTGTCTGATTATGACACTGGTAACATGTTGGTAGCTCATGTCTCTAACAGTGAGGTTTGGCATGCTAGGATGGGGCATGCATCCGAGATTCTAAAGTTGTTACCTATTCCTTATAGTAACAAATTGTTGGATGCTTGTGATAGTTGTTTTCTTGCAAAGCAACATAGACTGACATTTCCTTCAAGCTCTCATCAAAGTACTTGTGCATTTGATCTGGTGCATGCAGACTTATGGGGACCATATCGTTTCAAAACTCAAGACAATTGTAACATGTTTTTGACATTGGTTGAAGACAAATCCAGAACAACTTGGGTATATCTTCTAGCTGATAAGTCTTTAGTCCCTGCATTACTCAAGCAGTTTGTCATACATGTTCAAACTCAGTTTAAAACTACCATCAAGGTTCTTCGAACTGACAATGGTACAGAGTTTGTAAATAAGGATGTGAGTAATTTTCTTCAAGAATTAACCATCAATCACAATCACATAATTAAAAATGATTGAATTTTTTTAGAACGAATGTATGAAATGAAAAATTGTTCTGCATTATACCCAAATTTTTTGTACCAATACCGGATTATGAACGAAATTTTTTTAGCTCGTAAATTATCAATTTACAAAGTGTTAGAATATAATATAAAATTCATATAAAACTTCCTTCAAACACTTTAAAATTTTAGATGATTTTAGATGAGTTTGGTAATAATTCTTGTTACAGATTTTATCAACTATCAACATCCCAACGTCAACAAAACACATAATTAAAAAAGCAATAGAAAGTTAATTATGAAACTAAACTAATATAAAATATTAATAGTGTAAACTTTAGAAAAGACCAGGGACTTTTCAGTACAGGGGTTACAAGCTAGCCGGCTAACTTCATCTTTAGCTAAGCTGATGATACTTAATACTAGTACTGATGGAGACGGAGCTGTTCCTTTCTTCTTTTCAAGATCCCATTTATTTTCTTAATCCAGCTAGATTAGCATTAAAAATTGTATTATCACAATTCACAATATTATGTAGTAGTATATTATCTTTTTTCCAGAATAAGTCAACTTATTTTAAGATAAAGTTGGAGATTCCTAACTTTCCAACTTATTTTCCAATTTATTTTTGCAACTTATTAAATCTAAAAAATACATTAAATATTTTAAAAAAAAAATTATCAAAATATAAATTTTTTATACGAAAATAAATCAATAAATCCAAAATAAAATTTGTGCCCAAACGGCACTATATGGCCTTTCACCTTCATATGTCCCCACCATTACGTATAAGACAGTGTAAACGGCCTAGATATTCAAATCGCTGAAAATGAGATGCCCTCTTTCTTTAATATTTTAAGTTCGTGAGGAGCTTTTGGAGGCTTTGCGGGCATGATTTATTCTTTAGAAAAAATTTCTAGAAGATCTTTCATTGTCAAACATATTTACTACATTAATTTCTTTCCCTTTATCTAAAGACAAAAAGAAGTTACTTACGGAGTATTCAAGTGACGAAAAACTTGGTTTTGAATCGGGTTTTGAATCGGTTACCTGGCATGTTGCGCGGAAAATTACCAATAAAGAGTGCAGTTCCAACAATTAAATGATTAATTATGTAAAAATTTTAAATCTATTATAGCTTAACATGTCTTTTTATGCAATTTAGTAATTTATTAAAACATCCCTATATTAAGAGTTAATTGCAAAAAAATGGCCAGATTTTACACTCATTTTCAAAAAAGTGGCCAGATTTTCAATTTTGCAAAAAGGTGGCCAGACTTGCCTTTTTTCTTTCAAAAAAGTGGCTGGAGATGATTTTCAGCTTATTTGGCAGGGGTAAAATGGGAAAATATGTTATTTTACTAAAAAATAATGCTAAAAACCCCAAAAATTATCCAAAAAATCCCCAAATTAATATATGTCACCATATAATTGGTTATATTCGTAATAATAATAATAATGCCCCCTCCATGCATGCACATAAATTGACTAATTAAATCTTGACAACTCATATTTGTGGATGTTTTATTGAATTGATGTGCATACATGGGATCATTATTATTATTATTATTACGAATATAACCAATCATATGGTGACATATATTAATTTGGGAATTTTTGTGGAAATTTTTTGGGATTTTTAGCCTTTTTTCCCATTTTACCCCTGCCAAAAAGCTGAAAATCGCATGTAGCCACCTTTTTGAAAGGAAAAAGGTAAGTCTGGCCACCATTTTGTAAAATTGAAAATCTGGCCACTTTTTTGAAAATGAGTGTAAAATCTGGCCACCACTTTGAAGTTTACTCTTATAAAAATATATTAAAAAAAATTATTATCATGGATTGAAGCCATGACCTTTTGATGCTAATATACATTATGGTCATATTACAACCAATTAGGCTAGAAGCTCAATTAATGCAAATTTGAAACTCATCTACTAAATGTCTACATGCCAAAAAACTCTTATTCTATATTTCATTTAAAATTTATTTAAAAAATATTTAAAATAAAATAATTAAAATAATTGTATACTTTCAAATATATGAATATGTGTGTGTTTGTTTGCGTGTGTGTGAGAGAGAGATTATAATTAGCAATAACTTACATATAATTTAGACATATGCATCGTTGTTGGACAAAATCATATAATTCATAGTTGGTTTTGGACATAATATTATAAAGACTTAATTGCACTTTGCACCCCTGTACTTAGGCGAAAATTCACTTTGGTGCCTACTATTCAAACAATTGCAATTTGCATCCCGATTGTTTCAATCCCGCTACAGTTTGCACCCCTTTAACGATTTCAAGCTAATTTTGACCGTTACCGTTAGTCAAAGTATTTCAGTCTTTAGTTATTATATTAAACAATTTTTTTTCAAAAAAAAAACTAAGAAACAAAATTTAAAATTGGAAAAAAACACAAAATCTTAAATTTATGATATTTACTGTATGGATAATATTTTGAAAATTATAAAAAATGTAGTTTATATTTAAATAATATTTTACGAGAATTTAGTTATGTAAATATTTATAAAAATATGAATTATAAATTATATTCTAAAAAATCTGTAAATTGTAGATAAATGTTGGTAAATTTAAAAATCTAAAAAATATAAAAGTAATTGAAATAGTTTAATTTTAAAAATTATTGTAGAGTATGATGACCGAAATACCCTCATTTTGACTAACGGTCACGGTTAAAATTAGCTTAAAATCGTTAAAGGGGTGCAAACTGTAACCGGATTGAAACAATCGGGATGCAAATTGCAATTAAGTCTATTGTAAATCAAATTAATCATATAATAGAAAAAAATATCATATAAAATTTGGATTTTATACTGATCATTGATTAAATAAGAGGATAAAATATATAATTGGGTAGGCCTTGGAGTATCTAAAATTTATTATAGAAAAGTTTTCTATTAACACGGAGCTTTAAACTATAAATTGGACATTTTTTCCCTATTTTTAAGATTAAATCATAAAATGTATCCTTGACTTCGAATACACTATTGTAAATGAGATTATCCAGGTTGTACCTAAAGTTAAAAATAGTATCATACAATATTTAGACTCCATACTGGTTATCGATTAAATAGTTATATCTCTTAAAGATAAATCATAAAATATATAGTTCACTTTATATACATTACTACAAATGTCTAAATTCAAAAATTTTGTAGTCAGACACCAACAAGACAATAAATTTCTATTATCATGTTTAAAGGTGTAAGAAACAAAAATAAATAAATTTGTATAATTTTTTTACAAATGATATTCACTCAATTAAAACCTTAAAATATTAAGGATTATTTGCTAAAAATTTGTAAGCGAAATCATTGTGACAGAAATGGTTTAATAACTATAAAAATAATACAATATTAATAAAATTATATTTTTTCTGAATCATAATGATTGATTAATGAAATTATAATATTTAAATACTTTTCTTTGAATTATGTGTAATGACAAGTAAACACGAGACTAAATTACTGATTCACGAGATGACAAAAATTAATTAATGTTAAATTTGGACTTTTGGTACATGATAAAATTTTATGAAATTATATTATTACAATATTTTCATTATATTACACATATGACACGAAAATACATGGTACACGAGACGACATCAATTCATTTACTATTAAATTTGTGATTCAGGTTGATGAAACACGAAAACAGGACATGAATATACGACCTCTAAATTAAATTGAAATTAAATTCACAAACACTGAATCAGAATTATATTCTCTTTATTTGACCTTAATGTTTTATTTTATGTTAAGTACAATTATATTAAATTAATTACATGATTAATATTAGATAAAATAAATGTCCAATTTAATCATTAAGTTGTTAAAGATTAGTTTACTGTGTAATCAATTTTAAAATCGTTCATGTATTTTATGAATTCAACCCAGTTAACATGTGGAAAAAAAAAAATACTTATATAAGATTATCATGGAAGAGGCTTAATTACAAAGTTTAAAATTGAACTATTAGGCACAGAAAAAGTTATATTACGAATTTTATTTACAAGCAAAAGTTTGGACTACATACATGCCTTTTCATGCAATTCAGTAATTTACTAAAACATCCCTATATTATTATAAAAATATATTAAAAAAATTGTTATCATGGATTGAAGCCATGACCTTTTGATGCTAATATACATTATGGTCACATTACAACCAATTAGGCTAGAAGCTCAATTAATGCAAATTTGAAACTCATCTACTACATGTCTTGTTGGGATTTATGGGTGATAGCATAGAGGCAACTTAACTATATTTTCCTGTACTTAGTTTTTACTAAGTTGAACATACTGTCACAGCCAGAGTATGTCTTTGTAATCGAATAATTGTTGTCATGTCATGATTGTATGATTTGGGAGAAGTTCATACATTTGTTCAAGCCTCAAGGAAAACATCTAGAAGACAACAAGAATAAAAGTTATTGTCATATGTGTTCTTGACAATAAGGTTACAAGAAGACAAATGTTGCAAAGTCACGACAAAACTACATCTAACAGCAACATTGGCTGAAGCATGGGACAGTAACATTATCACACTTGACAGCAAGTCTGGAGTTCCAACAGCAACATTGGCGGGAGCTCGTACTGTCAACTACTGAATATTCCTTTGACAGCAGACTCGACGGTTAAGGTTACTATCACATTGAATTGTTTGATTTGGGTATTTTTCTCAGTCAAAGTCCGTGACAGGTTACAGGTTCAAGAAACAGATTTGCTGCAACACTCTATCGTTTGTAGCAGACCTGCAAAGACTACGACAGAAGCTTAAGAGATTCACAAGACAAAGCTGGTCAATTCGAGGTGTATGTAATATCCACATCTACTAAAATTGTATTAGCTAGAAATAGAAAGAATCTAGGTTGCTTTACTTGTAAGGTTTATCCTGTCTGTATAGCAATTTAGGAAAGTCACATGGGTGTACAAATTGTAATGAGCTGCCACTTGAAAACGATAGTAGCTCAACACCCCATGCGATAGAGACAACAGAGTATCTTAGTCTACTTAGATACACATCTCAGATTCTTTTCTATGCACATGTACGCACACGAAGCAATCTTGTAATCTCAAGAGACAACGAAGCTGGAGAACATTTTCTCTAGGTTGTAGCAACACTTCACACAAGATAAATAAAACATTTATTTTGTGAGAAATCTTGTTTCACTTATTGCTTGCATACATCTACTGATAACTTGTAATCTTTATTATCGTTGTTGTTTTAAAGATTGAATTTTATCAGTATTGCATTCAACCCCCCCTTCTGCAATACTCCGGGACCAACAACTGGTATCAGAGCAACCAGATTGATATACAAATCTGAAGATCATGACGAGTGTTCAGAAGTCAATTGGAATCAAGATTTTAGTCTTTGATAAAGAGAACTACAATTTCTGGAAAAGAAAGATTTTGTTATTTATCAAAACTGCCCATCCACTGTACTTGGGAATCCTTGAGAACGACCCCTTCATACCTTAGAAGGAAGTAGCTGCTGCTACTGTGAATGATGAACTCATTCCAGCCTACTGGGTTGCTAAGAAGCCTTCAGAGTACATAGAGACCGAAAAGGAGAAAGTAGTTTTGGACGACTACTTACAACTTATCTTACTCGATTCTCTTGCATTAGACAAAGCCATGTGTGGTAATGTCATGGGATGTACATCTGCAAAAGAGATGTGGAGTAAGATAGAGTTACTGTGTGAAGGAAGTGAAGAGGTTCATGAAAATCAAAGGCAAATTCTTGTGTCACAATATGAAGCCTTTATGGCTAAACCAGGCGAAGAACTTACACACATGTTTGAGAGGTTCAGTAAGCTAATAGTTGAGTTACAAATTCATGGAAAGTTCTATGATAGAAAGGAGATTAACATCAAATTTCTGCTCACTCCCCCTGAGCATCTTGAACACAAGGTCACAACCATAAGAGAGGGAAGAAACTTGAATGATGTCTCTCTTGAAACTCTCTATGGTGTGCTCAAATCATATGAACTCGAACTTTTTCAAAAGAGAGCTATTCAAACTGGAACCAAAGTAATGGTAGCAAACATGTCAGGAGCCCTTGTAGCTCATGAACCACAAGTAGCTTGTCCAAGTGAACCATCACAAAGTTCACAACCAACACAGATGCCATCCTTGAAGATAGAGGAGGTGTTGGATGACGAGGAGAAGGTGGTTCTGCAGCTGAAAGATGTTGAAGATGAAGACTTCTACACAGTAGAAGAGATTGAAAGCATGGATAGTCCAACCATGGCTTATATGGCTAAGAGATTCAAGAATACCAAGTTCAGAATGGACAAGTCATACAAGCCACAGGGTCAATCATCTAAGTTTGACAAGGGAAGTTTTTCAAAGGCCACTGGTGGAGCCACAAGAGGAGGATACAAGACCGGGATGGTGTATAGGTCGAAGTTTAGATGTTACAACTACAATGAGCTAGGTCATTTTGCTACTGAGTGCAGAAGACCGAGACAGAATCAAGGAAAAGGATCTGGAAATCAGTTTAAGAGGAATCAAGGAAGAGCCTATGTGGCTGAAGGAAAATGCTGGGATGATTATAAAGATGAAGAAGAAGAGGAGTTTGTGAACTTAGCCCTCATGGCCAAATCTGATGAAGAAGCTTCAAGTTCATCTAATCAGGTACCATCTCTAGTTTTACTTGATATGTCTAAAAATGAGTATAAGCACACTATTGAAGATTTAAGTGCTGAGATGTTTAACATTCATGTTAGTTTATCTGCTGCTCACGAAAAAATTGTTAAGTTAACTAAACAGAATGAAACTCTAAAATATGAAAATGAAATGTTGTTGCTAAGAACCAGTCCCCTAGATTCATTAGCTCAAGAGAATGCTAGATTGAAAAATGATATTATCTGTGCTAAGGAAATAAAAGAATTTCTCAGAAATCAAATTGCAGAAAATGAGTTTAAACTCAAAGCATTTAGAAACTCTTCTAAGTTAGTCCAGGAATATCATGATAATCACACTGAGAATCAGAAGGTAGGAATAGGCTTCGAGTATGGTAGAAGGCATGGAAAGGCAATTGTTCTTGATGATAGTGATGCTGTCAAACCTCATATTCTCAAAAGAATTAACAAACCGATTTTCAAAAATCTTCAAGCTTATTTTGATGAAACCTCCTTGTTCATCAAACAAGAGCTACTTGATGAAGATGAGTGCATTGACAGCACACTGAGCAATGGAAAAGATACTGTCAAGTCTCCCGTGACAGAAACTCTTCCAAGCAATCAGACAGAATGTTCTAAAGTAGCTGACAACAAGGATGAGATAGAAACTTCAAAAGATACTATCAAGAGAGAACCCAAGACAGCAACTTTCAAACCTGCTGTGAAGACAGAGGCAAAGAAAGGTACTGTCAAAGGTAGCTCGACAGCAACTTCAAAGCATATTGTCAAGGCAAATGTCTACAAGCCTAAGAATAGGAATGACAAGTTAGGGATTGACAAGAAGAATGGATATAGTTATGTTAAGGATGCCCCTAGGAAGCTTTGCAATAATTGTGGATCATCTCAACATTTAACATTTGTTTGTAAGAAACCCAAACATGATAAGGTTAATGCGTCCAATGTTAGTGGTAACTTACATAGAACCCCCATTATGCAAAGAAATATGGATGTCTGTAATAACATTGACTGTATGTCATGCAAAATTGTTGTTATGAGTACTTGTTTCAACTTGCCTATTCTGTCTACTGAAAGATGCTCATATTTAGAAACTGCTGAGACTTCTATGCCTGCCTATGTTGGTAAAAAGGCTGCTTCCACTAAGAGAAAGACCAAGTCTAACTCTAGAAAGAAGTGGACAGCAAAAGAAGTCAGACAGGAGGATTCTAGTGTTGATTTAAATGTGAAGCAGAATGATATGAACAATGATGCTGTAACTGCAGGACCCAACAGAGTTTGAGTACCAGATGGAAATTAAAATCATCTGTTTTGCAGGGCAAGAAGCAGAAGCAGGTCATGTGGATCATCGACAATGGATGCTCCAGGCACATGACTGGTGATATAGCCTTGCTATCACATTTTGTTGAGAAAGCCGGTCAAATCATAACTTTTGGAGACAACAGCAAAGGTTACACTGTGGGATATGGCTGTTTGGAAATTGGAAATGTTGTCATTGAAGATATTGCTCTTGTTGATGGATTGAAGCATAACCTACTCAGTGTCAGCCAGTTCAGTGCAGGGGATTTAAGGTTGATTTTGATATGATGGTTTGTAATATCTATCACAAGAAGGATGAAAGCCTCTCTTTGAAAGGAGTCAGGAAAGGAAGCTTGTTTGTTGCAGACTTAAATTCTGTCAAGAAAGACAAGGCTTACTGTTTTTACGGTAAAGCATCAGTTGGTGAAAACATGCTTTGGCACAAGAAGCTCTCACATCTAAATTTCAAGAATATGAACATTCTGATGAAGAAGGATTTGGTGAGAGGACTACCTTAACAGGAATTATGTCAAGAAGGACTATGTGAGGATTGTTAAATGGGTAAATTCAAAAGATCTGTGCACAAGTCAAAGCAAGTGAATACCAATACTGAGCCATTCAAATTAAATCATATGAATTTGTTTGGTCCAGTAAATGTTCAATCTCTTGCAAGAAAGAGATATGCCCTGGTAATGGTGGATGACTACTCAAGGTACACTTGGGTGAAGTTTTTAGAGACAAAGGATGAAGCTGCTCAAGAAATCATTGATCACATAAGAGTTCTTGAAAGAACCTTTAATGCTCTAGTTCAATATCCGAGGAGTGACGATGGTACTGAGTTCAGAAATTCCACATTAGGAAACTTCTGCAAGGAAGAAGGCATTGTCCAACAATTCTCCACTACAAGGACACCGCAATAAAATGGAGTTGTAGAAAGGAAAAACAGAACTCTCATTGAAGCTGCGAAAACTATGTTGAATGATTCTAAATTACTAACATATTTCTGGACAGAAGCTATTAACACAGCTTGCTACACACAGAACAGAATCTTGATCAACAAGACTCATGGAAACACTCCTTACTATCTGTTAACAGGAAAGAAACCTATTGTCAAATATTTTCATGTATTTGGGAGTAAGTGTTTCATGATGATTGACAACCATGAAAGGAAAGGAAAGTTTGATGCTAAAGCTTATGAAGGCATTTTCATGGGATATGGATTGGAAAGGACTGCCTACATAGTCTATGTCATTGATCACAATGTCATTAAAGAATGTGTAAATGTCACATTTGATGAAACCAAATTCCCAGGACTGCAAGAGGATGGTCAAATGGAGCCTCTTAGATTTGAAAATCAAGGGTATTTGGAAGAAGAAGAAATTGTTGCTGATGAACCTACTTGTACTCAGGACATTGAGTTTGACAGAAATGCTGTCAACACCAATGATGCTACTCAGACTCCAGCTCAATCTCAAACTATATCAGCTAATCATCAGAATGAGAATGATTCTGGAGATGTTGAAGAACATGAAGGAGAAAACATCAATGGTGGAGAATCAACCCCTCAAAGAGGAAATGATCAAGCAGATCAAGAAAGAAGCTTTCCAAGAACCACTAAGTGGAACAGAGATCACACTATCAATCTAATCATTGGTGATCCCACTACTGGTATAAGGACAAGGAGAGATGTTTCTGTTGACAGCATGTTTTCATGTTTTCTATCTCAAACTGAGCCAAAGTCAATTGATGAAGCATTGTTGGATTCATATTGGGTGATAGCCATGCAAGAAGAGCTCAACCAATTTGAGAGAAACAATGTTGGAAGTTGGTCCCTAGACCTAAAGGGAAGTCAGTCGTTGACACAAAGTGGGTTTTCAGAAACAAGTTGGACGAAAGTGGAAATGTGACAAGAAACAAGGCAAGGCTAGTAGCTAAAGGTTACTGTCAACAAGAAGGGATTGATTATGATGAAACATTTGCACCTGTTGCCAGACTTGAAGCTATTCGGATATTTTTAGCCTATGCTGCACACTGTAACTTCAAAGTGTTCTAAATGGATGTCAAAAGTGCCTTTCTTAATGGAGAATTAGAAGAGGAAGTGTATGTTGAACAGCCACCTGGTTTTGAGGATGCTGAGTTGTATGACTTTGTCTACAAGCTGTTCAAAGCACTCTATGGATTGAAGCATGCCCCCAGAGCTTGGTATGAAACTCTTTCTACTTTTCTCATTGAGAATCAATTTACAAGAGGTGTGGTGAACAAGACACTGTTCTACAAGCACCATGGCAAGGACATCATTCTGTTTCAGATTTATGTTGATGACATAATCTTTGTTTCTACAAATGAGAAGCTGTGTGAAAAGTTTTCATCTCTTTTGAAAAGCAAATATGAGATGAGCATGATGGGAGAACTATCATTTTTCCTAGGTCTACAAATTCATCAAAAGGATGATGGCATCTTCATAAGCCAATCGAAATATGTCAAAGAACTTCTCAAAAAGTTCAACATGGAAGATGCATCACCTGCCAAGACACCTATCTCTACTGCAACCGAACTGGATTTGGATCCTAAAGGAAAGAAAGTGGATTCTAGTACCTACAGAGGCATGGTGGGATCGTTGCTGTACCTAACTGCTAGCAGACCCGACATTATGTTTGCTACATGTGTCTGTGCAAGGTTTCAAGCTGATCCAAAAGAATCACACTTAGTAGCAATCAAGAGAATCTTTAGATATCTCAAAGGCACTCCAAACCTAGGCCTTTGGTATCCTAAAGATACTGGATTTGACTTGATTGGGTATTCGGATTTAGACTATGCTGGATGCAAGATTGATAGAAAAAGTACAACAGGAAGCTTTCAATTCCTTAGTGGAAGATTAGTGTCATGGTTTAGCAAGAAGCAGCATTCTGTATCTACTTCAACTGCAGAAGCTGAATACATTGCAGCTGGAAGTTGCTGTGCTCAAATTCTTTGGATGAAAAATCAGCTAATGGATTATGGTTTAGAGTTGTCCAATATTCCTATTTATTGTGATAACACTAGTGCCATAACTATCTCAGATAATCCAGTTCAACACTCCAGGACAAAGCACATTGATATCAGACATCATTTCCTAAGAGAGCATGTTGAAAAGGGAACTGTGAAGATGATTTATGTTCCAACAGAAAAGCAACTTGCAGATATTTTTACAAGGCCACTAGATGAAGCAACCTTCAACAAGTTGGTAAGTGAATTGGGAATTGTAAATCTGGTATGTTAACATACTAGTTTTTGCATTTTCAATGTGGTTAAATTGCAGCTTATGACCGTAGCTTTCAATGTTACTGTCATGAGAAGTTACTGTCTTATGTGCTACTTGTTTATTTGACAGCATGTCTGCTATGACTATGCTAAATTCAAATCACATGCCTGTTTTAATTTGTGCAATGAGTAGTCACGTGACATTAACTTATTTCATACGCGTTCTAGTGATAAGTATTCGCATCATTTGAAATGACCCCGGGTATTTGTCAGTCTTTTTAATTTAAAAGTTTAATTACTTCATTAAAAAGAGGAAGTTGGAAGCTGTAAAGTCACTTAATGTGTTATAAATAAGACCGAGGCCAAACCCTTAGTTCTCACTTAACACACTAAGAACTTTAGAGATAATGAGCAAGAGGAAGGCTGAAGAAATGTCCACATCCGAAGTGCCAAAACCACAAAAGGAGGTTGCTGGTGAGCATCCCCTTGATCCGTTCTTTGATAAGCTTCAAGCTTATCTGGATGCAAAAGGGATCACGGAGGAGAAGGAGATAGAGAAAGTTGTGGAGCAGCTGCTGGTGGAAGCTCTTGAAGAGCTTAATAAGAAATGATGTTTAGTTCTTAAGAACTATTATGTATTGTTTTTTAGTTTTTTTTTAATAAAAGTTCGTTGTTTCAACTTCTCAGTGTGTTGCATGTTGCTCTTCTCTTTTACTCTCAACTATCTATGAATGGTTATCTGTTTACTTGTTTGTGTGTATGGATGTTTGTGGATGTGTGCTAAACTAACAAATACGTGCTTAAATCGATTAAAATGCTATTTGGTAATTTTCGCTTAAGCAATAGGCAAAGTCGATTAAAATTCATGACATAAATTATTTCTGCTTAAGTTGCTGTCAATAAGTGAAGATGCTGTCACGATGTGCCTTGACAGCAAGTTTCTTAGACGACACAATGGAAAAAGTCTCTGTCATGAAATTTAAAGGAAATTGTATAAATTGCTTAGTGATGACAGTATGTTCTTGCGATGATGTTACTGTCAAGCAAAACCTGCTGTCATCCTCTCAAAATTACTAATGAATTTGTTATAGCGCACAGGTTACTGTCAAGATTAGTGGACCGAATTAATTGGGATTTTACCTCCACGATTTACAGCCACTAAAAAGTAACTACCCACGACACCACGTGACTGAATAATGGGCTAAGACATTGCTACTTTCCCTTTTTCAGTAAAACATTTGCTATTTTCATGAAAGCAACTGTCAAACACACAAACACTTAACTCTCAACAGAGCCTCTCTCTCTCAAAAGCAAAAATCTCTCTCCAAAGCTTAAAGCAAGAAATGGCACCCAAACAATCCTCTTCTCAAACAAACTTTGCTGGTATTCTTACTGCTGAAGATGCTGGTGAAGGTTTTAAAGGACCCGTATCCTAAAAAGCATAATGTAATGTAATATGTAATAGAGGACATATATAACTCAACTAGGATAAAAGATAAATAATATTAACTCTATACAGGGATCGTGAAAGTTGAAGAACAGGCATCAACAAGGATCAAGTCGCTGAAAGAAGTTCATTAACATGATCAAGCCTCAGTGACAGAATAAGATGTACAGATGATTCAGTTGAAGGGCCAAAAGATTACAGTGGTCTTAAAGACATGATACAAAGACCATGAGTGAATGTTAGTCGTCTGTGAACCAGACCAGTTGCACTAGGCGTCAACACTTCACAAAGGAAACGAAGTCTCTAACTCAGAAAAACTGTTAAGAGGTATGATTGAGTTTAGAGCAGTATTGATATCCTCCATTTTGGAAGCTGTATATTTAAGGATTTCAAATTAAGAGAAAAATGAATAGTATTCAAAACCACTATTCATATGAATAGTAACCGAAATCACTATTCACATGAATAGTAACCGAAATCAATATTCATATGAATAGTACTATTCATATGAATAGTAATCGAAATTACTATTCATGAATAGTACCCAAAAGTACTATTCAATCAGGTGGGGCCCACATGAATATAAATGTTGATAGAAGAAATGAAAGTCTTCGTGCAGAATGTTCAAAGATTGAAAACTGAAGGCAGCAGGCGGAGACTAAAGACTGATAAAAAAAATGTCATCAGTTACGTTATATTAATCAGCATAGTAACTTTCTATAATCTATAAATAGGCCTGTTGTATTTCATTTCAAAACACACCTCAATACACAACTTTCTATTCTCTCTCTTATATCTTCTCTGTGTAAGCTGCTAGATAGTCCATCTAGTAGGAAAGCCGGCTTAGCCCGCTTTCAGGAAGTGTCGGGAGAAAGTCTTCGTGCCTAAACTATCCTAGGAGTGTTTGATTTTGTAGCTGATCCATAGGATTAGATTGTGTAACAAACCTCCGGGTTTTATCTATTAAAAGATATTTCCCAAACAGTTGTGTTATTTCGATTCAGTATTTTTGATTTCATATCCACATCAAAAATTGAAATATTTTTTAAATAACGTATTCAATCCCCCTTCTACGTTATTCTGGACCTAACAATTGGCATCAGAGCCACTCTGTTATTATACAATAGTTAAGATCCAAAAAGCTATACAATCATGACAAAAAAACACAAACTCCAACAACTAGCAGATAAATCAATCAAAGTTCAAATACTCAGGGCATCAGAATATCCCATATGGAAGGTGAAGATGGAAATGTTTCTGGAGGCTACAGATCCAGAGTACTTAGACAGAATCCATGATGGTCCACATAAGCCTACTAAATTGTCTGTTGCAGTTGCTGGAGAGGAACAGAAAACGATTCCAAAGGAGAAGAAAGACTACACCCCTGAAGATATCTCCTCTATTAGCAAAGATGCCAAGGTAAGGCATTTATTACATAACGCCCTTGACAATGTTATGTCTAACAGGGTCATTGGATGCAAAACTACTAAGGAGATTTGGGATGCTTTGGAAGTCATATGTCAAGGAACCAAAGCCATCAAAAAGAACAGGAGAACAATACTCACATAGGAGTACGAGCACTTTGACTCAAATACTGATGAGTCATTAACAGATATATATGATAGATTCCTGAAATTGCTGAATGATCTGTCACTGGTAGATAAAGAGTATGATCTTGAAGACTCCAATCTGAAATTCTTGTTGGCTCTTCCTGAGAAGTGGGATTTAAAGGCCACTACCATCAGAGACAATTATGATCTGCAAGACATGTCTCTTGATGAAATCTATGGAATGCTCAAAACTCATGAGCTTGAGATGGAACAAAGAAGCAAGAGGCATGTAGGCAAGTCTAAGTCAATTGCTCTTAAAGCTGAGGTGAAAGCTTCTAAAGAAGTTGCTGTGAAAAAGAGTCAATCCAATAGAAAGGTTCTTATTACAAAGTCTGATACTGAGTCATCAAACTCTGATGATGACTCAAACTCTGACAATCTCATAGACTATGATGATGATGGCAGTGATGCTGAGATGAAACAACTTGCAGCCTTGATGGTAAGAAGCTTCAAGAAGATGACTTACAAGAACTTCGGGAAAAGAAATAAGTTCACACAAAGAGATTCAAATTTCGAAAAGAAGAATTTTAGAAAAGCCGGGGGAAAGGAAGGCAGGTCTGGGAAAGTGGACAAGTCTAAGATCAAATGCTATAATTGTGGTGAGAAAGGACATTTTGCACCTGAATGCAAGAAAGCCAAAGCTGATAAAGGTCAAGCTTACATCACAAAGAAGAAGGACTGGGCCGACACTTCAGACTTTGAAGATGAGGTGAACTATACCTTGATGGTAAATGCTGATAGTAACTCTGAAGCTACTGAGACCAAGGTACCTCACTCTACTCTAGCTTTTGATACTACTGATATATCTGAGTTAAGACTCTTTCTTAAAAACTTGCATGTTAGCTACAGAGATCAGACTTTAGAAAATGAAAGAATAAAATCTGAAAGTCTAGACCTTAGAAAGAGAAATGACTATCTAGAATTAGAATTATTCCAGATGTTAAAAATTCAGAAAGAGAGAGATGATGCTATTTTTGTTAAAACTGAATAATTGAAAAAGCATGCTTATCTTGAATCCGAACTTGCTAAAGAAAGAAACATTATTAAAACTTGGACTAACTCTGGGAAAACTACTCAGATTATCATAGAGAATGATTGTTGGAAAGAAGGTCTATGTTACACTGATAAAAAGAAAACTGCCAACCTAGAAGCTAAGACCTCTAAACCTTTATTTACTGAAAAGGCTACAAAACCCAAACTTAATCATATGAGGTTTGTACCAAAATCTGACAAACCAAAACAGGATGAAGTCAAATCAGTAAATATTAGTTTAATGTCTCAGAAACAGCTTAAACACAACCTGAAGGAGTTAAAAAGAGTGAACAAGGTAAAAGAACCTAGGAAAAACAGAAATGGAAAGGTAGGCATCAATAAAAGCAACAACTATATGTCCATTCCCAATGCTCCTAGGAAGAAATGTTACAACTGTGAAAATCCTAACCATCTTGCTACTTTTTGCAGGAAGAATAAAAATATAAACTCTATACCTTCTAAGTCAGGAGTTAAGAGTTGTTCAGTTAGGTTTAAGCCACAGAATCCTTGTTTTCACTGTGGTAATATTTGGCATTCTATTTATACATGCAAAGAGTATCATAATTTGTATTATGATTATTATGAAATTTAACCCTCTTTGAATAAATTCACACTACTAGAAAAAGTAGAATAGACATCATCCCTTTTACATCGGTTCCGGATGTACCCGATGTAAAAACTCTCAATGACATCGGTCGAGAAAAAACTGATGTCTTTAATATATTATGAAATCACATTACCAGCAAACTGATGTCATTGACATTTCATTGAAAAATCAATGACATCGGTCAGGAAAAAAACCGATGTCTTTGATACACTATTACATCGGCCAAAAATTAACCGATGTCTAATGTATGCTTAAAAAAAATTTCAGTCCGCGCGCCCCCAATTTTAGTTCCCCCCTTGGCAAATATTTTAGTTCCCCCCTTTATTTCCCCCTTAGCCATTCCCCCCCTTTTTTGAGCTCTTTCAGACAAAAACACGAGCTACACACTCATAATTAAAACAAAATAAACAAAACATAACTCTCTTTTCTCTCCTCTCTCTGGCGACTCGACGACGCTCTCTCTCACCTCTCTCGACAGCCACCCTCTCTCTCTTTCTCTCTCTCTCCCCCTTCTCTCTCTCTCTCTCTGTCACTCTCTTAACCCTAATTTCTCAAACTGCACCTCAGTTGTTAATTAGTCAATTCACTTCACAAATCCATTTGTTTACTGCTTAAAATCTTGAATCGGTAAGTAAGTAAGCTTGCATTCAAATGTAAACTCGAATTATTACTCTGATTTTACCTGTTCTAAATTAGGGATTTTTGTGTTCGAGTTCTTAATTTCTAATTAGTTTTTTCTTTGTTCTTATTAATGCAGGAGCAACATTTTAAAGCTTGAATCGGTGAGTAAACTTGCATGTGTATGTAAACTCAAATTACTTTGATTTTTAGTTCTAAATTGGGGATTTTTGGGTTTGGAAATTTAATTTTCTAATTAGTTTGTTCTTTGTTCTTATTAATTCAGGAACAACATTTAAAAGGAGAATTTGTTTGGGTAAGAATCATTTACCCAATAATTTTATTAATTTGTTTATATTTTTACTTACTAATTTTTTGAATATGTCTGTTTTTTTAGAGAGGATCGAGGAAGAACTTGTTTGGGTAGTGCTCTAAAGCTCAAATTCGTAAGTGTTTATTTGTTTTGACGCTGCTATATATGTTTGAATGTTTATTTATTTTTTATTTTGAGTTAAATCTAACATGCATGTGTTCTTTGTATAACATTCGGTGTCGGAGTCTACATATGTTCGTTAGGATTTCGAAGTCCGCATATGACATATGCATTATCTGCATAAATTGATGTGTTAAATGTTAAGGTTGCATATGTTGTTTTAATATGTTTGTTTCATTTATGTCATTGTGAAAATAAATATGCTTATTGAACATAAATAATATGCTTAAGTTCAATCATTTATTATTCATTTGTGAAAATAATCATATGTTTGTAATCGTTGCTTTTTCACTTGCTCTGTTGCTAGAACTGAATAGTGTATATGATAGTATATATATACTTTCTCTGTTCGCCTGTTCGCTAAGTACATATGTGAATTATAGAAATCGTATACCTTCGTGCCCATTTAAATGTTAATGACATAGCACTTGTTTAAAAAATAAGTTAAACTTAGAACAATACTATAACTATAAATATCAATCTTAACTGAACATTTAACTTAATTACATACATTTAAAAAGAAAAAAGTTATGTGCATTACAACTTAATTATAATATATAATATAAATAATAAATATGCTTATTGAATATAAATAAACCGTTATTTATTTGATATTTAAAATGATAATCTGGTAGGTTGTACGTGTCTCCTCATATATGGACAAGTCATGGATTTTTGCAGATAGGGATTCATTAGAGTATGAAATCGGGGTTGAAAAGTTTTTGATGTATGCCGAAGAAAATTGTAAAGATCCTAAGAAAATACCTTGTCCATGTGCACGCTGCGTCAATTTTAAAAAATTCTCTATCAAGATTATTAGGGGTCATCTGTACGAAAAGGGTTTTAGTTTGGGGTATGTTGATTGGATTTGGCATGGAGCTAAGTCTAGGTCATCTGTTGGTAGCACAGTTGCGGCTTCTAATCAGGAGAATATTTCTGCGTCACAACCATTACAAGCCGGTGATGTACAAGATGTTTGTGAAGCAGCATATAATAATAATAATAATAATAATAATAATAATAATAATAATAATAATAATAATAATAATAATAATAATTGGGGTGATGATTTTGATAAAGATTCAGATGAGTTCAAAAGGTTTTTGGCTGATGCTGAACAACCTTTGTATGAGGGTAGTGAGTGCACTAAATTAGATTCATCGTTGAAATTACATAATTGGAAAGCAAGATTTGGTATAAGTGATAGTGCCTATACAGATTTACTCTCTTCTGTTGGCTCTTTACTTCCTAAAGATCATGTCTTGCCAAGTAATTCATACGCATCCAAGAAAACCCTATCTGATTTAGGCCTAGAATATATAAAATTTCATGCATGTCCAAATGACTGCATTCTATATAGGGGTGTGAATGCCGATGCTTCTGATTGTCCGAAGTGCTACAAATCTCGTTGGAAATTAGGAAAGGATGGTAAACCGAGGGTTAACATTCCGGCCAAAGTAATGTGGTATTTTTCAATCATTCCTAGATTTAAGCGGATGTTTAAATCTGCTTCAACTGCTGCACTAATGACTTGGCATGTTAACCAAAGAAGTCAAGATGGCCTGATGTGCCATCCAGCCGACTCTCCTTCATGGCGGAATATCGATTATAGGTGGCCAACCTTCGGTAGTGAGCCAAGAAACATTCGGTTAGCTCTGGCCGCATATGGTATAAACCCACATACTAATAGCTTAAGCAATAGGTATAGCTGTTGGCCAGTAGTATTGTCAACTTATAATCTTCCTCCTTGGTTATGCATGAAGAGGAAGTTTATGATGTTGACGATATTAGTCTCTGGTCCACATGAGCCAGGTAATAACATTGACGTGTTTTTACAACCGTTAATTGATGATTTGAAGAAGCTTTGGGAAGAAGGTGAACCAAATGTGTACGATGCTAGTACTAAATCTTTTTTCACTTTAAGGGCAATATTAATATGGACGATAAATGACTTCCCGGCATATGGGAATTTGTCTGGATGCGTCAATAAGGGTTATATGGCTTGTCCAGTGTGTGGTGATAATACTGTCGCTAAATATTTACCTCATAGCAAAAAAATGTGTTACCAAGGTCATCGTCGTTATTTGCCTAGGCATCATCCTTATAGGAGGCAAAAGGCAGCTTTTAATGGTGAACAAGAGTTTGGACAAGCGTGTCAACCCCTTTCCGGAGAAGAGGTTTTAATGCAGCAGGAGGAAATAAATTTTACTTTTGTAAATGAAGTAAAGAAGTCAAAGAAGGTGGACTGTGCATAGAAGAAAAAGTCAATTTTTTTGAGCTGGAATATTGGAAATTTCATCATGTTCGTCACTGCCTCGATGTTATGCACATCGAGAAAAATGTCTGTGATAGTTTGATTGGGACACTACTAAATTTAAAATATAAGACTAAAGACAGTGAGGCATCCCGTAATGATATGGTTGAAATGGGCATCAGAAAAGATTTGGCTCCACAAAATGTCGGGAAAAAAAAACCTACCTGCCCCCTTCATCTTTTACTCTTTCAACGGCAGAAAAAAGAAAACTGTTATTATCACTCTCTTCAATGAAACTTCCTTATGGGCATTCATCGAACATTAAAAATTGTGTATCGATGTCCGATTTAAAGTTGTTTGGGTTGAAGTCCCACGACTGTCATGTACTCCTTCAACAGTTGCTCCCAGTTGCAATTCATTCTATTCTCCCAAAAAATGTTAGGGTCAGCATTATAAGGTTGTGTTTATTTTTCAACTCGTTGTGCAACAAAGTTGTAGATGTATCAAAATTGGATAAGTTGCAGTCAGATATAGTATTAACCTTGTGCGAGTTGGAAAAGATATTCCCTCCCTCATTTTTTGATGTAATGATACATCTCACAATCCACTTGGTTAGGGAATTGCATTTGTGTGGACCAGTTTTTTATAGATGGATGTATCCATTTGAACAGTTCAATAAAGTATTAAAAAGTTATGTGCGTAATCGTTATCGTCCGGAAGGTTGTATAGCCGAAAGTTATCTAGGGGAAGAATCTGTAGAATTTTGCACAAAGTTTGTTCGGTAGAGTTGCAAAACTACAGGTCTTCCGACGGATAAAGGTGATCTTTCTGGTCCATTATTTGCAGCTGTAATGAAGTCGGTGGAAGAAAAAGAGCGAGACGAGGCTCATCTACATGTTCTTCTAAACAACCCTGAAGTGTATCCGTACGTTATGTAAGTTAAATTAATTATAGTTTTTACCATTTATCTACTTTTATCAAGTATGTAGTTAGTTTCTAAATTAATATATGTATTTTGCAAGGATGCACAAGGATTTTCTAGAAAGAACTTACCGAGGGAAAAAGAAGACTTTGCAGTGGCTGATTGGAGAGCACAATCGGCAATTTGCTAATTGGTTTGAAAAAAAAGTTAGTGAAAAGATATGCAATGGCGAAGCTGTTTCAGAAACGATAAGATGGTTGGCTGGAAAACCGTCTTACTCTGTTTTGACTTATGAAGGTTTTGTCATTGATGGGGTCCGATACTTCACAAAAGAGCGAGATGATGAAAGGGCTGTTCAAAACAGTGGTGTCGCTGTAGTTGCTAAGACGGTCCAAGTTTCTAGTGCCAAGGATTTAAATCCTGTGGAGAGTGATATGACATTTTATGGCATAATTGAAGAAATATGGGAGCTAGATTATCATTCATTCAAAGCCCCATTGTTCTTGTGTAAATGGGCAGATAGCGATAGAGGCGTCAAGGTGGATGATCTTGGCTTCACACTTGTTGACTTCAGTCGACAAGGTTATAAAAATGATAAATATGTGTCCGTTGACCAAGTGAAGCAAGTTTTATATGTCAAAGATCCCGTTGATGCTGCATGTTCAGTTGTATTAACCTCCACGACTCGAGATTATCACGAGTTGTATAACGATGAGGATTTAGGGGACACGACATTGGAAAATCCTCCATTCTGCTCTGAAATCCCCATAGTCAATGTTGTTGAAGAGGACCCTAGTGCTGGCAATCAAAGAAATGATGTTGAGGGAATTTGGATTAAAAAATGACAGATATTATCTATAGTATCTCTATATTTTGTTTCGTTCCTTTCCATATTTGGTGTGTAATTGTAATAACTTGAAAAGTAATATTATTTTGTGTCACACTTATTACCTTGTTTAATGTGAAGCCCTCATGTAGTCTTGTAAAATCTCTATATTTTTGTACAATGGCCTGATGCTTCATATATAGTAAGATTTCATCATTGTTCCCTGAATTAGGTACAAATTTATAGTCATGCATATTTTTCACTTGTTTTTTCAATCACATTATATGTTGCCTGAATTATCCATTTGTTTCATCATTTCAGGAATTTGCAGAATTGAAGGAGAAATGGCAAAAAAGTAGAAAAAATCTAAAGTACCATCGGAAAAGGGCAATAACAATAATGAAAATGAGAAGCAACTGGAGGTGAAAGTTTTGACACCTGAACCATCAATATCTACACAAGCTACAGACCCCCCCCCCCAAAGAGGCAGACTCTACTATTCCAGAAACAACTACTAGTATGGAATCAAAAAAACAGAAGTCTATAGTAGTGCGAGGTGTTTGTGTTATGCACAAAATGGTGATAAAGAAAGCTAAAGGTAAGAAGTTGAAAGTCAGGTACGATAAAAAAGGAAGGCCAATTGGAGATAGTAGGCATGCCTTGGCGTCGTATGTAGGCATGATTGCTAGAAATTTGGTGCCAATCGATGTTCCATCTTGGCCGAAAGTGGACCCAGAATTAAAAGCAAAGCTATGGGATGATATTGAGGTACAAACAAATCCTATTTTTTTATCCCCCATATTATGTCTTTAACCTCGTAGTCAATTGGTATTAACCTGCTTATCCTTTAGGATACATTCAAAGTGGCTCCGGAAAGTAAGAGGTCAATTCTACAGTCGGCAGGTGTAAAGTGGAGACAATTCAAAACTAAATTAAACACAGAGTTTGTAAAGCCATATATTGGACAGAAGAAAAAGCTGACGAAGCCTCCAAAAAAGTATGCATTTGTTGGTAAGGAGGCTTGGAAGGGATTTGTTGCAGCGAGGACCAGTAATGATTTTGGGGTCTGTTTTACATGTGTTAAATATAATATATATATATATATATATATATATATATATATATATATATATATATATATTTGTAAACTATTAAGCTAAACCTCTGTGATCCATATGATTACATTAATAAAAAAAATTAATATTATTTGTATGCAGGTACTTAGTAAAAAACAAAGTAAGAGAGTGAGGAAGCGAAAATATCCGCACAGATCATCGAGGAAAGGATACGTTGGTTTAGAAGAAGAAGTATGAATTTTTTTTTTGTAATTTTTATTTGTGTTGAATGTCTTGTAATGTTCCATTATTTGTTTGAACGGGTAAAATCAGGGTGTCTGGAGCCTGAAGAAATACCTGATCGAGCAATTATGTGGAAAATGGCCCGTATGCCACCGCTGGGCGAAGAGATTGATGAAGAGCTGGCAGAGAGATTTAAAAGAATTGTAAGTTTTTAATCTTTTCACTTTTTATTTGTAAAATACTCTGTATTAATGGACATCGTACACAAGCATGCTCTGTATATTATACTCTGTATTAATTTTAGTTTTTTTTACTAGGATGATTTGTTGGAAAAGAAGAATAAGGGTGAGTTCAAGCCATCTGGAAGTGAAGATGTGTTTTCTGTAGCACTGGAAACTACTGAGCATTCAGGTAGGGTTCGGGGAGTTGGAAGCTTCGTAACTCCATCAACCTACTTCAATGTGACAAAAGAGAAAAAGACCAGAATTACAAAAGCTGAGTTTGAGAAAACAAAGAACGAGTTTATGTCGCAGATTGCCGAGCTGAAGGCTGAGCTGAGGGCGGTGGTGGCTGGTACATCCAGTCATCACTCACCGATTTTCTCTGACAAATCAAGTTGTCCAGATGAAAAAGGAGAAAAAGAACAGCTTGATGAAGAAAAGAAAAAAAGTGTAAACCTAAATCTGCAAAACTATTGGTGGTGAACGAGGACAAGGAATAAGAGAATGACGATTGTGTTGCTATTGGTCCTATTGACCCTTCTTCACATGGAAATAAGGTAAAAATTTACATGGATGTCTCTCAATGTTGTTTATTTTGTGGATGTCTCGCAATACTTATTAATTGACCTTTACTTGTAAATTTAGAGTCCGCAAAAATGTGAGTTGGCCGTGGACAACATTGAGAACAAGGTAGCATTTGGTATGGTTTTCTCCGAGGGAGACATGTGTAACTCAGTACATGGAGTGCCTCTGCAACCGGGACATGCTCGTGTCTCAGTGGACGGAATTATCAAGGAAGATGCCTTGGTTCCAGTTCCAGTACCTGGTGAAATAGAGATGGTTCGCCAAGCTGTTGGCTCTCTTTTAGCATGGCCTAAAGACTTGATCATCTACACTAATGTAAGTACTGTTATGGTTTTATGATAGCTAATAAAGTGTAGTTTGACGGAATTGCATCTACTTGTTATCATTTCTTTACTTTTTGTGTTTCTTAACCCATTGTTCATTTGTAGAAAATAAAAAAGGAAGTAGTGATTAAGGCAAGGAAGCAAAATAATGAGCTGAATGAGTTTCAGAAAGTGTATGCGATGATGAAGAGTGTCAAGCCAAATAAAAATGTGCCTCGACAGTTCATGTTGCTGCATATGCATGCGGTAACAATTTTGAAACAAAATTCAGAGTCCATTCAGATTGAATGTGATGCTGAGGTGTTTGGTAGGGACAAAACTATATTTTTATTTGATGAAAATGTAATGGCGCTGTTGGAGTTTAATATGATTGGCCAGGCTATAATATCGACCTATATGGCGTAAGTTCTTTCCTCTTTTTTGAATCGTTTATCATATTTTCTATATTTCTATAAGGATATTTTTATGCAAAATGTATTATAAATATGTGTAGGTATTTGCATACCGAGGTTCTCAAGAAAAAAGAAACGGACATGTATGCATTTATTGATCCAGCAGCCTCACATAAACTCGATGATAATTTTGAAGCTTATGTTGTTCAAAGGTTGAAATCTGGACCTTCTCGCATATTCCTCATGCCTCATAACCAAAAGTAAGTGAATTGTTTATATGCAGTTAATTAAGACTTATTATAATATATAGTTGGATCTGTTCGTATTTATTTTAAATTCTCATGACTTTGATTTATTTATAATTAAAACAGTTATCATTGGATTTTGATCATGATTTGGGAATCTGAAATTTTCATTCTCAATCCATTGGCTCACCCGCCACATTTTCCAGAACTAGAAGAATCCTTAGTGCGGTAATTATATTTCTACATTTCGATAACTAGAATGTAGCTTTCATTCTCAATTTATTGAGGTTGTAGTGAGATTTCTCGGGTTTGACACTGCTACTAATTTTCTTCCACAGAGCAGTTAGATCTTATAATGCTCAAACAGGACGGGCCCTCAAAAAACCCATAGTTAAAAATCTTGCCGTAAGTCTTTTGCACACTTTATTTTTAGTAAGTTCTTTGCTGTTAATTTGTTTTCTTTAGCGACTAATCGGTACTTATTATTATTAAAATAGGGATGCCCTAAACAATCGGGTGGTACTGAATGCGGTTATGTTGTCATGCGTTATATGAAAGATATTTTCGAAGACAAGGAAATGAAATACATTGCAAAGGTATATATGCTTTAATTTATGGGTTGACTCAATATGGTTGTTTAAGTACCAATTTAGCATATTGAGTTGTACTTTAAAACCATATTATTTTATATATTGCTAAGGTATATATATGCTTGGTTTCTGTGTGAACAGTGGGCACCTAAGAGTCGCAAGTCTTGCACAAGGGAGGAGCTTGATGACGTGCATCTCGAGGCTCTTGGATACATCCAAAGATTCGTGTACTAGCTAGCTCTATGCCTTTATTTTATTTCATCATGTGAACCTGTGAACCTCCTGAACCTTTGTTTTGTCAGTTTAGTTTTTGTGGTCGATCTGGGCGGGGTTATATATATGTGGAAGGTGGAATTGGTCGATTGTGGATGAAATGTAGGAAGTTCATGTGGATTAATTAAATAGTTATTTTGTAAGGATCGAGTAGTACTTGGTATTGTCATTTGAATGATGAAATGACATTTTGACTTGGTAATTAATATTTTGAGAACCATTATTGGTTGTTTTTCATTTTGGAATGGTTTTGGTTGCATATTATTGTTTTGTTTTGGCTACTATTGTTATAACACTAACACATCAGTTAAACTCAATGAAACCGATGTTTATAATAAGTAGAAACATCATTATTACAAAACAAACTGATGTAATTGACACACATTAACATCATTAACACCAAATAAACTCATGTAATTGAAGCACAAAGGTGCCACATTGTTGATGCTTTTAACATCGGTGACTAACTGATGTTAATATGAATGAAACACATCGGTTATATTCAAGAAAACGATGTCTAACGTACTCTTTGACATCGCTTAGTTTTGAGTAACCGATGTTAAAGATACTATCTAACATCAGTCAGGTTCCTGTAAACGATGTGATAGATACTCATTGACATCGGTTTAAAACCGATGTGAAAAGGATGTGAACGATGTGATAGATACTCTTTGACATCGGTTTAAAACCGATGTGAAAAGGGTTGGACCTTTCTCTACACCCACAAAGACATCGGTTGCAAAATGGCCAGACATCGGTTTTTAGCCGATGTCTATTGACCTGTTTCTAGTAGTGTCAAGATTGATTCTACATGTATAAATTCTGATAAAAAGAATGTTAGCACAAACTCTGATAAGACTTCTGCTGCAAAAGCTAACAAACTTAATAAGGCCAAAGGATCCAAGCAAGTCTGGGTCCTTAAAACTAATCATTAGTGGTCTTTTTGATTGCAGGGTAGCAGGAAAAATATCCTTGTTCTGGACAGTGGATGCTCAGGACACATGACTGGAAATAAAGCCCTGCTATCAGAATTTGTGGAGAAAGCTGGCCCAAGTGTTTCTTATGGAGATGGCAACATAGGAAGGACTCTGGGATATGGCAATATCAATCTTGGGAATGTCATCATTGAAACTGTAGCTCTAGTCTCAGGACTCAAACATAATCTACTAAGTGTGAGTCAAATCTGTGACAGAGGTTATCATGTGGATTTCTTTGAAGAACATGGTGAAGTTGTAAGCAAATCTACAGGAAAAGTTGTTCTGAAGGGATACAGGCATGGTAACATTTATGAAGCCAAGCTTTCAACAAACTCTGATGGCTCTGCAATCTGTCTACTAAGTAGAGCATCAATTGAAGAAAGCTGGGATTGGCACAAGAGACTTTCTCATCTGAATTTCAACAGCATTAATGAGCTAGTGAAGAAAGATCTTGTGAGAGGATTGCCCAAATTAGTTTTTACTCCAGATGGCCTATGTGACTCATGTCAAAAGGCAAAACAAAGAAAAACTTCATTCAAAAGTAAGACTGAATCCTCAATTCTTGAGCCATATCACTTATTGCATGTTGATTTATTTGGTCTAGTAAATATAATATCTATTGGAAAGAAAAGATATGCTTTGGTTATTGTTGATGAATACACCAGATATACATGTGTATATTTCATGCACAAGAAAGAAGAAACTACATCAATCTTAACAGAGCATGTCAGACAACTGGACAAAGGATCTAAGCATACAGTGAAAATCATAAGGAGTGATAATGGCACTGAGTTCAAGAATGTAGCCATGGAAGAGTTTTGTAAAGAAAATGGAATAAAGCAAGAATTCTCTGCACCTGGAACTCCACAACAAAATGGAGTAGTAGAGAGAAAGAACAGGACTCTCATAGAAGCTGCAAGGACCATGCTTGATGAAGCAAAGCTGCCAACTTACTTCTGGGCTGAAGCTATGCAAGCTGCTTGTTTCATACAGAATGTTACACTCATAAACAAGCATGGTAAAACACCATATGAGATGGTGAAAAATAAGAAGCCGAACCTGAAGTACTTTCATGTGTTTGGATGTAAATGTTTTGTTCTTAAGACTCATCCAGAACAGCTTTCCAAATTTGATTTAAAAGCTGATGAAGGAATCTTTGTTGGATACCCACTATCGATAAAAGCATTCAGAGTCTATAATCTGAGAACAAAAGTGGTCATGGAATCTATCCATGTGTCTTTTGATGATAAAAAGATAACAGAACTTGAAGATTTTGATGAACATGACCAGCTGAGATTTGAGAATGAAGAAATAAATGCTGATTTACAAAATTTTGATACTCTTTCAGACTCTATTGTTCAATCTATACCAGTAGATCAAATAGTAGCACATGTTGAGGGGGAGCAAGTGAACGATGAAAATGAACCCCAATCAAGTGAAGAAACGTCAAAGAATGCATCTACTGCTAATGATGCATTAAACTCTGATTCATCAAACTCTGAAAGCAACAGCTCGGGGGGAGCAAACAATGATTTTGGATCTACTAGTCACCACACTCAACACAATTATGAACTTGGGGAATCATCAAGATCAAATCTGCCAAGACAAAGGGTATGGAGTAAAGTGCATCCCTTTGAACAGATCATTGGTGAACCGGACAAGGGTGTACAGACTAGAAGAGCAACACAGAATGAATGCAATTTCGCAGGATTTTTATCTCAAATTGAACCTAAAAAGGTTAATGAAGCTCTTGATGATCCAGATTGGGTAACTGCAATGCAGGAAAAACTCAATCAGTTCGAAAGGCAAAAAGTTTGGAAGCTAGTGCCAAGACCAAAAGATAAATCTGTAATTGGCACTAGATGGGTGTTTAGAAATAAACTGGATGAAAATGGTATTGTTACGAGGAACAAGGCTCGATTGATAGTAAAGGGTTACTCTCAAGAAGAGGGAATTGATTATGATGAAACCTATGCTCCAGTTGCAAGGCTTGAAGCAATCAGGATGTTCTTAGCATTTGCTGCACACTCCAACTTTAAGGTTTTTCAGATGGATGTGAAGAGTGCATTTTTGAACGGAGATGTAGAGGAAGAAGTCTATGTTGAACAACCCCCTGGGTTCGAAGACAAGGAATTTGAAGGTTTTGTGTACTTTCTCTTCAAAGCTCTCTATGGTCTCAAGCAAGCCCCTCGAACATGGTATGATACTCTCTCCAAGTTCTTACTTGAAAATGGATTTACAAGAGGTATCATCGACAAAACTCTCTTTCATAAAAAGCATAAAAATGATATAATTCTGGTGCAAGTATATATGGATGATATAATATTTGGTTCTACTAATGATTTGTTATGCAAGAGATTTGCTAAGCTAATGCAGAGTAAGTACGAGATGAGCATGATGGGTGAGTTGTCCTTCTTCCTTGGACTTCAAGTTGTTCAGAAGCCTGATGGCATTTTCATTTGCCAATCAAAATACATAAAGGATCTTCTGAAGAAGTATGGGATGGAAGAAGCAGCTACTTCCAAGACCCCAATGCCAACTGCTGTCAAACTTGATCAAGACAAATCTGGTAAGTCAGTTGACATCACGAAGTATCGAGGTATGATCGGCTCTCTCTTGTACTTAACTGCTAGTAGACCAGATATTATGTTCGCAACTTGTCTATGTGCTAGATTCCAGGCTAACCCTAAAGAGTCACATCTTATAGCTGTTAAACGTATTTTCAGATACCTAAAGGGAACCCCCAATCTTGGGATTTGGTACCCTAAAGGAACAGGTTTGACCTAATTGGCTACACAAATTCTGACTTCGCAGGTTGTAAGATTGATCGGAAAAGTACTTCTGAAAGCTGTCAGTTTCTAGGAAGAAGGTTGGTATCTTGGTACAACAAGAAGCAACACTCAGTATCTACCTCAATAGCCGAAGCAGAATACATTGCTGCAGGTAGTTGTTGTGCTCAGATCCTGTGGATGAGGAATCAACTTCAGGACTATGGACTAATATTGGACAAAATTCCAATTCTATGCGACAACACGAGTGCCATTGCCAACAATCCAGTTCAACACACCAGGACTAAGCATATTGATATCAGGTATCATTTCTTACGAGAGCATGTCATGAATGGAACTGTGGTATTATATTTTGTTCCCATAGATGAACAAATTGCAGACATCTTTACTAAACCACTGGATGAATCCACTTTCTCCAGGTCAGTTGGTGAACTTGGGATGTTAAATCTGTCTAATTAATTTTGGATAATCAATAACTGCAATTTGTTATAAGTTCACATGTATTTTTAAATGTCCATATATATGTTTAGGCATGTGAATTTATTTGCATCCAGTCTTCATATCATAGTTATCTCTATATTAATAACCATGCTTATAAATGCCATATTTTATGGTAATTAGTTAGTAAATAATTGTGTTAATTGTAGCATAATTTAATAAATATTTTATTAACATATATCAATTAATGATATTTTGTTAATTTTATGTCTATTTAATTGTGAGTTTATCTGATTATTGTGGATTATTTCTTGATTCACTGCGTGATTATTTTTAAATCCATAATAATTAGAAGTATTAAATATGTGTATATGTGTATAGGCTGATAGGTCTTGGTGATAAGATGTTTTTCGGCTGACAGGTTTCGGCGATAAGATGTTTTTTCGGCTAATAAGGGTGTTAGGTGAGAAATTATTGAGCGGTGTTAGTTTTTCAAACATAACCTATCACTATTATACCTAACCCACTAAACCTTGAAACCTTATAAATGATGAGTTTTTGTTTGTGTTTAACATCATCATTTTTCAGATATACAGAGCATATACACACAATTGCTGAATATTTCGAGCTTTGATCGGAAATATCTCTCAATCTAGCTGGTAGTTTTTAGATCGGATTTCATATTCTTGCTTTATACATCATCCTTTATAAAAACTAACCCTTGTTTTTGAGTTTCCTCAAAGTTTTGAAAATGGCATTGCAGGGAAGCTTTTTAATTGCTAAAGTTAATCCTGTTTCCATTCAGCAAATCGAAACCATTCAGGATGAGCAATTTCGGGCTTGGACACAATTTCTGAATGAACATTCATTAATTCGCTATGATTTAGTTACACCAGTGCAGCTTAACCATGATGCATTGCGTGAACTTTATTGCAGTGCGGTTAACACTTCTGGACAAGACGGGTGTGCATTCACATATCGACTGTTTGGTAGGTCGATTAGGGTCACTGAATGAGATGTTAATCGAATTCTTCATTTTCCTATGGAAAATCTCGTTTCTGATCCTACCCTTGAAGAGATTGAAATGTTCTTTCGTTTTATAAGGTACCAAGATGGCAATTTCAATACTGGTACTCTTTCAAGAATGTTTCTAAACCAGTATTGGAATTTCTTCTTTCACACTATTAACCATGTTTTTTCCTCAGATAGAACAAATCAAGATCGAACACCTGAATTTATTCAAAAAATAGGGTATGCGGTCGCCAACAATTTGAGGATTAATTTTGGAAAAATAGTACTTGGTCAAATCATTTTAAAGATGAAACACTTGGGAACAAGAGATGTTCAGACTCAAAATGTCAAATGTCTATATCCAAGGTTTCTACAGCAAATATTAAATGATTTTTTGAATGATGAAGACAGGGTACGCTTGGAAAATG
Organism: Kitagawia praeruptora; assembly: GCA_037693485.1. Lineage (NCBI taxonomy): Eukaryota > Viridiplantae > Streptophyta > Magnoliopsida > Apiales > Apiaceae > Kitagawia > Kitagawia praeruptora. The sequence continues at coordinate 134,482,341 of CM075345.1, forward strand.
GTCAAAAGGTGGAATGTTCTTCCATGAAGACGAATGTAATTAATTACATAAGCAAAAAGAAATATACTGATGTGCCTACAGTCCTAACTGAATATCTAAAGACTGTCCCACTTCCGTTGTTACCATGACCAATGAGAGCAGGTATACGACAAGGTAATATTTCAATCCCTGATATTCCAACCTCTGTATTCCCTATTGTGTCATAGGAAATACAGTTTCTACAGCCCCTAGTGGCCATCTTACCCGACCAAGAGCAGGAAATCCCACCGACTCTAACACAGGTCGAAGAACCCATTCTACAAATGCAAACACAAACACAACAAACTCCTACACCTCAATTGTCACTTATACACCTCAATTGTCACTTAAACGACCAGCCATCAACACTTTTGAGGGAGATAGTGCCTCAGCAGCACCACATAAGGAGTTAGTTACATCAGCCGCTCTACCTCATTCTAAACGGAGTAAACCCAATGAACACGAGGTAACGGCAACTGTTAGTGAAACAATTCTTTCTTATCCAATGAGTGCAAATGTAAATGAGGTTGAATTGATGGGAGCAACTATCTTGAGTTCCATTTCACGGAACATACGAGTGGTTGATGATCTTTCTAAAGATCAAATGCCTTCACAGGAATCCGAGGTGGAATTACCTACCTCAATAACTGCTGGTGAATCTTCCATTTTACGGAAAGATCCATCGGTGGGTGGTTCTTTTATGAACCAAGTGTCTTCACAGACATATGAGGGAAACTTGGGTTTTGTGCCATTCAATCGATTCAAGTTTAACCTCCCAGAGGGAAAATCTCTGGATCTCTTTCGAGATTTACCACTATTTACCAGTGGTCGGCAACTCGCTTCACGCGAGGACGGAAGCTCACGAACTTTCATTGCACCATCCGTGACCTCTGAAAAAGGGGCTAGGATGATTTCATTTACAGGTACACATATCGGTGGAAGCTCTAGAGTAGAGTTGAGAGAAACACGAACAGAACATGTAAGTGTAACCCAAACCACTAAAACGAGTGAATATAGAGTGTTGAGTGAAACACCTGCAGAACATACAAGTGAGCAACCTACTCAACCACATGCACCTATAACTAGAAAGGAATACAGCAGACTCCTTACACGGGTCCAAACAATGAAGAAAGAGTTGTAAAATATCTGTAAGTCCATTGCAGAAATAAAAAATTTGCAACTTATTCAACATGATGCATTCCAGGTTCAATTAAGTTCCATGGCATCCCAGTTTAGTCATGCAATTCATTCCTTGGGGAAGACAGCTTCGTCTAATTTACCAACTCCACATCCTACTACTCTGGAGGATAACCCAATTGAGGGGGAGAAGGTGGATGATCAAGAAAAATCTACTAGGCGTAAGGGCAAGAAAAAGGTTGTTGACATGGAATTAACTTTATTTTGGGAAAAGAAAAGCTAATGGGAGTATTAGTGCTATGTGGAAAGAAAGCAAGGCAAACTTGAAGATATGTTCAGTCTAGAGGAACATTGTCTTGCACTTGATTTAATTTTAGAAATCTGGAAAATGTATATATATAATCCAGAATGCACTTTAATATTATTTGTCTTTGTATTTTTTTGTATCAGTTGAGTTATCCTCTAGGAATTTGCTTGTCAAACCCTAACTATCAAATAGGGGGAGATTGTAAAGCATAATGTAATGTAATATGTAATAGAGGACATATATAACTCAACTAGGATAAAAGATAAATAATATTAACTCTATACAGGGATCGTGAAAGTTGAAGAACAGGCATCAACAAGGATCAAGTCGCTGAAAGAAGTTCATTAACATGATCAAGCCTCAGTGATAGAATAAGATGTATAGATGATTCAGTTGAAGGGCCAAAAGATTACAGTGGTCTTAAAGACATGATACAAAGACCATGAGTGAATGTTAGTCGTCTGTGAACCAGACCAGTTGCACTAGGCGTCAACACTTCACAAAGGAATCGAAGTATCTAACTCAGAAAAACTGTTAAGAGGTATGATTGAGTTTAGAGCAGTATTGATATCCTCCATTTTGGAAGCTGCATATTTAAGGATGTCAAATTAAGAGAAAAATGAATAGTATTCAAAATCACTATTCATATGAATAGTAACCGAAATCACTATTCACATGAATAGTAACCGAAATCAATATTCATATGAATAGTACTATTCATATGAATAGTAACCAAAATTACTATTCATGACTAGTACCCAAAAGTACTATTCAATCAGGTGGGGCCCACATGAATATACATGTTGAAAGAAGAAATGAAAGTTTTCGTGCCGAATGTTCAAAGATTGAAAACTGAAGGCAGTAGGCGGAGACTGAAGACTGTTAAAAAAACGTCATCAGTTACGTTATATTAATCAGCATAGTAACTTTCTATAATATATAAATAGGCCTGTTGTATTTCATTTCAAAACACACCTCAACACACAACTTTCTATTCTCTCTCTTATATCTTCTCTGTGTAAGCTGCTAGATAGTCCATCTAGTAGGAAAGTCGGCTTAGCCCGCTTTCAGGAAGTGTCGGGTAGAAGGTCCTCGTGCCTAAACTATCCTAGGAGTGTTTGATTTTGTAGCTGATCCATAGGATTAGATTGTGTAACAAACCTCCGGGTTTTATCAATTAAAAGATATTTCCCAAACAGTTGTGTTATTTCGATTCAGTATTTTTGATTTCATATCCACATCAAAAATCAAAATATTTTTTAAATAACGTATTCAACCCCTCTTCTACGTTATTCCGGACCTAACATATCCTTTATCAACAAGTCCTATCTGGGTAATGCTATAACATCTACACCATCTTTAAACCTAGAAAGACTTGAAGAATTCTGGAACACTGCCCATGTTCCAGGAGGTGCAGGTAATGACACCATAAATTGCTCAATCAAAGGAGTTACTCGCACTCTCACAATTAAAGGCATCAACGAAGCTTTAGGAACTGGACTGCAAGCTAAAGAATCATACAAGGAACTTGCAAGTGATGAAACCCTAAAGAAGTTTTTCTTGAAAATTAGGTATTCTGATCATGTTCTTGAAGAGGGTACAACAAAATGGTACTCTACTGGTGAAATGGACAAAAAGCATTTGAGAAAAGATTGGAGCATGGTTTTTTATGTCATGTTGAAGGTTTTCTCAACCAAAACCACTGGCTGGAATGAAATTCCCTCCTATATCAAGAAGCTCACTCACTCTCTAGTCCATGGATACAAAGTGGATGTAGGAAAGTTGCTTATAAGCCAACTCAAGTCAGCTCTGAGCAGGAAGGTACATGTATATCCTCGATTTCTTACAATGTGTTTGAACTCATTATGTGGTATTGATGATAATGCATCTCTCACTATAGAATGCAATGTTTTGAAAAGAAATACACACACATCACTCAATTCACAAAATTCAAATGCACATATTCCACTCTGTTTCACCAAGCACATGGATGATCAAGAGCCTAATCTTGATGTAGCATTACCCTCTAGGTATGTTGTCTTTTCCCTTGAGAATGAAGCTGAATTAGACCCAAATTCAGTTCACCCACATTCTACTCAATACATTCCTATCAGATCATCTAGACAACCAAAGACCACAAAAACAACTCTGCAAGAATCCAAGAAAAGACCCTTGGAAACTGGTGTTGGTAGTAGTTCTGAGAATGTTGAGAGAGAAACTACACATGATGCAGCAAATAAGGATGTTAGTGAAAGTGAACCCATAGTGGTTCCTCTTGAGCCTAAGAAGAAGAGAGCTAAGAGGGGCAAAGCCACTGTTAGCCACCCCATAGTCTCACAAAAGGTTGTGGAGGATAAAAGGGAATTAAACACATCCCTAGGTGCTTCTTCTCAATAAGAAGTATCTATTGAAATTGGCCTATCTCCCAAGGCATCATTTAAAGAGTCAGCACAACCTCATGTACTCACTCATGAGGAGCCTACACTTGCAGAAATGCACACAGAGTTAGGGCACAGTGAGGGTCATGAAACTTCTACTCTTGATGTTCCACAAGTTACCCCTATGGAATAGTCAAAAATCTCTTCTATACCATCATCTTCTTTATTCTCTAATCCATCAATTATTTCTTCTCAACAACCTAGAGAAGGGGACAGTCCCAACCCTTCAGGTTTTGATCATCCATCTCAAGTCATGGATGAGCCCCCATCAAGTGGTCCACAAGAACCCATTTCTCAAAGTGAAATGGATACCACTCCCTCAAACACTGAGCTAGATCAAGATGGTACTCTGCCAGAAAATGAAACAGCCAACATCTTGGTCGAACTCCAAAGAGCAACTGACCTTCAGGAAGTTGCTATCACAGCCTCAGTTGCTGTCAAAGACACCACAAAAGTTGCTGTCAACCCACCTGTGGACATTAACATTTTGGGTAAAGATGTTGTCACCTCTACACAACTTGATCATGATACTGTAATTGTTGAAGATGCTTCAGATGATGATCAAATGACTATCTCTGCTTTGAAGGTACAATCTAAACTTTCTACTTCTTCAACTAAAATGCATGCAAGTACTGCTCATAGCCATGCATCTAGGATGAGTGAGGGAGTGAAAAGAAAAAGAGAGATAAAAGAAAAGAGAGGTGAGCATAAAAATGAAAGGCAGCCAAACGAGCTGGCAAAAGGTAAGGGACATGAGCATGTCCAGAGTGAAATTGGGGGAACCTCACACACAAAGGCACTTGGCCTTGAGAGTCATTCTTTGAGGAGTGATGAGATCACTCAAAAAAACAATGAGAGTGTGAGAAACCCTATAGCCTCCTTGCCCCAGTCTCTTTCTTTGCCATAAAAAAGATTGAGAACTGGTGATCCTTCTAAACAAGCAGAATCAAGGTTGGAATCCCTTGAGGGCAGATGTGCATCCATGGAAGCTAAACTTGGTACTCTATCCACTATGGTAGCTACTGGTTTTGTTGAGATTCAATAGACTCTTCTATCATTTTTTGCTATCCTTGGTGCTACCAACTCAACTATATGGGAGAAAGTGGTAGATCAGAATAAGGGTGGAGAGAAAGTGGTAGATCAGAATGAAGTGGTAAATCAGAATGAAGCAACCCTGGTGGAGAAGGAGAAACAAGGTGGAGCTAGAGGTGAGGGGGAGCCAAGAAGTGAGGGGGAGCAAGTTGTGGAAGAAGGTGGAGATGGAAGTGAGGGGGAGCAAGAGGAAGAAGAAAGAAACTTTGGTGAAGAACTGAAGGAAGCTGGAATTGGTGAGTTGATTGAAGGAGAAATAGATGGTGAGGCAGTGTTGTTATCTAAAAAAGTATTGGAGCAATTAAAGAAGACTCAAAAGTCTGAGAGAACAGTACTGCCACCACTGAAAATCAATGAGCCAAATCTTGAGGAAGTCGAAGCTCCATTCCAGAAGTTGCAGAAGGAATGGAGAGAAAAAGATATTCAAAATGCTCTGGGTAAAGGCAAAGGCAAAATGCCTGAGTATGTGAACATATCTACTGGAACTACTTGGTCAGATGGAAGTGAATATGCCCTTGAAGATGCAGAATTGATGATGGTTGACCACATGGAGAGTACTTTGAACAACAAAGATGAAGATTTAAGTAAGTTGGTGGATGAATCAATTAGTGAAGCAGGGGGAGCTTTTACAAAATCGGCATCAACACTGAAAAGCAAAGTAATAAGTATCTCTATGAGAATCAACTTGGAAAGAAGGTGGGCTGTTCAAGTTTATCTGAAGAACCGTTTGACCATATTCATCACAATGCAACTTTTACAAAGTCTGCATGCTAGAGTACTCCAAGTCCTTCGAACATTGGTAGTCAGAAACTCAACAACCTTCAATGATAGTCTGATAGCATAAATTAAAAGGATGGTTGAAGACAAACTCCCTGAGGTGATTCAAAATCCTTATGGTGTGTGTTTCAGAAGGATCACAAAGACAGGAGCAAGAAGGTTGGATTTCTTACCATTGGATAAAGTGTCAAGACTAAGCACTGAAACAATCATGATAGTGCTGAAGAAAATTCTCAAATCCAGTATCACCAGTGACAAGGTTAAAGCTGTCAAGGATATTCACAGGCTATTAGCAAAAAGAGATGAGGAAATCAGCTCAATCATAAAGAAGCTGATCTCTGATGCTGATGCCAAGATAGGAGGAAGCTGCACCTATGATGATACTTTGGATGATGATGAGGATGAAATTGGAGGAAGTGGTGGACCTGGAGAAATCAGGAGTTCTAGAAGAGAAGCCTCTGAGAATGTTGCTACACAAACTCAGATGGATGCTACCTAAGAAGAGCAAGAAACTCCCAGTACAAAAAAGAAAGATGCTGTCAATGATGAAGGGGAGTTAGAAATTCTTGAAGCCTTGGAGGCAAGTATCTTGAGACTTGTAGTTGAATGTTTTGATGCTGAAAAAGATACTGTCAACAAGGATACTGTCAAAATGGCTGGAGACACCCAAGTGAAAGATGCTGTCAATGATGAAGGGGAGTTAGAAATTCTTGAAGCCTTGGAGGCAAGTATCTTGAGACTTGTAGTTGAATGTTTTGATGCTGAAAAATATACTATCAACAAGGATACTGTCAAAATGGCTGGAGACACCCAAGTGAAAGGGAAGACAGTTGCAGCAGCAAGGAAAAAAAAGCATGGAGCAGTTTTGACAGAGAAGCCCATTAACAAGAGAAAAGTAAATAGTTTTGAACTATTGAAAAACTCAATAGATGGGAGCATTACATCTGTCTCAGTGGAACTGGACCCAGTCAACAACAACATACGCAAGTATGATCTCAAAGACTGTAGAACTACATGCATAACTGTAGAACCAGATTTCACTATGGAGATAGTTTCACATGTGGTAGGTATTCGTGATCTTTCATGCAAAACGGTAAAGGTAAGGAGAAGAATTGATTTCTTCGTTCTGGAAAGGATGATCTCTCTCATGGAAACAGACCAAGATGTTTCCAGCAGTATCTTAGAGCATGTCAAAGAATATTATGCTAAAAGATATACTGAATTTTATGAGAATTATGGTGATTGGAGAGAACATGATGATGCAGACCTTGAAGTTAGTTCTGATGGGGAACCACTGCCTGATGTGAGCCTTACAGAAGCACATCGTCCTTTTACAAAGGCTGGCATGGCTGAATATGAAGTAGAACAAGCTTTTCAGGCTGCTAGAGCTAAATCATCCCAACCTACCAAACGTACCAAACCTGCCAAGCAAAGTGCTGATGACCTGGAAGCTCTACTGAAGGAAAGCCACAAGAAAATCAACAAGCTATTCAGTGAGGAAGCAGGTTATCAGCCCTGTGTACTGGTTAATCCTCTGAGAATCAAAGATGATAAGTAAGAAATCTATGTTGATAGTTTTCATAAACTGAGGACCACTATACTGAAGGATCTCTACTGAAAAGTTGTTGGATCAGTTCATAAGCTCGAAATGCTAGTTGCTTGGGAACTAGAGGTTATATTTGATCAAAGGAGAGATGAAGATCCAAAACTAGAAAGAAAGATAAGAGCATCTCTGAATGCTTTTCCTGGAAGGAGATTCAAGATCATCCAAGGAATTATGAAGTTCAGAACATAAACTTATGATTTTGAAACTTGGTTTGATCTAAAAGATGCTGAAGTATTTCCTTCTCTAGTGATTCAAGGGTACATTGAAGACATTGAAGATGATGCCAGATCACGAGAAGAAAAAGATTTGCCATTTCTTGTTGGGTTCAACTAAAGCTTTTTCTTGATTCAACAAAAATCTCTCTCCAAAGCTTAAAGCAAGAAATGACACCCAAACAATCCTCCTCTCAAACAAACTTTGCTGGTATTCTCACTGCTGGAGATGCTGGTGAAGGTTTTAAAGGACTCGTATCCTTTATCAACAAGTCCTATCTGGGTCATGCTATAACATCTACACCATCTTTAAACCTAGAAAGACTTGAAGAATTCTGGAACACTGCCCATGTTCCAGGAGGTGCAGGTAATGACACCATAAATTGCTCAATCAAAGGAGTTACTCGCACTCTCACAATTAAAGGCATCAACGAAGCTTTAGGAACTGGACTGCGAGCTAAAGAATCATACAAGGAACTTGAAAGTGATGAAACCCTAAAGAAGTTTTTCTTGAAAATTGGGTATTCTGGTCCTGTTCTTGAAGAGGGTACAACAAAATGGTACTCTACTGGTGAAATGGACAGAAAGCATTTAAGAAAAGAATGGAGCATGGTTTTTGATGTCATGTTGAAGGTTTTCTCAACCAAAACCACTGGCTGAAATGGAATTCCCTCCTATATCAAGAAGCTCACTCACTCTCTAGTCCATGGATACAAAGTGGATGTAGGAAAGTTGCTTATGAGCCAACTCAAGTCAGCTCTGAGCAGGAAGGTACATGTATATCCTCGCTTTCTTACAATGTGTTTGAATTCATTATGTGGTATTGATGATAATGCATCTCTCACTATAGAATGCAATGTTTTAAAAAGAAATACACACACATCACTCAATTCACAAAATTCAAATGCACATATTCCACTCTGTTTCACCAAGCACATGGATGATCAAGAGCCTAATCTTGATGTAGCACTACCCTCTGGGCATGTTGTCTTTTCCCTTGAGAATGAAGCTGAATTAGACCCAAATTCAGTTCACCCACATTCTACTCAATACATTCCTATCAGATCATCTAGACAACCAAAGACCACAAAAACAACTCTGCAATAATCCAAGAAAAGACCCTTGGAAACTGGTGTTGGTAGTAGTTCTAAAAATGTTGAGGGAGAAACTGCACATGATGCAGCAAATAAGGATGTTAGTGAAAGTGAACCCATAGTGGTTCCTCTTGAGCCTAAGAAGAAGAGAGCTAAGAGGGGCAAAGCCACTGTCAGCCACCCCACAGTCTCACAAAAGGCTATGGAGGATAAAAGGGAATTAAACACATCCTTAGGTGCTTCTTCTCAATAAGAAGTATCTATTAAAACTGGCCTGTCTCCCAAGGCATCCTGTAAAGAGTCAGCACAACCTCATGTACTCACTCATGAGGAGCCTACACTTGCAGAAATGCACACAGAGTTAGGGCACAGTGAGGGTCATGAAACTTCTACTCTTGATGTTCCACAAGTTACCCTTGTGGAACAGTCAAAAATCTCTTCTGTACCATCATTTTCTTTATTCTCTAATCCATCAATTGTTTCTCTCAACAACCTAGAGAAGGGGACAGTCCCAACCCTTCAGGTTTTGATCATCCATCTCAAATCATGGATGAGCCCCCATCAAGTGGTCCACAAGAACCCATTTCTCAAAGTGAAATGGATACCACTCCCTCAAACACTGAGCTAGATCAAGATGGTACTCTGCCAGAAAATGAAACAGCCAACATCTTGGTCGAACTCCAAAAAGCAACTGACCTTCAGGAAGTTGTTGTAATAGCCTCAGCTGCTGTCAAAGACACCACAAAAGTTGTTGTCAACCCACCTGTGGACAGTAACATTTTGGGTAAAGATGCTGTCACCTCTACACAGCTTGATCATGATACTGTAATTGTTGAAGATGCTTCAGATGATGATCAAATGACTATCTCTGCTTTGAAGGTACAATCTAAACTTTCTACTTCTTCAACTAAAATGCATGCAAGTACTGCTCATAGCCATGCATCTAGGATGAGTGAGGGAGTGAAAAGAAAAAGAGAGATAAAAGAAAAGAGAGGTGAGCATAAAAATGAAAGGCATCCAAACGAGCTGGCAAAAGGTGAGGGACTTGAGCATGTCCAGAGTGAAATTGAGGGAACCCCACACACAAAGGCACTAGGCCTTGAGAGTCATTCTGTGAGGAGTGATGAGATCACTCAGAAAAACAATGAGAGTGTGAGCCTCCTTGCCCAGTCTCTTTCTTTGCCATCAAAAAGATTGAGAACTGGTGATCCTTCTAAACAAGATGAATCAAGGTTGGAATCCCTTGAGGGCAGATGTGCATCCATGGAAGCTAAACTTGGTGCTCTATCCACTATGGTAGCTACTGGTTTTGATGAGATTCAACAGACTCTTCTATCATTTTCTATTATCCTTGGTGCTACCAACTCAACTAAAGGGGAGAAAGTGGTAGATCAGAATAAGGGTGGAGAGAAAGTGGTAAATCAGATTGAAGCAACCCTGGTAGAGAAGAAGAAACAAGGTGGAGCTACAGGTGAGGGGAGCCAAGAAGTGAGGGGGAGCAAGTTGTGGAAGAAGGTGGAGATGGAAGTGAGGGGGAGCAAGAGGAAGAAAAAAGAAACTTTGGTGAATAACTGAAGGAAGCTGGAATTGGTGAGTTGATTGAAGGAGAAATAGATGGTGAGGCAGTGTTGTTATCTAAAGAAGTATTGGAGCAATTGAAGAAGACTCAAAAGTCTGAGAGAACAGTACTGCCACCACTGAAAATCAATGAGCCAAATCTTGAGGAAGTCGAAGCTCCATTCCTGAAGTTGCAGAAGGAATGGAGAGAAAAAGAAATTCAAAATGCTCTGGGTAAAGGCAAAGGCAAAATGCCTGAGTATGTGAACATATCTACTGGAACTACTTGGTCAGATGGAAGTGAATATGCCCTTGAAGATGCAGAATTGATGATGGTTGACCACATGGATAGTACTTTGAACAACAAAGATGAAGATTTCAGTAAGTTGGTGGATAAAACAATTAGTGAAGCAGGGGGAGCTTTTACAAAATCGGCATCAACACTGAAAAGCAAAGTAATAAGTATCTCTATGAGAATCAACTTGGAAAGAATGTGGGCTGTTCAAGTTTATCTGAAGAACCGTTTGACCATATTCATCACAATGCAACTTTTACAAAGTCTGCATGCTAGAGTACTCCAAGTCCTTCGAACATTGGTAGTCAGAAACTCAACAACCTTCAATGATAGTCTGATAGCACAAATTAAAAGGATGGTTGAAGACAAACTCCCTGAGGTGATTCAAAATCCTTATGGTGTGTGTTTCAGAAGGATCACAAAGACAGGAGCAAGAAGGTTGGATTTCTTACCATTGGATAAAGTGTCAGGACTAAGCACTGAAATAATCATGATAGTGCTGAAGAAAATTCTCAAATCCAGTATCACCAGTGACAAGGTTAAAGCTGTCAAGGATATTCACAAGCTATTAGCAAAAAGAGATGAGGAAATTAGCTCAATCATAAAGAAGCTGATCTCTGATGCTAATGCCAAGATAGGAGGAAGCTGCACCTATGATGATACTTTGGATGATGATGAGGATGAAATTGGAGGAAGTGGTGGACCTGGAGAAATCAGGAGTTCTAGAAGAGAAGCCTCTGAGAATGTTGCTACACAAACTCAGATGGATGCTACCCAAGAAGAGCAAGAAACTCCCAGTACAGAAAAGAAAGATGCTATCAATGATGAAGGGGAGTTAGAAATTCTTGAAGCCTTGGAGGCAAGTATCTTGAGACTTGTAGTTGAATGTTTTGATGATGAAAAAGATATTGTCAACAAGGATACTATCAAAATGGCTGGAGACACCCAAGTGAAAGATGTTGTCAAGAGCCAAACAGAAGAAGTTGTCAAAGATGCTGTCATGAAAGATGCTATCAAGAGTCAACTTGAAGAAACTGTCAAAATACGAAAGCTTGCTAAGAACTTCACGCCTAACAGAAGAAAGATAAGAGCACAAGCCTATCGTACAACTAAGATAAAAGGGAAGACAGTTGCAGCAGCAAGGAAAAAGAAACATGGAGCAGTTTTGACAGAGAAGCCCATTAACAAGAGAAAAGTAAATAGTTTTGAACTATTGAAAAACTCAATAGATGGGAGCATTACATCTGTCTCAGTGGAACTGGACCCAATCAACAACAACGTACGCAAGTATGATCTCAAAGACTGTGGAACTACATGCATAACTGTAGAACCAGATTTCACTATGGAGATAGTTTCACATGTGGTAGGTATTCGTGATCTTTCATGCAAAACGGTAAAGGTAAGGAGAAGAATTGATTTCTTCGTTCTGGAAAGGATGATCACTCTCATGAAAACAGACCAAGATGTTTCCAGCAGTATTTTAGAGCATGTCAAAGAATATTATGCTAAAAGATATACTGAATTTTATGAGAAGTATGGTGATTGGAGAGCACATGATGATGCAGACCTTGAAGTTAGTTCTGATGGGGAACCAATGCCTGATGTGAGCCTTAAAGAAGCACATCATCCTTTTACAAAGGCTGGCATGGCTGAATATGAAGCAGAACAAGCTTTTCAGGCTGCTAGAGCTAAATCATCCCAACCTACCCAACCTACCAAACCTGCCAAACAAAGTGCTGAAGACCTGGAAGCTCTACTGAAGGAAAGCCACAAGAAAATCAACAAGCTATTCAGTGAGGAAGCAGGTTATCAGCCCTGTGTACTGGTTAATCCTCTGAGAATCAAAGATGATAAGCAAGAAATCTATGTTGATAGTTTTCACAAACTGAGGACCACTATACTGAAGGATCTCTACTGAAAAGTTGTTGGATCAGTTCATAAGCTCGAAATGCTAGTTGCTTGGGAACTAGAGGTTATATTTGATCAAAGGAGAGATGAAGATCCAAAACTAGAAAGAAAGAGAAAAGCATCTCTAAATGCTTTTCCTGGAAGGAGATTCAAGATCATCCAAGGAATTCTAAAGTTCAGAACATACACTTATGATTTTGAAACTTGGTTTGATCTAAAAGATGCTGAAGTATTTCCTTCTCGAGTGATTCAAGGGTACATTGAAGACATTGAAGATGATGCCAGATCACAAAAAAAACTGCTGGCACGTCATCATTTTTTTTAAAAAAAATTATTTTTTTTAAAATTATTTTTTCGATTAATGGATAGAGGATTGAATTATAAGACTTTTTCGTATTGGGGTACCCCTAATTTGGTCATTAGATTAGCTTAAATGTTGGATTGGAATTTGGTTTTTAGGTTTGTATTTGAGTAGCCCCTATATATAATATGGGTCTTGTTCTAATAGAAACTAAATTAGAATAGAAACTAAACATAAATTAAATATTTTAAGCTAATCTAATGACCAAATTAGGGGTACCCCAATACAAAAAGTTCATAATATTCTTGGCTCCATCCAGCAAAAAAAAAAAAAATACTGTTCACTGCTGACGTGGCAGTGACGTCAGCGTGAACAGTTTTTTTTTTTTTTTTTTTTTTGCTGGATGGCGCCAATAATTTTAAACACTTTTTGTGAAGGTGCCCCCGGCGGGGCCATTAGAATAAATGAAATATAATTTATTTAGTGTTGGTTTCTAGTTTCTATTCTAAGATTGGTTTCTATTTGACCACTAGCCTATATAATATATATATATATATATATATATTGTTTTAGAGTTTCTCTAATTTAAACATTAGAAATTAATTTTTTTTAGGTCTTAATTTTCAAGTAAGGGAAAATTATAAAGAATAAGTATTTAAAAATATTTTAAATATAAATGATGGTAACATAAAAGTTCATTTTGAAAATTATGTGAAGTTGTAATTATAATTTCGAATATCATTTCTACTTTAAATTTGTAAAAAAAAATTAATTATAAGTTTCTTTCTATGTATTTGAAGCATTGTTTTATATGAATCTGATTTGTTTTTTTATCTAACCAATCTATACGTCTAAGGATATTTAAGAATTAGTACTTTTTTTGTGATAATATAAGTAGTTGGAATTTAAAATGGTGGTCAGCAGTTAGATTTTCATTATCGCATATTATTTATGTTGAGTCTCCTTCTACCTTTAGAGAGGACCTCCTTATATAAGGAGAATGTGACCTACTAATTTTATATGATTCTAGTAGAATCAAAGTTTAATTTTTGGTTCTATAAAAAAAAAAGACCAATTGGATGATTCTATGATAGAACCAAACATTTATTTATTTTTTTTAAAAAAATAAAAAAAATAATAATGTTTTTTTTAAAAAAAAAATTTAAAATCTGTCTGCTGACATGGCAGTGACACGTGGCAGTGCCACGTCAGCACTGCTGACGTCACTGCTGACGTGACAGTGATGACGTGGCAGGCCAGATTTTTTTTTTAGAATTTTTTTTAAGAAAAATTTTTTTTTGAGAAAAATAAAAAAAAATTGATTCTACTATAGAATGAAAAAATACATGGTTCTCATATAAAATTAGTAGTTCTCTCATATTCTCCATATAAGAAGGTCCTTTCTAGAATAATGGCCTATTTATGTTTATATTATATCGATCATTATAACGGATGTTGGTGTAAGAAAAAAATGACATAAAATTACTATAAAATATATGTGAATAATTTATATTTATTATATATAATCAATGAAATTAAGAATTTTGAGATAGAACTCATGAAAGTTTCCTAAGATGGGATTAATTTGGGTGTATTATGTTAAGTACCTGATTCCCCATTATAATAAAAATGTTTTTAAGAGAATATTAAAGGATATGAAAAATATTTAAAAATTAAATATTAAAAGTAACACGTGATCGACTAAATATAAGCACCAATTGAAAGACGAAAGATTAATTGAAAATATGATATTATAATAAATGGGTCACGTTCCGTTGAGAACAAATATTAATTAAGAACAGTGAAAATACAATTATTCACAATAATATAATAATGAAAATATGCAAAATATAGAAAATAATTGTTCTACACTTTTAAAGGAATGCAGAACAATTGTTCTAACTGTTCTCATATAAAAACTATTCTCACCTGAATTATAACTATTCTCACGTGAATCATATCCTATAATTAATTGTATTAATATAATATTATATTATTTATACGTGTTAGTCGATCGGTAGGTACCTTGAATTGCTTAATCGCTTATTTATTTCGAAACATATTTATTCGTTCTAAATATTTTAAAAGGTCATTTATTTGTTTTTTACATGTCTATTTTTATAAATATCATTTCTAAAAAAATTAACACATATATAAATCTACTAATTGGTTTGGTAAATTCATTTAGGGCTCTTTTGAAAAATAAATAGGAAAAAGTAAATTTTTGCACATTTACTTTTGTTAAGAAAGACTATTTGCAATTTTACTAAACTAAGTTTCAAATTGCAAAAATACTAAGCCTAATTCTCCCCCTCCCCTTTCCTCAATTTCTCTCTCCTCCCCATCAACATGCACAGCCGACTTCCTTTTTTTTTTTTTTTTTTTTTTTTTTTTTTTAAGGTGGGAGCTATTTTGGTGGATTTGGATATTTTGGCCCCGCAGGGGCATATTCAACTAAATTTGCAACTAATTGCAACTGAATGCAACTAAATTTCTGATTTCAAGTTCCATTTGTCAGTTGTCATTTTCGACCTCATTTTTGAACTCTAATATATATATATATATATATATATATATTTAAGAAGGGTGATATTTTGGTGGATTTAGGTTTCCTGGCCCCGCAGGGGCATATTCAACTAAATTTGCAACTAATTGCAACTGAATGCAACTAAATTTCTGATTTCAAGTTCCATTTGTCAGTTGTCATTTTCGACCTCATTTTTGAACTCTAATATATATATATATATATATATATATATATATATATATATATATATATATATATATTTAAGAAGGGTGATATTTTGGTGGATTTAGGTTTCCTGGCCCCGCAGGGGCATATTCAACTAAATTTGCAACTAATTGCAACTGAATGCAACTAAATTTCTGATTTCAAGTTCCATTTGTCAGTTGTCATTTTCGACCTCATTTTTGAACTCTAATATATATATATATATATATATATATATATATATTAGAGTTCAAAAATGAGGTCGAAAATGACAACTGACAAATGGAACTTGAAATCAGCAACTTAATTTCTGATTTCAGTTGCATTCAGTTGAATATGCCCCTGCGGGGCCTTGCAACCCAAATCCACCAAAATCACCCAAACCAATAATATGTAGTTGCAACTAGTTGTAACTAGTTGAAAGTAGTTGAAAATAGTTGCAACTAGTTGTAACTAGTTGAAAATAGTTGAAACTAGTTGTAACTAGTTGAAAGTAGTTGAAAATAGTTGTAACTAGTTGAAAACAGTTGAAAATAGTTGATTTGGTTGAATATTGCCCCTGGCGGGGCCTTGGAACCCAAAATCACTCAAACCAATAATATGTAGTTGCAACTAGTTGTAACTAGTTGAAAGTAGTTGAAAATGGTTGCAACTAGTTGAAAATATTTGAAAACAGTTGAAAATAGTTGATTTGGTTGAATATTGCCCCTGGCGGGGCCTTGGAACCCAAAATCATTTAGTTGAATATTGCCCCTGGCGGGGCCTTGCAACCCAAATCCACCAAAATCACCCAACCTTTTTAAAAAAAAGTTATATTTGGTTGCATTTAGTTGAATTTGATTGAATATGGTTGCAAACAAAAATCCACCCAAATAGCCCCCATCTTTAAAAAAAAAAAAAAAAAAAAAAAAAAATAATCAGCGGCGGCATCTGTGTTGATCAGGGGGAGGAGAGAGAAAGTTGAGGGAGGAGGGGCCTAGTATTTTTGCAATTTGAAACTTTGTTTTGGTAAAATTGCAATTTATTAAGTAAGGTGGTATTTTTGCAAAAAGAAACTTTAAATCTAGTATTCTTGGTAAATATCCATTCATGGGCTCTTTTGAAAAATAAATAGGAAAAAGTAAATTTTTGCACATTTACTTTTGTTAAGAAAGACTATTTGCAATTTTACTAAACTAAGTTTCAAATTGCAAAAATACTAAGCCTAATTCTCCCCCTCCCCTTTCCTCAATTTCTCTCTCCTCCCCATCAACATGCACAGCCGACTTCACTTGTGTCCTTTTTTTTTTTTTTTTTTTTTTTTTTTTTTTTTTTTTTTTTAAGGTGGGAGCTATTTTGGTGGATTTGGATATTTTGGCCCCGCAGGGGCATATTCAACTAAATTTGCAACTAATTGCAACTGAATGCAACTAAATTTCTGATTTCAAGTTCCATTTGTCAGTTGTCATTTTCGACCTCATTTTTGAACTCTAATATATATATATATATATATTTAAGAAGGGTGATATTTTGGTGGATTTAGGTTTCCTGGCCCCGCAGGGGCATATTCAACTAAATTTGCAACTAATTGCAACTGAATGCAACTAAATTTCTGATTTCAAGTTCCATTTGTCAGTTGTCATTTTCGACCTCATTTTTGAACTCTAATATATATATATATATATATATATATATATATATATATATATATATTTAAGAAGGGTGATATTTTGGTGGATTTAGGTTTCCTGGCCCCGCAGGGGCATATTCAACTAAATTTGCAACTAATTGCAACTGAATGCAACTAAATTTCTGATTTCAAGTTCCATTTGTCAGTTGTCATTTTCGACCTCATTTTTGAACTCTAATATATATATATATATATATATATATATATATATATATATTAGAGTTCAAAAATGAGGTCGAAAATGACAACTGACAAATGGAACTTGAAATCAGCAACTTAATTTCTGATTTCAGTTGCATTCAGTTGAATATGCCCCTGCGGGGCCTTGCAACCCAAATCCACCAAAATCACCCAAACCAATAATATGTAGTTGCAACTAGTTGTAACTAGTTGAAAGTAGTTGAAAATAGTTGCAACTAGTTGTAACTAGTTGAAAATAGTTGAAACTAGTTGTAACTAGTTGAAAGTAGTTGAAAATAGTTGTAACTAGTTGAAAACAGTTGAAAATAGTTGATTTGGTTGAATATTGCCCCTGGCGGGGCCTTGGAACCCAAAATCACTCAAACCAATAATATGTAGTTGCAACTAGTTGTAACTAGTTGAAAGTAGTTGAAAATGGTTGCAACTAGTTGAAAATATTTGAAAACGGTTGAAAATAGTTGATTTGGTTGAATATTGCCCCTGGCGGGGCCTTGGAACCCAAAATCATTTAGTTGAATATTGCCCCTGGCGGGGCCTTGCAACCCAAATCCACCAAAATCACCCAACCTTTTTAAAAAAAAGTTATATTTGGTTGCATTTAGTTGAATTTGATTGAATATGGTTGCAAACAAAAATCCACCCAAATAGCCCCCATCTTTAAAAAAAAAAAAATAATCAGCGGCGGCATCTGTGTTGATCAGGGGGAGGAGAGAGAAAGTTGAGGGAGGAGGGGCCTAGTATTTTTGCAATTTGAAACTTTGTTTTGGTAAAATTGCAATTTATTAAGTAAGGTGGTATTTTTGCAAAAAGAAACTTTAAATCTAGTATTCTTGGTAAATATCCATTCATTTAATATATATTTACTAAAATATTAAAATGAAAGTAATAAATTAATAAATATTAAACGACACATGTGTATCGTACCAAGATAATAATAAATTAGAATGGAGGCTATGAATGTTAGCACAATTAATTTTGGTAATATTATTTGAAAAATAATCTGTATAAATTTTAAAAAAAATTACTTCTAATAATTTGGTGGAGTGCTGTTAGGTTTCCAATTTCTTTTTCAAATTTTGTTTTAGGTAAAACGAAAGACTCGTATTATTATTAAATTAAGTAAGTTATCAAATTATATGTGTGACACATTAATGTTTAAGAATAATTTTGAGAAAATTTTGAGATCTCTAACATTCTCAATTTGATAATATTGTAATTATTTTAAGCACACCTTAACATTGTATTTGATATATAGGTGTGGTATTAAAAAAATGTGAAAAATTGTCAACTTCTCTTAATATTCCTCTTATATAATAGGAAAACACCTAAAATAATTATTCTTTTCATGTCACTTTGTCATTTGACCAAATTTTGTCAAATTAATCAATTTATAATAAAAATCACTTATATCATATGATAATTATAATATTTTTCACAAAGTATATATCTCAATACAGTATTATGAGATTTATTAACTTTTTTTTTCCATACAATATTGTTTAGGGAATTTACCATAAATACTAGTTTTAAAGTTTATATTTACAAAAATACCATCTCCTTTAATTAATTGCAATTTTACTAATCTAAATTTCAAAATTGCAAAAATACTAACCCTCCCCCCTTCTTCTTTCCCAGCCGACTTCAACACTTTTTTTTCTTTTAGCTGGGGTGATATTTTGGTTGCAACTGAATGCAACCACAGTAAACTTTTTTTTTTTTTTAAATTAGGGTGATATTTTTTGGTTGCAACCACATTCAACTTTTTTTTAAGGTGGGGTGATTTTGGTACATTTGGGTTGCAAGGCCCCGCGAGGGGCAATATTCAACCAAATGTAATCACATTTAACTTTTTTTTTAAGGTGGGGTGATTTTGGTGGATTTGGGTTGTAAGCCCAGGGGCAATATTCAACCAAATGCAATCACATTCAACTTTTTTTTTAAAAAAAAAAATGGTGGGGGTGATTTTGGTGGATTTGGGT
Organism: Kitagawia praeruptora; assembly: GCA_037693485.1. NCBI lineage: Eukaryota > Viridiplantae > Streptophyta > Magnoliopsida > Apiales > Apiaceae > Kitagawia > Kitagawia praeruptora. The sequence goes on from CM075345.1 coordinate 134,501,663, forward strand.
TGCAAGGCCCCGCAGGGGCATATTCAACTTAATGCAACGGAAAAACGAAAATTACATTCAATTGGATGTAGTTGCAATAGTAAATGTGCAAAAATAATCGACAGAAATTAAATGTGCATATATATATATATATGTATTTTCGACCTCTTCTTAACAAAAATAAATGTACAAAAATTTACTTTTTCCTATATATTTATGAAAAATGCCCTATTGTTTACCAAAATAACCGACGGAAATTAAATTGAGATTTAAAAAAAAACAAAATCAAAACTAATAATTCGAATTATAGTCACAAATTTCGATTTTTTAAATTGAAATGTTTAATTCAAATTACTAATTTAATAAAAAAATCGCATCGAACCAATTCATAATAGCTCAACTCAGCATGACATTGTACCGGAGCATGGGAAATCATTCCCGACAACAAAGAGGCATGGAGTTTTAAGTTCAATGAACGGCCGATCGAGTAAAGCACGTGGAGTAACTTAAGTCCCACAAACGGAGAGATGTTTTAGTCAAAGAAATCGACAGTGTGATTGTGAAATAAGATCACCAATATATATATAGGGTTGGACTCCATAGCAAACACCTTATATAACAAACAACAAAAAACACTTCATATCTAATAGATATCAGTGACGTCATCATGAACAGTAAAATTTTCATTTTTTTTTTGTTGGATGGATAGAGCCTAAAAAAATAAAAACTTTTTGTATTGGGTGCCCCTGGCGGGGCCAATGGATTTATTGGAATAAATGATTTTATAGTGTTCTTTATTGTTTGTTATATAAGAGTGTTTTTTATGGAGCAAAGACCTATATATATATTAGATGCAATCCTCCTATTTTGTTCTTATAATTCTCTTTTCTTTTCTCAGTAGTTGCATTTGTACTGCACGAGAGTTTGTCGTGCACGGAGACGTCTTGTATATTTGTAGCTTTAATGGTACGTCGTCGGCCTCTGGTTATCCAACATGCCCGTCCTTTTACGCCACCGGGACCGTCCATTTTGAGGTGCCGCGTAAGAGATTGTTCAGAGACAGCGATTGTGCATGCATACATGATACATGATAGAGTTTTGTTTAGTGTTGTACAGGAACTAGGAAGGACTTGTTTCGTTTATTTCCCCTTGCAGATTCAATTTTTTATCCCCATTATCCACGCAAGAGATTTATGGAGAATATGGTCGTTTTGTGTTCATTTTGGAATATTTAAGACAAGTCATATTCTATGTTCAGCAAGGGAAAGAAATTCCATTTTAAAAAAATAAATAAATAAAATTTGATACCTTATAAGTACAAGCAGGATATAAGATATATAATATATAATGACTTAAATTAGTATATATGATATAAATACATTATCATAAACCCAAAAGTAATGATTATTTAAAAATTTAAAATTGATGAATTCACTAATAAAACTGAGTTGTTTAGGTTCTTGAATTCCATCTCTAGTTGGGGGTTTCGGTTCGAAGGTTCTAAAATGTGGTGCGGGTTCGTCTCTCTCGTTTAACCCATACTTGTAGGCATAAATATAAATAAAAATATTAAATTTTGTAAAATACACAGCATGCACAGCATGCTTTATAAATTATTTTGTAAAAATTATTTATATTAGCTTCATAGCCGTGTGCAATGCACAGCATGCTTTATAAATTATTTTGTAAAATACGTTTTGAATTAACTTATATTTTAATACCATTGGTTTCCCCTAAAAGACAACATAATTTAATTTCTATTTTAAATTTTTTAATAATAATAGGGATAAGTTTGATATTGGTTATTTATTAATATATTAGCTTATATTTCTATAAAATGTTATATGTTTCAATTGATGTTTTGGTTTTTCAGTTTCTTTGATTTTGTAGTTTTTAGTGATTATATGTTGATTTATATTTAATTTTTGTTAATTTTTTTTTAATTTCATCACATATGGGTGTGTTTAATTAATTTATTAAGATTTTTGTTTTGTTTTACGACATCAGACATTTTTGTTTTAGTAAGGAATATTCAAAAAAGAAAATACTAGAATTATTAAATTGGGTACAAAATTTTTACAAAATAGGCTCCTGTATGTATACCAATATCAACAATTAGGAATTATGTTGTTTTGATGATAATTCAAAAGGGTTAATTATCAAACCAGTCAGTGATTGGAGCCAAATATATCAAGTAGGTCACTTATTGCAAAAGTGACTCATTTAAGTCATTTATTAGGAAATTTGTATCAGTCCGTTAATCGAATATTAATCGAAAATTGTAAAAGTTATCTAACAATGAAACAGAGCATGCATTTGTGTAGAGCATCATGTGAGATTCATTTTGATTACTAGAACATCAAAATTGGAGTTCAATAACACCTTCAAAAGTGCTTTAATTCTCAAGAACATCAAAAACATATTTTTGCAGAATTTACCAACAATGAATCTGAGGTTGGTTTTGTATAGTATAGTATGTGGGATTCAGTTTGGTAACTCAAACTCATGATTTTGAGGTCAATAACATCTCCAAAACAATTTCGATTTATATTCAATTAACGAACTGATACAAATTTCCTAATAAGTGACTTAAATGAGTCACTTTTGCAATAAGCGATCTACTTGATATATTTGGCTCCAATCAGTGATTGGTTTGATAAGTAACCCTAATTCAAAATGCTTAAACATATTTTGGATACCAGCTTCATACTTGTGCATTGCACCGATTGTTTTACCAATATTTTGTAAATATCTTTTTTAGAAGGAAATTTCCAAAAGTTTTTCTTACATTATTTTAAGAGTATTTACCAAATATACTATTATTTATATTTCTTTTTGCAAATATACGTTCTTCACTATTTTCTTGCAAATATACGTTCCTATCTTTGAGAAATTACAAAACTACGGTCTCTCTCAATCGCCCCCGCCGATTCATCCTGCCCCGTCGATCAATTCTTCCCCCGCCGCTCGCCTCCTCTGATATCCTCCGATAACCTCTTCAGATTGGGGCCGCAGGCCGACGACCACCCATCTCCGAGCAACGCCGCACACCGGATTTAAGAAATTCAGCCGGAGTTTAAAAAATTGGTCCAGGAACATTGATTAAGATGGTAACAAATTGAATCACGAACTCAGAAATTAGTTTTAGTCATCGTTTTCAGGATTAGTTTGTATTTGTTGAGTTCTGAGTTCAATGGCTTCACCGAGTTTTGTTTTTTGATTTGCTGATATTTGGTTTTGTTTTAGTTTCGAGTTAGTGTTCATTGAAATTTAGTTGTCTCTCTGTGTGTATTTGTGTATACGTGTGTTCTCGAATACGTACTCCTATACCTTCTCCAATCTTCAGTTGATTTGGTGAATTTGGATGGAAATAAATAAGTTGTAATTAGTTGATTTGGTCAATTGAGGATAAGTTGGCTGAGGAAATTGAGCAGAGTAGGATTGCTCAGCTTGCTAATTTGAATCTGCAAAGTGGTAATGCCAAGAATCAACAAAAACTGAAAGGTTAGTTGGTATTCGTTGCTTGGTTTTATAAATTTTGATATGTATAGTATGCACATTACTTAAATTTTTGTGTGTGAATTGACTTGGAATAGTATCCATGGTTTTGATAAAGTTGATGGTCGATTTTATTGCTGCTTGCTGGGAAAGGATTGTCATTCCTGTTGAAATCTAGAGCGTGTGCTACATTTTGTGTGTGTTGAAACTGAAAACCAATGTAAGAGGGCACACACAGCACTTGTGTTGTTGTAAATATTCAGCTTTTAGTTTTACATTACAATGTTGATAGTAATGTTGAAAGTGTGACCTTATGCTAGTGCTCGTGTTGTTTGCAAAGTGTTTGATTATATGTCATAAAGAAGTAAAGTTGATATTGGTTGCTTATATTGGTTGATAAATCCTCTAAAGGGGCTTTTTTGATAAATAGAGAGAGGAATGGTTGATGTTAGTTACCGATTTGATGAATGTAAAATTTAATAATGGCATTAGTGGTGGTAGCATTGGTGGTAGATTTAGTAGTGGGTATGACGGTGCTAATGGTGGTATTGTTGTTATCTTTGGCAGTGGAAGTGGTAGTAGTTTTAGTAATCAGATGACAACATCATTTTTTGTTCCTCTTAGGGGTAACTAGAGAGAACTTCTGCTTTGCAATCAAATTGCGGAGGTTGATTTCACTTCATTCACTAATGTGATAACTTATGCAACTGGTGTATTTCAAAGTTTAAAGAACACTAGATGTAAAAGTTGAGTTACTTAGAATATGATAGATAACTGATGTAGTATTGAGATTTTACGTAAAAATTATTGTATACTTGTATTTGGTTGCATTAGATTGTTTTTTCAGTTGATTTTATGTAGAAAGGCCCCGCAGGGGCACACTATCTCACCAGCTCATTTTTTATTGCATTTGGTTGCAATTCTATTTTCAGTATCGATTGTATTTCAATCAGGTCACTAGCTCACTCTATTTAAATTTAGATATTAAAAGTTGTTACTTGCAATGCTATCTTTGTTTAAAAGGTGTTTAGATGAATTTTATCAAAAGAATCACTGCTAACTGTTCATCCCCCCTTCTTATAATTGTTTTCTTTTTCTAGTTCTTTTTGAAACTCTTTTTGCTGGTTGGCAGGTTATCCAAAAGATGGACCATAACCGAGTTTCCACTGAGTACTGGAAATCCCGTACCACTGGGAAGATTGCAGAACATTCACATCCACCTTCAAGTAATAGTGAGAACTTAGAAATGAACAATGTGAATGCTTGTAAGGGTGTCCAATTGCCTGTTGGAGTTATACAGTACTGTACAGCCTCTTTAGAAAGGCAAATCCACAAGAACTACATTCACTACTCATAGTTTTAAATAACAATAAATCTTCTAGTGATCGTGATGTAGCAGTTCGTTTTCTTAATGATAAGATTCATAAGCGACCAAGGTGACAACCATTATCCAGCGTTTATCACCCTTTATTAACACTGTACATTCCCGAGTCCCATGTCAAGGCATCATTTTCTAGCCCAACCTTCATAATTTTTGTCTGGCCTATTGCAAGGAGCTACGAGAGGAAGTGATAATTACTTGGTGAGTGTGCCCTACACATTTACCTAATACGTTGTATAAGAGAAGATGCTCTCGTTGAACTTCTAAATTATTGTGTGACACGTAAGGGTCTTGTACAACTGATTTTATTTTTAATAACATGTTTAAATTCTAAAATTTTCTATTCAATTTAAATACAATTTAAATTTGCATTTGCAGTTGATTTTGGTTACTTTTGGTTGCTTCCAGTTGCAAATATAGAATAGTTGATTCGCAAATACAATTTTGTTTGCATTTTCAGTTGCTTTTATATAGAAAGGCCCCGCAGGGGCACACTATATAATATTTTAATGGTTGCTTCTGGTTGCACAGAGATTGTTGATGCCTTTGTCATTATTGATACGATTATAAGGCCATTACGAAATCTACTTCTTTAAAATCAGGAGAGAAAGTTTTTGTTGCATTTGGTTGCATTTTTTGTTGCTTTCTATTTGTTTTTAATTTCATTTATTGATGTTACAATAGAGTTAGACATAGAATAATACAATCAAAGAAGAAGAAGATGAAGAGGATAATACAAAGTGTGTTAAAAAATCTATAATAACACTGATTATGATTTATTCATATATCAACATTGTTATACAGTATGTGGTTATTATATGATAGTTCACCATACCAAAAGACAACTACCAACACTAACAAGAACTCTGTTTGACAACTCACCATACATATGCACATCTCTAGTTGGTATATAAAGACGAGTCGAATTTCAGCTAATTGCACCAGGCATTGAAAGAGTTTGTCCTAAACTCCAATCATGTATGATGATTTAGGAAGAACTTTCTTGTTCTCTTATTTGATTTCATTAATATTAATAAAAGACTTATTTGTTTTTATTACGGGCCTTATCTATTTAAAGTGTTTTAAATAAGATATTCCATGGTTTAAAGTAAAGCTTCTAGAATTATAATGAGATTATAATAGTGAGATCTAGGAGATGATAACTCTAAACTTAAACAGTTCCTGATCATAGGATAACTAATCGGAAGTTAGTGAATCCGCAAAGATTGGTACATGCTATGCTTGCTCCTTTCAGGAGGATGCCTGTTCTCATAGGCATTTGTGTGGTGACACTATAGCTAGTATGTAGGTGCTTATTAGGGAATAAGTTCACTGAACATGACTCGATAAGTTGAACAACTAATGGAGTTTACTCACGTGTCGATAGTTGTTCACTGAGTGATAGTTGTACAAGTGTCCTTAGACTTGAGATCGTTAGAGTAATCTTGTATATAATGAACTGTGCTTTGGTTTAGTCCTTAGTCTCAAGGACATCCATTAGGTCTATTCTGGGCATAGGGATTTGTGTATGGAGATAGTTAACGGTCAATAAAGGATCTACCCCTTCCAGTAAGGAAGTGAATATCCTATGTTATTCTTAGTATGCTAGTTCCGGAATCTCTGGCCAGAGTGTATGAAATTAGAAATGAGTTTCTAATTTGCATTAATATGAACTTTGCATTATGAATAAGAAATCATATGATTAAATTTGATAGGCTTGACACGAGATCCATGCCTTGTATTTAATCGGGATATTGTAGGGTAGAAGGAATTGATTGTACGGTAACTAGCACTGACAGGTTCTTGGTATTCTAAGCAGTGAATTCATATTATCCGGATAGTCGCGATATGTTGAGAAGCATCACTCACGATGTAGAATAAATATAATTAATCAGTTAATTATATTTAATGAATTTTAGAATTCATATAAATAATAAATAAAAAGTTTATTATTATTTATTTCTACTACCGGCTTAATTTGAACCTACAGGGTCACACCATAAAAAGATTAATTTATTGATGAAGGTATTTTGAGAGAGCAAGTTGTTTTAATAATGATTAAAATTGTTTTAATTATTATTTAACATTTTATAAGATAAAGTGTAGGATTTATATATTAATATATAATGATATATTAATTATGAAAACCCTACATAAGCCCTATAAATAGAATGAGATGAGAATGAGTTATATACTTTTGGTTTTGTGAAAACCCTAGTAGCCTCCACCTTCATCTCTCTCTCTCTCTCTCTCAAAAAGATCAAACCTCCATTTTTATAAAAGCTTAGTTTTATAAAAAGCTTCGTCGAAGAATTAATCTTGGTGGATACCGGTAGAGTGCTTCACACTCTGAGGAGCAACTGCTAGCAACCATCAAAACCATAGATTATAAAGCTTCGATTTTTCAAGGTAAGGTTTCGATTCCTCCGCTATTTCATTTTTATATGATTTTCTATATGTGCGATACATGGTTTTTACGGAATAATTGTTATATCACGCTTCCGCTCGTCCGTAAATTCCTTCAATGGCATCAGAGCCAGGTTCTTGCATATAGAGATTCATATAAAAATTTCAGATTTTTTTATGCATGTATGGATTTATTATGATTTTTGCAAGTTTATTTGGATTTAATTATGAATTAATTCAAAATAATATTTGCATGAAGTTTTGACCATTGATCTGGGTTCTATAAGTGTTATGGATCATCTAGATATTTTTTTCATAATTTTGTGATGTGTAGATTATTTGTTATGAATTTTTTAAAATTGTTTTAATTAAAATTCATAAAAATAATCATGCATGTGAATATTATGAAATTAAAATTGCACAAGGACCCCATAGTTATCTTGTAATTGGTGCTGCTGTTTGATTTCAGAAATCATGTTTGTTTGATTTTTTTATTAATTTATTAATTAATTGTTAATTAATTTATTAGTAGTAAAATAAAATAATATTAATAATAATAGTTATTATTAATAGTACACTAAATGGTTGGTCAGTTTTTTGTTTAGAACATAAAAGCACAGCAACAGTTACATTGCAAACCCAAAGCTGACAACGTTACATGTTTCAAGCAACGGTCGTCTGTCACTGCTGCGTCGGGCGCGTGTAGAGCATGCGCGGAGGGGTGTTACGCAATTCACAATTGCGTGACAGGTCTAGTAGCGCATTTACGAAATGCGTTACATAATAAAATTGTTTTAATTGTTGTAACGCATATAATAAATGCGTTACAGCCTTCTGTCCACATTAAATTCGATTTTTTGGGAGTTTCGTAACTCCGTTTTGGGCGTGCAATATATCGTTGGATTCGTATTTCCGATACGGATCTAATGGAGTGGTCAAATATTTTTTATATAATATTTTTGAAATATTTATATTACCAAAAGTGTTTTAAAGCATATTTTAATTGTTTTAAATTGCTTTTAAATGCTATAATAAATCCATACATCATTATATCAATGTGTGACATGATATTGCTTGCATGCTTACTTATTTATTTATGTTTATATATGAGATATATGCCTATGTTTACCATGAGATGATAGATTTAGGTGAACTTAAATCAAAATAAGGCGTGCGCTAGAAAATCTAGAAATAGGAATCGTTTCTTGCCTTAATAATAACATTATGAATACAATCATGAGATTTTTGTGTTTTTGAAACACGTAATTAAATATGAATTTTCAATATTGAGAGAAAGGATGATTCTGTCAAAAACAGATTTTGATCTGTAAGAAAGGGGTATTAAGTGACGCCTCTTGACAATGCTCCCCCCGATCTGGGAATCATCTTATTATCGATTATTGATTTGAAATATTTAATTGAAGAAAAGAATCTCTTTATAATATGATTGTGATTGTTAAATAATATTAGTTAATTAATAATGGCTGATAATTATTTATTTATGAAATAATAATTAGTTAGCAATTTTATTAATTGATTAAATGAGATTTAATTTATTATAAAATAATTAAGATGTGATCTTAATATTATTAATTATTTATTTAATTTATGAAATTATATTAAGGGAGAGATTAATTTTCTAAAGAGTTTAGAAATAGAATTAATAATTAAAAGAGTTTTAATTATTAGTTAATAACAAAGAAGATGAGATCTATGTATTATATATGTCAAGTTGTAATCGGCCATAGGCACAAAAAGTTTTGTGTCGGTTATGGTCTTCCAACATGACAGAAAGTATTTCTTGTTTTCGGTGCATTGTCGTTTCGTGCTACAGCCGAGGACTTTGTTACCGATCAACATGAAAATACTTGTCTGTTACATTAGATGTGTACAAAATTAGATTTTAGTGGTCGTTACGTGCTACAGCCGTGGGCTATTGGAATCTAATTTAATTGTACAAAATGTTGGATTTGACTTGACTAATAATATTGAGATTTTTTGTGTTTTTGTTATAGATTTAGATTATCTATTAAACTTAAAACACGTTAGACTTATAGGTTTATACGAAAATGTTTCGTGACCTTAAAAAAAAACCTCTTTTATAAATATCAAGTAGTAATTGGCCAATGACACAACGGGCTTGTGTCGGTCATAGCCTTCCAACATGGTAGAAAGTAGTTCTCATTTTTGAATCACTGTCGTTTCGTGCCACAGCCGAGGGCTTTGATTTCGAAATAAGAAATACTTGTCTATTACATAGAGATGTGTACAATGAATTAGAATCTAATGGTCGTTACGTGCCACAGCCGTGGGCTATTGGAGACTGATTCAATTGTACAGAATGTTGGGTTAGACTTGACTTAGAATATTGAGTTTGTCGTGCCACAGCCGTGACTCAATTATTCAAGAGGCTAAAGTTTTATTAGGGAATAACATGAGATGTAATTGACAAGAGTTGTCTGCCTATTGAACATCACATGGCGTTTCGTGCCACAGCCGGGGTTGTGTGATGGAATGTAGGATCCCTATTCCCACTAGCATTTTGAATGCTTATTTATTCACTTAGGGGGTTGTATAAATTAGATAAACTAGTGGGAGCCACTTATGAATAAAGACCCGATTCATATAGTGTTTTAACAATGAAATTGAATATTTGCTAAGTGTTGTTATGTGTATATCATTTGCAGACTTAATGTATATAGATATATACACTAGGTCTTCTGCATAATCACTTCGTAGCATACTAGATGCTCACATATTGACTGGTCCCAACTATGCTGACTGGCTTCGAAGCTTGAGAAAAGTTCTCAAGGGCTAAGAAGCTGGGATATGATGTTTGTTTTCATTGTAACAAGGTGAGGCACTGGAAGAGGAACTGTAAGGTTTACCTTGCAGAACTGAACATGAAGAAGGCTAGTAAGACTACCGTTTCTGATTCAGATATGTTTATGATTGAAGTAAACATGTCACTAAATCAAACTTCTACTTAGGTATTAGATACTACTTATGGTTCTCACATTTGCAATTCGTTGCGAGGACTAAGGAGAAGTAGGGCTCTTGGGAAGAGGAGGTGATTCTATGGGTAATGGAGCAAGAGTTGCTGCCATAACTGTAGGGTCGTTTGATTTACATATGCCTACGGGCAAGACTATTATTTTAAATAATTGTTATTTTGTTCCCTCGAATGTGAGGAATATTATTTCTATTCCAATGTTAGACTTGGATGGATTTTCGTTTATTATTCAGAATATTCAACATCCAATCCTCAGAGATAATGTTCTTTATGGTAGTGGAACTTTAAATAATGGTCTGTATGTATGTGACATAGAATATGTTTTACTTCATATTAAACGAAAAAAAAAAAAAAAGGTGATGAAAATCCTACCTACTTATGGCACTACAGACTTGGTCATATTAGTGAAAATAGACTTCGGACATTGCATAAGGGAAGGTTACTGGAACCCTTTGATTTTGAATCATATCCTACATGCATGTCTTGTCTGTTGGGTAAAATGACCAATTCTCCATTTAGTGGACATGGAGAGAGCGCTAGAGAGTTGCTGGTATTGGTACACATAGATGTTTGTGGACAGATGTCTGCGCAAGCCATGGCAGGATTTTAATACTTCGTGACTTTCATAAATAATTGATCTAGATTCAGATATATGTACTTGATGAAATACAAATCTGAAGCTTTGAAAAGTTCAAAGAATACAGTTATGAAGTAGAGAAATAAACCAAACATAGTATTAGAGCTCTTCGATCAGATCGAGGAGATGAATACTTGAGTGGTGTGTTTCTAGATTATCTCAAAGAAAATAGTATAGTCTCCCAGTGGACTCATCCGGACACTCTATAGTTGAGTGGAGTATCTGAAAGGAGAAATTGAACTTTGTTAGACATGGTTCGATCCACGATGAGCTATGCAGATCTTCCAGTATCACTTTAGGGTTATGAATTGGAAACCTCGGCATATTTACTGAATAAGGTGCCTTCCGAATCTATTCCTCAAACTCCATATGAGATATGGAAAGAAAGGAAACCGAGTCTTAAACACGTTAAGATTTGGGGATGTCCAGCTTATGTCAAGAAAGTTGACCATGATAAGCAGGAATCTCGATCCGTAAAATGTAGGTTTGTGGGATATCCTAAAGAGATTTTAGGGTATTACTGTTACACCGATCATAGGGTGTTTCTCTCCAGACATGCTACCTTCTTAGAAAAATAGTTTATCCTTGAAGGGAACAGTGGGAGCAAGATTGAACTTAAAGAAGTTCATGAAACACAAACTACTACGGTTCAAGAGGAAACACTTGTTCAAACTAAACAACCTTATGTGGCATAGTGTTGACTCAGAGAAATGGCAGAGTGCCATGAAATCCGAAATGGATTCTATGTATGCCAACCAAGTATGGACCTTGGTTGAAGCACCAGAGGATGTGAAGCCTATTGGGTGCAAATGGGTATACAAGAGAAAGATTGGAGTAGATGGCTAGGTGGAGACCTACAAGGCTAGGCTCATGGCAAAATGATTCAGACAAAGGCAAAGGATTGACTTTGATGAAACTTTTTGCATGTAGCCCTACTCAAATTAATTCGGATTTTGCTTGCGATCCATATATGGATTGAAGCAAGCTTCTCGTAGATGGAACATCCATTTTGATGAGACAATCAAAGAGTTTGATTTTATAAAAAACATAGATGAACCATGTGTTTACAAGAAGGTTAGTGGGAGCGCGGTAACATTTCTTGTGTTGTATGTGGATGACATACTTCTTATAGGAAATGATATATCGATGCTACAATCAGTCAAAGTGTGGCTATCGAAGAGCTTCACTATGAAGGACTTGGGAAAGACATCCTAGATTCTCGGTATGAAGATTTATAGAGATAGATCGAGAAGAATTATAGGTCTTACCCAAGGTACATACATCGAGAAAGTGCTTAAAAGGTTTAGCATGAAAACTCCACGATAGGTCTCATACCGATGAGCCGTGGAGTATCCCTTTCCGAGAAGATGTCCTAAGACACTTGAGGAAAGAGAGCGTATGAGTAAGATTCCTTATGCTTCAGCAATAGGATCTATCATGTACGCGATGTTATGTACTAAGCTTGATGTTGCTCATTCAATTAGTTTGACGAGCAGATATCAGTCCGATCCAGGTGAAGACCACTGGAAAGTAGTGAAAAACATCCTTAAGTACTTGCGAAGGACTAAGGATATTTTTCTTGTTTTTGGTGGATCTGAGTTGAAAAATAGAAGGGTTAAACCTACTCTAGTTTTGAATCAGAAAGTGATGATAGCAAATCCATGTCAGGGTACGTGTTTACCTTGAAGGGTGGAGCGATTAGTTGGAAGAGTTCCAAGCAGCCTACAACGGCTGACTCAACAGCGGAAGCAGAGTTTATAGATGCAAGTGACGCTGCAAAACTGTTTTGTGGCACTTTCTTTTGATTAGGGAGATCATTGAAAGTAGAGATGTCAACATTGATAGAGTTGACACACATAACAACATAGCAGACCCACTCACTAAGCCGCAATCTCAGATTCACTTCGATCGTCATAATGAGTGAATGGGTATTAGATACCAGAGTGATTGGCTTTAGTACAAGTGGGAGATTGAAAGAGTTTGTCCTAAACTCCAATCATGTATGATGATTTAGGAAGAACTTTCTTGTTCTCTTATTTGATTTCATTAATATTAATAAAAGACTTATTTGTTTTTATTACGGGCCTTATCTATTTAAAGTGTTTTAAATAAGATATTCCATGGTTTAAAGTAAAGCTTCTAGAATTATAATGAGATTATAATAGTGAGATCTAGAAGATGATAACTCTAAACTTAAACAGTTCCTGATCATAGGATAACTAATCGGAAGTTAGTGAATCCGCAAAGATTGGTACATGCTATGCTTGCTCCTTTCAGGAGGATGCCTGTTCTCATAGGCATTTGTGTGGTGACACTATAGCTAGTATGTAGATCCTTTACTGAACATGACTCGATAAGTTAAACAACTAATGGAGTTTACTCACGTGTCGATAGTTGTTCACTGAGTGATAGTTGTACAAGTGTCCTTAGACTTGAGATCGTTAGAGTAATCTTGTATATAATGAACTGTGCTTTGGTTTAGTCCTTAGTCTCAAGGACATCCATTAGGTCTATTCTGGGCATAGGGATTTGTGTATGGAGATAGTTAACGGTCAATAAAGGATCTACCCCTTCCAGTAAGGAAGTGAATATCCTATGTTATTCTTAGTATGCTAGTTCCGGAATCTCTGGCCAGAGTGTATGAAATTAGAAATGAGTTTCTAATTTGCATTAATATGAACTTTGCATTATGAATAAGAAATCATATGATTAAATTTGATAGGCTTGACACGAGATCCATGCCTTGTATTTAATCGGGATATTGTAGGGTAGAAGGAATTGATTGTACGGTAACTAGCACTGACAGGTTCTTGGTATTCTAAGCAGTGAATTCATATTATCCGGATAGTCGCGATATGTTGAGAAGCATCACTCACGATGTAGAATAAATATAATTAATCAGTTAATTATATTTAATGAATTTTAGAATTCATATAAATAATAAATAAAAAGTTTATTATTATTTATTTCTACTACCGGCTTAATTTGAACCTACAGGGTCACACCATAAAAAGATTAATTTATTGATGAAGGTATTTTGAGAGAGCAAGTTGTTTTAATAATGATTAAAATTGTTTTAATTATTATTTAACATTTTATAAGATAAAGTGTAGGATTTATATATTAATATATAATGATATATTAATTATGAAAACCCTACATAAGCCCTATAAATAGAATGAGATGAGAATGAGTTATATACTTTTGGTTTTGTGAAAACCCTAGTAGCCTCCACCTTCATCTCTCTCTCTCTCTCTCTCAAAAAGATCAAACCTCCAGTTTTATAAAAGCTTAGTTTTATAAAAAGCTTCGTCGAAGAATTAATCTTGGTGGATACCGGTAGAGTGCTTCACACTCTGAGGAGCAACTGCTAGCAACCATCAAAACCATAGATTATAAAGCTTCGATTTTTCAAGGTAAGGTTTCGATTCCTCCGCTATTTCATTTTTATATGATTTTCTATATGTGCGATACATGGTTTTTACGGAATAATTGTTATATCACGCTTCCGCTCGTCCGTAAATTCCTTCAGGCATGGTATCTGAAGCAAGTAATAAGATAATTGTTAGTCATCCCGACAACTTCAATAAATGAGTAGACTACAGTAGCTTTAATACCGAATGTAGCTTTGAAGCCCTCTTCGCATCAAATCCTTATATGTAGCTTCTGATTTATGGGACTTTACTAGAACTTGACGTGCATACCGAATTTCATTTTGAAGTTGCTAAATGAACCAATTTTCTCTTGAACCTGCAACAACTTATTTATAACACTGGTTATAGTCCCACATTAGGTAATGTAATATATACTACAGCTCACCCGAAACTTTTCACTTCCCATTTTCCTTCTTGCTCTTTTTGTTGCTACCCTGAGTATATTGTTTGGTTGAAGACGGTGAATATCCAGGTGCACTTGGCGAGTACCCAGCACTTGGACTTTCATGACAAAAGAAAATGAGGATAAGTAAAATCTTATTTTACATTGGGTCAAAATAAAAAAAACGATAGCCCAACAAAAAAAACCAGATACATGAATTTTAATCAAGAAACTGCTACTCACCTGTACTGTGGTGAACTCGGATCTGGGCTAGCACCAGAATTATAGGGATTGCAATACATAAAAATATAAATGCAATGATTCAAGTGTTGGTCATAAGAGCAGCATATTATTTCAATAAATAAACACTAAACACTCCACGGGGTAACGAAAAAAGAGGAAAAGAATAAAAGATATAAAATAATCAGTTGCGACAAAATCTATAAGAAACAAATGTATACCTGCTGGGGCTGTATGCTGGACTTGAAGGGGAATCGGATGGAGATGTAGGAGAATAGGAAGGTGATGTTGGGCTGCAAGAATACAAAAACATTTAAAACAGTCATAAGACTTACAACAAATCCAAATCCGTAAACTATCAAATTGAGGCAACTCATGCTTCCTGACATTATTTGCAACTAAAAGCAAACAAACGCAACAAGTTGTAGTCGTATGCCAAAAAACGACTACAACACATCCAAAAAATTACAAACAATACAATAGAGTGGCAATTCAAGCTTTGTAAAACAACCAAAATTGATCAACTTTTTAAATCGAACAATTCAACAAAAGACTTAAAGCGCGTACTACAATAAATATGTAACTAAAATCAACCATATGCAACTATTTTTGCAAGTTTTTTTATACTTTAGTAAATCTGAATATAATTACAAACAACCATATACAACCGAAATCAACCAAAAACAACAGTGTGCAACTAAAATCAACCATAAGCGAAATTAACTAGAATTAACCCATTTACAAACAACAAAAACCAATTTTACCAAAGCAAACCCAAATCCAACAAAAATAAATAATTTTTAGATGGGTGCCCCTACGGGGCCTGCTCTACATAAAAGCAACCAAAAATACAACTAAAAACTTGAAATGATGAGTGCAAAGTTTTACAAGAATATGACTTTGCAACCAAATGCAATCAGAAGCAATCAATTGCAAATAAAATCAACCATATGCAACTATTTTTGCAACTAAAATCAACCATATGCAACTATTTTTGCAAGTTTTTTGTTAAAATTTATTAAATATGAATATAACTACAAACAACCATATACAACCAAAATCAACCAAAAACAACAGTTTGCAACTAAAACCAACCACAAGTAAAATTAACTAGAATTTAACCCACTTACAAACAAGAAAAACCAATTTTACCAAAACAACACAAATCCACTAAAAGTAACCCAAATCTAACAAAAAATAAACTAATTTTGAGATGGGTGCCCCTGTGGGGCCTACTCTACATAAAAGCAACCAAAAATACAACTGAAAACTTGAAATGATGAGTGCAAAGTTTTATAAGAATATAACTTTGTAACAAATGCAACCAGAAGCAGTCAATTGCAACTAAAATGCAATGAAACCAAAATAATTAGCATCATTAACAACCAAAATCAACTTAAAGCATCCAAATCAAACCAAGTCAACCAGTTGTAGTGGCATACAAAAATCGACTTCAACACATCCGAAAAATTACAAAACATTAAAGTAGAGTAGCAAATCAATCACTGCAAACAAACACAACTTTTATTTTCATTTGAATCAATGAAAATCAACTAATTTCCACTCAATCAAATTACACTAAGCGTGGGATTACCAAATATGTATCACAAAAATCAACTCAAAGCAAAACAAAGCAATCGGTTGTAGTCTTATGCAAAACACTACAACTTATATATATATATATATATATATATATATATAAGAGAATTTACAAAAAAAATTGCCATACCTTCTCCGATCAATGTCGTCGACTTCGATCCCCACCTCCGACGTCAGGACTACGGCCTCCCCCGATCAACAGTTAAAAACTTGAAACAATTAACTTAAGTATTTAAATTCATCAAAAATCGAACTTAAATAAAAGCCCCAAATTTCGAAAATCAAAATTTATCCCGTTGATTTGTTCGAACAAACGAGGATGGAGGCTTCAATTACGTTGATGGGGTGGTGGTCAGCGGTGATTTGAATGGGGAAGAAAGAAGAGAAGGTGGGTGGTGGTGGAAAGATAGCAGGGGAGAGAGTAGAGGGACGCGAGAAATAAGAGTAACAGAAAAGAGTCCGTATTTTTACAATTATTATACTAGGGTACAATAAAATTGCAATTAGTAAAAAACAGTAAAAGTAAAAATGCAAATTATTAATTTTCCTAATATATTTATGAAAAAAGCCCTTATCTTAAATCCTATATTTCACTTTTAATAAAAATAATACATATATATTTTGTAATTATATATATACACTAAAAAATAACAAAGATATGTTAATTTATAATAATAATTAATTTATTTATTGATTTATATTTTATTAGTTTCAATAATATATTAATCTAGTTCAAATTTTACCATTGATGAAATTTATATTTTGTAAATTTTAATTTATAAAATTTAAATTTTTTCTTATTGTGTAATATTTTTATTCTATATATATTATTTTTTTGCTTTTTTGAAATTTTCTTTAATTTATTTACGGATATAATATTACATCTACAATTTCAGCAAAAAAAGTAGTATGACCAAATGAAAATAGGGGTTTTCCAATAAAATTGCATTTTTTGGTTGATACATGTCTGTTTTTTTAGTATAAATTTTAAAACTTGTTTGTTGTATAACCCATAAGTAAATATTTTACGATATTTATTGGTTAATTATTTCTTAAAGGACCTTTATGTGATAATAGTTATTTTTGTAATTTATTTTATAAAATTTATCCTAACATTTTTTCAATATTTTATTATTTTGGGTATCTTGTTTTTAAAGTATTAGATTATATAAGACATATGTTATCGATTTTACAAACGTTAACGCAAGTGTACGTATCGAACAAGTAGTATATAAAATTCGTTCCAATCAGTACTAATTTAAGTAATTAAATACCAAATATTATGGTTCTCTCAATTTAAGTTAAATAACATAAAATCGAAATTGTATTATAAACCACTACTAAAATATAAACATATACTAGTGTTCTACCCGTGCTACGCACCGATTAGTAAAATATATTAATTAATTAATAAGAACATGTTATTTTAATTATTATTTAGAAAAAAGATAATTTCATTAAAATGTAAATTAAATTACTTATCCATCACTACATAACAATTGAATTAATATTATTAACCATCACCAAAACATTTATCACCCCACATAAAAGTTCAAAACTAGTCTTTATTGTTTTTAACTTTTTTTAGTTTTTTTTTCTTTTTATTGAGAATATTTTCTACCAAGTTAAAAAAAAAATACCCATATTTTGCATTTTGTTATTTTGGGAATTTGGTATATTTAAATATTCAGTACAGTGAATTCCTAAAATATTTATTAATTATATTATTTGACTGAAATAATTTGTACAGCAAAACCCTTATAAAGTGATAACCTTGTGACCGAAAAAAATTATCACCTTATCACATTAATGTGATTAATATATAACTATTGATTATCAGGTGGTACCAAACTTTTTATTATCATAGAGAGGTTATGACTTTCGGGAGTATTAATTTAAAGGGTTCTATTATATGGGCCGTGGTCAATTTTTCGAATATATATTAAAAATCATAAATACTTATTTCTTACGTTATTAATACATCATTAGATTGTCTTTTTAAAAAAGGTTGCATATTTCGACTGTATGAGCAAGGATTTCTATTGTGCAGGATCCACGAAACGAATGTAGTTATGACAAAAGAAACTTTCATCTAATCTAGCTATATCTCCATTCAATATCATTTTTATAAATTATATGTGCCTTTATTAGTGAATTGATTCATTTAGAAAAATAAATATTATCAACCAAGCAAACAAATCCAATTTATCGCGTTGTTAGAGTAGATATGATTGTTAGAGTTTTTGGTGATTGTCCTCAATTTGTTTGTAATGACAACTTAAAATGTGTATTTTCAGTTTGGGAGTTTGTATATTGAATTTTTTATTATTTTCTATTAATATGTGGTATATTAAATTTTAGGTTTTTTTTCGTAAAATAAGAAATTCAAAAATGAGTATCTTTTTTTTTCTATTTGACGAACGTGTTAAAACAAAATACTATCTGTAAAACTGAAATTAAGTGTGTAATATATAAACACGTAATCAGATTGTTATATATGTGTCCTTCTAATTTAATATTCGTGTTAAATAACATGAAATTCATTTTCATTTAACAATGAGTATATTTTTCGGACATATATTAGAAAAAAAAACTTACGTAGCCCTAACGAATCATTTGTATTGTGTACATTCATATCGTGTAATTTGGGATCTTGCACGAAAATGTTGTGAAATTAAATCATGTACAAAATGACACTAAACTACTTGAGTTTTTTCGTGTACACGATACAAAAAAAATACGCGAATAGAAAAAATATGAAATTTACATGTCTGTATCCAAATTATGTAAGTATGTAACTATATTACTGAGAACAGAATTGTGAGAAAAAAATTGAGATGCTACCAAACAAAACTAAGAGTAATACATGGTCTAAAGTCTCTCGAACAAAATGAAACCCTCTTTTTTTTTATTCTTTCTTAATTTTGTTTCTTGTTAATAAGCATTTCTTTTTGTGTAGAATTTTTCTACCAAGTTAGTAAGTTTTTTTTATCCATATTTTTAGTATTTGTTGATATTGAAAAATAAATACTACCAACCAACCAAACAAATTCAATATATCTGTTCTTAGATTAGGATATTGGAATTGATACTATTACTTTAATTCAAAAATATAAATTAAAAAAACACCCTTTTATTGAAAAAAATAGGATTTTGTGTGTATCGACCTATTTAGTTATCAATATTACTGATATTTATAACAAAGTTCGTAGCCGCTTTTCTCTCTCCTTCTCTCCCAACCCAAAAACTATTAGACTAAAGTTTATCAAAAACTATTACACTAAAGTTTAGAGATGAAATCAGACTTGTGGTTGATGATAAGCCCCATTTTTATTATTTTTCTTTGATAAATTATCATACCAAAAAGGCTTTTCAGTGATATAAGCGAGTGATGTATCATAATAGAAGATATGTTCAATGATTGGATGAATGAAATCTTGATTTGAACTATTTTACTATGTGTCTATTCAATTTTGATTTTTTTTTATATGTTGTAAGCCCCTTTTATTGATAAATGAATAACCTATAAAAAATAGTGATTTGTAAAAAAATATGCAATTTTGATTATTTTCGTAGATGACATATGTCATTTTAATGATGAATTAATTAACCAAAAAAAATTGTGATTTATAAGAAAATTTGAGCTAAGTTGATCAGTTTAGTATGAAAATATTCACCAACAATATTTACTATTGACTATGTAATGATTTTTATTTTTGGACTGATAATTTATACACCAAATAATGTTTACTACTATTTAAGAATATGTTTAATATTTTAAATAATTCAAATATATTGTCATGTCAATTTGTTTGTACCATTAATTATTGCATAACTAAAATCTCTCGTAAGTTAAATGTAAGAAAACATTTGGTTTAAAACTTATTTTTAGTATTTTAACTCGTTGAAACTAATATATTTTATAATTGATTATTTTAAAAATTTATATAACTTAAATTTTGAACGTGTATTTTGAATAGTGTGATAAAAAAATTAATTTAAAATTTTTTCAATTTACTATTAGCAGATTTATTAAAATTTGATTGTAACTTATAATTTTAGATTCAGAGTTTGATATATTAAAAATTTATATATTTTTGATAAAATATATTCATGTATTAATATTTTTTTAATAAATAATCATTGTATTGAAAATAAAATTGTAAAGTAACCAAGTTATTTAAATTAGGATTAAAATCATAAAATGCCATGTTTTTTTAAGTTTAGTTATAAATTCTAATTGACTCTAATATATATATGAAAAATTACTCTGTTATATATAATAATGTAATTACAATTAATTGTACATCAAAAAATTGTAAATTACTTTATATTATGCAATCAATTATTATTGAATATTTGTATAATTCTTATTGATTTTAGTTTGTAATAATTTGCTATAAATATTTTAACATTAAAAAATATGTAATATATGGTTATGTTAAATTTTAATAAAATAATTACTATATTTAAAGTAAAATTGTTAAATAACCAAGATAAATAAATTAAGATAAGAATGATATAACTCTTTTAATTTCAATGGTAAATTCTAATTGCCTCTAATATATATTTATGAAAATTAATCTGTAATATATATTAAGTATAATTATGATTAATTCTAAATAAAAAAAATTGGTAAATTTTTTAATACTATGAAAATTAGTTAATATTCTAAATCAGAAAAGTGGTAAATTTGTTAATATTATGAAAATTAGTTAATATTATATATTTGTATAATCCTAACTGATTTTAGTTTATAAGAGTAACTTTTTTAAAAAATATTTTTTAATTGAAAAATGTGTAGTATATGGATATGTTAAATTAAGAAACTAATATTATTTAAATTATAATTATTAACCAAACATGAATATTATAATAGTATGAGAATGTTAAATAAGAAAATCTTTTAACTGAATTTGATTGGTCTTAAATTTAGAAGTGTCCCTTAATTGGTCCTAAAATTATTTATAATTTTTTGATTGGTTAACTATATCTTAAATATATATGGGTGGTTTCAGGTATTATAATAGTAAAGGAGTAAGGACTATGAAAATCAATTTATAATATATTATAATATGATTGCGATTGACTTTATATTAAAAGAGTGGTTAATTAATGAATAATTTTGAAATTTAATTTAAAATATATAATTATATATTGCGATTGATTTCAAATTAAAATTGTGATTTTTTTGTAATTATTTTTTGATTTAAAAATAAAAGCATTGTTGTATTTAAATAAAAGCATTGTTGTATTTAAATTAGAATTGTTAACTAACCAGAATTCATGAGATAGAGTGAGAATGTAAATAAAGAAAACTCTTAATATAGCATGATTGGTCTAAAATTTAGGAATTGATTCGGATTCGTCCTAAAATAATTCATAATTTTCTTACTGTTTAACTACACATTGTAGACTCAGATATTATAATAAATGAAGGATAGCTAATAAAATTAAAAAAATGATGAAATATGAAAGTAAATAAAATATCAAAATTGAATTGATAATACAATAAAAATAGCACATACTCCACTGGATATAAGATATGACAAAGAAAACAGTAATCCAACCGGAATTTAAATATGCCGATCAAGTTCAAGTTCTATAAGTATTCGTAACAAAAGTGTCCTTTTATTTTAACCTTAAAAAATATGTTATATATTAATATGTTAAATCAAGTAATTATTTTATTTAAATTAGAATTGTTAACTAATCATGCTTAGTATATAAGGATAAGAATGCTAAATAAGGAAAAGTAATATATAAGCTATGACAAAGAAAAAGTAATCCAACCGGAATTTAAATCTGCCGATCAAGTTCTAGTTCTGTAAGTATTTGTAAGTTTTAGTAATAAAAGTGTCCTTTTATTTTAACCTTAAAAAATATGTAATATATTAATATGTTAAAGCAAGTTATTATTCTATTTAAATTAAAATTATTAACGATTAATTTTAATTATAATTCTATTCTAGAATTGGGTTTGACCTTGGTTAAAAGATAGCAAGTTAAATTATATAAGGAAATAGATTTGTTTTAATTTGATTGGTCCATAATTTAGAAGTGGCTTATGATTGGTTCTAAAATAATTCATAGTTTTCTGATTGGTTAACCGGGTATATGATTAATTAACTGGATTAATTAACTGGATGGTGTAGTAGACTCGGGTATTATAATAAAGGATATAACACATCAACTTAAGAATATAACAAGACTGAAAGTATCTAGGCCTTTAATTTCCTCTTGAGACTACAAACATCCTTCATCATCTCCTAATTTCATGTTCTAGTCGCTAGTCTAGGTTACATAACTAATCAGAAGGATATTCCGGATCTAAAGTGATTCTAACTCATAGGATTAACTCTCATATATATCCTTATGCATAATTTAAATCCATGATCAGCATTAACACATAATCCTAAATTAACTACTGGGGGTGATTAGGTATATTCCTATCCTAAACGTAAATTAACACAATCGTTAATCTCAAGTTACATTGAATGGGTCTAATCTAGGTAATCTTTTCCAAACATCACCTAAATTACTGTTTCGGTTACAAAATTAATTACTCTTTGTAAAGCATTACACTCAAATCAATATAAACGACCATAACGAATATTAAATAGAGAATTAAAAAAAAGAATACTTATATATAAACTCAAGAATCAATTGCTCTGAAGTAGAAGTTACCTCAGCATCTTGAAGAAAAATGTTCTGCCTAAAATTTATGTAAGGCAAGAGTTGACCTATGAAGACAAACTCAACTAGAATATGAAGAATATGAAGAATGTTTTATGCAGACTCGTTGAAGACTTATTGAAAAAGTACTTGTTGCGCCATCATAAATTGACTCGCCAACTATGTTGTCAAGACCTCCAGAGGTTTGTCTAGACTAAGATATATTCTCAATCTAGGTTGATTCCTCAATTAGGTTGCTTTTCCAACTTTTTATTATCGAAGGCCTCCAGAGATTTTACCTAGTTTGAAGACTTACTTGCTGCACCAACTAATGAGTTGTCGCGCCAACTGATGAGTTGTCGGGGCTACCTACACGATGAAGACACGATTCTGCATTCTGATGAGTTAGCCTCATTGGGGAATCATCTATTTATATATTTGAAGGCCTGGTTCTGTATTCCAATAAGTTATCCTTATTGGGGGATCAAAGGTAATTACGTCTATCAATACACTTGGGAAATTTAATCCAGTATTCTAGCAAGTTGTCCTTGTTGGGGGATTCCAAGATGCTCTGCGTGACGCAATTTGGTATAACTTGCCCCGTAGTCTGGTGGGTTAGCCTCATCGGGGGTAAGGATCCGTTCATGCATTTGGAGTAAGCCATGGCTTTTCCCTGCAACTCTTAATCGAGGAAAGAGCTGGTAGCGATTGATGTTAGCTCTGATAGATAGGGCTAATGTTGTATCCGTGAAGTCCTCATCAGTTGTTGAGCCTTGGGCCGTTTGGGCTAGGCTTCATCACATGGGCTCTTCCAAATGGGCTTCGTAAATGGTTGGTTCGACAACCTATCGTAGTGGGCCTTTTGGGCCTATAAGCAGATAGACCTATTTCTAATGGACTTAGGTTCCTTGCTCTCCAAGAACTACGTGGGCTTGATCCTCTGTAAATATAGAGGTACGTATGCACATTGAAGGGAAGGGAAACAAAGAGCTCTTCGAGCCATCACCAAAAAATTCTTTCAATCTCAGCCCCCAATTCATTACAACCACTACACTCCGGTGACTTTTCCGGCGAAGAACCACCGTCACAGATCTTAAATCCGGTGAACAACCTCAAATTTTGTTATCACAAATTCCTCCGTTAAAAAAAACACAACAAAGGAATATAGAATTTGAAAGAAAGATAAAACTCTTTGACGTGCTTCAATCTTCAATCTCCAAAGTGATGTGTTCTTCAAAAAGTGTCTCATCTTGCTTTTCTTATCCCGGACTAATATGTTTTTGTCTGAAACTACTCTACGTGGTGTGTAACCGCTGTTTATATCTAATATTTATAATATATACAAGTGCTTTTAGTGAAATAATTTAAATACAAGAAATATTCCCAAATGAAATATAATTTGAAAGAAAACATTTGTAGCCTGTTCTTCCAGGACTTTTCTGGTCAGTTGAGAGCAGATTAAAAATCGGAGCCCATAATAAAAATATCGGACTTCTTCTGAACTTTCCAATGACTATTTTCGGGCCTCAAACGGAATTGTAGAACTCCCGATAAAGCCAAAATAGCAAACAACGTGAAAACTGTCCAAAAATACATATTTTTCATGAATTAACTCCAAAAATTTCATTTTAAACTCCATTCCATTATTTTCTTGATTCCTATAATAAAACATTAAAACACATTAAATAAGATCCAATTCCAAGCAAAAATAACTAAAAATGTAGGGATAAAGTAATAACAAATAAACATATTTGAAACATGTTAGGTAGTGCATAACTTTTCTCTTTTTTCGTATTAAATATATTAACATATGTGTGATTATCTAAAAATCATTTAGAGTTTTTGCTACAGTGTTTTTCATGTGTGAGAGGTGTTTTACTGTGTTTTGAATTCATTTAAAATTTTCTACTGATACTAAATATTTTTATATGTTTGAATATCATATTTGTTGATTGTATTTATTAAATGTTTTTCATATGTTTATTACATTATGTGTTATATTAATTAGTTTTTTCTAAAAATAACTTGTTATATGTATTACTTTTTTTCTTGGTTAATTTTTATTTTATGTGCATTATATTAATGTTTTTTGTGAATTTTACTTTACTAAATTTTGTATTTATTTAAAATTAGCATTTATTTTATAAAATATATTTTGATAAATTTTGAGGAATTTTGGTGTCATTTCTAATTATTAAATATTTTCTTAACATTTTTAAAGTCTTAGTTTACCAATTTATTTCCGGGTACATTTAAAAAAAATTATTTATAATTAAATGTCAATTCCTATTTTTTAAATAACTTATTTAAAGCGATTTCTCGCAATTTCGATTTTGAATTTTTTTCGTTTTGGTTTCGGCATATAACCAAAACCGAACATTGATTTCGGTTTCGATCTTCAATTTTTCGGTTTCAAATTTGAATCGATTTATAGGAATCAATTTTAAGCGATTTCAAGTAGTTTCGATTTGATTTCGGATTTATTCATATTTTTTACTAGCTTCGAGTTTTGGTGGTTTTTGAAAGTTTATCTACTACTAGCTCTACGTCCTCCAGGTTTCGAGTTTGAGAACGTGTTCGCATACACGCTCAAGTACCTGAAACACACAAAGTAACTTAGTAAGTAACAATCCGAGTCGGTGAACTCTAACGACCACTGATGACAAGCACATAAACTAAAAATAAAATACCGATGATCCCCGATAGCGGTGCCAAAAACTTGTTTGCACTAAATCACGCAAGCGCACGTGGTCACAAGTAATATAGATATAAGTCAAGTTCGTTCCCACAAGGATCTGGTTTAGGTTTTAATTCAGTTATTGTACCTATGCTACTGTAACGCCCCGACTTCCCAATACTGAAAATATACATTTTATAATTAAACACACTTTGATACAGGGGAATTTTAGAAAATTTCGGCATGTAGTATTCGTAAATCGAACTATCCACCTGTAATTCATTCCAAACCAAATTCCAATTTAACAGTTACAATTAAAACTTAATACACCAAAGATTCCTCACCGAGGATCGATTCCAGGTTATGGTATGAAACAAGAATCTAACTAATACAAATTATTACAAATTCTATATCAGCTCTAAAAACAAATCACTATACCGTCTAATCTGTAGCTTAATTCAAAACTGTGCTCGCCCGCGCTAGCTCTGAAATCTATTCCGAATAGGATCCTCCTCGCTCTCATTCGTATTTGAAAATATAAGTAGATCATCCTTAAACCTAACTGCAAAGGGTTAGGTAAAACAAAGCAAGAGTGAGCCAAAGAACGCTCAGCAAGTTAATAATATAGTGAAACAACAATATTACGATAATTCATTAATGAACAATATCAATGAATACTTATCTCGAATGATCAATCAATTTCCATCATAGAGTAAAATTTCCATGTACTACAAACCATCACTGCCTCAGATAAAATTTTGAGACAAAGAATATCAAGAAATTCCCAAATCATTCTTACTCCACTTTCAACGTACAATGTTACTTGCGAAGGGAATAACTGGAAAACTTCTATCCATCCTTAATCTCATTATTTTACTGAGTTTCCAAATTTTATCAAGTAGAAAACAACTAACTCCGATATCCACAATTTTGAAACTAGAAATCATTTACCTTGAAACATATATATATTCTATCAAAACATTCCTTTCTTTAAAACCCTTTCATCTTTGAAACATACTTTTCATAAAACCTTTTTAAAAAAAACATTTAAGTTGATTGGAGTTTTTCCACGACAACGGACAATACGGGTGATCAGCCACGTAAAGTCCCCATACCGGACATGAAGTCCCTCTGGACCTTGAAATTGGGTTCCAATTAGGCAACACATTGGCCTTTAATGCTAGACTAAGACCACCCTAGCCTCTTACGCTAAATAAAATGCTGGACTGGGCACTCCCCAGCCTCTTACGCTAAATAAAATGCCGGACCGGCGTCACCCGGCCTCTTACGCCTCCAATTTGAAGGAATCAGTAGAAAACATTTTGACGGAATCCCCCACAATAAATTCTTTGAAACCTTTAAAACATTTCACTTTTAAGTCCTTTATACTTACTGATAACAGATCAGCCTAGTATAAGGAATTTTAAAAACATCTTTAATTAATTAAACTATTTTGACTTTCAATTATATAAGACTGAGGGTCAGGGAAGCAATTGATATGAGGTATTATAAACAGCAAAGCAATAAGATTGAACTAAGCAGGGTATAGTTCAGCAAAATAGAATCATATATCAACAAAGAAGCATGATAAATTGAATAACTGAGCAATTATTTAGATTCTAGAAATGGAACAACAATTATAAAGAAAGCAAGCAATAAATAAAATTCGAAGTTCAACAGAAGATTTAAGTTACTGCACTGGCTAACCACTTATTTCGAAGATTACCAACTGATAAAATTTTCATGGCAAAATTCGAGCTTACGTAAAAGATTAGGATAATTTAAAACGAAGATTTAAGAAATTCTCAATTACCCAAGGTCTCACTCTTGTCAGCTAAGCACTCATAGGCTTTAGTTGCCAAACCGGCATGACAATAATGAGTTTGAATAATTAAGAAGATCTCAATTCATTCTTAGCTTTAACCGTCACTGAGCAACACATGCCTCAACAACAGTATAAACCTCGAATTAATTTACAACAATTTGAAGAAAACGTTCTTTGAAGAATATTAATAAAGACGAAAAATATTGAATTAAATTAATTTTAAAAGAATTCAACACCTGGACAATAGGTGAGGAAATTAAACAATGATAGAATAATTTGAGAATGAGTGTTTGTAAATCAATAGAAGAAAAATGTCACTGGAAATAAAAATGTAAGGTATAAGCACTAGCAAAAAGATCTGAAAGGAACATCGTATAATTAACAGAACAGGTTCACAATTATTTAAACTCAAAAGGAAGGGTATAGATAATTGCAAGAAAGAATTTGAAAGAACATATAAATAACAACATGAGGGTTCACTTCACTTGAACAATAAGTGAGGGATAATATACTTGCCTCAGTACATGAAATTTCCATTTCCAATATCTGAACTCTTTACTTTCTTTGTACATCAGTCTCTACTTTTTTATACCTTGGCCTTTATTCGATCACACATCCATATTTCCTCTATCACTTGTCAGCTTCTATACGAACACACTCGTCAATTTCGATATTTAACTCGTTCCTCGGAATTTCCACCTTTACATACACTGGCTCTAAATCGGTCTTTTACTGGTACCTATATCAAAATAAAGTACTACTTTAGTACGCTTATAACCGTAACCGTCTAACTCTGTTCTACCCGAACGCGTCCTAATACGCTTTACAATTAACACATATAGTTCATACAGATCATATTCTCGAAATAGTAGCATATAATCACATAATCACATAAGCACTTAGCACGTATTATTAACTTACACTTATATTTCATATCACACCTATATCCTTTACACATCAGAAATCTTTATCAACATATTCCCAAAATAATATAATAATTCTAATAAAAATTGGACAGCACCTCCTTTAAAATATCGTCTACCATGTCATAATAAAATCAACCAAATCAGCAATCACAACATCCTTTGCTTTACAACTACTCAGTGCAATCTCATTTTCATCACAATCATACTAACATACACTTTGTACAAATTCTGACAACCCGCTTCACATATACATACATACTTATCCAATCTCACAATCCGACTATAATGCATTTATAGCTCCTTTTATTTTTACAAATCAATTTAATATCCTTAATAGAGAATTAACAATTTTTAATTATTATTATAAATACAACATGCAATTTACTACACCACTAAACCATCCAAGATAAATTTAGAATTCAGTTACGACTCATAGACATAAACCTTTTATGGGGATGTTTGGGAGAACTTTTTTTCAGAATAAGTCAACTTATTTTAAGACAAAGTTAGAGATTCCTAACTTTCCAACTTATTTACCAACTTATTTTTGCAACTTATTGAATCTCAAACATACATTAAATACTTGTATAAAAAAAATTATTAAAATATAAATTTTTTATCCGAAAATAAGTCGATAAACCCGTAAAAAAAAGGTTTGCCAAACAGGCACTATATTACGAATTATAATATACAACTTATGCCTTTATCCATTGTCAAACCAAGTCAATTCATAACTTATATAATTAGCATACACATACTAACTAATGAGATAGTTTTAATTATCCGATAAATGTGTAATTACTATTTTTTTTTAGAAAATTCGGACAACATCCCCTTTGTACCAGTACACTACCAGTCAAAACATGGCCAGTACAACCAAACATTAAATATCACATTATTCCAAAAATTTAGATCACAATTTATACTACCGAACTAGTACCATGACAACCACTTCCATATTATTACTAAATTTATACTTCATTCATCATTCAATCCGCCAATAAATCAATTACCCGCTAAGAATTTATCCAGTACATTTGTAATTTCACAAAATCAGTCAAATAGAGCACTGAGTTAACATCTATAATCGAGGTAACTGATAGGATATGACTAGTCCCGACTGATGGGCTACAACGAGTCCTGACTGGTGGGCTACAACTAGTCCCGACTGATAGGCTACAATGAGTCCCGACCGAGGTGCTACAATGAGTCCCGACTGAGGTGCTACAACAAGTCCTGACTAATAGGCTACAATGAGTCCCGACCGAGGTGCTACAATGAGTCCCGACTGAGGTGCTACAACAAGTCCCGACTGAGGTGCTGCAATGAGTCCCGACTGAGGTGCTACAACAAGTCCCGACTGATAGGCTACAATGAGTCCCGACTGAGGTGCTACAACAAGTCCCGACTGAGGTGCTACAACAAGTCCCGACTGATAGGCTACAATGAGTCCCGACCGAGGTGCTACAATGAGTCCCGACTGAGGTGCTACAACAAGTCCCGACTGATAGGCTACAATGAGTCCCGACCGATGTGCTACAATGAGTCCCGACTGAGGTGCTATAACAAGTCCCGACTGAGGTGCTACAACTAGTCCCGACTGATGGGCTACAACGAGTCCCGACTGATGGGCTACAACCAGTCCCGACTGGCCTCAGCCCAGGTCCACCTTAGACCTGGTTACCCCTAGTCCGGATTGGTCTTAAGCTAATAGACCCGCAGCCTAGGCTCAGGACGCGTGAGATAATACTACTAGATATGGCAGACACGAGTCATGACTATGGTCCCACATGACAACGACAGATAAGGGAATCCTAGGGCTGGCACAATCAAGTCATATCAATCCACATGCTGACATGCCATTGGCACACGCCGCCACAATTATTCTCCTGGTCATATGTCATGCATCAGCAAGCCCCAAGTGTCCTACCTACCTAGGATCCAACGCTCATGATTAAAGGTACCAACCCCTACACCCTAATCCTTGGCCTATAAATAGACCAAGGAAAGAAGGTTTAGGGGTTACGTTCTCTCTACACACACTCATACACATACACCCTCCGTAATTAGATACTCTGATTCTTGTCTTTGATTTTCCAACGCCGTCACTCATTCTCACGCCGGAGGTGCCGCGGGTCCAAACCCCCCTCCCGGCATTGTTTTGCAGAGTCCCAACCACCAGCTACACCGCTTTCCGGGCTTTAGGACGGCGGAGGGAACACCAGATCGGAATATAGAGTTATCATTGGCGCTAGAAGGAGGGGACAACGAGTCCTGACTGGTGGGCTACAACTAGTCCCGACAGATGTCCTTTGGTCTGGGTGCCACTGGACTCGACTCCAGCAACAAGCTCTTGAAAAAAAAAGTCCTAACCAAAACCAGTAAGATCTAAAACCACCTCAACCTTTGATAAAAATGCAACCTTTACACCTTCCGACTATGTATGCATGTTTTTAGTCCCGTCTAGCCTTTATTAGCCCAGATCTGTTACTTGCACTTGATAAAGGCGTAATTTTTAGCCTTCAGTCCCGATTAATAGCTAGATCTATAGTCATGACTGCTTGATTTGTTAAAAGTCTTGGCTTACTCTTTGCTTACTCTTGTTTCGAACTATAAATACGTGCATACATACGTTGCTCCAAAAAAAAAAAAAAAAAAAACCAGGTGCAATGCACATGGAAAACCTCAGTAGAGAGGATATAGCAGAAGCAATCCGGATGTACCGAAACCCAGGCTACCAGAGCCCTGACTAAAGAAGCCCAGGGTACTTTGGTCCTGACTACCAAAGCCCAAGGTACTCGAGTCCTGACTACCGAAGCCCACGGTACTCGAGTCCTGACTACCGAAGCCGAGGGTACTCGAGTCCTGACTACCGAAGCCCACGGTACTCGAGTCCTGACTACCGAAGCCGAGGGTACTTGGGTCCTGACTACCGAAGCCCAGGCAACAGATGTCCTGACTATCGAAGCCCAGGGTACTCGAGTCCTGACTATAAATAGACCAAGGAATCCACCAGAGTATATATCATGTTGAAATCGTGCCATGTTGAAATCATGCCAAGGAAAAGTAAATCCACCCAGAGGCAATCCACCAGTGCTCAGTTACAAGTTCCGAATCCGGTCTCAGACCTACCCCTAGTCCCGGCTACTTGTACCCCGGTTCTAGAGAGGATAGGAATCGGATCCGGAGATGCAAGAATTGAAATTGAAGTGAACCGATACAAGTACATTGATGTGCCGCTAGCCGCAATGCACATGGAAAACCTCAGTAGAGAGGATATAGCAGAAGCAATCCGGATGTACCGAAACCCAGGCTACCAGAGCCCTGACTAAAGAAGCCCAGGGTACTTTGGTCCTGACTACCAAAGCCCAAGGTACTCGAGTCCTGACTACCGAAGCCCACGGTACTCGAGTCCTGACTACCGAAGCCGAGGGTACTTGAGTCCTGACTACCGAAGCCCAGGCAACAGAAGTCCTGACTACCAAAGCCCAAGGTACTCGAGTCCTGACTACCGAAGCCCACGGTACTCGAGTCCTAACTACCGAAGCCGAGGGTACTTGAGTCCTGACTACCGAAGCCCAGGCAACAGAAGTCCTGACTACCGAAGCCCAGGGTACTCGAGTCCTGACTACCGTAGCCCAGGGTACTCGAGTCCTGACTACCGAAACCCAGGGTACTGGAGCCCTGACTACCGAAGCCCAGGGTACTCGAGTCCTGACTACCGTAGCCCAGGGTACTCGAGTCCTGACTACCGAAGCCCAGGGTACTGGAGCCCTGACTACCGAAGCCCAGGGTACCCGAGCCATGACTACCGAAGAGTAGGCTGCATGAGCCCTGACTGTTGAAGCCCAGACCTACTGGCTCAAAACGCCCAAGCCCGGGTCCAACATTCCGTCTCTAAGAAGGACCAAGCCAAAGTTGAACCTGCTGCTTAAACTGAAATCATCGAACTAGGGGATGACAACTCTAGACGAAGAATAAAGAATAGCCCGGAACAATAAGAAAAAATGAAGCCTAGGACCCCAGCCGTCGGTAACAAACAAAAAGATCCCGGTCCGGAGCCATAGGCAGCATTGAGACCGGGACATGAGCAAAAAGCAATCTTACTTATGGAAAAATTTCCTAAGTACAAAAGACCCCGGTCCGGAGCCATAGGCAGCATTGAGACCGGGGCAAGAGCAATATGCAATCAAACTTATGGAAAAATTCCTAAGTACAAAAACAAAAAGACCCCGGTCCGGAGCCATAGGCAGCATTGAGACCGGAGCAAGAGCAATATGCAATCAAACTTATGGAAAAATTTCCTAAGTACAAAAACAAAAAACCCCGGTCCGGAGCCATAGGCAGCATTGAGACCGGAGCAAGCGCAATATGCAATCAAACTTATGGAAAAATTTCCTAAGTACAAAAACAAAAAACCCCGGTCCGGAGCCATAGGCAGCATTGAGACCGGAGCAAGAGCAATATGCAATCAAACTTATGGAAAAATTTCCTAAGTACAAAAACAAAAAACCCCGGTCCGGAGCCATAGGCAGCATTGAGACCGGAGCAAGCGCAATATGCAATCAAACTTATGGAAAAATTTCCTAAGTACAAAAACAAAAAACCCCGGTCCGGAGCCATAGGCAGCATTGAGACCGGAGCAAGAGCAATATGCAATCAAACTTATGGAAAAATTTCCTAATTACAAAAACAAAAAACCCCGGTCCGGAGCCATAGGCAGCATTGAGACCGGAGCAAGCGCAATATGCAATCAAACTTATGGAAAAATTTCCTAAGTACAAAACAAAAAGACCCCGATCCGGAGCCATAGGCAGCATTGAGACCGGAGCAAGAGCAATATGTAATCAAACTTATGGAAAAATTTCCTAAGTACAAAAACAAAAAACCCCGGTCTGGAGCCATAGGCAGCATTGAGACCGGAGCAAGCGCAATATGCAATCAAACTTATGGAAAAATTTCCTAAGTACAAAAACAAAAAACCCCGGTCCGGAGCCATAGGCAGCATTGAGACCGGAACAAGCGCAATATGCAATATTACTTATGGAAAAATTTCCTAAATACAAAAACGGAAAAGACCCCGGTCCGGAGCCATAGGCAGCATTGAGACCGGGGGCAAGAACAAAATGCAATATTACTTACGGAAAAATTTCCCTGGAGTCCTAATTACCCTTAGTCCCGGTTGCTTCCCCTATCACCAACCCCGACTGGGGGGCAAAATCCTAATTACTATTAGTCCCGGTTGCTTCCCGTGTCACCAACCCGGACTGTGGGGCAAAATTCAGCCAAATTTTTCTAAGTTACCCAAAGTCTTTCAAGCTTTAGACTTGTGGAAAATACAACATTACTATTCAGAATTCTACTCCCTCATCCGGAAAATCCGCATAAGGGAGTGGGGGGCAAATGATAGGATATGACTAGTCCCGACTGATGGGCTACAACGAGTCCTGACTGGTGGGCTACAACTAGTCCCGACTGATAGGCTACAATGAGTCCCGACCGAGGTGCTACAATGAGTCCCGACTGAGGTGCTACAACAAGTCCTGACTAATAGGCTACAATGAGTCCCGACCGAGGTGCTACAATGAGTCCCGACTGAGGTGCTACAACAAGTCCCGACTGAGGTGCTGCAATGAGTCCCGACTGAGGTGCTACAACAAGTCCCGACTGATAGGCTACAATGAGTCCCGACCGAGGTGCTACAACAAGTCCCGACTGAGGTGCTACAACAAGTCCCGACTGATAGGCTACAATGAGTCCCGACCGAGGTGCTACAATGAGTCCCGACTGAGGTGCTACAACAAGTCCCAACTGATAGGCTACAATGAGTCCCGATCGATGTGCTACAATGAGTCCCGACTGAGGTGCTATAACAAGTCCCGACTGAGGTGCTACAACTAGTCCCGACTGATGGGCTACAACGAGTCCCGACTGATGGGCTACAACCAGTCCCGACTGGCCTCAGCCCAGGTCCACCTTAGACCTGGTTACCCCTAGTCCGGATTGGTCTTAAGCTAATAGACCCGCAGCCTAGGCTCAGGACGCGTGAGATAATACTACTAGATATGGCAGACACGAGTCATGACTATGGTCCTACATGACAACGACAGATAAGGGAATCCTAGGGCTGGCACAATCAAGTCATATCAATCCACATGCTGACATGCCATTGGCACACGCCGCCACAATTATTCTCCTGATCATGTGTCATGCATCCGCAAGCCCCAAGTGTCCTACCTACCTAGGATCCAACGCTCATGATTAAGGTACCAACCCCTACACCCTAATCCTTGGCCTATAAATAGACCAAGGAAAGAAGGTTTAGGGGTTACGTTCTCTCTACACACACTCATACACATACACCCTCCGTAATTAGATACTCTGATTCTTGTCTTTGATTTTCCAACGCCGTCACTCATTCTCACGCCGGAGGTGCCGCGGGTCCAAACCCCCCTCCCGACATTGTTTTGCAGAGTCCCAACCACCAGCTACACCGCTTTCCGGGCTTTAGGACGGCGGAGGGAACACCAGATCGGAATATAGAGTTATCAGTAACCAAGGCAAAATCGAACACTACATAGCCC
The DNA here is from genome assembly GCA_037693485.1 of Kitagawia praeruptora. Taxonomy (NCBI): domain Eukaryota; kingdom Viridiplantae; phylum Streptophyta; class Magnoliopsida; order Apiales; family Apiaceae; genus Kitagawia; species Kitagawia praeruptora. The sequence goes on from CM075345.1 coordinate 134,536,919, forward strand.
AAGAAAGTCATTCGCATATAGCACTATAACATCACATAAGCAATAAACCAACATAAATTGAGAATCATCAGCACATATAAATACAATGCGCACGCACACACACTTCTTGCACACACGCACACACGATTGTTTAACACACACACGTTGCAGAGATATATACACGCACACATGTACATACAGTAAAACACGCACTCACACAATCGCTGATACACACACAGTAAATCGTAGCAAGCAGTCACACAAACAGGGGAGAGGGAAGAAATGGCTAATTCGAGCCACGACTGAGAACCCCAGGCTTTACACAGCCATTCGACCACATTTAAACACAGCACAGAGCTATACACACACACACCAAAATCAAGACCACACCCTTACACAAAGATTCAGGCGCGCACACACATACAAGAACAACACAGTCTTGAACCCAGGTTGCAGAGCATACAGACGGGGGAAAACCGTGAGGGAGAGAAGAAGATTGAGAGAGATTTCGAAAGATTGTGAGATGAGAAAGAGAGGATTCGAGAGATTGAGATATTGAATTAGGGAAGAGAGAACAGTTTAGAACCTAGCTGAAGAATCGAGAAACTCAAGGAAATTGGGGAAACATTACTGATGATTTGGGATTTTAAAGAAGCTAATGACATTTTTGGAAATTTCATAAAATGCTAAAATACAAACAAAATTGCTTTAAATCAATTTCTAAAATCGAAATAAATCAGAAAGTTAAAAGAAAAATATATTTTAAAATATATTTTATGAAATTACAAACATCCCCATATTTTTAAAATATTTTTAGGATCAAAAATGAATTTTATATGAATTTTACAAATTTGAATCTTTAAAATAATTCATAAAATCATTTTAAAATACTTAAAGATGGAGAATAATATTCCCAAAAATCTTAAAAATTAAATGAATATACAAATGTAATAGTACAAAAGATTTCGAATTTTTTAGCGATTCCTGTGATTTTATAAAATTCATAGAAGATAAATAAAACATATTTTTGACATGTTTATACACAAAAATGTAAATTAATTCATAATATCATTTTAAAATCTTTAGAGGCTAAAAATAATTCCTCTAATATTTTAAAAATCATTTAAATATGCAAAGATAATAATGTAAAAGATTTCACAATATTTACTAACTCCGATGATTTTATAATAAATTTTAAAGATCAATAACGCATGATTTAAATAAATTTTAATCATAAAAATTCAAATAAAAATTTCACGGACTACCACGCCACACATACATCATCATATAAACATGTACACGTGATGTCACATATATTTTATCTTAAAAAAAATCACACCCTATAATCCACATTTAATATTAAATAATAATATTTATAAATGCGAAATTTCTAAGGCGTTATAGCTACAATATATGGTTTTTACTCACTGTTAAGACAATTAACAAGATTGGGTTCTGATTAACTAAAATTAACTAAAAAATAATTTAACAAGCTAAGAATTAATTATCTAATGAGAATTAAAATCGGATTACTTATGCTAGAGAAAACATGGGATCCTAACTTCATAAAATACTTCACTTAAAGTTGATGCCTTTAATCAATGCATGTGATGGTTATGATATCTGATCAGACAACACGAAACAAGTATAGGCTACCTTTCAGTATACGAATACCAAACTACTCATACATCCACAAAAGAGATAGAAGATGAAAAGCCACCAATTATGCTTAGACCCTATATGTCTATAGAATTTGAAAACATAATGGTTGAAGAAAAAGTTGTCCATTAAGATCACATAGGGCAGCATAAGTTATTTCTAATTACGCTGCAAATCATGATGTCACACATACATCAACTCATCCTATGCTAGCATGGCAAGTTCTAAATCTCAAGATCCACCGTCGCTTCACAAGAGATTAATAAGGCAACTTAGATGTCAGCTACGCATCCAAGAAGAATAAGCATAACCATACAAGGATATCAAGAATTCACCACACACAAATCTTTAAAGCAAACAAACTACTAAACTACATAGATAAATCCGTTAGAATCCCATGACAACGATTAGTTCATAATCGAACCGTTTATCATCATGGGATATGATGAAACCATGATAGTAAACAAAGTATGAACGATTACAAATAAACTAGAGTAAGAGTTTAAGAAAACAAATCCCAAAAACATCCAAGAGTTCGCCTAATAGAAGAAAACAAAAAGTAGATCTAGATCTCCGTTGCTTGTCACGAGCGTTGGAATCCTTCTCCAAGTCTGAACCTTCGTCTATCGGCTCTCTCTCTGTGTTATTCTGAGTAGTTCCCGTTTTATGATGGTAGGATGTGTTTATATAGGCCATATGAGTCTTTTCCAGCAAGAAACTACCAATACGTTTCCTAAACTGATTCTGTTTTGAAGGAACATTCGTAGCTGACTTTTCTTCGGTATTTATGGACCGTTCCAGTCGTATTTGGACCTCTGGACCACTTTAGAATGAAAGAGAATCTCGTTAGCTTCGCGTGGACTGTAAGATCGTCCAAAACGGACTTGTAGAACTCAAGATATGGCCAAAATAGTGAATCAGAATTTTCCGTCAATGACAGTAGCGCTGGCTGCGCCCATCTACACTATTCTGGTGCTGGCTGCGCCCGTGGCTTCTGCCAAAAGCTAATTTTTGCTGAGTTTATTCGTTTTAACTCCTTTTTCCTTCGTTTCTTTTGCAAATTGTCATTCTTCACTTCTTGAACTCAAATCCACAATAAAATATGCCATTTGTATCTTCCAACCTCAAGTTAGTAACCCTGCAATATCTCACTGAAACGAATCAAAAACATGACATACTTGAGGCCAAGTTAATCAATTTAAGCTGAAACGAAGCGCTCCAAGTGGATATTAAATCCACTTATCACACCCCCAAACTTAAACCGATGCTTGTCCTCAAGCATAGACAAATATAACTATGTACAACTAGCTAGTACCACATCCGTAGGTGATCACGGTTGCATTTGGCATATGCAACAAGCCCTTTAAACCCCTAGGTAGCCTTAGTGGACGAGTGAGGTCTCGTGAGGGCCTATAGCGAATGTACCCACGAAATCCATCTAACTAAACAATGCAAAAACAATGCAATGCATGAATGCAACTAACACTACGCCATATATGGGCTATCGTTACATATTTTTCATGGATGTTGCTAGAATATGTTACCTTAGCATGTTACTTTGGACCTAATATAACATTTTGTTTTTTGTGTTACCTTAGTCACAAACGTAATGTTACCTTAGGTTTAAAATGTTGGATGTTAGCAACATACATGATATGTTACCTTAGATCATTAATAAACTCAATTTTGAATTTTTTTAACCAAAAAAATGTTTAATTATTTAAAAGTCACACTTACCTTTATAATATTTCATTTTTTTTAAAAGCAAGAGTTTACCAATCGAATGAGGTTTTTTTTAATATCAAGGTATTTAATTGTTATAATTTTTTAGGTTCTATTTATTTATTAAAAGTAAAATGCATATTATAAAAAATAAAAAAATAGAAAAATAATTGTAATGTAAAAACTGGAAATAATTTTGTGTAAAATAAAAACACGGTTCCCAATGAAATGTTTTAGCGGCCAATTATCCCGCCTGTATGAAATCTTTACACTTAAACTAAAATAATCTTTCGCCGCCTCTCACTCTCATTCTCTGGCTCTCTCTCGCGCGCTCTCTCTCTCTCTCTCTCTCTCCCTCTCTCTCTCTCTCTCTCTCTCTCTCGTAAATCTTCTCTAAATTACCCTCATTCTCTCTCTCTCGACCCTCATAAACCTCTCTCTCTCTCGTAAATCTTCTCTAAATTAGTCGGTGCTCAATTGAATATACCCTCGGTTTGAGGCTTCAAATTGGGCTTCTTCAATTTAGGGCTTTTTCTTCAATTGGTTCACTGTTTTGAGTTCAATTGGTTCACTGCTTCAACTAATTGTTGTTTACTTTCAATTTCAGGCCTTCTCCAGCTTGGGATTTCGATTTGGGATTCGATTAAGTGGATTTGGGGGTTCGATTAAGTGGATTTGGGGATACGATTCATATGTATTACCCCCTTTCTCTCCTTCCTCTCCTTCGTCCTTCGATTATTTGTATGCATGCACCTGTTTGTTTGTATCTGTTGTGTTGTGTTAGTTTTCAATTATTTAGTTTCTCTTTTTTTTAAGAAATTATTTAAGGTTTTCAAAGTTGTTCTGTGGCTGTGGGAGGAGGTGTTGTATTACTGGTTAGATTATATTTGTTATTCATATTTCCAGGCAATCATGATTCCCACACACATGCCACAACTAAAGGCTTGAGAACACGAGGTATCCTCTAGGCTATTTCGTTACAAAAAATGAACTTATAGTAGATAGACATTAGATTTCAAAGAACATCGTACTATTGTTTGTGGCTATAGAAAAATAAAATTGATAGAAATGCGCAGGTATTCGAAAATGGATTCATATTTAGTTGATAGTTGCTGATATTAAAAGTTTATGATCTCTCTGGACTTTCTGATTTTGTAGGCGTGAATCTACCATAATTTTTTTTTAAAATAGGCAGGCATCTATTTTCGGCCAAATTTTCTATGGACGGGTTGGTAACAATTTTAATCTCGTTATTGTTAAGTTTACATCTTCAATTCGTCTTGTTTTATATTTTATTGTGTATTTAAAAATGAACTTTGTTTTGTGTATGAAGGACATTGTACGCTCAGTTGAACCACTATATAACATCATTTGGGAAGAGGTTGCTAAAAACATGGCTTGCACGGTCTTCGTACCAAATCGATCTGATCAAGGAAAGCCAGGATGCAGTAGCGGCGCTGAAGGAATAATAGAACTGAAGAGGAAGAAGAGCTCTTGATTCTGGAAAGCTAATGTCCATGTATAAAGATCGACATATTGAGGTCCTTTATTTAGTTAAGGATTTGATGAAGCTTTGCTCTTTATTTTTTTATTTCTACTATCAGTTCACCATCTATCCTTTCTGCGAGCAAGGACTCAAAAGCTGAAAGTCTGAGTCCAAGGGAGAGAGCTGTAAGTTCTTATAACCGATCAATTTAACTTTCTAACAGTTTGCTTATTATATGCATGCTATGTTATATTGGTGGTAGTGGATTTATTGAATCTGATGCAGAGGGTATTGGTGGTAGTGGATTTATTGAATGCATATAATATATTATTGAAAAAATAAAACACCTGTTAAAATAATCTAGTGGACTAAGGGCCAAAAACAATTGGTCTATTATAACATGGCTTGTTATATTGCTCTGAACTTCTGGTAAATTTAATCCTTTACCTTGAACTTTCTTTGTTAACATAAAAGAAAGAAGAAATACATAGATGAATACTGGATTATGTGATGGCGGTGTTTGTTTAGCAGGGAAATAACTTAACTAAAACATCAAAAACTAATTATTAATTAAGTTGGTGATATGTTTTTACTATATGAAGTTGGACATTTCTATAGATGAGACTAAAGTACTACATAATGTTGTATCAATATTGGTGGACTCTATAGCTCGACTATACCAGATAGATATCTTTTTGTTTCTATGTGCACGGACGGAGTTACCTCTAAGCATTGCTCTCAATCTTTTTTCCAGTCATACTAATGTTTATTCCCCTTTTAACTCTTAAGCTTTAGTTTTTAATGATTTATTCTGTTCTTCGAGTTAGTATATGTAAACTTCTAGATCCCTATGTTTAAATATTGTGTCTTCTAGGTATTGGCACCATATTTTTCTAGTTGATTGTGACTGATTAGTGTAGTGTTTAACTGTGCAGGTTTCCGAAAGGGGTTCCTTGGGTCCGATATCATGGAACTTACAAAGATTTGAATATTAATATCATGTGGCCAGGGAAGGATGTAGTTCTGGGTAAGTTCTTTGTCGCATGTTTTGTCTTATGCAGCAAAGGGACATTATCTGTTTATCGGTTTTGTTAAAAGCTGTTAACTGTTCCATATGATATGACAGCCAAATGTTATACCATACTGTTTAATCTCTGAACCCATTCTAAAATATATTTGATCTGCTTTAGCTTCCACTCATGCAAATATGGTGTTATCTTGCGGCTGCTTCTGTCACGTCTATTGTCGTTATCTGAGCTTACAAACCCTTTTTAGCAACACAGGTTTTTATATTGATCAATGAATTAATAACTCCGGATTCATTTTATTTGGTCCTCCCTATCCTCCCTAACTTGGAGCATTTTTCATTCACATGATTAAAATTCTTTTCTCAACATGCCTTGCTGATTTATTTACTGAAATTTAAAGTTTCTATATGCATGGGCGGAGTTACCTCTAAGCATTGCTCTCACTCTTTTTTCCAGTCATACTAATGTTTATTCCCCTTTTAACTCTTAAGATTTAGTTTTTAATGATTTATTCTGTTCTTCGAGTTAGTATATGTAAACTTCTAGATCCTTATGTTTAAATATTGTGTCTTCTTCTCCAGGGGTTGACAATGTGGGTACTGTTTCTTCGTCGCTACTCACATATGCATCTGTTCAAAGAATATATCTATGCATCTGATAAGAAATTAAAATATTTTGTGATTAAAAAAATATGTATTTGAGTGCGTAAAATAATAGGAATTACTTAATTAAAAAGGAGACTCATCTTTTCGTGCTTTATGAAAACCGTGACTTATATATATAAGTATATGACCCCATTGTTTTTTTTACAGTCCACAATGATCTCACCGATTATGTTCTCTTGTTCCTATTTACAATCTCCTTCAGGCAGAAAACTAAACTATTAGACGACGTACTCAGTGCAGCTCCTGCAAGACAGCAGTGGGGCAATTATGTGGAGACTGTTTATTTGTAAGTTACAAATATAATTTTTCTTGAAACTTTGGAGCACATTCCGTAATCCGTACTGACTGAAATTTTCCTTATACATACCCCCTCTACTGTGTAGAAGATTTTCTATTTAGACCTTAGGAAGTCCATAGTATCCATTTATGTTTAAAGTTGGATTAATGATAACTGTAAGTTTGTCTTTGAAAATTGAATGAAATTGACTTAAGAAAGAACTAGTCATTTTTCATTTGGTATGGAATGTAAATTTTGTCATGTGTCAATTTAGCAATCAGTTAAGTTTGTATCAGTTAATGAGCCAATTTGTCATGTGTATATTTTGTCATGTGTCAATTCAGGAATGTAAATAGTAGTACTAGTATTACTGCAGTCCCTTTTTATTGCATTTTATCATAACGATTTCGTAAATATTCTCCTGACGTGCCTGAAGATTATCATATAGTCCGTGTATCTTTTCTTAGTAAATTAAATTTCTAAACCTTAATGATATATGAGATTTTCTGTGAACTGGTTTTGCTGCTATTTTTTTCTCCCACTTTTTAAACTAAAATCCTGTTCCAATACTCATATAGTTTCATTGTAATGCACCATTTGCAGTTCTACTTTGCAGGCTTCTCTGGATGTACTTGCTACATTTGCAGGCTTTTCTGGATGTACTTGCCTGAATTCCAAGCATAATTGAATGACTTAAGCAATTGGAAAAGATCAAGAGAGAAAAATGGCCGCCAATACTCCCTGCCTTCTACTATATGACGAAATTATGATATTTTTTGATTAACTTTGGCTATGGATGTTAACTAGTTGATTTTAATGTGAATCATTAGTATGTTCACTATATAGTAGTGAATTGGTTTAGAATGTTTGGTGCGTGTTTGAGAATTGGTTTAGTATATTTGGATTATGGATGTAATTTTGGAATGGTTATCGAAATGAAAAGGTTATTTATGGATGCATAATATGTATGTGCAATTTTTTTCAATTTTTTCTCCAAAAGATGTTGCATTAGCTAATGGAAATGTTGCTATATAAAAGCTAATTAAAACCAATGTGGGCCCCATTGTGGGCCCCATTTTTTTAAAAAAAATCTAGACCTCTAATGTAACATTATATTAAGTTGCCATAGCCCTCACTTTTTGTTGCCATAAGAAGCTAAGGTAACCTAAAATTGCACGTTACCTTAGGGATCAAAAATGTTACCTTAGACACCTAAGGCAACATGCTGAGAGCTATCACCAGGAAAATGTTACCTTAGCTACTTTTTGGGCCTAAGGTAACATATTATGTACCTGTTGTAACATTTTTTTTATGTTACCGTAGGCTGTTTATGGTGTAGTGTAATATGAAAATGCAACGATCCCCTCGAACTAACCAAAACCAACTAGCAAGCAAATATCTCAAAGAATGCAACTAAATCCAAATAGAGCTCGACTAAGTCCCCGTATACTAATAATACATGAACAGAAACGTGCGTGTGTGCGATGCTCATCAGAAATACTCCTAACACTAGATCAAAATCATACCTATTCTTCGCCAAGACAATCACAAGTTTATAAATAGAATAGACTGTAAACACTTCATAATCTAGGAACACCTCCATCCTCATCTGAGTTAGCCAAAGATCCATGCTTTATTACTAGACAACAACTACGACACACAATATATAAGCATGCTTATTTAAATGTGCAATGGATGAGACCCCAAAAGGCTTATACAATAATACCCATGTAGCGAGCGTTAGGTTATTGGATCTCAGACTATAAAAGCCTTAGGTCACTAGGCACAAAGTCCCCGCGAACTTAATTGCTCGAGTATTAAAGAGCTCACCCTGGTTAATTTTGCATAAAAACATTCACATAACTCTTTTTTTTCTTTTTTTTCATATATATGAAATCTGGAATGAGAATTCTCATTTCCAACCCTAGACTACTCATATAAATATGAGCCGACTACTAGCCATTTGACGCCTATCCATTATTGACAACTATTAACAATTAGCATGAAATCCCTGGTTTCCCCCAAACTTATATTTTAGTACTCCTACGCCATCAAGGGAATAACGAAAATTCTAAATATAAACAAGTGATTAAATCTAAAACAACCAACAAGCATGACCTCAACCTAGCCCAAAAGCAACCGATGAGACTGTGTAAAAGTTTTGTTTCTGAAACATGCACGTCAATTCCTAGGAACTATAAATCAACCCTCTATTCATCATTACCACACTCAATAAGACATTGACCTACCAAATAGAATTAGCTCATTCTACGGGATCATGAAATCATGAATGCTATGCAAATGCAACTATATGAACTCATGTGGTGTAAAAACAAAATAACAGAATGTTCTATATGAAACAAACATAAATAATACGAACGAACATGCATGAATTACTACTAATGTGCATAATATGATATCTATATGAACACAATGACACACAATAACTACTACACACTACTTATCCCCAAACCACCCCCAAACTTAGAATAATCAATGTCCCCATTGAATAGAAGGTAATACAAGGGATAGCAGAGAACATACCTAATCATCGGAACCACATGGGTTGCCTCCCACGAAGCGCTATCGTTAACGTCATTTAGCCGGACGTTACTTCCTCAACTCACGACGGTTTCAAAAAAATAACTGAACCTTCCTCAATAGAAAGACCATTCAAACAAATGTTGACATATTGATTACTTACTCCCAACACAACTTTTATTTCATTCTTCACCTTGAGTTTTCCACCCGTCGACTTCTTCGTCTTCTTTTTCTTCCTCACACCTCTAAGGTGTTTATCCCTCTCAGCCGACTAAACAGAACACTCTTCTACCTCATCATCAACTATTCACCTTCTTAACACATTATCATGACACTCTTAAAAAATCACTAACTCATCATTCACAAGTACATACCTCAAATGCGATGGAAGTTTTTTGAGCTTTACATTCGAGAGATCTTGTATTGAAGGTTTATCAGCATCAAATTCTTCAAGCAGCTTAACAGACTCAGAATTCTCCAAAACATTTGGACCACTAGGCACTGCATCCAATTTCAAATCACCTTTTTCTTCTTGGGAAGACAATGCAAGGGATTCCACAGAAAAACACACTTCTGGATCATTTGAAATCTTCGTAGGAGCAAACACATTAAAGGTGGCCTTATCATCTTGCACCCGCATAGTTAGCTCCCCTTTCCGCACATCAATCAAAGTTCGACCGGTAGCTAGGAATGTCCTTCCCAAGATGATGGGAATCTTCTTATCTTCCTCAAAGTCTAGAATGACAAAATCAGCAGGAAAGATAAACTCATCCACCTTTACCAAGACATCTTCCACTACTCCTCTTGGATACGCGATCGACCGAACAGCCAGCTGTAACGAGATGTTCGTAGGTTTCGAATCCGGTAGACCAAGTTGCTTAAAGACAGACAATGGCATCAGATTAATGCTAGCTCCCAAGTCACACAAACACTTGTCGAAAGATAAGTTGCCAATAGTGCACGGGATGGTGAAACTTCCTGGATCTTTAAGTTTAGGAGGCAACTTTTGTTGCAGAACAGCACTACATTCTTCCGTCAAAGCAACGGTCTCTAATTCATCGAGCTTCAACTTCCTTGATAAAATCCCCTTCATGAACTTAGCATAGCTCGGCATCTTTTCTAGAGCTTCCGTAAAAGGAATATTAATGGACAATTTCTTGAAGACGTCCAAAAATTTCTGAAATTGCTTTTCTTGACTTTTCTGCAAGCATTGAGGATATGGAGGAGGAGGATAGATCTGATTGATCTTTGTAGACTGCTTCGAAGTAGACTTTTCAACAGACTTCTTGTTCTTTCCTACTTCACCCTCTAACTGATCAACCACCTAGTCAGATTTTCCAATTTCTGGCACTACGGATTTTTCAACCTGCTAATTTTGAGCTTCTTCATCTTCCTTAGCTGCTGATTTCTGCTCGGTTGTAACCTTTCTGGATCTCAAAGTCACTGCCTTCACCTGCTCATGGACTTCCCTCTTGCCTGGATTAACCTCTGTATCACTAGGGAGAGTTCCTTGTGGCCTATTCAACAAGGCATTAGCAATCTGCCCAATCTGATTCTCCAAGGTCTTGAGAGAAACCGCCTGGCTTTTAACCATCAACCTCAATTCATCCATTCAGATTTTTCATTCGAAGATTGACCAGCATTCCCATGAGACCGTTGTTGCTGAAATCCCGGAGGTTGGAATAGTTGCCTTGGAACATACTACTGCTGATAGCCTTGATTGAACGGCTTAGCTCCATATTGCTAGCCTTGAAACTGCTGATAAGGGTGTGGTTTCTGCATACCTTGAGTGTTGCCCCAGCTGAAATTGGGATGATAGGTGGCTGGAGCTGGTTACGAAGGGCGTGGAAGTTGCTCACAAACTATGCCGATTCAGAAGATATGGCACATTGACTCGTCTCATGTGCGCCCGCACATAGCTCACAAACACTAGCAACCTGCTGTACTCCATACTTGGTGAGAGAATTCACCATCATAGGTAAAGCCTTCAACTGAGCTGCAATAGTTGTAGCTGCATCAACTTCCAGAATACCTGCTACCTTGCCTTGAGTTAGTCTCTGAGTTGGATTCTGATATTCATTGGCAGCCATCATCTCGATTAGATCATAAGCTTCCTCGTAGCTCTTTGCCCATAAAGCTCCACCTGAGGCTGCATCTAGCAAAGGTCTAGATTGTGCTCCCAACCCATTGTAAAAACCATTAATCACCATCCAGTCAGGCATTCCATGATGAGGACACTTTCGAAGCATCTCCTTGTAGCGCTCCCAAGCTTCACACAAAGATTCACCAGATTGTTGAGCAAATTGAGTTAGAGCATTCCTTATTGCTGTAGTTTTCGCCATAGGAAAGAATTTAGTAAGAAACTTCTGAGCAAGATCCTCCCATGTAGTAATGGAACCGGCTGGTAGAGAGTGTAACCAGCCCTACGTCCTCCAGGTTTCGAGTTTGAGAACGTGTTCGCATACACGCTCAAGTACATGAAACACACAAACAAAGTAACTTAGTAAGTAACAATCCGAGTCAGTGAACTCTAACGACCACTGATGACAAGCACATAAACTAAAAATAAAACACCGATGATCCCCGGCAGCGGCGCCAAAAACTTGTTTGCACTAAATCACGCAAGCGCACGTGGTCACAAGTAATATAGATATAAGTCAAGTTCGTTCCCACAAGGATCTGGTTTAGGTTTTAATTCAGTTATTGTACCTATGAGACAATGTATGGTTTTTACTCATTGCTAAGACAATTAACAAGATTGGGTTCTGATTAACTAAAATTAACTAAAAAACAATTTAACAAGCTAAGAATTAATTATCTAATGAGAATTAAAATCAGGTTACTTATGCTAGAGAAAACATGGGATCCTAACTTCATTAAATACTTCGCTTAGAGTTGATGCCTTTAATCAATGCATGTGATGGTTATGATATCTGATCAGACAACACAAAACAAGTATAGGCTACCTTTCAGTATACGAATACCAAACTACTCATACATCCACAAAAGAGATAGAAGATGAATAGACACCAATTATGCTTAGACCCTATATGTCTATAGAATTTGAAAACATAATGGTTGAAGAACAAGTTGTCCATTAAGATCACATAGGGCAGCATAAGTTATTTCTAATTACGCTACAAATCATGATGTCACTCATACATCAACTTATCCTATGCTAGCATGGCAAGTTCTAAATCTCAAGATCCACCATCTCTTCACAAGAGATTAACTAGGCAACTTAGATGTTAGCTACGCATCCAAGAAGAATAACCATAACCATACAAGGATATCAATAATTCACCACACACAAATCTTTAAAACAAACAAACTACTAAACTACATAGATAAATCCGTTAGAATCCCATGACAACGATTAGTTCATGATCGAACCGTTCGTCATCATGGGATCTGATGAAACCATGATAGTGAACAAAGTATGAACGATTACAAATAAACTAGAGTAAGAGTTTAAGAAAACAAATCTCAAAAACATCCAAGAGTTCGCCTAATAGATGAAAACAAAAAGTAGATCTAGATCTTCGTTGCTTGTCACGAGCGTTGGAATCCTTCTCCAAGTCTGAATCTTCGTCTCTCGGCTCTCTCTATGTGTTATTCTGAGTAGTTCCCATTTTATGATGGTAGGATGTGTTTATAAAGGCCATAGGAGTCTTTTCCAGCAAGAAACTACCAATACGTTTCCTAAACTGATTCTGTTTTGAAGGAAAATTCGTAGCTGACTTTTCTTCGGTATTTCTGGACCGTTCTAGTCGTATTTCGACCTCTGGACCACTTTAGAATGAAAGAGAATCTCGTTAGCTTCGCGTGGACGGTAAGATCGTCCAAAACGAACTTGTAGAACTCAAGAAATGGCCAAAATAGTGAATCAGAATTTTCCGTCAGTAACAGTAGCGCTGGCTGCGCCCATCTACACTATTCTTGCGTTGGCTGCGCCCGTGGCTTCTGCCGGAAGCTGATTTTTGCTGATTTTCTTCGTTTTAACTCCTATTTCCTTCGTTTTTTTTTGCAAATTATCATTCTTCACTTCTTGAACTCAAATCCACAATAAAATATGCCATCTGTATCATCCAACCTCAAGTTAGTAACCCTGCAATATCTCACTAAAACAAATCAAAAACACGACATACTTGAGGCCAAGTTAATCAATTTAAGCCGAAACGAAGCGCTCCATGTGGATATTAAATCCACTTATCAATAACTAAACCGAAAATCAGACCGACCAAACTTTCAATCTTTCGACTTTAATATAATAGTATAGACTAGCTTATAACTCGTGCGATGCACGAATTTGTTTTGATATGTAACAAATTTTATTTTATGTTTCAGTTACATTTTTATATAATCATTATTTACAATATTTTATTTTAATTTTAATATTAAAAATTTAATATAAATTTAATTAATGATATGCATGGTTTAAAACTTATATTATAAAATTTTAAAATAAATATATCGTTGATAGAATTCGAACCTTGAAATTTTATTAAATTAATTTAATTATATAATATATTTAATCGTTAGATCTAACGATTCCGATTTTTTACTAAAAATCTAATGGTCATTATTCGTATTATACGAATTTTATTATATTTTGTCAGTGATTAGAAGATATGATGTGATATTTTTGATTATATATATTAATTATTGCTCGATATGATATGATTGGAAGATATAATATGATTGATGTTTTTAGATGTTCATAAGAGGTAATATCTTCAACTAAAAGTAAATGTGAAAAGGCAATCAACTAATTAGCATTAATTATATTATGTTATTATTTATTTTAGGTGTTTTAATTGTATAGATATCGTATAAATTTTTTTTTATAATAAAGGTTAAATAAGTAAATTCACGAAATACTAAAAAACATATACCAAAAAATAGCTACCAAAATTTTTAATGTTTCGGCTATTATATAATGAATTAATTTTAATTTAATATAATTTAATATACTCTTGTTTACAGATTATACTAATGTTTCCTTATTATAAACAAAGTATACGGATTTTTAATATATTTTATTAATAATTGAAATATATGATGTGATATTTTCGGGTATATATTAATGATTGTAAGATTAGTTTTAAATTAAAAAGGTAACGTGTTTTAATTCGAAAGGAAATATTAATGATTGAAGATATGATACGATTGATATTTTTAGTTGTTTATAAAAGGTAATATCTTCAATTAAAAGTAAATGTGAAAAAAGACAATCGACTAATTACCATTAATTATACTAGCTTATAGCCCGTGCAATGCATGGACTACTTTAAATTTTTTTTTCCCAATTTTCTTATAATATAGTATAATATAATAAATATTAATTTTAATATATTATTTGAAAGTTACTTTTAAATTGTTTTACTTTGTTTATAGCGTAGTTTTATTATTAATGTTAATTTTACTATATTGTTAGCGGGATTTGAATCTTAAATCTTTGTATAGAATAACTTTTAGTATTATATATAAATTAATATGTTGTTAGCAGGAATCGAACCTTAGATCTTTGTATATAAAATTTTAGTATTGTTATATCTAACGATCATGATTTATTTGAGTTGAAGATATAACGGTAGTGAATGGGATAACCAAACTATAAATTATACCCTATTTTGCTTATTATAATATAGTATAGATTATGTTATTATTTATTTTAGGATTTTTAATAGTATAGATATCATATATATTTTTTCTTTATAATGAAGGGTAAATAAGTAAATTCACAACGTACCAAAAAACAGGTACCAAAACTTTTAATGTTTCGGCTTTTATATAATAGTATAGATAGATTTAAGTAAGGATAATTAAGTAAAAAAAATCAAATTTGTAAATGAGATATTTTAGTTAGAAAATGTAGAAAATTATTTAGTTGAAAAAATGTAATGAATTAATTATTAGTAATTGTAATATTATTAGTTTTTTCATTAATAAGAACGACCAAGTTTTTGGGAAAAATAGATTTTAGTAAGAAAATGTAATAACTGAAAAAGGTAATTGGTTAGTTATTATTTAGGAAAAAATGAGATATTTTAGTTAGAAAATATATTAACTTTTAGCTGGAAAAGATAATCGGTTAGTTATTAGTAATTAAAATATTATTAGTTTATTTCATTAATTAGAATGATCATATTTTTGGAATGAAGAGATGTTAGTTTGGAAAAGGTAATAGTTGAAAAAGGTAACTGTTTAGTTATTATTTAAGAGAAATATTGGCAAGAACTGCGTGCAATGTTTTGAGAAAATATTGTATTTTGTTTTTCTATAGTTAAGTAAAACAATTAAGGGTAATAGAGTAAAATAATTAAATAAGATAAGTACCGTATCGTACCAAAATTTTTAATGTTTCGTTTTTTATAATATAGTATAGATGGTATAGATTACCAGTTTGTGGGTTTGTACCGGTTGAATCCAGTCTTTTCAATGAAATGCAAAATATTTTGTCAAAAAAAAGGGATAAAAACAAGTGAAGGGTAAAGTAACTAACAATATTTTCACTCCTATCACGTGAATAAGGATGAAAAATTTATAATTTTTTTTTCAAAACTTTCACTCAAATAATGGGATGCAAGTGAAAGTAAGTGATATGATTGATTAAAAAGATATTTGATATTATAAATATATCTTTATTAATTAAATCAAAACCTTTTACTCTAAGAATTACTACCTCCGTCCCATTTTATATGAGCCAGTTTGACTTTCACGGAGATTAAGAAAAGGTAGTAAAAAAGAGTATAATTAGTTGAAAAGTGGGTAAAGTGGTGGGACCTATTAATATTTAATAAAAGATTTGAGATAGTGGAGTAAAGTAGTGGGTGTAATAGTGAGTATTTAATAATAAAATTGAGATAGTGGAGGAAAGTAGTGGGTGTAATAGTATTTTATGTTGTAAAAAGTTTACTATTTTTGGAAAATTTTGTAAGTTCATTCTTTTTGGGACATCCCAAAAAGGAAAGAGGGTCACATAAAATGGGATGGAGGGAGTACATTGTAACTTAACATTATTTATTCTCTTTCCTTTCAATTCAAGGGTAGTTAATGAAATCAATTTTGCTCAATAATTTTTTTTTTTTTTTTTTTGAAAAAAAAAAAATCATAAAATCAAAAATGGGTTTTAAAAGGGTAATAATTTTTAAATAAAAATTATTAAATGAACTAACAAAATCAATCCCCCACATACAAAATTATTAAATAATTTTTAATTTAATTTAACAAAATTATTAAATAATTTTTAAAATGGGTTTTAAATGGGTTTTAAAAGGGTAATAATTTTTAAAAATGGGTTTTAAAAGGGTAATTTTTAAAGGGGATGGGTTTTAAATGGGTTTTTTTGTAATAATTTTTTTTTTTTTAAAAGGGTAATAAAATGGGTTTTGCTCAATAATTTTTTAAACGCAGGTTCCGGAGTGAAGCAAATTTCTTCTCTATTTATTTACTTCTATTTTAATTTGCTTTTGCCCTAGGAATGGGTGTCGGGGTTACTTCTGGGTCGGGAAGTGTTATCCCCATCCCCGATCCCCGAATTCATATTCATTTCCTGCGAAAAATCGAGGATTTTCATTTTTCTTAAAAAAATAAAATTTATATATTTTTTAATAAATTTTATAATGAAATTAATTTGCCCAATTCTCAAATTTTTTTAAAATATTCGCCGTTCCACAGAACCCAAAAAATTTTCCGAATGCCTGATTTGAACGGGACAAAAATCAGATCAGAATTGAAACGAGTGAAATGCCCATCCCTATTTGGCCCCCTTAAAAAACTCGCTTGACCCCATAAAAAACTCGACGTCGTTAAGGTTAGGGGTGTGCACGGGTCGGTTCGGCTCGGTTTTTACCGAAAACCGTTACCAAATCGTACATGTCGGTTCGGTTCGGTTTTTACCTATTAACCGTAACCGAACCGCCCGGAACGGTCTTTTTCGGTTCGGTTAACCGTTTGTCGGTTTCGGTTTTTTTCGGTTTTTTATTTTTAATAATTAATATCATGCTAGTAAAAATTATAAGTTTCTAATTTTCTTAAACCCACTATTCCTACGAAGGTGACGCATGTTTTAACTTAAATGTGGTCATAAGATCAATCAATCATCTTCTATATAAAATAGGAGAACAATGGGTTTTTTTAGGGGTATTTTGAGCCAATAAACCCCATGTGAATTTACTATTTTACCCTTGTATTTTACAAAATTACATTAATTGCCACTCCCTTATTTTGAAGATAAAAATTAAGTTATTTTTGTGTTTGTGAGGAATTGAACCAACAACCTCCTCTATATAAATATTCCTCCAAACCATTGTGCTACTTATGTTTATTAGTAAGAAGTGAAAACTTTTTTTACATAACTTCGACCTCTTTATCAATTTCTGGAAAATCTCTCTATCAATTTCTGGAAAATGACCCGTGCCTCGCACGGGTTATTATGCTAGTTCATTTTTAAAATATAAAACTGTAAAATCAAATTTTTTGACATTTTTAAATCTTTGTAAGTACATAATTATTTTTTGATAGATTATTAATAATTAGTGTAAAAAATAAGATGGGAAACTTTTGCAATTCAAGTTCTACTAGCTTTTGTCTTACTTCTTATATAAAATTCTATATTTATATAAGTATATAATATAAAAATATAAATTATTAAAATAATATATTTTCGGTTCGGTTTTTCGGTTCGGTTATTGGGATAAAACCGTAACCGTTACCAAACCGTTCCGTCGGTTCGGTTCGGTTACGGTTTTTTTCGGTTTTTGTCGGTTACGATTTTTTTCGGTGCGGTTTTTCGGTTTTTCGGCTCGGTTTCGATTTTTCGGTTTTATTTTGCTCACCCCTAGTTAAGGTTGTGAAGTCTGATAAAAACCCTATCCGAGGGGTATTTGCTTAAAAATCTTAAATTTGAAGCTGGATTGATGCATCGTATACGGAGTACTGTAAGTTGAAATTAGAATTCATAAAAAGAGCCAATAATCATTATTCTCTACCTTTACAGCTACTAATTAAATGCCCGCATTTTCCTCAACTGATGTAGCAACATTTTCTTTACAAATTTTATTGTCTATTTTAACTTTTTTCCAAGCGAGCAGAGTTAAAAAAGTAGTCTTAATCACTATCTAATCATTCCTGCAAGCTTTGATTCTCTTGACCCGCCCGACCCACCACCCGTGACCCTGTCACCTTTCTCTGCAACTTCATTTTTTACATCCAACACTGTAGAGAATAGAGCAGGAGGGCATGCCCACAGTCTTATTCATTTTCATGATCATTATCCAAATTTTATAATTTAATTTCATTTAATTCCACTGATCATGACAGTACCATTGAAGACTTGGAGCTTGATCATCAGAAAAGAAATTGCAAGACTCGTCACCACTGAAAAAATCATGCTCTTCTATCTTCACAAACTGCGGCTGGTACGCTTTTTGTGCATCTCCAAGAATTATCTTAGAATCCGATAATGAGCTGAACTGGAAGCAATCACTCGACGAGGATGGCATAAACTGGTGCCCGAAAACTCCCGTGGAAGAGTTCGGGCTATTGTTGTTGTCTTCATTCAAGATCGCGCTGGAATCGCTGTCTGAAGACCCGTCTTGGAAAATTGTTGCGACTGCAGAAGCAACTAAGTTCGTTTCTGTAGTGGTGTTATCACATTGAGCTATGGAATCAACTGCAGCTGCTGATTTATTAGTCACTAGTACTTCCTCATACATGCTGTCTTTGTTTTCACATGCCATCACTTCTTCTTTCACTGGATTGCCTTCGATCTTCTCTCCGTTAAATTTTGCTTTCAACTCCCTTATCTGAAAATTTTAAAAGTTTTAGACTCCAAAACTTTACAATATCAAACACCAAAAACTTATGAATACAAGTAAACGAATTTTAAGTAGGGTGCATACATCTTTCACTATCTAGACCATACTTCAGTATAAACTATGTGTTTAATTTTGATTAGGCATAGTGATTTGATGAATACTTTAGCAGTAACGTATCTCTAATAAATAATAGTGTACCATCTGCATAATGTATCCTAATTATGAAACTATTAATCAACTTTCGAATAAGTTATATCCGTTATCTTTGGTTTGATTTAATTGTAATATGTGATAATTGAGTAATTTTTTTCTTGTACCTCTTGGACAAGGGAATCATTGTCATGTTGAAGAGTATCATAATTGTGCTTAAGGGAGTCATAATTGGCTTTAAGAACACCATAATCCCTCTCTAATTGCTTGGTTTTCCAGCGTGCTCGACGGTTTTGGAACCAAACAGCAACTTGTCTAGGTTGCAACCCAAGTTCTTGTGCCAACTTTAATTTTCTTTCTGGTTCAAGTTTGTTATCAACTTCGAAATTCTTCTCTAAGGACTTCACTTGGTCTACGCTCAACCTCCTCTTTTTCTCGATCTGGCCCGATTCTTCTATGCACCCTTCCTCATCCAAGGCATCCAGAGTAGACTGAAAATCACGGCCGTACATATGGTTGTTACCAGGACTATGTTCTTCTGTATATGTGAAAGAACAGTAAATATTTCTTGAACAAAAGATTTTTCACACAAGTACTCCGTATGAATTATTAAAAATTACTACTATATTAGGAATAGGAAACTATAAATGGCCATTTTGATCTAAAAAATATGTTAAAAAAAAAAAGTGGTTACATACGAGAAAACATAAGATGGGTGTGTTTCATTTATTTGTGATGCAATCAAACAATTAAAGTGGAAAGTAAATTAAATAAATTAATTTCATGTTAATACATATAATAAGTGTGTATGTATATTATGCACTAGCAGTAAAGCAGCACCTGTAGTTGGACAGAGGGACATCAAAGCACCCAAAGAATCTGAACTGCTAAGTCTCTTCATGACTGATAAAGTACCACCACTACTAATGTATGTAAATGAGGAGCACAAGGAGTTGTTTGACAATTAATAGTTGATGAAACTAAATTTTTTAAAGAACTAAAGAAAGTATGAAATTGTTGGGTACAATTTGATTGAGTATACAATTCACTTGTCCCATTTTTTTCTTTTTCCATAAGCCCCCATTAAACCCAAAAATCAAGAAAACACAATCTAAAACAAACCAACTGGGAATATTTCACTTGGGAAAACAAAGATTCTAAGTGTGGATCATGAATGGAACACTTCAAGAACTGTGGGAGAGAGAGAGAGAGAGAGAGAGAGAGATGGGTTGGGAGGGGATCAAGAAGGGAGTTCACAAGCAAGACAGGGCTCACAACATGGTTTCACTTTAAATAAAACAAACTAGGGTAGGGTTTAAGGGTTAGGATTTGACTTGGGTTAGGTACCCATTTCGATTTGCATTTGCATTTCTCCCAAATGCAAATGAAACTCAAATGCAAATTCTTTGCAACCGGCTGCTGTCGGTTTCTTGAGCCGTTTTAGCACAGATTTTTTGGATGGGTACGGCTTGGGTTGGGTTGGCTTGGCTGAGCTAAGCTGAGGAAAGGGTGGTTGTCACTACGTCGCAGTCGGTGAGAGTGATGTAGAGTGTAGACTATTAATAAATATATAAAACTGTACAAAAAGCATGATTTGATATGATTTTTTCTTGCTTTTTTTTTTTTTTTTTGGGTCTTTGTCACTTGTCAGAGACTTAGATTAAATTAGTGAGGCTCCCCGTCCATGTCAAATGTATGTCAGGGACCACTTATTTAACATACAGCTTTTCGGCCGTTGGATGGTTGATCCAACGGCTGTTATTTTAAAAAAAACTGTACCGTACCGCATAAACTTTATGTGATACGGAGTAATTACCAAAATACCCTCCTGTTTTCATATAAAAAATCTACTGTTCACCGTACCGCAGAAAGTTTATGCGGTACGTGAACAGTAAGGATATTTTGGTAATTTGCCCGTACCGCATAAAGTTTATGCGGTACAGTGCGAATTTTTTTTTTAAATCAGAGCTAAAAGCCGTATGCTAACTAACCCGTCCCTGGCATGCGTTTGCCAGGGACCGGACCCCAATTAGTGATTATCATATTTCATACTACTATATAATAAGTTAGAGAAATGAAAGTGTCCTATAGTTCCAAAATTTATTTGTAAAACCTTATTTACTCTTAAGTACTCCCTCTGTCCCATGAAAGAGTTTGTCCTAAAATTCAATCATGTATGATGATTTAGGAAGAACTTTCTTGTACACTTATTTGATTTCATTAATATTAATAAAAGACTTATTTGTTTTTATTACGGGCCTTATCTATTTAAAGTGTTTTAAATAAGATATTCCATGGTTCAAAGTAAAGCTTCTAGAATTATAATGAGATTATAATAGTGAGATCTAGAAGATGATAACTCTAGACTTAAACAGTTCCTGATCATAGGATAACTAATCGGAAGTTAGTGAATCCGCAAAGATTGGTACATACTATGCTTGCTCCTTTCAGGAGGATGTCTGTTCTCATAGGCATTTGTGTGGTGACACTATAGCTAGTATGTAGGTGCTTATTAAGGAATAAGTTCACTGAACATGACTCGATAAGTTGAACAACTAATGGAGTTTACTCACGTGTCGATAGTTGTTCACAGAGTGATAGTTGTACAAGTGTCCTTAGACTTGAGATCGTTAGAGTAATCTTGTATATAATGAACTGTGCTTTGGTTTAGTCCTTAGTCTCAAGGACATCCATTAGGTCTATTCTGGGCATAGGGATTTATGTATGGAGATAGTTAACGGTCAATAAAGGATCTACCCCTTCTAGTAAGGAAGTGAATATCCTATGTTATTCTTAGTATGCGAGTTCTGGAATCTCTGGCCAGAGTGAATGAAATT
Source organism: Kitagawia praeruptora (assembly GCA_037693485.1). Lineage (NCBI taxonomy): Eukaryota > Viridiplantae > Streptophyta > Magnoliopsida > Apiales > Apiaceae > Kitagawia > Kitagawia praeruptora. Next base: position 134,559,084 of record CM075345.1, read on the forward strand.
AGAAAGGAGTTTCTAATTTGCACTAATATGAACTTTGCATTATGAATAAGAAATCATATGATTAAATTTGATAGGCTTGACACGAGATCCATGCCTTGTATTTAATCGGGATATTGTAGGGTAGAAGAAATTGATTGTACGGTAACTAGCACTGACAGGTTCTTGGTATTTTAAGCAGTGAATTCATATTATCCGGATAGTCGCGATATGTTGAGAAGCATCACTCACGATGTAGAATAAATATAATTAATCAGTTAATTATATTTAATGAATTTTAGAATTCATATAAATGATAAATAAAAAGTTTATTATTATTTATTTCTACTACCGGCTTAATATTGAACCTACAGGGTCACACCATAAAAAGATTAATTTATTGATGAAGGTATTTTGAGAGAGCAAGTTATTTTCTAAAGAGTTTAGAAAAATAATAATGATTAAAATAGTTTTAATTATTATTTAAACATTTTATAAGATAAAGTGTGGGATTTATATATTAATATATATTGATATATTAATTATACTAAAACCTACTTGTGCCCTATAAATAGAACGAGATAGTTCATTCTAAGAACACACTTGTGTTTTTGTGAAAAACCTAAAGGGAGCTAGCCTCCATCTTCTTCATCTCTCTCTCTCTCAAAAGGAAAAACTCCATTTTTATAAAGTTTCGAGCTTTATAAAAGCTTCATCGAAGAATCAATCTTGGTGGATACCAGTAGAGTGCTTCACACTCTGAGAAGCAACTGCTAGCAACCACAGATTATAAAGCTTCGATTTTTCAAGGTAAGGTTTCGATTCCTCCGCTCTCTTGATTTTATATGTTTTTCTATATGTGCGATACATGGATTTTACGGAATAATTGTTATATCACGCTTCCGCTCGTCCGTAAATTCCTTCATCCCATCCATTTCTTTACAATTTCCTTTTTGGGACGTCCCACCAATTCTTTACATTACTAAAAATAGTAACTTTTAACAATAAAATACATTATTATATCCACTACTTCACTCCACTTTTTCAATACTTTACACTATTACGCCCACTACTTCACTTATTTTAACAATAAAATCACTATTACACTCACTACTTCATTTATTTTAACAATATTATACCCACTATTCTTGATCTCCGTGTCCAGCCCCCATATAAAGAAACTGGCGGGACAGAGGGAGTAAAAGTTTAACAAGTGAACAGCACTGTTTGATTGGACTTATTCTACTCCTACATGTCCTTTGACACGTGAATTATGTAAATTTTAGTAACTTCTAAAAATTGATGTAACACCAAATAATATCAATCTATACTCTTTATTAATAAGCGAAGCCTATTTTCGTTACGCAATAATACCAAATATTAGTTATCATTATATTTATGGCTCTTTTCATAAATAAATAGAAAAAAGTAAATTTTTGCACATTTACTTTTGTAAAAAAGAGTTTTTTGCAATTTTACTAACTAAGTTTCTAAATTACAAAAATACTAACCCTAACCCTAACCCTCCCCTCCCCCTTCTTTATGTGAAGTGCCGACTGTATTTTTTTTTTTTTTTAAGGTGGGGACTATTTTGGTGGATTTGTGTTTCCTGGCCCCGTAGGGGCATTTTCAAATAAATGCAACCAAATTCAACTAAATTTGCAACTGAATGCAACCACATGCAACTAAATTTCTGATTTCAGGTTCCATTTGTCAGTTATCATTTTCGACCTTATTTTTGGAAGGTGGGTGATAATTTGGTGGATTTAGGTTTCATGGCCCCCGCAGGGGCATATTCAACTAAATTTGCAATTGAATGCAACCACATGCAACTAAATTTCTGATTTCAGGTTCCATTTGTCAGTTGTCATTTTCGACCTCATTTTTGGACTCTATATATATATATAGTCCAAAAATGAGGTCGAAAATGACAACTGACAAATGGAACCTGAAATCAGCAACTGAATGCAACCACATTCAAATAAATTTCTGATTTCAGTTGCATTTAGTTGAATATTGCCCTTGGCGGGGCCTTGCAATCCAAAGCCACCAAAATCACCCTACCTTTTTTTAAAAAAAGAAGTTGAATGTGGTTGCATTCAGTTGAATCAGTTGAATGTGGTTGGATTCAGTTGAATATTGCCCCTGGCGGGGCCTTGCAACCCAAAGCCACCAAAAAAGCCACCAAAATCACCCTACCTTTTTTTTAAAAAAGAAGTTGAATGTGGTTGCATTCAGTTGAATGTGGTTGCCCCTAGCGGGGCCTTGCAACCCAAAGCCACCAAAATCACCCTACCTTTTAAAAAAAAAAAAAAAAGAAGTTGAATGTGGTTGCATTCAGTTGAATATTGCCCCTGGCGGGGCCTTGCAACCCAAAACCACCAAAATCACCCCACCTTTTTAAAAAAAGTTGCATTTGGTTGCATTGAGTTGCAACCCAAAATCTATCAAAATAGCCCCCGTCTTATTAAAAAAAAAAACAAGTACACAAGTCGGCAGTGGGCTGGAAGGAGGGAGGGGGAGGGGGAGGGGGTTGGGCTGGGAAGGAGGGAGGGGGAATGGGCCTAGTATTTTTGCAATTTTGAAACTTAGTTTAGTAAAATTGTAATTAATTAAAAGAGTTGGTATTTTTGCAAATAGAAACTTTGAACCTAGTATTTCTGTTAAATATATTATTATTTTATTTATTTATTTATTTATTCTAAATATATATTTATACACGATGGAAGACATCTGCTTCTATTATAAGTCTGTATGTTACACACACCTACTATAAGTTTTAGGGCTTTTTTGAAAAATAAATTGATAAAAGTAAATTTTTGCACATTTACTTTTGTGAAGAATAGCTAATTGCAAATTTACTATCTTAATTGCAAAAATATCATCTTTCCTCTTATAACCCACTTTTTTTTAAAAAAAAATAAATAAATAATTCGGATGAACAGTAACCTGACACGTGGGGTTACTGTTCATTCGAAATTTTTTTTTTTTTGTTTTGCTCTCTTGCTAGTTGAATGTGGTTGCATATGCAACTGATAATTGAAAGTGAAATTTTCATATATTTTTTTTGCCAACTTTTAGTTGCGTACAAGGGCTGTGCCAGCAGCTGAAAAATGGAAATTTCTTATGCAACTGAATGCAATCAGTCAATCACATTCAAGTATTCAACTGAATGCAATTGAATTTCCGATTGCAAGTTCCAGTTTTCAGTTGTCATTTTCGACCAATTTTTTAAAATATATATATATATATATATATATATATATATATATAAATATATGATTTCAAAAATCTGGTCGAAAATGACCACTGAAAAATTAAAATTTCTTATGCAACCACATGCAACTGAAAATTGAAAATTCAAATTATAATTTTTCTGCTGCTGGCGCAGCCCTTATATACAACTGAAAGTTGGCAAAAAAAAAAGGAAATTTCTTATGCAACTGAATGCAACCACATGCAACTAGCAAGCAAAAAAAAAATCGATGACAATAACCTGCCACGTGGCACTGCCAAGTGGCAGGTTACTATTCATCCGAATTTTTTTTTTTTAAAAATAATTTAAAATTGGGTTGGATGAGGAAAGATAGTATTTTTGCAATTAAGATAGTAAATTTGCAATTAATTAAAGAAGATGGTATTTTTGCAAAAAAAACTTTAAATCTAGTATTTTTGGTAAATTCTTTTGAAAGATTATGTTTTAAATTAAAAGTTAACGTGTTTTAATTAGAAAAAATATTACTGATTAAAAGATACAATATTTTAGATATTTTTATGTTTTTAGTTGTTTATATATAAAGGGTAATATTTTAAATAAAAAGGGAATCGAATCTTAGACGCACGGGTTTCCTTTCTTATGTTATAAATTTTATTTAATATTACAATTATGTTTTTATATCATCATTATTTTTAATAATTTTTTTAATTTTAATTTAATATACTCATGTTTACGGATTATACTAATGTTTCTTTATTATAAACAACGTATACGAATTCTAATATTTTTTTTAATAATTGGAAAATATGGTGGAAAATATGGTGTGATATTTTCAGATATATAATACTGATTGTAAGATTAGTTTTAAATAAAAAAGGTAACGTGTTTTAATTAGAAAGGAAATATTAATGAATGAAAAGTATGGTTTTAATTAGATAGAAATATTAATGATCGAAAGATATGGTATGATTTATGTTTTTAGTTGTTTATATATAAAGGGTAATATTTTAAATAAAAAGGGAATCGAATCTTAGACTTCTCAATATAACAACTTTTAGTATACGGATTTATATTATATTTTGTTAGTGATTAGAAGTTTGGTGAGATATTTTTGGGTATATATTATGATCTATTTGAGATAAAATCTAACGATTATGAATAGCTGGGTTAACCAAACTACAAACTATAAAATATATTTAGTTTGCTTATAATAATATAATATAGATATAGATTTATTCATGGCTGTTGTACACTTGTACTAGACTGCTATAATGTAAAAATCTTTCGACATACTCTGAATCTGATACACTAGTAAATTGTCATAACAAGTCCCTTTACTTTTCTTTGTATAAAATAGAGTGAATGAAATGAATCTATACCATGAATTGGATTAATATAAAAAGTCGTGATATACTTTTAGAGGGAAGATAGTCTGATAGTACACTTTGGCCATTACAGCCAGGTATGTACTGGTTTTTATTCGCAAAGATGAATGGTGTATAACCAAAACCACTTATCCGACATGAAGTTAATACAAAAGCAAGCAATTCAAGTTTCGTTACTTTCTATACATGTTAAGAAAAAAGTCTGTACATAGGGTCCAGTTCTCATAATGCCAATGAACTGAGAATGGATCCAGTTCTCATAATGCCAATGAACTGAGAATGGATTTCTCTAGAAATATTTTTGTTCTTGCTAAGTAGGAAGAAAAACAATAGTATTAGGCCAACTCGACTTCTTGCTAAATGAGCTTACACCGGTATAAGAGACGGTGCAAAAAAACCAGAGGACACAAATTCTTTATGATGGATTTGGTTAATAAAATTAGAAGGATGTAACAGAGAGTCTGAGACTTATTTGTACAAATGGAATGGAAGAAAGTGCATATCAACAAAGTAAATTCAATTTTTTATGTCATTCTCCTCCAACTTGACTGATCATAAACAACATGAAGAACAAGAATTAAGGCCCACAAAACACGATTATCTGTACGTGTAGTCTAATTATGTCTAAATTCAAGATGGATTAGATTAGGGTCTTTAGGTGCAAATGAGAAAAAAGTCCGAGTGCTGTAGGACCATATACATGGTTCTAAAAATCTCCGATTTAACCGATTAATCCCCGATTAATCCTCTGTAAGGTAGCCAACCGATTCGATTTTTGAAATCCGATTAATCCTGTGAATTTATTTAAAATGATATATTTAATTATAAATTAGACTAATATATTAAATATTATTATAATATCCGATTAATACTCCGATTAATCCTTCCGATTAATCCCCGATTACCCGATTAATCTTAAATCGATACATTAACCGATTTATACCGATCAGCATTTACACTTTAGCAATGTAGACAGAACAAGGAGTGTGAGATGGGTACAAATTGAAACAACCCCACAAAAAGGGATCAAGGGAACCGAGTAAGTTGTGACCATGTGGTGGTACTTGCGTTCTCATTCATTCATTCACAGAAATTAATGTCCAAAACTTGGACTCTTTGGCGCAATTGGTTCCCTTTGCATCCAACGGGAGGGAGAAATTTGTAACAATTGTTGCCCCCTTATCTACGCATTGAGTGTGTATGCATTTATGCATGGTCTGATGCATGTGATATATACTGGAAATATAAAATTCAGAGTAAATTTTTATTTCCTTAAAAAGAACAAATTATCCTTGTTTTTGTAAATGCAGGAGATTAGACTTGGTTTAAAATAAGGGCAATTTTATCATTTCACAAAAATTTGTTCTGAAAATAAAAATATTGCTCTGGATTTAACATTTCTCGATATATACAGTGAAAACATGAAGATCCATGAATAATCGGGGGCGGGACAGTTGTTAATTTAGCAGAAATTTCACCTTATAACTTTTGATAGTTAAACTTCAAAATTTTTTGATAATTGTTTTTAGAAAAATGCTAGAGGTACCAAAATTAGGTACCAAAAGTTGTTACCAAATGATGTGGCTTGTTTTAATTGGTTATAATTATAGTGGGCCCGCCAGGGCTCTCCAATCAAAATATTTTAAATTGACAAGTGTCTGTTGCCATGTCATTTGGTACCCAATTTTGATATCCAATTTGGTACCTGTAGCACTACTCTTATTTTTAACTTCGGCTCTCTCATCATTTCGGTTTCAACTATATCTTTTGGATACTATGAAAATACTCTAAAAATCTTAAGATCCCACGTGAATTGTGAATAAGGTTTTTTTCCCCTCCTAGTAATGCAGAGATGTAAGATGAATATGTAGTTGGCAAATGGTCCACAACAAACGATTTTTGTAACATATCGTCAAAAATTCTACTTCATACGTATCATAAAAAATTTGACAGTAGGATATGCTATAACATAGTTTGGTTGTACATGCACTAACCCTATACGCGCGGTATGGTATACTATAACATATGTTTGTTATACACCATATCCTACATAGTTTGATCAGATATCCTCAACTCCTCTCAAGCAATTATCACCAGTTAGTAGGTGAGCTTATGTAAAATGGGAGTATGGGGACATTTTAATTTCTGTTCTCTCTGACTTGCGCACCAGTTTATCCATAATCTTTCGGTTATGCAATACACTTTTGTAACATCCCACATCGATTAGAATAAGAGTGTTTGGGCCATTTATAGATACAAGTCAATAGCCAATGTATACCAATTTGCTAGCATTTTTGGACTGACCTGTGGTGGGTTGTTGGGTCCGATATGCATTCGGTTGTGGGCTTGAATGTGTTATAACTTTTTTTAGTGATTGTACACTAATGAACCACTCAACTTCGAAAAGCAGCTTGGCTTCTTTATTCGATTTCTTCCCCACGGGAAACATGTTTGCAAATCGTAATAATCGAAATTTGGTCTAGAAACTCAACTTCGAAAAGCAGCTTGGCTTCTTTATTCGATTTCTTCCCCCACGGGAAACATGTTTGCAAATCGTAATAATCGAAATTTGGTCTAGAAACATTTCATTCGTTAATTTTTTCGTCCAACCTTTTTCTTCTAAATCTGTATGGAAAGTTACACAAACAAATATAGCTAACGTTTGTGCTACTTTATGCATGCAAAAATGCAATTGATTTATGCCGAACTTTTATCAATTCGTGGCGTTTTGTTCTTTTGCGTGTTGTGTTGTTCAGTGACTTTCAACAACCGGCATGTTGTGAGTTGAGCAGGTACATGACACAGAAATCAAAATGATCAACAATTACGTACCTAAAATTTCAAGAAGAATTTTATGTGTCGTGTACTGATCTTACTCGTTCATTTTAAAACAAGGCTATGTGTCAACTTTAGATCAACAAGTGCAATAAAGATTTTACGCTATAGGCTATAGTGTCCAATCCATTGAATTCCCTTGTCTCACTGAAGAACACATGCCTACCAAAATTACTTCCAACTTGATGTTCACAATTATGGAACAATTAAGGTGGTCATTTTCTTATCTATCTATGTGATTTTTATAGATTATTCCATTACGATCTTGATCTTGTAATATCAACGACGGAACCGGAATTTCCATTACGATCTTGATCCTGTAATATCAATGGCGAAACCGGGATTCCCGAATGAGAAGTTCAAATTATAAGAAGTTGGGTTTTATGCCAATTAATTATAAGAAGTTCAACTTTGATGTCAAGTAAACAAGTATTACTTCATATTATTCTATTACACAACTAAGCTAGTGTCAAAAATAAATTGCAGTGGAACCATGATTTTAGTGGATTTCTGGTTCAAACCAAGTTTTAACATATTTTTGATACCAGTGGGGCTGTTTTTAATATGCTTGAAAAATCTGTCAATGTTTCAAAAAAGCATTACTAACTTTTGAAAATTAGCCAAAACTAGAACGATGATCGGTCACTCGAATCTAGCTAGTTCTGTCGATGCCTGCAAGTTATTTACGATGGGGTTGATTTCCGATTAACTTTGTCGTAGCGGTGATTTTGATCACCCAATTTTTTGTGCGTTTATTTTTCTAGTGACACTTAACAACCGACATGTTGCGCAAAAAATCATCAATCGAGCAGATACATGGTACATTAACCAACATGCATTCATGTGTCGTTTACTGGTCTTAATGACTCGTTTATTATGAGACAACAAGGCAATAATTTAGTCAATAAGCAAGCATTAAAAATCATAAGAAAATACTAATTAACCTAATTCATTGAATTCGAACCCCCTAGCTAAGCGGAAATGAAAGTTCTTCTTCTCAATATGCAACACATATGCCTAACCTAATTACTAATTTAATGATTAGCCATGCAAGTCTCTTATGGCGACTCAAGGTACGTAGCAATTCATTCACGTATCCATCCAATTCATTAATCCTTTTTTAAGATCATGATCTTGCAACATAATCACTAAACAAAAGGCATCAAAAAAGAAAGATATCTTCATTAAAGTTAAAAAAAAATTTGATTTTTGCGACCAACCTAGCTCCCTCTCTTAGGTGAATAAGGAAATTTGTACCGTATCAAATCTTTAATAGTCACCTATCTATTTAGTTTGACTCAAGGTTGTAAAAATCCGAATTCGATTCGATTCGGTTTTGTTCCGGGAAAATGAATACCCGGAAACTCGGAGAGTACTCGTAATGAGTACTCGGAGAACAAATCGGAATTTTTTTTAAAAAAATTTTCTCATATATTAAATCCATTCATTCATATTTTAATGTGCATGTGTTAAAATTTAGAATTTAACTGTAATATATATTTATATATACTAATAATAATTATTTAATAATAATAAAACCAATAGACAAACATTAAAAATACGAGTAAATGTAATTCGATTTGACTCCAAAACTCGAAACTTGGATCGGATGAGGGGTTAAAAACGAGTACTCATGACTGACTGGGCGATTTTTAGAACTTTTTTAGAACCCTGATTTGACTTTGACTTAAAGAGGCACTAAATTAACCCTATAAAGCCTAATGGATGGGAGATAGTTAAGTTTGAGTTTGATGTTTCAAAAGTGATAGCAAAAAAGATGCAACACTTGGCAAATTGTAGTTTTGATGACTTTAAAGCAAGAAAAGGAACAATCTTTTGATTATGAAGGTGGCATATAGCTTGTTGTGCCTATGATTAAGTATACACGCATACAGCAGTGGCGCAAAAATAAGAAAGTAAGGTTCGCATTGTCCCCTTTTATGCCAGTTTTTTTTTGCTAAATCTTTTATGCCAGTTATCTAGTTCTTCACGTACAGTATTTCAATATATTCGAAAAAGTTATTTATTAATACTTTTTATTTTTTGTAAACATATAGAATGATTTTTTTGTTTCTAAAAATGTAAAAGTCTTTTTATTCTTTGTAAAGATGTAAAATGATTTTTTTTTGTTTCTAAAAATACAAAAAAAATTGGCACGTATATATATTCAAATGCAAGTAATGAATGAGAAAACTGGGCCTGAGATTGTCCTCAGACATCTCTCCTAAGGTTATAATAGATTTCTATTATAATGTAAAGGGCCCCACAGGGGCATTTTTGTAATTGTAATTTTTTCTTCCAGTAATTTACATAAATAGCCTTAATTTTATATGAAGATTGTTTTAACCTCAGGTAGAACTTCCAGTAATTTACATAAATAGCCTTAATTTTATATGAAGATTGTTTTAACCTCAGGGTTCTACCTGAGGTCAACCTCAGGCACTTGAAACCTATCAAATTAACCTAACATACTTATAGCAGGCTCAACGAACCCTTCGATCTCGCGCATTTTGGGTCAGGTTTGAGATTTCATTCATTACCAACTTTACACACAAAACACAGACTCTCTACGTTCAAAATACATTATCAAAACCGACTAATTTATTCTCACGCCGGAGGTGAATCGTGGGGCCAAACCCTCACATTCTTCTTCATTGCAGGTCCGATCGAATCGGTATCCGGCAGAAATCCAATCGTAACATTTGGCGCCGTCTGTGGGAACGTAGAGATACGTTTGTGTTGAGATTTACCAGAGACTATGACGATTGAAGAAACATGATAAGTGGATTTTATATCCACTTGAAGCGCTTCGTTTCGGCTTAAATTGATGTCTTGGACTCAAGTATGTTGTGTTTTTAATCCGTTTTTTTTGAGTTTGTGTAGGGTTACTAACTTGAGCTTGGAAGATATAAATTGCATATTTTATGGTGGATTTAAGTTCAAGAAATGAAAAATGACAATTTGCAAAAGAAACGAAGGAAAAAGGAGTTAAAACGAAGAAAATCAGCTTCTCTCAGGAACCAAGTGCGCACTCAGCGCGCGAAGGGCGCAGTCTGCACAGTGAACAGTGCAAGAGCGCGCAGTCAGCGCGGAGAAATTCTGCCAGATTTTTGGATTTTTGTTTTGGCCATATCTTGAGTTCTACAAGTCCGTTTTGGGCGATCTTACAGTCCACGCGAAGCTAACGAGATTCTCTATCATTCTAAAGTGGTCCAGATGTCGAATTACAATTGGAACAACCCAGAAATACTGAAGAAAAGTCAGCTACGAATTTTCCTTAAAAACAGAATCAGTTTAGGAAACGTATTTTGTGCTAAACTGCAGAAATTCTATTTTAACTCTATTTTGGGGAATTTCTTGTTGGACAAGACTTCTAGAGCCTATTTAAACACATCCTACCATTGTAATTTGTATCATTACATATCATAATGTAAAAACACAAGGAAGAAAAGGATAGAGAGATTCAACGCTCGTGACAAGCAACGGATCTAGATCTACTTCATCTTTTGTATTCTTTTCTTAGGCGCTACTTTGGATTATAGATTTGTTTTTCTCAATTCTTTAGTTTATTATTATTGCTTCTTTCATTCAATCTCTGTTTTATATCATGTTTTCATCAAATTCCATGGTGACGAACGGTTCAATTTTGAACTAATCGTTGTCATGGGATTCTAACGGATTTACCTATGTAGCTTAGTAGTTTGATTGCTTTAAAGATTATGTGTGGTGAATTCTTGATATCCTTGTATGGTTGTGTTTTATGTGTTTAGATGCGTCGCGAACATCTAATTTGTTAATCTCTTGCGAAACGAGAATGGATCTTGAGATTTAGAACTTGTCATGCTAGCATAGGATAGGTTGATGTTTTAACATCATGATTTGTAGCGTAAATAGCGATATTATGCTGCCTTATGTGATCTTAATAGACAACTTGTTCTTCAACCGTTATGTTTTCAAATCTTATAGAGATATAGGGTCTAAGCATAATTGGTGTCTATTCATCTTCTATCTCTTTTGTGGATGTATTTTAAGTTTGGTATTCGTATACTGAGAAGTAGCGTTTACTTGTTTCGTGTTGTCTGATCAGATATCAAAACCATCACGTGCATTGATTAAAGGCATCAACTCTAAGCGAAGTATTTAATGAAGTTAGGATCCCATGTTTTCTCTTGCATAATAATTAGATTTAAATTCTCGTTAGTTAATTAATTCTTAGTTTGTTAAATTGTTTCTTAGTTAAATTTTAGATAATCAAAACCCCAATCTTGTTAATTGTCTTAGTAGTGAATAAAAACCATACATTGTTGTATAGGTGCAATAACTGAATTAAAACCAAAACCAGATCTCTGTGGGAACGAACTTGACTTATTCATATATTACTTGTGACCACGTACGCTTGCGTGATTTTGTGTTAACAAGTTTTTGGTGCCGCTGCCGGGGATCATCGGTGTTTATTTTTGGTTTATGTGCTTGTCAATAGTGGTCGTTAGCGTTCACTGACTCGGATTTCTTACTTAGTGTGTTTGTTTCGTGGTGTTTCAGGTATTTGAGCTTCTATGCGAAAACGTTTGCAGGCTCGTATAGAAAAACTGGCGGAAGACGATCTTGTAGAGAATAAGGAAGAGGAATTTGAAACTACAGTCGAGATGGGTGATGCAGCAGCAGTTAAGGCTTTGAAGGACTACTCTCAGCCAAAGATCAATGACATCCAGTCTAGTATTATCAGGCCGGCCATTACCGCTAACAACTTTGAAATCAAGCCTGGCACTACTATTCAGATGGTACAGAATTCGGTTCAGTTTGGGGGTGCTCCTACGGAGGATCCTAACATGCATATTCGGGACTTTATCGAGATCTGTAACACTTTCAAGTTTAATGGTGTGTCGGATGATGCTATCAAATTGAGACTTTTCCCATTCTCTTTGAGGGATAAGGCTAAGGGCTGGTTACACTCTTTACCAGCTGGTTCCATTACTACATGGGAGGATCTTGCTCAGAAGTTTCTTACGAAATTCTTTCATATGGCGAAAACTGCAGCAATAAGGAACGCTCTAACTAAATTTGCACAGCAATCTGGAGAATCTTTGTGTGAGGCTTGGGAACGTTACAAGGGTGCCCTCATCATGGTATGCCTGATTGGATGGTTATTAATGGTTTCTACAATGGGTTGGGAGCACAATCTAGACCTTTGCTAGATGCAGCATCAGGTGGAGCTCTGTGGGCTAAGAGTTATGCGGAAGCTTATGATCTTATTGAGATGATGGCTGCCAATGAATATCAAAATCCAACCCAAAGACTTTCTCAAGGCAAGGTAGCGGGTATTCTTGAAGTTGATGCAGCTACAACCATTGCAGCTCAGTTGAAAGCTCTAACGATGAAGGTGGATTCTCTTACTAATTATGGAGTTCAGCAGGTCGCTAGTATTTGTGAGCTATGTGCGGGCGCACATGAGACAAGTCAGTGTGCTATCTCTTCCGAGTTAGCACAGTTTGTTAGTAACTTTCAGAGACCTTCTGTACCAGCTCCAGCCACCTATCATCCTAACAATCGGAACCATCCTAATTTCAACCGGGGCAACAATCAAGGTGCACAACAACCACAGTCTTATCAGCAGTTTCAAGGTCAGCAATATGGAGCTCAGCCATACAATTCTTCAGGTTTTCAACATCAAGGACAACAATATCATCAACAGTATGCTTCAAGGCAACCATTCCAACCTCCAGGTTTTCAGCAACAACCTCAGGCTAATGCAGGGCAATCTTCTAATGAAAAATCAGAATTGGATGAGTTGAGGTGGATGATTAAAAGCCAGGCAGTTTCTCTCAAGACCTTGGAGAACCAGATGGGGTAGCTTGCAAGTGCCTTACTAAATATGCAACAAGGAACTCTTCCTAGCGATACGGAGGCTAATCCAGGCAGGAGGGATGGTAAGGAGCAGGTCAATGCAGTTACTTTGAGATCTAGAAAAGTCACGAGGGATCAAAAATCAGCAGCTGAGGAAGACCAAGAGATCAAGAAACAGCAGGTGGAGGCTTCTACAGATAAAGAAAAGGCAAATTCTGAATTGGCAGCTGATCAGTTGGATGATTAAGTAGAAAAAGGCAAAACCTTTGCTGAAAAATCTACTCCAAAGCAGTCTACAGAGAGCAATCAGATCTATCCACCCCCTCCATTCCCAAAAAGACTTCAAAAGCAAAATTCTGTTGAAAACTCTCCTCCGAAGTAGAAGTTGGTAAATCAGATCTATCATCCTCCTCCATATCCTCAACGCTTGCAGAAACAAGATCATGAAAAATAGTTTCAAAAGTTTATGGATGTCTTCAAGAAACTGTCCATTAACATTCCTTTTGTTGAAGCATTGGAGCAGATGCCAAGATATGCAAAGTTCATGAAGGATATTTTGTCACGGAAGAGAAGGTTGGAAGAATTTGAAACAGTGGCATTGACAGAGGAGTGCAGTGCGGTGTTGCAACATAAATTGCCTCCTAAACTTAAGGATCCAGGAAGCTTTACAATTCCATGCACCTTTGGAAAGTTGTCTTTTGACAAATGCTTATGTGATTTGGGAGCTAGTATTAATCTCATGCCCTTGTCTGTTTTCAAGCAACTTGGTCTACCGGAGCCGAAGCCAACCAACATCTCCTTGCAGTTGGCTGATAGGTCGATCACTTATCCGAGGGGTATAGTAGAGGATGTCTTGGTGAAGGTTGATAAGCTCATATTTCCTACCAATTCTGTGATTCTAGATTTCGAAGAAGATAAGAAGATTCCCATAATCTTGGGAAGGCCTTTTCTAGCTACGGGTCGTACTTTGATTGATGTGCAAAGGAGAGCTTACAATGAGGGTGCAAGATCAGAATGTCACCTTTAATGTGTTCAAAGGCCATGAAATTTCCGACAGAGGATGAAGAGTGTTTCAGTGTGGAAATGGTTGATACGGGTCAGAGAAAGAAGTTTGATCAGTTGTTGAGCGAAAAGTCGGACACACACATGCTAAAGCATCACATCAGTGATTCCATTGACAGTTCTTCAATTCGAGATCTCTCGAATGTCAAGCTCGGAAAACTTCCATCCCATTTGAAGTATGTCCTTCTGAATGATGAGTTGGTTATTTTTAAAGTGTGTCAAGATAATGTATTAAGTGAAGGAATTTACGGACGAGCGGAAGCGTGGTATAACAATTATTTCGTAAAAACCATGTATCGCACATATAGAAAATAATATAAAAATGAAAGACCGGAGGAATCGAAACCTTACCTTGAAAAATCGAAGGTTTAAAAAAATGGTTGCTAGCAGTTGCTCCTCAGAGTGTGAAGCACTCTACCGGTATCCACCAAGAATAATCTTCGATGAAGCTTTTATAAAACAAGCTTTTATAAAAATGGTGCCTTGATCTTTTTGAGAGAGAGAGAAAGAATATGGAGGCTACTAGGGTTTTCACAAAACCACAATGCATACTAAAACACCTCTCATCTCTTTCTTTATATAGGGCTCATGTAGGTTTAGTATAATTAATATATCATGTATATATTAATATATATAAATCCCACAAATTGTTTAAATAATAATTAAACTATTTTAATCATTATTAAAAACAACTTGCTCTCTCAAAATACCTTCATCAATAAATTAATCTTTTTATGGTGTGACCCTGTAGGTTCAATATTAAGCCGGTAGTAGAAATAAATAATAATAAACTTTTTATTTATTATTTATATGAATTCTAAAATTCATTAAATATAATTAACTAATTAATTATATTTATTCTACATCGTGAGTGATGCTTCTCAACATATCGCGACTATCCGGATAATATGAATTCACTGCTTAGAATACCAAGAACCTGTCAGTGCTAGTTACCGTACAATCAATTCCTTCTACCCTACAATATCCAGATTAAATACAAGGCATGGATCTCGTGTCAAGCCTATCAAATTTAATCATATGATTTCTTATTAATAATGCAAAGTTCATATTAATGCAAATTAGAAACTCCTTTCTAATTTCGTACACTCTGGCCAGAGATTCCAGAACTCGCATACTAAGAATAACATAGGATATTCACTTCTTTACTGGAAGGGGTAGATCCTTTATTGATCATTAACTATCTCCATACACAAATCCCTATGCCCAGAATAGACCTAATGGATGTCCTTGAGACTAAGGACTAAACCAAAGCACAGTTCATTATATACAAGATTACTCTAACGATCTCAAGTCTAAGGACACTTGTACAACTATCACTCAGTGAATAACTATCGACACGTGAGTAAACCCCATTAGTTGTTCAACTTATCGAGTCATGTTCAGTGAACTTATTCCCTAATAAGCACCTACATACTAGCTATAGTGTCTCCACATAAATGCCTATGAGAACAGACATCCTCTTGAAAGGAGCAAGCATAGTATGTACCAATCTTTGCGGATTCACTAACTTCTGATTAGTTATCCTATGATCAGGAACTGTTCAAGTCTAGAGTTATCATCTTCTAGATCTCACTATTACAATCTCATTATAATTCTAGAAGCTTTACTCTAAACTATGGAACATCTTATTTAACACACTTTAAATAGATAAAGCCCGTAATAAAATCAAAACAAGTCTTTTATTAATATTAATGAAATCAAATAAGAATACAAGAAAGTTCTTCCTAACTCATCATACATGATTGGATTTAGGACAAACACTTTCATTAAGAAGGTGGATCATGGATGATGAAGTAGAAGAGTGTTCTTATCAATCAACTGTGAAGCATAAACACCTTAGAGGTGTGAAGAAGAAAAAGAAAAAATCTCTTGGAGGAAGAGTCAAAGTGAAGTTTGATTTAGAAAAGATGTGGGAAGATAGCAAGAAGGTTGCAAACAATGGGTGAATGGTCCTTCTGCTAATGACAAGTCGAATGCGATCTTCGAGCCACCATGATTTGAATCATATTTGTCCGGCTAAATGACGTTAACTACAGCGCTTCGTGGGAGGCAACCCATGTGGTTTCGACGATTAGGTATGTTTCCTACTATCCCTCGTATTTACTTCCATGCAATGAGGACATTGAATCTTTCAAGTTTGGGGTGGTTTGGGGGATAAGTAGTATATATATATGTTAGTAGTTATGTGTGTGTCATTTTGTTCATATAGATATCATGTTTTGCATAGTAGGTGTAATTCATGCATGTATGTTCGTGTTATTTATGTGTGTTTCATGTAGGACATTCTGTTTTTAATTTTGGATATCATGTGAGTTCATTTAGTTGTATTTTCATAGCATGCATTATTCATGATCCCTTAGGATGAGCTAATTCTGATTGATAGGTTGATGTCTAATTGAGTGTGATAATGATGAATAGAGGGTTGATTTATAATTCTTATGGAATTGACGTACATGTTTCGGAAACAAAAACTTTTACACAGTCTCATCGTTTGCTTTTGGGCTAGGTTGGGGTCATGCTTGTTTAGTAGCTTTGAGATTTAATCACTTGTTTATATTTAAAATTTTCGTTATTCCCTTGATAGCGTAGGAGCACTTAAGTCTAAGTTTGGGGGAAAACAGGAATTTCATGCTAGTTGTTAATAATGGCTAGGCGTCAAATGGCTAGTAGCCGGCTCATATTTATATGAGTAGTCTAGGGTTGGAAATGAGAATTCTCATTCCATATTGCATTTATGAAAAAGAAAAAAAAAAGAGTTTTGTGAGTGTGTATAATTAACCACGAGTGAGCTCTTTAATACTCGAGTAATTAAGTCTGAGGGGACTTAGTCCTAGTAACCTAAAGCCCTTGTGGTTTGGGATTGCTGACATAACAATCGCTACATGGGTATTATTGTATAAGTCTTTTGGGGTCTCATTCATTGCACCATTAAATAAGCATGCGTATTGTATATAGTATTATGTGTCGTAGTGTAGTAATAAAGCATGAATTCCTGGCTAACTTGAATAAGGATGGAGGTGTTCCTAGGTTATGAAGTGTCTACAGTCTATTCTATTTATAAACCTGTGATTGTCTTGGCGAAGAACATGTATGATTTTGATCTAGTTTTGGAAGTATTTCTGGTATCACACACACGCACGTTTCTGTCATGTCTTGTTAGTATATGGGGACTTAGTCGAGCTCTATTTGGATTTAGTTACATTCTTTGAGATATTTGCTTGCTAGTTGGTTTTGGTTAGTTTGAAGGGGATCGTTCATATTTTCATTTTAGTTGCATTCATGCATTGCATTGCATTGGATTTTGTGGATACATTCACTATAGGCCCTCACGAGACCTTACTCATCCACTAGGGCTGCCTAGGGGTTTAAAGGGCTTGTTGCATATGCCAAATGCAACCGTGATCATCTACGGAAGTGGTACTAATTAGTTAGTGTTAGTTGTTTATGCTTGAGGACAAGCATCGGTTTAAGTTTGGAGGTGTGATAAGTGGATTTTATATCCACTTGGAGCGCTTCGTTTCGGTTTAAATTGATGTCTTGGACTCAAGTATGTTGTGTTTTTGATCCGTTTTATTGAGTTTGTGTAGGGTTACTAACTTGAGCTTGGAAGATATAAATTTCATATTTTATGGTGGATTTGAGTTAAGAAGTGAAAAATGACAATTTGCAAAAGAAACGAAGGAAAAAGGAGTTAAAACGAAGAAAATCAGCCAAAATCAGCTTTTGGCAGGAACCAAGTGCGCACTCAGCGCGCAAAGGGCGCAGTCTGCACAGTGAACAGTGCAAGAGCGCGTAGTCAGCGCGTAAAACCGCGCAGTCAGCGCGGAGAAATTCTGCCAGATTTTTAAATTTTTGTTTTGGCCATATCTTGAGTTCTACAAGTCCGTTTTGGGCGATTTTACAGTCCACGCGAAACTAACAAGATTTTCTATCATTATAAAGTGGTCCAAATGTCAAATTAAAACTAGAACGGCCCAGAAATACAGAAGAAAAGTCAGCTACGAATTTTCCTTAAAAACAGAATCAGTTTAAGAAACGTATTTTGTGCTAAACTGCAGAAATTCTATTTTAACTCTATTTTGGGGAATTTCTTGTTGGGCAAGACTTCTAGAGCCTATTTAAACACATCCTACCATTGTAATTTGTATCATTACATATCATAATGTAAAAACACAAGGGAGAAAAGGAGAGAGAGATTCAACGCTCGTGACAAGCAACAGATCTAGATCTACTTCACCTTTTGTATTCTTTTCTTAGGTGCTACTTTGGATTATAGATTTGTTTTTCTCAATTCTTTAGTTTAATATTATTGCTTCTTTCATTCAATCTCTGTTTTATATCATGTTTTCATCAAATCCCATGGTTACGAACGGTTCAATTATGAACTAATCGTTGTCATGAGATTCTAACGGATTTATCTATGTAGCTTAGTAGTTTGATTGCTTTAAAGATTGCGTGTGGTGAATTCTTGATATCCTTGTATGGTTATGTTTCATGTGTTTAGATGCGTCACGAACATCTAATTTGTTAATCTCTTGCGAAACGAGAGTGGATCTTGAGATTTAGAACTTGCCATGCTAGCATAGGATAGGTTGATGTTTTAACATCATGATTTGTAGCGTAAATAGAGATATTATGCTGCCCTATTGATCAATGTGGATAACTTGTTCTTCAACCGTTATGTTTTCAAATTCTATAGAGATATAGGGTCTAAGCACAATTGGTGTCTATTCATCTTCTATCTCTTTTGTGGATGTATGTTTAGTTTGGTATTCGTATACTGAGAAGTAGCGTATACTTGTTTCGTGTTTTCCGATCAGATATCATAACCATTGCATATAGTGATTAAAGGCGTTAGATCTAAGCAAAATATTTAATGAAGTTAGGATCCCATGTTTTCTCTTGCATAAGTAATTAGATTTAAATTCTCGTTAGTTAATTAATTCTTAGTTTGTTAAATTGTTTCTTAGTTAAATTTTAGATAATCAAAACCCCAATCTTGTTAATTGTCTTAGCAGTGAATAAAAACCATACATTGTTGCATAGGTACAATAACTGAATTATTAAAACCAAAACCAGATCTCTGTGGGAACAAACTTGACTTATTCATATATTACTTGTGACCACGTATGCTTGCGTGATTTTGTGTTAACAAAACTCCTATAACCGATAACAGCACCGTGGCTGGAAACAGCCGCATTACTCCCCCAAGGACAACTCCTCCCGTCATCCTAAGGCTACTGAACTTTGAAGAAGGGGGGATATACCGACTCCCGAAGAACAACAAGAAATGCTCCTGAAATGGCGAGAAGAACAAAAGGCCAAGGGGAAACGGAAGGAGACGGATAGAGAAAAGAGCAATAGGGATGCAGAAAGATTGGCTAAGCAGAGAGAGGCCGATCGATTGAAGTTGGAAGCCCTAAAGCTCCGGAAAGAGGAGATTGAGCTACAAGAGAAGGCCCTGCGAGAGGCCCTGGAGGCCGAAGACCCAGAGCCCGAGAGCCAAAGAGATAAGAGACCTAGAGACGATGAAGATGAGTCGTGGCACTCTGAATCGCACTCTAGGCGTACCCGATCGAAGGTAGTTGACTCCTCTGATTCTGAAGAAGAAGGTCCTCATATTGATGACAGAATCCGAAGGATCGAGAAAGTCATGTTCGGAGAAAGGAAGATCAGCCACGAGCCCGTGGTTACTGAAGATGTCGAGCAATTTCGACCACCTCCGGGAAGGCAGTTCCCGAAGATGCATGAGTTCAATGGAAAGGGTGACCCCGAAGACCATTATGTTAGTCACAGAGGCATGCCTGAGTACATCTAATAACAAGCCTAATTGTTTGTAATGCTTTACATTACTTACATGACCTCTTAACTGAGTGAACCTCGAGATGTAGAGTTTCCACTTGTTTAGTACTTGTAAGAGGCATCAAATTCTAGTTGTGTAATTGTACTTAAAAGTCAGAGAATAATGCTTGAAAGAAGATCCAAGGATCATGCCTCAAGCTTGAAGATAAAGACTATCAAATAATCACAGTTGGAAGTTGGAGAGTGAAGAATTGCCTAAGTACCAATTCGAGAAGTGTTTTGCTCTATGCGAGAAGTCTAGCATTCGACAAGTCAAGGATTCGATATCTGTAAAGACACTATTCGACATCTCTAAAAGTCAACAAGTCAAAGTCTCATTCGACAACTCAGAGATTCGACATGTCTAATACTCTATTCGAGAACTCAAAAAGTCAACAAGTCAAAGTGGTATTTGAGTTTTCTAAGAGTCAACAAGTCAAATTTTCATTCGATATCTCAAGGACTCAGAAAGCTATTCGACATCTCAGGGATTCGACAAGTCAAGTGCTCTATTCGACAACTCAAGGATTCCTGGAGAAAAGAGTTATTCGAAAAGTGATTCGATATGTCAACTTTATAGTATTCGAGAACTCAGAGTTATCGATCAAGTCAATTCTAGTTCTCGAATCAAACACTTAGCCACTTCTCGAATACACTTTTGGAGACAAAATACTGAAGGAATTGTACAAGTCAGAAACCTACAACAAGCCAAGGTGCTTTATGGACCACAAGTTGTAAAGTACTTTGGAAAGCCTACAAAGAAGTTTAGAGAGATGTACAAGAGCTAAAGAAGTGGATCTGAGCAGAACCTCAAGAAGTCAAACCTGTAGCCGTTTGAATGCTTGCTCAAAAAGGATAGACATACGAGAAAGTACTTTATCGTGTAACCTTATTTGTAGTAAGCAGATTATGCTCATGTTCTATAAGGGCACAAACTCACTTTTTTAGAAAATAAGTTTTTCACATACATTCTAAGAGTACATCTCTCTGAGAAAAACGAAGCTGAGGATACTACCATTTGTATTCACAGGTTGTAGCAAATCTTTATCTAATAAAATATTGGATTAAAGTGATATCGTGTCTTCTGTTGTTCATAATCCGCACTGATATCCCTGCACATACATAACACATATCTTGCTACATAACACAATCAGATTCAAGAACAAGAAAAATTCAAGAATCCATTCACCCCCCTCTGTATTCTTTAGTCGTATTCCATACTCAACACATTGTGAGAAGTATGAATCGCTCATGACTGGCATGGGGCACTGCGACATGATGCTTTGCAAGATGTTCAAGACCTACTTGAAGAGGCCAGCGTCGATGTGGTACCGATCGCTAAGGCCGAGGTCGATTGGCTCATACGAGCAGATTAAGAGAAAATTCTTGAGGCACTATTCTCATTTGTGCTGAAGAGAGAAAGACGCCGAAGCCCTGATCCATTGCAGACAGGGACCGAACGAAGATCTGGGGGAGTACCTGGCAAGGTTTAAGGAGGAGGCTGGAATGGTCACAAATCTGGATAGAGTGAAAGTAGCAGGATTCTTAGCCACAGGTTTTAACCCCGTTAAAGGTAAGAAACTTCGGTCTTCTCTTTATGACGTACCTCCTAAGAATTTAAATGATATTTACTTGAGGGGGGAAGCAATTAGAAGGAAATTAGAATCGATTGGGGGGTATAAGGAGAGTTAGAAGAACGATAGAGATGATAGAAAAAGTGATAGAAGGGATGACCGAAGGGGTCGAGGTGATGACACACGGCCTGATAAGGGGCCGAACGAAGAAGAGATAGAGATAACACAGTATTCACTCCCTTTAACACTCCTATCTCGAAGATTCTCCATGAGATAAAGGGTAAGCCTGGGTTCGTTCGACCGGCCAGGCTAAAGACTCTTGAAAACAGAAGGAACGAGAACAAGTATTGTGATTATCATCGGGATAAAGGTCATAACACCGATGAATGTTACCACTTGAAGAAATTGATTGAGAAAATGATAAAAGAAGGAGAATTGACCAAGTTTGTTGGGGGTACGCTTATGAATAGTTTGGTATCTCGTTTGAAAAAAGTTTGATTTGAATTTAATTTAATTTATAAATAAATTGAAAATAAATAAAATTTTAAAGTTCGTATCATAAATGAATTGAATTTAAGCATGACATAATTCGGCTCCAATATGTTCATTAAATAAAAATATATTTATGAATAACATTTTTTTAATGAATCAATGCACAAATCTCTTTCTATATATAATAGAGCAACACAAGGGTAGATTGAGCCAATAAACCCCCTGTGAAAGTACAATTTTGCCCTTAAATATTAGAAAATTACATGAAATTGCCACTGCTCTCTTATTCAAACAAAAAATTTGAGCAAATTATGTTCATGTGGGGAATTGAACTCATGTCCTCTTCAAAGAAACTCATCCTTATAACCATTGAGCTAAATATGTCTTTGAGTTTGAACTAAAAAAACATATTACTCAAACCTCTGGTCTCACCATTTTCCTATTTTTGCTATCAATTTAACTTTTGGATTAAAAATAAAAATGGATTAAAATCTAAAGTCAATTCAATAAAGGTCGATATATTAGAATATGGGATTTTGCATAATATTGAAGTAGACAAAATATTAGGATCAAACAATTACATTATACACTTCGACTCTTTTCAAATTGTATGCCAAAAAAAAATAAAAATTTAGAATATGTAATTTTTTTCGCGTATTGATATTACATCACCTCAATCTCTTTCATCATTGCGTAGATAATTTCTTGTGGTACCGAAAATTTCAAATTGTAACCGAATAAATATGCCATCCTTGTATAATTAACACTTAAACTTGATTCTCGAGTAGTATTACATAAATCCGGACTCTCCATTTTCCTATTTTCTATTATCTATACTATACTATAATAAGTAAACTAGGGGATAATTGGTAGTTTGTTAGTTTGGTTCAACCCTATTTTTTAGCCATAATTTTAGTTCAATTAAAAATGAATTTAATTAATATTTTATCTACCTAAAAACATTCCCGGGTAAGCAAAGATTTAGCCGTACTATACTATAATAAGTAAACTAGGGTATAATTGGTAGTTTGGTAGTTTGGTTCAACCCTATTTTTTAGCCATAATTTTAGTTCAATTAAAAATGAATTTAATTAATATTTTATCTACCTAAAAACATTCCCGGGTAAGCAAAGATTTAGCCGATAGTTTTGATCGAGAGGAGTGACGTGTGTGTTTTTTTATTTTATTAACAGGAGAGTGTTTAACAGGAGAGTGTTTTGTGTGTTTTTTTACATTTTTTTTATTATTAATAATAGAGATTAAGCAAATCAAAGAGTAACCAAAATGAGTGACCAACAAAAGAGTACCAAACCGATAACCAAATATATCCTATTTTGCTTATAATAGTAGTATTAAACTAGGGGATAATTGGTAATTTGGTTCAACCCTATTTTTAATATTAAAAAACATATTAAACAAATAACAAATTACACTATAACAAATTACAAAAAATTAAAAGCAACCCGTGCTTTGCACGGGTTATAAGCTAGTATATATAATATGTCAACACAAGAAAAAATGGTGAGACTTTTTAATGTACATGAAAAGTCCAGCTTACCCATCATCTCAATTTTTTGAAAAAATTGTGGTTGATGGAAATTGAACTTGGGTCTCCAAGTTAATTCATGCATCCTTTTACCACTACACCACTCTATCACATGTGTTTTAAATCAAACACAATATAGATGCATGTGTGTGTGAATATTTTAATTAGTGCCATACACTAATAATTTTTTGTCCTGATTTTACTTTTACATTTATTGATTTGGAGTTTTGGACTATAATATATTATATCAAAATATTAATTATTGGTACATAATATATGATTTGATTATATTATAAAATTGTAATAACAATAACAATCAACATAATATAATAAAAAATTACTATATACCTGTTATTCTCTTAAACAACCTAAGCACTCATCTATACTTGTTTTCAATAATACACATGATATCTCTATGTGTACCGCACAAGCGGGGCAATATTTGGTTTTATATAAAGAAAAAAAAATGAACTGCATATTGTATTTTTATGAAAAGTATTAAATATAAGACCAAGTCAATAACTAAAGTACTTTATTCATGATTAAAAGCACCAATTTACCCCTAAGTTCCTATTTATATATAGAAGTATTATTTTCAATTCTAATTGAACTTGGAACACCGAGTTAAATTGTGCATCTTCATACCATTATGCCACACATTCACGTGTATTTTAAATCATACACATAATATGTATGTGTGTGATATTGATGAAATATTATTAATTAGATATTACTGGATTTTAAATGAGTTTTGGACTCTTTTATCATTTATCAGTTAAAGAATTACGTAAAATACACAATTGGGCTATAAAACGACAGTATAATTAATATAATGGATATTATCTAACAATATATTAGAGCAAAAAATATTGAGGTATTAACGTAAAATGAAAATTGTACATTACTAAACAACATACAATAATTTATTAGTCAAACAATTCGGGTCCTAAAAATATTTGGCTTTAGAAAAACGAATCATATAAATAACACATTACCTTTTACATACTAATTTGCTAATGTTTAATTTAAAATATGACATTATGTAGAAAGAAAGGATCATATATTATATATGTTATTTTAATTATGGAGGTGACTCGATGAAAGTCAAACGGACATTGGAAGAGAAACAAAGACAAGAAATTAGATAAAAACAAATAAAATAGTTAGAAATGTGGTTTTAAGAAGTAAGCACAAGACCTGAGAAGCATTTTAGAAGATTTACGAAGATTTTTTATTAGAATCAGGACTAAGTCTACATTCTCAGAATGCAACATCTTGAAGAGTATTTAGTTTTTATCTTGAATATTAGTGGAGATCAGCTAAATGGATGCATCATTTTTGAAGAATGTTTAGGATTGTAGGTGCTCTGAAAAATCATCTTAATTAGACAACACCCACATAACATTGAAATTATATTATATGACCCACAACAAAATTAAAAACTGACATGATTGCTATCAGTATTACTCGTATTAGTTTCTAAAGTACAAACTTGAACATATTTAAGTAAGTACACAATAATCACATATGTCACTAACAAGGAAAACTCTATGAAAAATAATCACATACCAATATTGATCCTGAATAATTTGATTAAAAAATACAGTTTAAGTAGCAGACCCATGCCTCGCACGGGTTTTAATGCTAATAAAAATATTAATTACGATAAAAGTTCAAACTCGAAGTACACTATATCCCCTATTGGTAGGCAGCTTTTTAATTTAGATTATTTCTATTACTTTGGCAAGTGCTGTACAAAGGCCACTTCGAAACGTATAGAAAAAGTAGAATCTTGATTCTTGCCAAAGACGTTGTTTTCACTTTTATACTTTTTATTGAAATTTATATTAGAAGCTTATCGTTTAATATTTATATTTATATTATATATATATGGGTTATTTAAATAGGTCTTCGAGTTTAATAAATGGATCCCATTTGTTCAGATTTTATTTTATAATTTTTAAAATTTTTAAAAATAATATATTTCATGTTTATCAGATTTATTGTTTTTTTTATTTTACTGTTTAAGGTATAGTTATTCTATTTTCAGACTTTTATTCTCTTTTTCGATTAGATGATAAAATTTTTTGAATAAAGAAAATTTATTTTTTGATTATTACATTCGTTTACGAAAATGTCTCTCTTGTCAAAAAATTTATATCCACAAACATCTTTTTAGTAGAGTAAATTATTAGTTCTTTAATTATTTTGAACTACGTATCAATTTTGATTAAGTTACAATCTTATGGAGGTTGGAATTTAAAATTCAAATATATAATTATTTAAATTATATTATCAAATGTATTTTTTATATTTATAAAAGTAGGTATCTTACTAAAGAGATTCCCTTTTGATTAGATCTATAATGGACATTTTTATATTATGTAAAGAAAAATGTAATTGGGTTTCATGTGTCAGAGGTTGACTTCAGGGTTCTACCTGGTGTTAGAACAAATTTCAATATAAATTTAAGGGTATTTTTTTTTTAAAAACCAATTTAAGGGTATTTTTGTAAATTACTAAAAAAAGTTTGATATTTAAAAAATACCCATGCGTGATCCTTACTTTATACAGTAGAACCTCGATAAATGAATGTTCGATAAATGAATAACCTCGTCTAATGAATAAATTTCTTCGGTCCCAACTTGGTTCAATGGGCTTAACGAATAACCTCGCTTAATGCATTAACGAATAAATATAAATGAAGTCTTTATAGACCCTATGTAAATATAAATGAATAAGCACTATATTTCCAATAATATATTTTTGTTTATATAATATATCATGAATACATTTCATCCAATCATTAATTTTCAAACACATTAATAAATCATATTTTTATAGGCCATATCTTGAGTTCTACAAGTCCGTTTTGGGCGATCTTACAGTCCACGCGAAGCTAACGAGATTCTCTATCATTCTAAAGTGGTCCAAATGTCCAATTACAACTGGAACGGCCCAGAAATACTGAAGAATAGTCAGCTATGAATTTTCCTTAAAAACAGAATCAGTTTAAGAAACGTATTTTGTGCTAAACTACAGAAATTCTATTTTAACTCTATTTTGGGGAATTTCTTATTGGACAAGACTTCTAGAGCCTATTTAAACACATCCTACCATTGTAATTTGTATCATTACATATCATAATGTAAAAACACAAGGGAGAAAAGGAGAGAGAGATTCAACGCTCGTGACAAGCAACGGATCTAGATCTACTTCATCTTTTGTATTCTTTTCTTAGGCGCTACTTTGGATTATAGATTTGTTTTTCTCAATTCTTTAGTTTAATATTATTGCTTCTTTCATTCAATCTCTGTTTTATATCATGTTTTCATCAAATCCCATGGTTACGAACGGTTCAATTATGAACTAATCGTTGTCATAAGATTCTAACGGATTTATCTATGTAGCTTAGTAGTTTGATTGCTTTAAAGATTACGTGTGGTGAATTTTTGATATCCTTGTATGGTTGTATTTCATGTGTTTAGATGCGTCGCGAACATCTAATTTGTTAATCTCTTGCGAAACGAGAGTGGATCTTGAGATTTAGAACTTGCCATGCTAGCATAGGATAGGTTGATGTTTTAACATCATGATTTGTAGCGTAAATAGAGATATTATGCTGCCCTATGTGATCTTAATAGACAACTTGTTCTTCAACCGTTATGTTTTCAAATCTTATAGAGATATAAGGTCTAAGCATAATTGGTGTCTATTCATCTTCTATCTCTTTTGTGGATGTATGTTTAGTTTGGTATTCGTATACTGAGAAGTAGTGTTTACTTGTTTCGTGTTGTCTGATTAGATATCAAAACCACCACGTGCATTGATTAAAGGCAACAACTCTAAGCGAAATATTTAATGAAGTTAGGATCCCATGTTTTCTCTTGCATAAGTAATTAGATTTAAATTCTCGTTAGTTAATTAATTCTTAGTTTGTTAAATTGTTTCTTAGTTAAATTTTAGATAATCAAAACCCCAATCTTGTTAATTGTCTTAGCAGTGAATAAAAACCATACATTGTTGCATAGGTACAATAACTGAATTAAAACCAAAACTAGATCTCTGTGGGAACAAACTTGACTTATTCATATATTACTTGTGACCACGTACGCTTGTGTGATTTTGTGTTAACAAAACTCCTATAACCGATAACAGCACCGTGGATGGAAACAGCCGCATTGCTCCCCCAAGGACAACTCCTCCCGTCATCCCAATGCTACTGAACTTTGAAGAAGGGGGGATATACCGACTCCCGAAGAACAACAAGAAATGCTCCTGAAATGGTGAGAAGAACAAAAGGCCAAGGGGAAACGGAAGGAGACTGTTAGGTCCGGAATAACGTAGAAGGGGGGTTGAATACGTTATTTAAAAATATTTCGATTTTTGATGTGGATATGAAATCAAAAATACTAAATCGAAATAACACAACTGTGTGGGAAATATCTTTAAATAGATAAAACCCGGAGGTTTGCTACACAATCTAATCCTATATATGGATCAGCTACAAAATCAAACACTCCTAGGATAGTTTAGGCACGAGGACCTTCTACCCGACACTTCCTGAAAGCGGGCTAAGCCGGCTTTCCTACTAGATGGACTGTCTAGCAGCTTACACAGAGATGATATAAGAGAGAGAATAGAAAGTTGTGTGTTGAGGTGTGTTTTGAAATGAAATACAACAGGCCTATTTATAGGTTTTAGAAAGTCACTATGCTGCACTATTTCAACAACCCCCGTGGGCCCCACCTGCATAGTAACACTATTCCAACAACCACAAAAACGTGTCTGTTGAAAATATTTTGGACGGGGGCCCCACCAGCCACTATTTGAACAGTACTATTCACGTGGGCCCCTGATGAATAGTAATTTTCGTTACTATTCATGAATAGTAATTTCAGTTACTATTCATATGAATAGTACTATTCATATGAATAGTGATTTTGGTTACTGTTCACACGAATAGTGATTTTGAATACTATTCATTTTCCTCTTAATTTGACATCCTTAAATATGCAGCTTCCAAAATGGAGGATATCAATACTGCTCTAAACTCAATCATACCTCTTAACAGTTTTTCTGAGTTAGATACTTTGATTCCTTTGTGAAGTGTTGATGCCTAGTGCAACTGGTCTGGTTCACAGACGACTAACATTCACTCATGGTCTTTGTATCATGTCTTTAAGACCACTGTAATATTTTGGCCCTTCAACTGAATCATCTGTACATCTTATTCTGTCACTGAGGCTTGATCATGTTAATGAACTTCTTTCAGCGACTTGATCCTTGTTGATGCCTGTTCTTCAACTTTCACGATCCCTGTATAGAGTTAATATTATTTATCTTTTATCCTAGTTGAGTTATATATGTCCTATATTACATATTACATTACATTATGCTTTACAATCTCCCCCTATTTGATTGTTAGGGTTTGACAAGCAAATTCCTAGAGGATAACTCAACTGATACAACAAAAAATGAAATACAAAGATAAATAATATTAAAGTACATTCTGGATCATATATACATTTTCCATATTTCCAAGTGCAAGACAATTGTTCCTCTAGACTGAACATATCTTCAAGTTTGCCTTTGCTTTCTTTCCACATAGCACGAATATTCCGATTAGCTTTTCCTTTCCCAAAAAAAAGTTAATTCTGTGTCAACAACCTTTTCCTTGCCCTTATTACGCCTACTAGCTTCTTGATCATCCACCTTCTCCCCCTCAGTTGGGTTATCCTCCAGACTAGTAGGATGTGGAGTTGGTAAATTAGACGAAGATGTCTTCACTAAGGAATGAATTGCATGACTAAACTGGGATGCCATGGAACTTAATTGAACCTGGAATGCATCATGTTGAATAAGTTGCAAATTTTTGATTTCTGCAATGGACTTACAGATATTTTGCAACTCTTTCTCCATTGTTTGGACCCGTGTAAGGAGTCTGCTATATTCCTTTCTGGTTACAGGTGCATGTGGTTGAGTAGGTTGCTCACTCATATGTTCTGCAGGTGTTTCACTCAACACTCTATATTCACTCGGTTTAGTGGTTTGGGTTACACTTACATGTTCTGTTGGTGTTTCCCTCAACTTTCCTCTAGAGCTTCCACCGATATGTGTACCTGCAAATGAAATCATCCTAGCCCCTTTTTCAGAGGTCACGGATGGTGCAATGAAAGTTCGTGAGCTTCCGTCCTCGCGTGAAGCGAGTTGCCGACCACTGGTAAAAAGTGGTAAATCTCGAAAAAGATCTAGAGATTTTCCCTCTGGGAGGTTAAACTTGAATCGATTAAATGGCACAAAACCCAAGTTTCCCTCGTACGTCTGTGAAGACACTTGGTTCATAAAAGAACCACCCACCAATGGATCTTTCGGTAAAATGGAAGATTCACCAGCAGTTATTGAGGTAGGTAATTCCACCTCGGATGCCTGTGAAGGCATTTGATCTTTAGAAAGATCATCAACCACTCGTATGTTCCGTGAAATGGAACTCAAGATAGTTGCTCCCGTCAATTCAATCTCATTTACATTTGCACTCATTGGATAAGAAAGAATTGTTTCACTAACAGTTGCCGTTACCTCAGGTTCATTGGGTTTACTCCGTTTAGAATGAGGTAGAGCGGCTGATGTAACTAACTCCTTATGTGGTGCTGCTGAGGAACTATCTCCCTCAATAATGTGAATAACTGGTCGTTTAAGTGACAATTGAGGTGTAGGAGTTTGTTGTGTTTGTGTTTGCATTTGTAGAATGGGCTCTTCGACCTGTGTTAGAGTCGGTGGGATTTCCTGCTCTTGGTCGGGTAAGATGGCCACTGGGGGCTGTAGAAACTTTATTTCCTGTGACACAATAGGGAATATAGAGGTTGGAATAGCAGGGATTGAAATATTACCTTGTCGTATACCTGCTCTCACTGGTCGTGGTAACAACGGAAGTGGGACAGTCTTTAGATATTCAGTTAGGATTGTAGGCACATCCGTATATTTCTTTTTGCTTATGTAATTAATTACATTCGTCTTCATGGAAGAACATTTCACCTTTTGACCATTTTCCAAGCGTACCCAGTCTTCATCATTCAAAAAATCATTTAATATTAACTGTAGAAACCTTGGATATAGACATTTGACATTTTGAGTCCGAACATCTCTTGTTCCCAAGCGTTTCATTTTTAAAATGATTTGACCAAGCACTATTTTTCCAAAATTAATCCTCAAATTATTGGCGACCGCATACCCTATTATTTGAATAAATTCAGGTATTCGATCTTGATTTGTTCTATCTGAGGAAAAAACATGGTTAAGAGTGTGAAAGAAGAAATTCCAATACTGGGTTAGAAACGTTCTAGATAGATTACCAGTATTGAAATTGCCATCTTGGTACCTTATAAAGCGAAAGAACATTTCAATCTGTTCGGGTGTAGGATCAGAAACGAGATTTTCCATAGAAAAATGAAGAATTCGATTAACATCTCGTTCAGTGACCCTAATCGACCTACCAAATAGCCGATATGTGAATGCACACCCGTCCTGTCCAGAAGTGTTAATCGCACTGCAATATAGTTCACACAATGCATCATGGTTAAGTTGCACCTGTGTAACTAAAGTATAGCAGATTAATGAATGTTCATTCAGAAATTGTGTCCAAGCCCGAAATTGCTCATCCTGAATGGTTTCGATTTGCTGAATGGAAACAGGATTAACTTTAGCAATTAAAAAGCTTCCCTGCAATGCCATTTTCAAAAACTTTGAGGAAATTCAAAAACAAGGGTTAATGCGTATAACAAGAATATGAAATCCGCTCTAAAAACCACCAGCTAGATTGTGAGATCTTTCCGGTCAAAGCTTGAAATATTCAGCAATTGTGTGTATATGCTCTGTATATCTGAAAATTGATGATGTTAAACACAAACAAAAACTCATCATTTATAAGGTTTCAAGTATTAGTGGGTTAGGTGTAATAGTGACAGGTTATGTTTGAAAAATAACACCGCTCAATAATTTCTCACCTAACTACCTAATTAGCCGAAAAAACATCTTATCACCAAAACCTGTCGGCCGAAAAAACATCTTATCGCCGAAACCTATCAGTCTATACACATACACATATAATACTTCTAATTATTATGGATTTAAAAATAATCACACAGTAAATCAAGAATTAATCCACAATAATGAGATAAACTCACAATTAAATAGACATAAAATTAACAAAATATCATTAATTGATATATGTCAATAAAATATTTATTTAATTATGCTACAATTAACTCAATTATTTACTAACTAATTACCATAAAATATAGCATTTATAAGCGTGGTAATTAATATAGAGATAACTATAAAAAGAGGACTGGATGCAAAACAAATTCACAAGTACTAAACATATGGACATTTAAAATACATGTGAACTTGTAACAAATTGCAGTTATTGATTATCCAAAATTAATTAGACAGATTTAACATCCCAAGTTCACCAACTAACCTGGAGAAAGTTGATTCATCCAGTGGTTTAGTAAAGATGTCTGCAATTTGTTCATATGTGGGAACAAAATATAATACCACAGTTCCATTCATGACATGCTCTCGTAAGAAATGATACATGATATCAATGTGCTTAGTCCTGGTGTGTTGAACTGGATTGTTGGCAATGGCAATGGCACTCGTGTTATCGCATAGAATTGGAATTTTGTCCAACATGAGTCCATAGTCCTGAAGTTGATTCCTCATCCACAGGATCTGAGCACAACAACTACCTGCCGCAATGTATTCTGCTTCGGCTATCGAGGTAGATACTGAGTGTTACTTCTTGCTGTACCAAGATACCAACCTTCTTCCTAGAAACTGACAGCTTCCAGAAGTACTTTTCCGATCAATCTTACAACCTGCGAAGTCAGAATCTGTATAGCTAATTAGGTCAAAACCTATTCCTTTAGGGTACCAAATCCCAAGATTGGGGGTTCCCTTAAGGTATCTGAAAATACGTTTAACAGCTATAAGATGTGAATCTTTAGGGTTAGCTTGGAATCTAGCACATAGACAAGTTGCGAACATAATATCTTGTCTACTAGCAGTTAAGTACAAGAGAGAGCCGATCATACCTCGATACTTCGTGATGTCAACTGACTTACCAGATTTATCTTCATCAAGCTTGACTGCAGTTGGCATCGGGGTCTTGGCAGTAGCTGCTTCTTCCATCCCATACTTCTTCAGAAGATCCTTTATGTATTTTGATTGGCAGATGAAAATACCATCAGGCTTCTGAACAACTTGAAGTCCAAGGAAGAAGGACAACTCACCCATCATGCTCATCTCGTACCTACTCTGCATTAGCTTAGCAAATCTCTTGCATAGCAAATCATTAGTAGAACCAAATATTATATCATCCACATATACTTGCACCAGAATTATATCATTTTTATGCTTTTTATGAAAGAGAGTTTTGTCGATGATACCTCTTGTAAAACCATTTTCAAGTAAGAACTTGAAGAGAGTATCATACCATGTTCGAGGGGCTTGCTTGAGACCATAGACAGCTTTGAAGAGAAAGTACACAAAACCTTCAAATTCCTTGTCTTCGAACCCAGGGGGTTGTTCAACATAGACTTCTTCCTCTAGATCTCCGTTCAAAAATGCACTCTTCACATCCATCTGAAAAACCTTAAAGTTGGAGTGTGCAGCAAATGCTAAGAACATCCTGATTGCTTCAAGCCTTGCAACTGGAGCATAGGTTTCATCATAATCAATTCCTTCTTCTTGAGAGTAACCCTTTGCTACCAATCGAGCCTTGTTCCTCGTAACAATACCATTTTCATCCAGTTTATTCCTAAACACCCATCTAGTGCCAATTACAGATTTATCTTTTGGTCTTGGCACCAGCTTCCACACTTTCTGCCTTTCGAACTGATTGAGTTCTTCCTGCATTGCAGTTACCCAATCTGGATCATCAAGAGCTTCATCAACCTTTTAAGGTTCAATTTGAGATAAAAATCCTGCGAAATTGCATTCATTCTGTGTTGCTCTTCTAGTCTTTACACCCGTGTCCGGTTCACCAATGATCTGTTCAAAGGGATGCACTCTACTCCATACCCTTTGTCTCGGCAGATTTGATCTTGATGATTCCCCAAGTTCATAATTGTGTTGAGAGTGATGACTAGTAGATCCAAAATCATTATTTGCTCCCCCTGAGATGTTGCTTTCAGAGTTTGATGAATCAGAGTTTAATGAATCAGCAGATGCATTCTTTGATGTTTCTTCACTTGATTGGGGTTCATTTTCATCGTTCACTTGCTCCCCCTCAACATGTGCTGCTGTCTGATCTACTGGTATAGATTGAACAATAGAGTCTGAAAGAATATCAGAATTTTGTAGATCAGCATTTATTTCTTCATTCTCAAATCTCAGCTGGTCATGTTCATCAAAATCTTCAAGTCCTGTTATCTTTTTATCATCAAAAGACACATGGATAGATTCCATGACCACTTTTGTTCTCAGATTATAGACTCTGAATGCTTTTGTTGATAGTGGGTATCCAACAAAGATTCCTTCATCAGCTTTTATATCAAATTTGGAAAGCTGTTCTGGATGAGTCTTAAGAACAAAACATTTACATCCAAACACATGAAAGTACTTCAGGTTCGGCTTCTTCTTTTTCACCATCTCATATGGTGTTTTACAATGCTTGTTTATGAGTGTAGCATTCTGTGTGAAACAAGCAGCTTGCACAGCTTCAGCCCAGAAGTAAGTTGGCAGCTTTGCTTCATCAAGCATGGTCCTTGTAGCTTCTATGAGAGTCCTGTTCTTTCTCTCTACTACTCCATTTTGTTGTGGAGTTCCAGGTGCAGAGAATTCTTGCTTTATTCCATTTTCTTTATAAAACTCTTCCATGACTGTATTCTTGAACTCAGTGCCATTATCACTCCTTATGATTTTCACTGTATGCTTAGATCCTTTTTCCAGTTGTCTGACATGCTCTGTTAAGATTGATGTCGTTTCTTCTTTCTTGTGCATGAAATATACCCATGTATATCTGGTGTATTCATCAACAATAACCAAAGCATATCTTTTCTTTCCAATAGACATTATATTTACTGGACCAAATAAATCAACATGCAATAAGTGATATGGCTCAAGAATTGAGGATTCAGTCTTACTTTTGCATGAAGTTTTCCTTTGTTTTGCCTTTTGACATGAGTCACATAGGCCATCTGGAGTAAAAACTGATTTGGGCAATCCTCTCACAAGATATTTCTTCACTAGCTCATTAATGTTGTTGAAATTCAGATGAGAAAGTCTCTTGTGCCAATCCCAGCTTTCTTCAATTGATGCTCTACTCAGTAGACAGATTGCAGAGCCATCAGAGTTTGTTGAAAGCTTGGCTTCATAAATGTTACCATGCCTGTATCCCTTCAGAACAACTTTTCCTATAGATTTGCTTACAACTTCACCGTGTTCTTCAAAGAAATCCACATGATAACCTCTGTCACAGATTTGACTCACACTTAGCAGATTATGTTTGAGTCCTGAGACTAGAGCTACAGCTTCAATGATGACATTCCCAAGTTTGATATTGCCATATCCCAGAGTCCTTCCTATGTTGCCATCTCCATAAGAAACACTTGGGCCAGCTTTCTCCACAAATTCTGATAGCAGGGCTTTATTTCCAGTCATGTGTCCTGAGCATCCACTGTCCAGAACAAGGATATTTTTCCTGTTACCCTGCAATCAAAAAGACCACTAATGATTAGTTTTAAGGACCTAGACTTGCTTGGATCCTTTGGCCTTATTAAGTTTGTTAGCTTTTGCAGCAGAAGTCTTATCAGAGTTTGTGCTAACATTCTTTTTATCAGAATTTATACATGTAGAATCAATCTTGAATTTATTCAAAGAGGGTTTAATTTCATAATAATCATAATACAAATTATGATACTCTTTGCATGTATAAATAGAATGCCAAATATTGCCACAGTGAAAACAAGGATTCTGTGGCTTAAACCTAACTGAACCACTCTTAACTCCTGATTTAGAAGGTATAGAGTTTAAATTTTTATTCTTCCTGCAAAAAGTAGCAAGATGGTTAGGATTTCCACAGTTGTAACATTTCTTCCTAGGAGCATTGGGAATGGACATATAGTTATTGCTTTTATTGATGCCTACCTTTCCATTTCTGTTTTTCCTATGTTCTTTTACCTTGTTCACTCTTTTTAACTCCTTCAGCTTGTGTTTAAGCTGTTTCTGAGACATTAAACTAATATTTACTGATTTGACTTCATCCTGTTTTGGTTTGTCAGATTTTGGTACAAACCTCATATGATTAAGTTTGGGTTTTGCAGCCTTTTTAGTAAATACAGGTTTAGAGGTCTCAGCTTCTAGGTTGGCAGTTTTCTTTTTATCAGTGTAACCTAGACCTTCTTTCCAACAATCATTCTCTATGATAATCTGAGTATTTTTACCAGAGTTAGTCCAAGTTTTAATAATGTTTCTTTCTTTAGCAAGTTCAGATTCAAGATAAGCATGCCTTTTCAATAATTCAGTTTTAACAAAAATAGCATCATCTCTCTCTTTCTGAATTTTTAACATTTGGACTAATTCTAATTCTAGATAGTCATTTCTCTTTCTAAGGTCTAGACTTTCAGATTTTATTCTTTCATTTTCTAAAGTCTGATCTCTGTAGCTAACATGCAAGTTTTTAAGAAAGATTCTTAACTCAGATATATCAGTAGTATCAAAAGCTAGAGTAGAGTGAGGTACCTTGGTCTCAGTAGCTTCAGAGATACTATCAGCATTTGCCATTAAGGCATAGTTCACCTCATCTTCAGAGTCTGAAGTGTCAGCCCAGTCCTTCTTCTTTGTGATGTAAGCTTGACCTTTATTAGCTTTGGCTTTCTTGCATTCAGGTGCAAAATGTCCTTTCTCACCACAATTATAGCATTTGATTTTGGACTTGTCCACTTTCCCATACCTGCCTTCCTCTCCCTCAGCTTTTCTGAAATTCTTCTTTTCGAAATTTGAATCTCTTCGTGTAAACTTATTTCTTTTCCCGAAGTTCTTGTAAGCCATCTTCTTGAAGCTTCTTACTATCAGGGCTGCAAGTTGTTTCATTACAGCATCACTGCCATCATCATCATAGTCTGTGAGATTGTCAGAGTTTGAGTCATCATCAGAGTTTGATGACTCAGTATCAGACTTTGTAATAAGAACCTTTCTGTTGGATTGACTCTTTTTCACAGCAACTTCTTTAGAAGTTTTCTCCTCAGCTTTAAGAGCAATTGACTTAGACTTCCCTCCATGCCTCTTGCTTCTTTGTTCCATCTCAAGCTCATGAGTTTTGAGCATTCCATAGATTTCATCAAGAGAAATGTCATGCAGATCATGATTGTCTCTGATGGTAGTGGCCTTTAAATCCCACTTCTCAGGAAGAGCCAACAAGAATTTCAGATTGGAGTCTTCAAGATCATACTCTTTATCTACCAGTGACAGATCATTCAGCAATTTCAGGAATCTGTCATATATATCTATTAATGACTCATCAGTATTTGAGTCAAAGTGCTCGTACTCCTGTGTGAGTATTGTTCTCCTGTTCTTTTTGATGGCTTTGGTTCCTTGACATCTGACTTCCAAAGCATCCCAAATCTTCTTAGCAGTTTTGCATCCAATGACCCTGTTAGACATAACATTGTCAAGGGCGTTATGTAATAAATGTCTTACCTTGGCATCTTTGCTAATAGAGGAGGTATCTTCAGGGGTGTAGTCTTTCTTCTCCTTTGGAATCATTTTTTGTTCCTCTCCAGCAACAGCAACAGACAATTTGGTAGGCTTATGTGGACCATCATGGATTCTGTCTAAGTACTCTGGATCTGTAGCCTCCAGAAACATTTCCATCTTCGCCTTCCATATGGGATATTCTGATGCCCTAAGTATTGGAACTCTAATTGATTCATATCTGCTTGTTGTTGGAGTTTGTGTTTTCTCTGTCATGATTGTATAGCTTTTTTTGGATCTTAACTGTTGTATAATAACATAGTGGCTCTGATACCAATTGTTAGGTCCGGAATAACGTAGAAGGGGGGTTGAATACGTTATTTAAAAATATTTTGATTTTTGATGTGGATATGAAATCAAAAATACTAAATCGAAATAACACAACTGTGTGGGAAATATCTTTAAATAGATAAAACCCGGAGGTTTGCTACACAATCTAATCCTATATATGGATCAGCTACAAAATCAAACACTCCTAGGATAGTTTAGGCACGAGGACCTTCTACCCGACACTTCCTGAAAGCGGGCTAAGCCGGCTTTCCTACTATATGGACTGTCTAGCAGCTTACACAGAGATGATATAAGAGAGAGAATAGAAAGTTGTGTGTTGAGGTGTGTTTTGAAATGAAATACAACAGGCCTATTTATAGGTTTTAGAAAGTCAATATGCTGCACTATTTCAACAACCCCCGTGGGCCCCACCTGCATAGTAACACTATTCCAACAACCACAAAAATGTGTCTGTTGAAAATATTTTGGACGTGGGCCCCACCAGCCACTATTTGAACAGTACTATTCACGTGGGCCCCGGATGAATAGTAATTTTCGTTACTATTAATGAATAGTAATTTCGGTTACTATTCATATGAATAGTTATTTCGGTTACTATTCATATGAATAGTGATTTCGGTTACTATTCACATGAATAGTGATTTTGAATACTATTCATTTTCCTCTTAATTTGACATCCTTAAATATGTAGCTTCCAAAATGGAGGATATCAATACTGCTCTAAACTCAATCATACCTCTTAACAGTTTTTCTGAGTTAGATACTTTGATTCATTTGTGAAGTGTTGACGCCTAGTGCAACTGGTCTGGTTCACAGACGACTAACATTCACTCATGGTCTTTGTATCATGTCTTTAAGACCACTGTAATATTTTGGCCCTTCAACTGAATCATCTGTACATCTTATTCTGTCACTGAGGCTTGATCATGTTAATGAACTTCTTTCAGCGACTTGATCCTTGTTGATGCCTGTTCTTCAACTTTCACGATCCCTGCATAGAGTTAATATTATTTATCTTTTATCCTAGTTGAGTTATATATGTCCTCTATTACATATTACATTACATTATGCTTTACAGAGACGGATAGAAAAAAGAGCAATAGGGATGCGGAAAGATTGGCTAAGCAGAGAGAGGCCTATCGATTGAAGTTGGAAGCCCTAAAGCTCCGGAAAAAGGAGATTGAGCTACAAGAGAAGGCCCTGCGAGAGGCCCTAGAGGCCGAAGACCCAGAGCCCGAGAGCCAAAGAGATAAGAGACCTAGTGACGATGAAGATGAGTCGTGGCACTCTGAATCGCACTCTAGGCGTACCCGATCGAAGGTAGTTGACTCCTCTGATTCTGAAGAAGAAGGTCCTCATAGTGATGACAGAATCCGAAGGATCGAGAAAGTCATGTTCAGAGAAAGGAAGATCAGCCACGAGCCCGTGGTTACTGAAGATGTTGAGCAATTTCGACCACCTCCGGGAAGGCAGTTCCCGAAGATGCATGAGTTCAATGGAAAGGGTGACCCCGAAGACCATTGTGTTAGTCACAGAGGCATGCCTGAGTACATCTAATAACAAGCCTAATTGTTTGTAATGCTTTGCATTACTTACATGACCTCTTAACTGAGTGAACCTCTAGATGTAGAGTTTCCACTTGTTTAGTACTTGTAAGAGGCATCAAATTCTAGTTGTGTAATTGTACTTAAAAGTCAGAGAATAATGCTTGAAAGAAGATCCAAGGATCATGCCTCAAGCTTGAAGATAAAGACTATCAAATAATCACAGTTGGAAGTTGGAGAATGAAGAATTGCCTAAGTACCAATTCGAGAAGTGTTTTGCTCTATTCGAGAAGTCTAGCATTCGACAAGTCAAGGATTCGATATCTGTAAAGACACTATTCGACATCTCTGAAAGTCAACAAGTCAAAGTCTCATTCGACAACTCAGAGATTCGACATGTCTAATACTCTATTCGAGAACTCAAAAAGTCAAAGTGGTATTTGAGTTCTCTAAGAGTCAACAAGTCAAATTAGAATCGATTGGGGGGTATAAGGAGAGTTAGAAGAACGATAGAGATGATAGAAGAAGTGATAGAAGGGATGACCGAAGGGGTCGAGGTGATGACACACGGCCTGATAAGGGGGCTGAACGAAGAAGAGATAGAGATAACACAATATTCACTCCCTTGAACACTCCTATCTCGAAGATTCTCCATGAGATAAAGGGTAAGCCTGGGTTCGTTCGACCGGCCAGGCTAAAGACCCTTGAAAACAGAAGGAACGAGAACAAGTATTGTGATTATCATCAGGATAAAGGTCATAACATCGATGAATGTTACCACTTGAAGAAATTGATTGAAAAAATGATAAAAGAAGGAGAATTGACCAAGTTTGTTGGGGGTACGCTTATGAATAGTTTGGTATCTCGTTTGAAAAAAGTTTGATTTGAATTTAATTTAATTTATAAATAAATTGAAAATAAATAAAATTTTAAAGTTCGTATCATAAATGAACTGAATTTAAGCATGACATAATTCGGCTCGAATATGTTCATTAAATAAAAATATATTTATGAATAACATTTTTTTAATGAATCAATGCACAAATAAAAATATTAATACGATAAAAGTTCAAACTCGAAGTACACTATTGGCCTGTTTGGCACAGCTTATTTATGCCGACTTATGATTTATTTTCGGGTAAAAATTTTATATTTTGATAATTTTTTTATACAAGTGTTTAGTGTATCTTTGAAATTCAATAAATTGCAAAAATAAGTTGGAAAGTTAGGAATTTTAACTTTCAACTTAAAATAAATTGACTTATTCTGAAAAGTAAGTTCTCCCAAACACCCCCTATATCCCCTAATGGTAGGCAGCTTTTTAATTTAGATTATTTCTATTACTTTGGCAAGTGCTGTACAAAGGCCACTTCGAAACGTATAGAAAAAGTAGAATCTTGATTCTTGCCAAAGACGTTGTTTTCACTTTTAGGAGTACTTTTTATTGAAATTTATATTAGAAGCTTATCGTTTAATATTTATATTTATATTATATATATATATATATATATGGGTTATTTTAAATAGGTCTTCGAGTTTAATAAAGAGAAAATGACCAAAATGCCTATTTTTCACAAGTTTTTGCCCAAAATACTGATTTTGAAAAAAATGGCCCGAAATACCGACGGGATACGGAGAATTGTCCTCCGTGTTAGGGTGTTGCGGAACACCGTGTACCGTATTATGCATGATACGGAGCTGCGTCCTCCGTGTTAGCATGATACGGTGGACTGTGCACCGTGTTAGATGGGTGCGCAGCACTGTCACGGAACACGGAGCTCCGTATCATGCCCTGTTACGGAACACGCAGCTCCGTATCATGCCCTGTTACGGAACACGCAGCTCCGCAATACACCCCCTGTCACGGTACACGATGTACCGTGTCCCGTCAGTAAAAAGGGTCATCCAGTTTCCCAGGTGATTATTTTGGGCCTTCACCCTTTAATAAATGGATCCCATTTGTTCAGATTTTATTTTATAATTTTTAAAATTTTTAAAAATAATATATTTCATGTTTATCATATTTATTGTTTTTTTATTTTACTGTTTAAGGTATAGTTATTCTATTTTCAGACTTTTATTCTCTTTTTCGATTAGATGATAAAAATTTTTGAATAAAGAAAATTTATTTTTTGATTATTACATTCGTTTACGAAAATGTCTCTCTTGTCAAAAAATTTATATCCACAAACATCTTTTTAGTAGAGTAAATTATTTGTTCTTTAATTATTTTGAACTACGTATCAATTTTGATTAAGTTACAATCTTATGGAGGTTGGAATTTAAAATTCAAATATATAATTATTTAAATTATATTATCAAATGTATTTTTTATATTTATAAAAGTAGGTATCTTACTAAAGAGATTCCCTTTTGATTAGATTTATAATGGACATTTTTTAATTGGGTTTCATGTGTCAGAGGTTGACTTCAGGGTTCTACCTAATGTTAGAACAAATTTCAATATAAATTTAAGGGTATTTTTGTAAATTATTAAAAAAAAGTTTGATATTTAAAAAATACCCATGCGTGATCCTTACTTTATACAGTAGAATCTCGATAAATGAATGTTCCATAAATGAATAACCTCGTCTAATGAATAAATTTCTTCGGTCCCAACTTGGTTCAATGGGCTTAACGAATAACCTCGCTTAATGCATTAACGAATAAATATAAATGAAGTCTTTATAGGCCCTATGTAAATATAAATGAATAAGCACTATATTTCCAATAATATATTTTTGTTTATATAATATATCATGAATACATTTCATCCAATCACTAATTTTCAAACACATTAATAAATTATATTTTTTCGAAAAATGCCTCCAAAGTTGATTGTTTCTTTCCTCCCCAATGCATCTGATCCTTGATTTTGTGTAAAGCATGCACCACTTCTGGAATATTTTGATCATGTTGCATAAGGTAATTTTGTATAGTGACGATAACTTGAAAAACTTCTCTTGAGGACACTTGTGGTATAGTGATACTATCATCGGGTTCGGGATCATTTGTCTCATCATTTAGTACAGTTTCAAAGTTTGCATAAAAGTTATAACTAACGTGAGTTCCAGATACATTTGAACTTAATATATTCAAAATGATATAATTATAAAAAAAGTTTAAAAATATCATCTAAATGAATTATTATTCATTTATCGATAAATAAATATTATATTCATTAATCGATAAATAAATAATCTCGCTAAATGAATTTTTTTTTTGGTCCCAAATGTATTCATTTATCGAGGTTCTATTGTAGGTATATTTTGTTATAACCTTAGCAGAGATACCTGAGATTGTCCAGCCCCAGTTTTCTCTAATGTTTACTATTTTGAGACTAATTTTGTTTACGTTTATTGGTGATTAGTTGATTACAGGTGCGACGATTAATATCTTTTTCCAGATATGAAAGTATTATTATTTAAATGTACGCGGGAAATATATGTTCATTTTGGTTAGAAGATAACTTTTTTTAAATTAAAAAATTCACTTAATAGATATTGTATCTTGATACAGTTTCTTTACGAAATCGTAGTCATGACCAAAAAATAAGTAATCCACTGTTATAAAATCCCAAGATGCTAGGTAAAGGTCCAACTGAATATTTATATTATAGTCTAAGACTTCTCCAATCCATTTTTAGGTTGAGACTGACACATATTTTTAGAGCATAATTTGTGTTTCGTGTCCATAATAAATTATGAGAATATTAGGATGGTAAAGAGTCGAACCTAGATCTTTATATTATATTCTAACATTTTCCCCGATCCATTCTTGGGTTTAAGTAGCCCGTTGTTCTAAAATCTCAAGTTATTAAAAAATCCCAACTGAATTTTTTTATTAGATTCTAACATTTGTCTTTAAAAAAGAAAAAATGGCTGCTTACTGCTATGTTTCTTATTGTTTGAACAACATAATGATATTTAGAGCCTGTTTGGGTAATAAGGCTTATGACTTATGCTTAATTTAAGTAGAAAATGAACCGTTTGGCAACAGGAGCTTTAAGTCCACTTTAAGTTAAAAAACTGCTTTAAGTCATAAGTTCCATTTAGGTACTTTTGACTTATGACTTATGGAGTTTTTTTTTTTTTTTTTTCACGATTCTTGTAAACTTTAAATATTATGAATTTTAAATTTTTTTTAAGTCAAATTTCATTTTAAGTCAAAATTATTAAATCCCCATTTAACTTTAAGTAAAATTACCCAAACACATTCATTCAACTTAAAGTAAACAACTTTACTTTCTCCTTTAAGTTAAAAACACCTTCATTAAGTCAAAAGTAACTTATTTTAAGCAATGCCAAACACCCTCTTATTATATTCCATCCATATATCCCAAAATACATATCCCCTTAATGTGTATTATTTTTATGCATATTTTAAGTCGTATAAAAATGATAACTTCGCATATTATTCTTAAATTTTCTTTTTTTCAATTAAAATTTTAATATAAAATTCTAATTTAGAAAAAAAAATCAAAAAACAATATATGAAACTTTCTTTTTTATTTATCTTAAATTACGAATAAAAAATCAAAAGAACATATATTTTAGGATGAAGGAAGTATTAAAATATAAAACATATACACAACATGCAAGTGAAAGCGTAAATATAACATTGTAGCATATTTCCAGAGCTATTTGTAGAGCTATTTGTAGCATATTGTATCATAATATGCAACACTTTGTGAATGTAGGGGGCATATGCTACAAATATTGCTCTAGAAATTAAAAACAACTCTGGAAATAACATTTCCCTAAATATAATCAAATAATTTAGAAAGCCGGATAACAAAAGGTGTGGATAAGAGTCTCTTCTTAGCTATATTGTGTCAAATAGTATCATTTTTACCTATCTCTAAAAAAGAGTTCTTTTGCGTGTTAGGTAAACTTTTACAAAAGAGGTAGCTGATTTCTAACAAAGTTAAGATTCGATCCATTTTATTGATAACAAAATTTGTGTTCGAATGATTTGCACTAATTTCAATCGAGTT
Organism: Kitagawia praeruptora; assembly: GCA_037693485.1. Classification (NCBI taxonomy): domain Eukaryota; kingdom Viridiplantae; phylum Streptophyta; class Magnoliopsida; order Apiales; family Apiaceae; genus Kitagawia; species Kitagawia praeruptora. The sequence goes on from CM075345.1 coordinate 134,603,463, forward strand.
GTTACAGGATCATCTTAACAATAAAATTTTCCACAGTTAAACAGCACCAATTTAACTAGTCGATATTAACTCATTAGATTAATTTTGATAATAAAAAATTATCCAAATACACCTGTGATCTGATGAATGTTGCGATTAGCCATTGAGTTGAGAACATTGCTTGAATTACATGGGCCATAGTGGGTTGTTTTAATTCTCAATATGTGTGTGGGCGCAGTCCAGCAAAGTGTTCCACATGAGTTTAAATTAGTAAGGGCCCAACTTTTAGAAGCCCCAAATGCAGCACCACAAGATATTCACGAAAAGGCCCGAATCAGTAAGGTCCACCATAGTACCCATTTCAAGATATTTCAAATTTTGTTAAAGCCCAATTTACTGGGTATAAGTAATAAGCCCAAACAAATTGGTTAAGTTTTTTTTTTTTTTTAAGTTTCTATTATTATAGTACAGGAATTGGAATTTGGATGAATATTTTGTGCCATGTAAATATTTGGATGAATTAAATCTTATTTCGAATGGAAAGTAATTGTTGATGCCAATTTTCGTCATCGACAAGACAAGAATTATAATACAAATTAGGGTTTATAATATTTGGGTGAAAATTAGGGTTAATAATTTTTGGGGCTGAGCTCGAGGATATCAATCCAAAGATAATAGAATTTCGGACCCCTTCTTAAGGTACCTACGTATCCTTTTGTAAGGAATCAAGTTCACGTAGTTCTTTTTATCCATACTCCTATTCTTTAGGAGCAATTCACCTATTAATTATAAGTTTCCTTTGACAACGTATTTTCAAATTATTCGATGATTTAGGGTATGGATTAGAGACCTATTGGGCCTCTTTTAATCCTTTAATAAAGACTGATTCCCATTATTGGATCGGATTTATATTTTGTATTAACAAGTTCCTAGTATTTAATGGAGGTTTCCTTCGATGAATACTATTCAAGTATTTTCCTGTAAATAAATGTGTTTTCACAATTATTGATGGATTTATTTCGCTTTCTCATGTTTGTAGGCCATAATAATTTTTAACTTATCATGATAGTTAGGTATTGGAGGGTGCTCACTTCCCGTACCTTCAGGTTTTGGCCGACCAATACAAAGGTCTCTGACCTTATATTTTGATATTTATGTTCCGTACACACGAATAATTCTCTTAGTTCCTTAATGGTATAGTCCACGATTACTAAGTGCATACTCGTTTCAAGCACGTAAATGTAGGATATATCATTTTTGAGATATTTCTTCTATTAGTCCTTCCACAAGTTAACATCCGTGAGAGCTTTTATGGTTAAGTCCTTATATATAATGAAATTTGTAAGAATAATAATTTACATTTAAGGTTTGTTTGAGTAAATACGTTATACATACATATAACTCTCTCATGTTTTGAAATTCGATAATAACTTTATGGTTTGTTTCGCAATTAGGAATTCCTTTCAAATTATGAAATTGATCAAATTTAGTATTTGGAAAATACTAAATTTGAATAGAATTGGATTTGCCCAAATCCATGTGAATTATAAATAGGCCCAATTGTGAATACTAGTTTAATGTCCATGCTTCACACACGGGAGTTCATATTTTAAATAAAATTTAGTTAAAATTTTAATATATTATAAGTAGTTTTATAATGTAAAAATGAAAAATGGTAGTACTAAAATTTAATAACTACTGCAATAGCGGATAGATACTGTGATATATGTGTATAAATCTACATATCTAAATTAAATTTAAATACATTCCATTAGATATCTTAAATTTGAGTTGTTTCTTCTCCCCATACATATTAGTAACTGACTAATATTTAAACGTCCATCCTCCACAACAACCAAGACATCTACCGACATACAAACATGTTTAGTGCACATTAGTACTATAAAACAAATAAATCAATGATAATATATATTATAAAAAGTAATATATTGTAAATATATTTACCATAAACAAATTTATGTTGTTCCATCTTTTGATTTTCACTTTCACTTTTTGATGTTTGAGATGCCAAATTATAAAGATCTTCCAGGGTGACGAACTCAAACTTGTTCATTGGAATCAAAGGATCTTCTTATTCGACAGGTTCAATTATGGTTTCCTCTGTAAAACTAATTGTCATTTTTGATGACATAGGCTTTAGTCTTGTAGTGACGTCGTATACCTCAAAAATTACGATGACATAATGGACCTTTCTTTTTCGATTTTCTTCCATTTGGTGGCATTCACGAAAGCATGAATGTGGTAACTCTAAAAAAGAGAAGAATAAAATTAGGTATTAGTTAAATAATAATTCAATATGTTATGTCATGCTTTGCATGATACAACTGAACAATTAGAAACTTACATCATCGTCAATAAGAATGAGATTGTATCATTTGCATACTGAAGTTTCATTACTTATTACTAGCCACATCCTGGTAATTTCCTAAGATTTTAGTACAAAATAATAGAATATTATTAAAATTTTAAATGAACCCTAATTTTACATAAATAACCACCCCATGTTTACATATAAATTTTTTTGTAGATATATCTTAAGTTTTCTAATCCCTAATCTCTTTACATTATCATATCATACACACATATATTTGTATGATAAAGTATAAATGCAATAAAAAAACTCATATAAGGAAGATTACATGTTAAGAAAAGCTTTATAAGAGTGAGTGCATCAAACTAAGTAATATATTAGGTTTTATACAGTTGAGGTGGTGATAGTAATATGAGAAATATGGAATATAATAATTGGTGTACGTAATCGATCTATGAATGTCAAATAATATGCATAGTTAGATGCATTACATGTTTTTAACAAAAGTTTAAAATTTAAAAATATCTTAATAGTGAGCAGGATATCATCATGTTACTTTTTATCATTTGATTTTTAAAAACTTCTATCAATAGTAAGTATAAAATTTGAAGAAAATCAATCTTGAATAAAATTTGAAAGATTAAATCAATCCAAGTATATAATCGATTTGATTTTTTGTTTTAAAAGTTTCTAAGGAAATCTTTTCTTTTAAAGTATATCAATTTTGACCAAGTATATAAATCATGAACAAATCATTTTTCTGCCAGTAGCAAGTTTTTAAAATTTGGAAGATTAGATCAATCCAAGTTTATAATTGAATAAAATTTGAAAAATTAAATCAATCTAAGAATACAATTGATTTGATTTTATTTTTTTTTAAAGTATCACTACACCATAAACAGCCTGCGGTAACCCAAAAATTCTGTTACATTTGTGTGCGAAAATGTTACAATAGACCCATTTTTGGGCTAAGGTAACATAAATTATATGTTACATATTTCGATGTTACCTTAGGGTACCTAATGTAACTTATTTCACCCCTAGGGTAACATGTACTTTTGGGTTACCTTAGAGGTCTACTGTAACATAAAAATGGCATATTGCAACATAAATATTCGGTTACCTTAGAGTGCTTCAATTTTTTTAAAAAATGGATCCCAACAGTGGGCCCCACCAGTAGGCACCACCAGTGGACAGATTTGTTTAAAATTTCTGATTTAATTGTTTTTCCGCCAATTTTCTTCTTTTTTTTTTGCTAAATATTTCTGCCAATTTCACTGGTAAAATTCTTTTTTTTTTTGCTTTTGTCAAACACTTGTAATATTCCTTAAACTTTCATAAATACACAATTTTTTGCATCCAAAAACAAACAAAAAATAGACTAACAACTCAAATTAATACGACATAATTGAAATAAATCACAAATATAAACTTTCATAAAATTTAAAAATATCATTGAGTTCGTACAATGATGTAACTAAATTATTGCAACTACTAATTACAATAAAACAACAAAAACTACTTATTTAACAATTTATCCATCTTCATAATCAGTCATTAGTGCTAGTATGGCCTTTGTTAACTGCGTCATTGAGCTTGCCTGTGAACATAAGTAAAAGAATCATCCATGAGAACTGGTATATTATCTTTCCAGTATGTTCTCAGCACATTACAAAACCATCGACAATACAGTGCAGCTAACTACCTTTGCAACATAAACAGATGTGGCAAAGAATTTTCAATTTTGCAATTGATATGGGCATTCAATTGCATGCAAGTAACAACAGTTTACGATCAAAATCCACTCTGTAAGATAAACCTAAACATACATTATTTTAAAGTACTTTGATGACTTGCAGATCTTGTTCACCAAACTTCTGACTTGAATACAAATAATATGCAAGGATGTTTCAAACAAATTCTACACAAATATTAATTAACCAACATCAAATCTATGATTCATCACCTTCTACAGAGATATTAACACACACACACACACACAAAAACTCTGTTAGACATCCATTAGGGGACACATTATCGTGTTCCTTATCGCTAGAACATAATTTTGGCGGTGGAGGTGGTGCAGTCTTAATTATCTAAAACACATGTGATTGCCCTAGAAAGAATTAATGCAACGAAACTGAAAAAGCTATAATCCTTATCTACCACTATAAAGGCTATTACAGTCTCTGCCAATTAAAGAACACAATGAAAGAATATGCAACCAGCTTAGTCATCTAAAAAAGATGTAAAAGTATCATGGAACAGTGTGGCATCATACCAGTATTTAGTATAAAATTTTCAAGCATGGAATACAGAAGATCAAGGAAGAGTCATACACTTAAACGTATATTTGCATCCATGAGAAAGTCTAATATTCCAGCTGTAGTTTTCTTGCTGTTAGATGATGGTTGACACTTCCACCGCCACTCCAGCTTAGTCCCTTCCCTTTCAAACGTCCACGATAACTACAATAGAATATCAACCCTTGAGTAAATTAATCTAAGCTTGTCGATACTCTGATAGCTAAATTCCATTCATGTGAACTTTTGTAATGCAAGGTACTTCCTGCAAAATGAATTATATAACATTTAAAGTGCCCAAGCTTCCAGTGAGAAGGGACTTTAAAGCTTAAACAACATCACAGATAAAGATTTTAAATAGGTAGTTCAATAATGGCAAGCATAAGAGTTTAAATTTAACAATCTAACCTGAAACTGAAAGTGCAAGGTACACAATAAGCAACATATAGAGAGACACACACACAAATCCTTAAAGAAAACAAACACATAAAGACAGCAACTCGGTGTTTCTTCTATCGATAACTATAACCAAATTCCATTATCGAAACTTATCCTCCATTTATCATTGCAATACTAACCATCGATTTCATTTCCAAATAATTTTTCCCTCCAGTCCCATGACCGAAAATGTACTTGGGTAATGATAAATATGCTAACCTATTTCAACGCAACTTAATCCAGTAACTCCAAAGTAAACAATTTCAATCAAAATAAATTCAGACGACAACATATTAGCATTGCATTATGCAAATAAAATAACAAACTCAAACAAATCACACACAATCCGACATGAAACAATAGAGTGTTAAAAGCAAACACAAACTCTTTTACAACCATTTCCAGCATCATTAAACCCGTAAACCGACCCGGGATGCTGAAACCCTAAGTAACTTTCAGCTAAGTGAATGTATTCAGAAACAGGTTGGTCCCACTGAGAAGCTCTTTCCTTAACCTCCTCTTCTGATCCTACAAATACATACATCATTTTCAACACACAAACACCAATACATACAACAGAAACAAACAAAATGTAATGAAAAAAGAGAGAAAATGCAAAGTACCATTCAATTTTGCAGCTGCTTGAAGTCGTGCATTCTTTTTTAGCTTGGTCTGCAGGGCAAGTAGTGCATCTGCTTCACTGATATTGTCCGTAAATTTGACTATATGTTGCATCCTTAACTGTTTGAATCCCTGTATCACACTAGCCTCTGCATAATAGCCTTACTCATAAGTCGTACGAAAGTGTGAAGAGATAATATCTTAATAAACAAACATTCAGTTGAAAATTAGTCATTTAACAAACAAATGCTGGTAAGCTTACCTTTTGCTTGAACCATTTACTCGACTCCTGCAGACATTTAAAAAGAAGAGCACAAAATATATCAGGTTGGAATTTTCAAAGTTGCACTACAAAATAGTTGGATGTGTACTGCAACTATGTTGGGGTACCCAAAGAAGAACAAATCGATACATAAATACAAATATAAATTCAGCAAAAACTAAATAGCAATTCATACATATATGTGTGTATTGTACCTGACATCCCAACCCAGATTTAAGACAACCAGAAATAGTCATTGCTGGAAAAAAGCTCTGCACTCATCAACAAACCGATATACTTATATAGTGTCTGTTTGGCAAATCTGTGACTCAACTTATAAGTTACTTATTTTGGAAAAAATTTCGTATTTACATATTTTTTTTTAGAAAAAAATGTGTATGGGTAGTTTAATATTCGTAATCTTGCAAAAATAAGTTACTTATTTCAGAAAAAAGTACAAATTTCCTAACTTTTTTTCAGAATAAGTAACTTATTTCTGTAAAATAAGATTTCCCAAACGGGCCCATAATCACTTAGAAACATTCACAAATTACAGATCCAAGTAGAAAGAACAAAAAAAATGAATTAGTGATTACTAATAATAACAAGATACATACAGATTAAGATGGATCGAGGATGGAAGCCATGACCTTGGTTTGTCGCACAAAAAATATGAAAACTTAATAGCTTGAAACTACAGCTTATAAATGATACTCATAATCGATTCTGAATCCTCACCCCTCCTTCGCGCATACTTCAAAAAACTGTGTAAACTATCGCAATAAAAATAACCCATATGTACACATTTATCAATATTCCGTTGCGTAAATCATATCCATATACATACACATACAGATATAGAAGAATAAGATAGATATAGTACCTATAAGAAGCCAGCAAATCCAGAGAAGCCCTCTTAATGTCGATACACAAAAACCCCCCTTTATGTGAGAACCCTAGTTTGGTTGAGCGATTATTAAATCAATTACTTGTGAACAAATTGAGCCCAACAAATAGAACCAACCAATAAATTGAACCAGTAAATCATTTAGTATGAATATAGAGAAGTCGATTGATTGAGATTGAGAAAGGGGGTAGGGTTCTTAGGAAAGGGGGAGGAGCGGGTTACTTTGAGAGAGTGAGAGTCAGAGAGTTATGTTTGTGTATTTAGATTTTAGTTTTATGGTTTTAAGTTTTTAAATAATTTTTAATTTTAGTTTTAAGTCGAAGGTAGGAAATTTTGGTTTGGGAGGGGGATTTTCGTTAAAGGAGGGAGAATTTTAATGAAAGATTGAAAATTTTGGTTAAGGGGGGAAAACGTGCAGGACAAAAAATTTTTTGATGCATTTTTAATATCGGTTGGAAGAATAAAAATTTTATTAAATAAACATGAAGTATTTATTAAAAAAATAATTATGATATTTTTTATGAAAATTGTTTTATTCGATTTTTAAAAAAAATGCAGAATAAATATTAACCAATTTAAAAAAAATATGTACAAAAAAATTCTAAAAAATGTTACAATTTCTGAAAAAAAATATTTTTTGAAAAAAAAAATTGATTTTAAAAAAATAAAATAATTTTCTAACTCATTTTATAAAAAAAGTTAACAAATTTTAAAAACTAAATTTATTTAAAGAATTTAAAAAAAAATTAAAAAAAATTAAATTATATGAAAAGAGTTGGCATGGCTAAATCTAATGTAACACGTACATATTTATGTTACATGCTTCAACACTTTCTAGCTAGTGCAACATCATATTTTTGGCTAAGGTAACATAAAAAACACAATGTTACCTCAGGATGTAAGTAGTATAGCTAAGGTAACATATTGGGGTAACATTTCTCCAGTAGGGGTTACGGTAGGCCATATATGGTGTAGTGTATCTAAGAAATTTTTTCTTTTAAAGTATATCAATTTTGAACCAAATATATAAATCATGAATCAATCATTTTTCAGTTATTTGAGTAATTAGATCAATCTAGGTATGTAATTAGACACCGATATATTGGATATTTATAGTCTAAAGTATATTAACTTTCTTTTTTTTTTTTTAAAAGAAAACAATTGATAATAAGAACAATTATTATATATGAAAATTGACAACTGTTATAAAGAAAATAATTTGCAACTTGTCATGATAGAAAGTAAATATAATATCGGACCAATATATTTTGGAATATGGATCATATCATATAAATAGATGGGTCATATAAACGGATCCCGAAGCTAATGTAAATCCATAAATGGATACCAACACCTAAGTATTTACTATTATAATGGGTCATGGATATCTATTAAACCTAAATATGGATCCCGAAACTGAGGGAAGTGTTATCCAGCAATTTATATTATATATGTTGTGGGAGGATTTTAGCACAACTACATGGAGGCCGTTGCTGGAATAGCGCCGTTGAATATGGAATCGCCCAACTGCCCAGAAAGGCTCACAGTCGGAGATTTATGGCTAGCCGCCCGAGAAGGCTCACGGCTAGGGGTTACCAAAGAACAGGGGAAGGTGTTTTGATGATGATTGGGACTGAATCTACGGGATAGAATTCAAGGACCATCTGTTGGCCAGCCAAGAACCCTAATTTGACTGTGTCACACAAGAGTGCACGTGCTCTAGCTACTCAAGGAGTGTAAAGTGTCGAAGAAGATCCCGTAAACTGCCTACATACCACTATTTATAGTGGATCAAGCCCCGATGTAGTTCTTGATTGATAAGTTTGATTGTTTGTGATGATTTATCCTCTCTCCAGTGGGATAATGACTGTTGTTGCTGATATAAATCGTGTATCAACTGATTGTGATGTAGTTATCAGGTTTCCAAGTCATATCAGGACTGTTGGAAGCCTATCTCATGATGTTTATCTCAAGAATGAAGGATTTACCATGTATATATGATGTATATCCTCGAATAACTGAATAATTATCCGTTTAGAGGTGTATTTCAGCTGTAGAGACGTGCTCCTAAAAAGTAGGAGGCGTGCCTTATCTGAACTGGCAGCCTAATCAGGCTTCCGGCGGAAGCTGGGGGTACCACCTGGTAGCCTGACTCCGGTAACCTGACTCCGGTAGCCCAATTATGGAAGCCATACTGGAAGCCTTATCTGATGGCTGTCCTAGTCTGAATCTGTGTTTCTATCAGGCTTCCGGGGAAGCTGGGGGTACCACCCGGTAGACCCTCCGGTAACCCAGTTACGGAAGCTATGCTGGAAGCCCTCTCTGATGGTTGTCATTGGCTATGGATGAGACTATCCCCGGGACCATAAGCCTTATATTCTTTCAATGTTCATCGCAAGGTAGCCCCTCTGGGGGTACCGCCCGGTAACCCAAACTATGGCAGCCCCTTTGGTAAGCCGGTTATGAAAACTATTCTGGTAAGCCATGTCTTGTAGCTGTACTGGGAGCTATGTAATGATGTCTATGGGTTGTGGATCATCCATGGGAGGCCATTCACAGGACCCTTATCGTCATATTTACCTGCTACCCATCTCATGGTAGCCCATATGGGTTGTTCATATGCTCTTGGAAGCCTGTTATCCGGGAGCCATGCCATTCGGGAGCCCTTCTACCCGGGAGCCCTGTTATCAGTTCTCATGGGTTACCACGGGTACCTTGGAAGCCCTCTAAAACATCCTCTTTCCTTGTGGATTGGACCCAAAACTCATCATGGGCCTAAATCTGATCCATGCAAGATTTTGGTCACAACGACTACCCCCCGGTTCCTTGAAGCATGAGTGCAAGAGGAACCAGAACAAGGTAAGGTCCAATCCTTTCTTATTATTCTCTCGGAGAAGTACACATCTTCCACATCGTGTTCCCAAGCTTACATGAGCTAACTCGGCATAAGAAACAGGAAACACTCTGCTTCTGCATGCATATTTCAATGTGAGTTTTCAAATCAAGGATATCTTCTATTTACTTCGTTTCATTCGTGGTACTCCGGTTGGTATCATATCATGGGGCTACCGGCTTCTGGCATTTCTTTTTTAAACATCATGACTTTACGTTCTGAGATGCTTCTTTTCTCTACCAAATTGGCCTTCATATAAGAATCTTTTGATGTCCAGAAGCTCCTATGGTTGCAGGGATGCCTCAAGCGTCCAAAACCTGGGCTACCAAGACAACTAGAAAAGGAGATAAGTACGAGGGCTAGTAGCCCTTAAAGATAATGCACAAGATCACACATATTTGATGCATACAGGAAAGTATGAATATGTTAGTGCAAATGATTTTTTAAAAAAGTTATGTTGCCGCTTCTCCAATCAAGTAGGACCTTGGCAAACACACTTTTCCAGGCATTGTGCCACAATTTTCAGATGTTTCCATTATTCTAACGCATCGGATCCCTTTAGACTTTGTTCAGTATTTTGAGGACTTCTCCTGTAATGAGTATTTTGAGGACTTCTCCTATAAGTTGTAAGTGATTTGTACTCGCATGAATTTTCAGGAGGCAACACATAATCTCATATGTGCGCTTATGTCATTAATAATCTTGTATGCGTGTCTCAAGGGGAACCAATGGAAGGTCGTGGAGACACCTTCAATCGCTGCCATGTCTTTCCAAGTGGTAACATGTGGGGCATATAGCGTGCCTAGGTACCTACTTGACAGTTTCAGCTAGCAATTTCGAAAAACTGTTTATAAAAACACATGCATTGTGTAAATCATGATGATTTTCATGTATTGGTTCAGGTATAATTCAGATCATGTAGGCATATTCATATGTTTGTGAATTTATGCAAGGCAAAACAATGATCTTTTTGACAGAACATGCATCTCAGCAAAGTTTTCAGATGAATGTTGAAAAATCTTCTTTATAAGTGTGGAAAACATGCATGATAGTGAAAATGCAAAGGCAGTAGAGTAGAACTTATCTTTGTTCTTATCGTGTCGATCCGGATTCGGGTTTCCGTTGCTGAACATTGAAGGTGGAAGCCCCTTGTTTCATGTGAACTTATAATGGGAACCCCTTTTTCCTCTTTGTGGTAGGGTGTTGGGGAACCGAGTTACCCCCCGAGCCCTTAGATCTCTTTCTCGTGTAATATGTCAGCCCATTCCAGCTTTAATCTTACTTTTGTGAAGTCTAGAAGTTGTTGGCTGTAACTGATCATCAATGAACCTGCAAGCTGTTTGACAGAAGATGCAGAATGGAAGCTACAAGCTGGAAGCTATTAGTTGGAAGCTGTTAGCTATAAGTTTCAAGTAAGTCTCAAGGAACCTGCATACCATTAGTTGCAGATGAATATCAAAGAAATCATTAGTCGTTAGCTATAAGTAAATAACAAGGAAACTTGTTAGCCATAGGTAAACATCATGGAACTCGGAAGCCATTTGCTTCAGGTGAATAGCAATCATCCTGCAAGCTATTGATTGCATATAAATAATATGTAAACAGTCAGCAATAGGTATATAGCACGAAACCTATTAGTAGTAGGTAAACAGCAAGGAACCTGCAAGCTGTTAGTTACAGGTGAATAACATTAACCTTGCATGCTATCCATTGCAGGTGAGCACTAAAGATATAGGCTAGCCATTAGCTACATATAAACATTCAAGGAATATATTAACCTCAAACATTACTTATCTCATAATATATTTTCTAGTGCATGCCTGATGTTCATCTCATGTATCCTAAATGAGTGACAACATATGTATTGCTTAGGCAGTATCTAGACAGGTTAATAACATATTTGAATTTTAGTAGACAAGAGTCATTTAGCATCATGCAGATATTCATGTGGTAGAGTCACATAGGATGAATATTGAAAGATATCTCGTAGGTCTTGCTAATCATCTTGACTTAATACCCTTAGCATATCGAATTCTCCTATTCACGCAAGGATTTCAATGAATTCGGCATATCAAAAAGTTATAATCTTAAGCCTAAGGGATAATCATTTCACATACTTATCATAGAGTGCAATTTCATGCAATTAAAGAGGGTTTAGTTTCTCACATACCTGTGTAATTTGGTTATGATGTGTGTATTTAGACACATCATAAATATTACCTCGTCTCCCTCATTGGAGTAGCGAAGGAGCTTCCAACTTTGAAACCTTCAATTGTTTCAATGGTAACCCGTAATGACTATTCATATGCAATGTGGGTGACTGGAACCCTGCCCTTCGAGATTGCAGTATTCATCTAAGAGCTTCCACCGTGACATCTCGTCTTGGTAGCCCCGCCTTGGGATACCCATCCTGGATGCTTCATCTTGGAAACCCCATCTTGGATGCTCTAGGTTCAGCAGAACCTTCATCCTGGAAGCGCTTTTGGTTTAGGAACCTTGTCTGGTGTAGAAAGTACTAGAGCTTCCGTCTTGGAACCCCAATATTCAGGAACCATTTTTGGAGTAGGAATCTGCTCATCTTCTAAAATATGCTCAGCTTTGAAAGCTGATCCTGCAAAACTTTGTGAACTCTACCAACAGGAACCTTAAAATTTAATCATTAGGTTGGTTGGTTTATAAACTAATTGTTATCTAGTTTTATGAATGTATGCATATTGCATCTTATAGGGTCATCTTATTATTAGTCTTAGACATATGTTAATGACTATATCCATCACTAGGTAACCTCTTTCTATCACTTAACGTTTAAAGTGCATGGGTTACTATCTAGCGCATAAACAACTTAGTAAAATCTGTTTAGGCATTTGGCCTACCATTCAAATTCTAGTACATTTAAGCAGTTATATTCAGGCTAAGGCATTCTAGCTAAGCCTAAATCTGATTATTAGGGGCTAACCATTTACTTAGTGTCGTAGTGAATGCTTTCCTAAGTAAGCGAGGTGTTCGAAGTTTTATAGGATTGTGTACTATGAAGAGAATACTACTCTACAAGTAAAAATGATAATCAGGTTAGGCTTCCATACATGAGGTAACCTTTGTAAGTCATTAAAAGGGATCATAGATCTACTCCTTGCTTAATCACTTTTCTTTTATAGTCATAAGGTACGCATATGAGTTCTTTAACTAAACATCAATGGATAAGCTATTTCTTTTAATAGCAAGCTTGGAAGAGTAATAGAGTGTATGAGCATTTCCATAATTCAAAGGGGGTGAGTTTAGTCTTCACATACCCGTGTAGGTTGCTCAAAAGCATATGGGGTTGCATGTACCTTATCCCTTGAGGTTACAACTTCCACCTTAGGGGCTTCCGTTGTGGGAGCTGATCACCCGGAAGCCTGATTCTGGGAGCCCCATCCTGGGAGCCTTGTTTGTGGAAGCCTTACACCGGTAGCTCATCCTAGAAGCATCTGTTCCGGGGAACCTTATCCTTAGTCTGCGTGGTTACCACCCTGGGTGTGGGGGGGGGGGTACCGTCTGGTAACCCTATAATATCTGGGAGCCCGAAGGCGGGAACCTGACTCCGGGAGCCCCCTGGCTGGTAGCCCATATCCGGTAGCCTAGGTGCCGGAGGCTCAGCCTGGAAACCTTTGTTCCGGGAGTGTCAATCAACTAATGAATCATATGTGGTGATGCCATGTAAACCATTCACGATTATTGGCTGAGTGAGATATGTGAACCACTCAAGGTTACGCACATGTCTCATATTAAAAAGGATTGAAGTGTGCCGAACAGGGTACCACACAAGCCCAAGTAATGAAGGGAACCATGTATGCCGAACAGGGTTCCATACATGCCCTAATAACCAAGTAAGCCATGTGAACCACTCAAGGTTCCGTACATGTCTGGTATTGAAGGGATCCAAGTGTGCCAATCAGGTTACCACACAAGCCCAAGTAATGAAGGGAACCATGTATGCCGAACAGGGTTCCATACATGCCCTGATAACCAAGTAAGCCATGTGAACCACTCAAGGTTCCGTACATGTCTGGTATTGAAGGGATCCAAGTGTGCCGAACAGGGTACCACACAAGCCCAAGTAATGAAGGGAACCATGTATGCCGAACAGGGTTCCATACATGCCCTAATAACCAAGTAAGCCATGTGAACCACTCAAGGTTCCGTACATGTCTGGTATTGAAGGGATCCAAGTGTGCCAATCAGGTTACCACACAAGCCCAAGTAATGAAGGGAACCATGTATGCCGAACAGGGTTCCATACATCCCTGATAACCAAGTAAGCCATGTGAACCACTCAAGGTTCCGTACATGTCTGGTATTGAAGGGATCCAAGTGTGCCAATCAGGTTACCACACAAGCCCAAGTAATGAAGGGAACCATGTATGCCGAACAGGGTTCCATACATGCCCTGATAACCAAGTAAGCCATGTGAACCACTCAAGGTTCCGTACATGTCTGGTATTGAAGGGATCCAAGTGTGCCAATTAGGTTACCACACAAGCCCAAGTAATGAAGGGAACCATGTATGCCGAACAGGGTACCATACATGTCCCGGTAACCAAGTAAGCCATGTGAATCACTCAAGATTCTATACACGTCTGGTAATAAAGGGATTCATGTGTGCCGAACAGGGTACCACACAAGCCCAAAAAGTGAAGGGATTCATGTATGCCGAACAGGGTACCATACATGTCCCGGTAACCAAGTAAGCCATGTGAATCACTCAAGACTCTATACACGTCTGGTAATAAAGGGATTCATGTGTGCCGAACAGGGTACCACACAAGCCCAAAAAATGAAGGGATTCATGTATGCCGAACAAGGTACCATACATGTCCCGGTAACCAAGTAAGCCATGTGAATCACTCAAGACTCTATACACGTCTGGTAATAAAGGGATTCATGTGTGCCGAACAGGGTACCACACAAGCCCAAAAAATGAAGGGATTCATGTATGCCGAACAAGGTACCATACATGTCCCGGTAACCAAGTAAGCCATGTGAATCACTCAAGATCCTATACATGTCTGGTAATGAGTATTCGGAGGACTTCTCCTAAAATGAGTATTTGGAGGACTTCTCCTACTAACCAAGTAAGCCATGTGAATCACTCAAGATCCTATACATGTCTGGTAATAATCATGAAGCCTTTAGAACTTGACATTTTCAAGATGCCACTTTGAGAAGTATACTATCCGCTCCATTGCTTTAAAACTTAGCATTTTCAAGATGCCACTCTGAGAAGTATATTATCCACTACCCCCCAGTTCTTCATGACAGCTTGTCTGTGGTGGAGAACTAATTCATCTTATCACCAATCTAGTTGCTATCATCTCAATTCTCTTATCGCTCTGAGTATATTTCAGTGAAGCTCATCAAGTAAAGTATGGGGAAGCCTCCTATGTACCCTGACAATACAGGACCCAGAACTCTGAAGTTTGTAAAGTCCAATTCTCCAGTTGGCTATGGACATGAAACCTGGATTGATTATCCGGTCAATCCTCTGAAATTCGAGCATTTTTTGTAATAAGTTTTGGTAGCATGATTGTTACTACCCCCCGAGCCTCTGGTTTAGCTCTATTTTTGATATCTTCACTTCTTTCCTTAGAAGGTTTGAATCTATACCCGGGAAGCTGGGTATTGTATCATAACTTGTTGCAGCTTTTTGTCAGGTCCATAAATCTCAATTGGGAAGCCACATTTCTTTTCATAATTGGAAGTCCTATACCCATTTTCTTCTTGATAGGAAGCCTCCTTTCATTAATTTTGGATTTTCTCCATCTCTCATGTGGGAAGCTGCTAGCTATATTTCCCAAGGGGAAGCCATCCCTTTCTCGTAGCAACCTCTTCGAGAGGTTTTTTTTTATTATGAGGCCTTTTTAATTGCCTCTGGTTTCCTTGCATACTCTCAGGATAACCTTCCATCCTATATTTGCCAGATAGTTGGTAGCCTTAATATGTGGCAACCTCGGTGGCATGCCATTCGTGGGCTTCATATCACTTCCTTTTCGGTAGAGTGATCATCAATATCCCGTTAATATTCTTGTGATAGCTTTCCGGGATTTTGTTTGCTTTCATAATTCTTTTCCAATGATATCTCATGATTTAAGCTTCAGCTGTTGAAGTGGTTCTCATAGGAACATCTTGTGAGTGAAGTTTCTGGTTCATAACTCTTTGGGAACCTGAGGCGGCCATGATATATAGGCCTTCTTTATCTGGGAGCATTTAGAACTTAGCCATTTCTGCCATTTTCATGGGGCTTCTGGTCAGGCTGTGGTCATGACTGTGATGCCTGGAGCTGTTAGGAACATGGTTGCCCCTTTTCCAAGAGCTTCCTCTATATTTTTGGTATTGGCATCCCCGTTAATTAGCTCTTCTCAAGGGCTTATATGCCTTTTCCTTTTGGTGAGAGACTTGGTAGTACTCTTCAGAGTTGTGTTGGTAGCCCTTTAGGCAACCGTTCTTATTTTGGATGGGAAGCCTCATGGTCAAATGACAATTGAGGCTACCACTCACTTTTTCTTTTCAGTTGGTAACCCTTTTAACAGGATTATAGGATATGCTTTAGTTCAGCTTCCTAAAGTAATACCTGAGGACCTTCTCATCATTTGAGTTGTTCTCTGTTAGCAGCATGGCTAGTAGTTTCCTCATCTTCTGCATGGCATTTGTTTTCCGAGATGCTGATTAGCTGCACCGGAAGCCCTGTATTTGCTTCCGCAATATCAAATTGCTCATGAGGAAGAATTTTTTAGTTCCATGGTTTCCCTTACCAGCTTCCAACATCAATATTATTGGTGGTGCTACCCCCCGAACGAATTGGGAACCTTAACACGAGGTTTCCATGGTGGAAGCCCCACACTATGAGTGCACATCTTCTTTTTACTGACTTTTTTGTCCACATGTTTAGAACATCGTCATCATTTCTCTTTTTTTTTGACTACTGATCTCGTTTGTCAATTGCATTAGGCATTTTTCTTATGAAGACAGCGAATAGGAATCTGCTTCTAGCTTTATAGATATTCAATTGGTACATCATTTTGCTATTACCACAAGTGGTGCATATGCGCTACCCCCCGAGTGTCTACGAATGACAAAATTCATGATAACTGAGTTCAAAGTTGCACAGCTACAACTAATAAGTTGTATATCATTGAACCTATGCCCAAAAGAGGCCTTCCGCTGGGGCTTCCTGATGGGTGGCAATTTAGGGTGTCTTCCTTGGGACCCCAATCCAATCATGTGACTGGTCAGTCTGGCTCCTTGGTGTTTTGTCTTCGGGGCTACCGGATCCAGAGCTTCCGAATTTTAGGGCTTCCGGATTCAGGGCTACCGGATCCAGGGCTACCGAATCCAGGGCTACCGGATTCAGGGCTACCGGATTCCTGGGCTACCGGATTCAGGGCTACCGGATTCAGGGCTACCAGATTCCAGGGCTACCAGATTCCAGGGCTACCGGATTTCAGGGCTACCGGATCCAGGGCTACCGGATCCAGGGCTACCATCATATTCGGGGCTGCCACTCTTTGCACAGAACTTGGGGAGTGGTGGCCCATCTGCCTCCCAGGCTTTTCTCAGCCTTTCAACAATAAATTGGTCCGGTTGCCCGTTGGAGGATAAATATTCTTCATCCATATTGTCTGGATTCATTTCTCGGTTGCCTCCAAGGCCGCAAGTATACCGGAAGCCTGAATTATGCTTTATCCATCCAGCTACTGGGCTTCCAAAGGATAGGAACTTTCCTTCACTGACATGGCTATACGCTTGAGATTTGTTCTGGCCTTGGTATTGATGGGTTTCCAGCGGGAGTCCTTCATGCTGATGCCTTGGTACCCCTAGGCGGGATCCTTGGTGGAAGCCCCCTTGGCACCCTGATTGCATTCGTCCTCGGAGGCCCTTTTGATCCCCCATCTGAGATCTCTTCAGATTACTTCTTTCAGGGAAATTTCGCCCACCTTTCATGATGATGCCATGGTACCCCTAGGCGGGATCCCAGGTGGAAGCCCCTTTGGCACCTTGATTGCATTCATCCTCGAAAGCCTTTTTGAGCCCCTATCTGAGATCTCTTCAGATTACTTCTTTCAGGGGAAATTTATCCCATTCTTTCATGATGATGCCATGGTACCCCTAAGCGGGATCCCAGGTGGAAGCCCCCTTGGCACCCTGATTGCATTCATCCTCGAAAGCCTTTTTGAGCCCCCAACTGAGATCTCTTCAGATTACTTCTTTCGAGGGAAATTTCACACATTCTGTGCGGTTCCGGCCAACAATCAGGCCATCCAATCCCGTATTTGGCTCATTTTGTGCACCAACAATGCCACTATTGATCATCTCATATTTTAAGGGAATTTCATACCCCTGCATATCATCTCGAAAAATATCTCCAGGCCCTTCTTCATGCGAGTTTTGTCCCAGGAATCGTTTCTTGTTCATCTTGTTTTGACAATGGACTAAGCTCCATTTCGTACTTTTTCTTCAATTCAGAAGCTCTTTCAAGGGAGTCCAGTTTTTCTTCCATTCGTTCGATGCACTGATACATTTCATCGATGGTAACAATATGCTTTTTATCACCATTTTCTTTATCGACACCGTTAGATGGCGTTTTGTCATTGCCGGAGAGGTCAAACATCTTTTCCTCCAAAAGACGATAATAAAGGGGCCCCTCCTTCTAGCGCCAATTGTTGTGGGAGGATTTTAGCACAACTACATGGAGGCCGTTGCTGGAATAGCGCCGTTGAATATGGAATCGCCCAACTGCCCAGAAAGGCTCACAGTCGGAGATTTATGGCTAGCCGCCCGAGAAGGCTCACGGCTAGGGGTTACCGAAGAATAGGGGAAGGTGTTTTGATGATGATTGGGACTGAATCTACGGGATAGAATTCAAGGACCATCTGTTGGCCAGCCAAGAACCCTAATTTGACTGTGTCACACAAGAGTGCACGTGCTCTAGCTACTCAAGGAGTGTAAAGTGTCGAAGAAGATCCCGTAAACTGCCTACATACCACTATTTATAGTGGATCAAGCCCCGATGTAGTTCTTGATTGATAAGTTTGATTGTTTGTGATGATTTATCCTCTCTCCAGTGGGATAATGACTGTTGTTGCTGATATAAATCGTGTATCAACTGATTGTGATGTAGTTATCAGGTTTCCAAGTCATATCAGGACTGTTGGAAGCCTATCTCATGATGTTTATCTCAAGAATGAAGGATTTACCATGTATATATGATGTATATCCTCGAATAACTGAATAATTATCCGTTTAGAGGTGTATTTCAGCTGTAGAGACGTGCTCCTAAAAAGTAGGAGGCGTGCCTTATCTGAACTGGCAGCCTAATCAGGCTTCCGGCGGAAGCTGGGGGTACCACCTGGTAGCCTGACTCCGGTAACCTGACTCCGGTAGCCCAATTATGGAAGCCATACTGGAAGCCTTATCTGATGGCTGTCCTAGTCTGAATCTGTGTTTCTATCAGGCTTCCGGGGAAGCTGGGGGTACCACCCGGTAGACCCTCCGGTAACCCAGTTACGGAAGCTATGCTGGAAGCCCTCTCTGATGGTTGTCATTGGCTATGGATGAGACTATCCCCGGGACCATAAGCCTTATATTCTTTCAATGTTCATCGCAAGGTAGCCCCTCTGGGGGTACCGCCCGGTAACCCAAACTATGGCAGCCCCTTTGGTAAGCCGGTTATGAAAACTATTCTGGTAAGCCATGTCTTGTAGCTGTACTGGGAGCTATGTAATGATGTCTATGGGTTGTGGATCATCCATGGGAGGCCATTCACAGGACCCTTATCGTCATATTTACCTGCTACCCATCTCATGGTAGCCCATATGGGTTGTTCATATGCTCTTGGAAGCCTGTTATCCGGGAGCCATGCCATTCGGGAGCCCTTCTACCCGGGAGCCCTATTATCTTGGGAGCCCTGTTATCAGTTCTCATGGGTTACCACGGGTACCTTGGAAGCCCTCTAAAACATCCTCTTTCCTTGTGGATTGGACCCAAAACTCATCATGGGCCTAAATCTGATCCATGCAAGATTTTGGTCACAACAATATAGATTTCAAATTAATTACACCCAATAACGTGTCCTTTCAAATGATAAATAAACATAACCTTTTAATTTAGGTCAAACACGCCTCTCTTCTTCGGGCAGGCTTGGCCGTCTTCATCTCCATTGAAGCAGGTACTCTCACTCCCTCTCCTCTCTCGCTCTCTCTCTCTCTCTTTCACTATCTTATCTCTTTCTCTCCCTCTCTCTCTAACTCTCCTTCTCTCTCTACATCAATCTCCCCTCTCTGAAAAAGCTTCGATTTGCTATTGTAAGTAATAATTCAACTCTGATTTTGTATAAATGTAGCATTTTTTGCTTAATTCTAGCTGTTTTCACCGTCATTGTTGTGTTTTAGGTTTCAGTTGTGCGTGTATATGTGTTTGTATAGGTTTAGAGGTTTGTTTTTGTGTGATATATAAATATTGCAATTTTTTGTGTGATTTTTTTGAATTTGAGATATGAACATTGCTTTTTTGTGTTTGATTTTTTGAATTCGAGATATGAACATTATAAGTGAGAGTAGTATGGCACTGCCATATCTATTTTATTTTGAATATTTGTTTGTCATTGCCATATCTAATTATGGTGAATATTTGTTTGTCGCTACCTTATATGTAGCTGCTATATATGTGTCTGTATACATTTATGTTGTAGCTGTTAGTTGATCCGAATATTAAAGTGATATGATTTGTATTGTAGTACAATGTCCGATGTAGTGAGTACTCAACAGATTATATATCCGACTTAATTTTGAATTTCATTTTATCACTAATTTGCTTTTATTTACGCTGTGTTCCAGAAACAAATTTTGGAAAGAAAAGAAAAGAAAGGTAAAAAATAATTTTCACAACTTGTTCCAGGATGATTTTTTTGGAAAGAAAAGAAAAGAAAGCTAAAGATTAGGGAAGAAGTTCTCTTTATATTTGTCTCCAAAATTTTCTTCCCATTTTTGGAAAGATTTGGAGAGAAGAGAAAATGAATCATTTTCCATTCTTTTCTTTTCTTTACTAAATTCGGGAAAACAGTGTTATGTATTGATTGGTTGTTAACGTAGATGATGAGACCGATCTTTCATATTTTTGCTAGCTCAAATGGTTAAAAAGTTAACACAACTCTTGTTTCCGTTCTGTTTAGAGTTGCTATTGTATAAACATTAGTTAACAAAATAGTAAGAAACATACATGTACTGTAGTTACTTAAGGTTGACTCTGGTATCTCACTCATTTCTTTTACCGGATATTGAAGATTTGAATCTTGTCAAGAAAAAGAATGTGTGCGCAAATATGTTAATTATAAAAAAATTGTACAACTCTTGTTGCCTTCGTGTTTAGAGCTGCTACTATATAAACATTAGTTAAGAAAACAGTCAAAAACATACTAATGTAGTTGCTTAAGGATGACTCATGGTTGTACCAATCTATAGGAACACATCTTGCACTTCCATTTTAAGAGCCCGGATTCCGTAAAAATATCCAATCTTTATAGTACTCTGTCTCTCAGGCCTCAGCACTTAGAACAGAGAGCCGGTTTGGTTTGTTTGATCCTCCCAATGAAAGTCAAACAAGTCACACATTTATTTATCTAGGAATGTTTCTAAAATGCCTTGCAACAAAATATTTAAATGATAACGCAAAAAAATGGTAAAAATGATAACACTTCTGGTCATCAGAGACATGAATAATGGTGGATGCGACTTATAAAGACACTTCATTTAAATAACATGCATGCAACATCTGATGGTAACAATAAGATGTGGAGCTTAGATACAAGCCTCTCTGCATATTTGAGAGTGGAACAACCTATCTTGAAGTACTCTCTACAGATAAAATACTTATAGTTCTCTTTAGGAACGTCAAAGGCATTTACTAATTCTGACTATTCAGATCCATCTTTCTAAATCTTATTCGAGCACTTCTAATTTTAGATGCTAGAATTCAAAACCTAACTAGGCAGCTTTTAATACAAATACATTTTGGCTCTATATAGATGCTTGGAATGTTATGTAATCTTTGATTAACTGAACTGTTATGTTATTGTTTGTAGCAATGTAAAGACAAGGAAAACAACACGTGGCTCCACCACCCGCTCCTGTTCCTGCTACCGCTCTTGCTCGGAGGAGTTATAATAACAAAAATTCTAAAATGGATGCAAGAATCTATCGGACATTGATAAATTAGATTGGGTTCTATTGCACATCAATAACTAGTTAGAAATTTTTATTTTCAATTTATTGTTATATTCGCGGAGATTAAATATTTATATCATTCATACTTCGAATTAGTACTTAGACAAATGTGAATGTTTGAAATTTTGCATTTTAAGACCTGATCTTAAAATTCAGTATTTATATATGACTAGCTTTGTATTATATGAAATTCTACATTTAAATTTCATAAATTTCAAACAGGATGCTAGGATTTGAAATTCTCATGTTCCCAAATAATGAATTTGGATTTCAAATTCTGAATTTCAAATTCTAGATTTGAAATGAAATTTAAGTTCCCAAATGCCACCTTATATCAATCGTAGTTGTTCGGAGATTTTGATGTAAGATGTTGATTGTTTTTTCATTATTCCATGTTATTGAAGACTCGATTACTAAAATGTAAATATAATAAAGTGATCTTCGGATTCGTAATTGAATTTTAATTTTTGGAATTCATTATAAGTTAATGAAAACAAAAAACCTATGATATCTCTCATGTAACTTTTTGAAATATTGAACAAAATCATTTCATTTTATAAAAGATTGTGTATATTAAAATAATATTTAAAAGGATTATGCATATCAAAAGATTATATGTATAAAGAATTCAATGATGTTATTCATATCTCATGAGATTTAATTAAGATAAATTTCAGATTCCTTTTTCTCTAATTTAATAATATTAGATGTAATATAAAATTCAATAATGATTGATAGTTTGATATTTCCGGAGAATTGATAATTTAACATGAGATCGAAATTTAATCGAAATAATTTCGAGTTTGAACGCTTAAACGAAGTTCTAATAATCCAATGTCAAATAAAAAAAAAGGTTTTTAGACGAGAAAAAGTGTTAAAAATAATGAACTATCCTTATGTTATTATCGATCTCCCCTTCACAACTTTCATCTTATTTTCAACATTTTTTTATTTATATCCTCTACTCTCCTTACATTTGATTCCTTTTATCTCAACTATTTAATTTTATCAATAAATTGTAGATCTTTTCTTTTTTTGGGTGATTTTGTAATCTTTCACAATATCTCGAAATTTGATCGTTGATATCAATAAATATCTCAACTAATATTTTGAGCATACTAGCACACTCATACCCCCGAGCATAATATCTCATTTAATCCTGGAGCATTCTAGAAAATCGAACTCGTGATCTCAAGTAACAAATCTTAAGCGGTACTGTCCGATCATTTGAGACACCGTGGGAGTTTGATATATCATTCTTAGTATTAGTTAAAAGACGTTATATTCAAAATATTTTTTTAAATTTTAAAATAGATTAAGCTGTCATCCAATTTTTAGATGAAACTGTCGTATACTTCCACGAGAATACTAAGCATGTAAATAATTTACACCTAACTCACCATTTAATTATAAAAATATTAGTTGGGAGGCGTTACTTTCAAAAAAAAATCTATAATTTTCGAAACATTTTGAACTATTATCCACTTCTCACATTGAACTGCGATACACTTTCGATAATAAAAAATAGTTCTGAAAATAAAATTTCATTCTTAAAAGGGTGATGACCCAAAATAATCACCTGGGAAACTGGATGACCCTTTTTACTGACGGGACACGGTACATCGTGTACCGTGATAGGGGTGTGTTGCGGAGATGCGTGTTCCGTAACAGGGCATGATACGGAGCTCCGTGTTCCGTAACAGGGCATGATACGGTGGACGGTATTCCGTGACAGTGCTGCGCACCCATCTAACACGGTGCATAGTCCACCGTATCATGATAACACGGAGGACGCAGCTCCGTATCATGCCTAATACGGAGGACGGTGTTCCGCAACACCCTAACACGGAGGACGATTCTCCGTATCCCGTCGGTATTTCGGGCCATTTTTTTCAAAATCAGTATTTTGGACAAAAACTTGTGAAAAATAGGCATTTTGGTCATTTTCTCTTCTTAAAATAACATTTTCTAACATGACCCCACAAATTATAATTTTATCCTTTAGTATTATACAAACACGTGCCATGGATGAACCAAAAAGCTCCCAAACAAATATCATTATCTTATTATTATTCGAGAGAAAAAAAAAAGAACAAAAAAAGAAAGAAAAAAGAATCCCTTACACAAGGCCAAAAAATGTGATATTGTCCCTTCCCTATGCCACTTAGGCCGTACCCTACCCTACCCCAATATAAATCCACCCACCCACACACACATATAAAAGTTGTATCTACACACATATACACACAGACACCTGACTCTGCTTTTCTCTCACAGTGTTCTAGGGTTTCCCCTGCCTCGATTTTCTCTTTTTTTTATTCTTCGGTGTTGTACAATGATCAGAGGCTCCGGCCAGCGTTTCGAGGCGCCGTCGCCGATGAGGAACACAAGCTCCGGCAATCATCTCCGGTACGATTGTTACTCTCAACAGTCTCCGCGTGGCGATTATCAGTCCGCGAAGCCTGTTTCCCGCGAGAATTTCGTGATTCAGCTCCGGTGTGATGACAAGGTGTTGAAGAGAGACGACGTGAACGTGTTGATTGAACAATTGAAGTGTAAGACTAAGAATTTCACTGTTTTAGATAGGGAAGATAGTGTTTTGAGCTTTTTTTTCAAGCGGTGGAATGATGTGCTTGATGCGATGGTTGTGTTTTGGAAGATAAGGTTTGATGGAGTGTATTTATTGGTTCCGAAACTCATTTGTAATGTTTATGTGCCTACGGAGAAGGAGGACCTTAAAGAGAGGCTTAAACCGGTGTTTATCGAGAGGATGAATGGTTTAATTGATGGTGATTCGATTAAGAAGTGGCAGAAGAAGCTTAGAGAGGTTGTGAGTGAGATTATTCGGATTAATGGAGTGTTGGCTAAACCGCAAAGGTTGGTTGTTAGTAGTGAGTTGGTGGATAGTAAGAAGAGGTTTGTCAAGGAGAGGGATTATTGTGCTAAGAGGATTAAGGAGTTTACAGAAGCGATGAAGTGTATAATTGCTTATCTCGAAGGGAAGGAAGTGGAAAGTGAAGTGATTGTGTTTAATTTGAAGGGAGGGATTAATTGGTGGAGGATTGATAAGCTGATTACGAGGGAATGTCGGCGGCTTGATGATGGATTGCCTATGTATTCCTTTCGGCGGGACTTGTTAAAGCAGATAAAAAGCGAGCAGGTACTTTACGTCACTGATGCTTTTTCGTTAATTATGAATCTGATTGCGGCTTGCTTTCTGTTTTCCTTAATTAGTTAATGAAGTACTTGCAATGTGACTGGTATTTGACCAATTGATAATTGTGCGGAAATAGCTTGATCTTGAAACTTATCGGTTGTGATTTAGATTTTGATAATGAAGTACATTCATATATGATTTTATTTGAATAGACTAGGCAAGTTCTTCAGTTGGCATTTTAATCAGAAAACACCATAAAGAGTCAAATAGCTACGTAAACTGCACATTACATGTTCTTCAACATTGGCCATACTTTCACCTTAATCGTATACACTATACTTGATGTCAACGGTTGAGAGTATGTCATAGTGAGATATGTTCCCATTAATTAGCCAGCCCATAATGGTTTTTAACATCTGATTATATTACAGAACTATTGGGCTAGACGTATTAAGGAATAAGCAGTGTTATTAAAGGTGTCTGCGCGTGCCTCACCGTAGAAAGTAGTAAGGCACTAGAGTTGTAATTAATATATTTATATATGTGTGTGTGTGTGTTCATTTAAATCAAATGTAGACGCAAACATGGTTCAAACAATTTTATACAGTAGTATGTAAGATTTTGTATTCCCATTTCATTGGTATATAATACCAATCGGCAATCACATAAATTAGCAACAAAACTTTTAAGGCTAAATGTTACACAAATATGTAAAAGTGCATGTTCGGATATTTAAAAACATCAACCTACTTATAAGATATGTTAATATAATATATTCCTATAAATATTTGTAATTAATGAACTGATCGATTTAAGTTATAAGCAAATACCATAATAAGGCGGATGGATGGATATAGATTTTGCAACGGGCGACCACAACTTTTTTCTATAAAATATGTCTAAATGGGCCTCACATTCCTTGCCTGTGTCTTGCGCCTCGCACCACAGCAGGTGAGGCGCGTGCTTCTCTCAAGCCGCCTTGGCTAAGGTGAGGAGAACTCATGAACAACACCTGGAAGAAGAAAGATTTTCCTATGAAAAATTGGTTGAAAGTCATTGGCTTAATTCCTGTCACCATACATGGGGCTAAATAAAGTTAGAGGTACATGCGTGTGTGTTATATAATTCATCATGCTGCCCACAAAAATTTATGAGAACATTGGGAGCTATACATGTAAAATATTGCAAAAACGTTAGTTTCCTGATTTAAATATATGTTAATTGTGCTTCAAAACTCTCTATTTGTTTCTGAGGAGAAATAGGCATGCTTTCTTTCTCTGTCAACATATAAATATTGGTGCTTTATTGCTTTATATCCTGACAGGTACTTGTAATGATTGGAGAGACGGGGTCTGGTAAGAGTACACAGTTAGCTCAGTATCTTGCAGATTCAGGAGTAGCCAGCACTGGTTCTATTTTATGCACTCAACCCCGGAAGCTTGCTGCAATGTCTTTGGCACAGAGAGTTAAAGAGGAATGTCATGGGTGCTATCAGGATGCATCCATTTTATATTATCCATCATTTTCTACTTTTCAACAATATGGTTCGAATGTAATATATACGACTGACAATTGCTTGCTGCAACACTACTTAAATGATGAGAACCTATCCAGGATATCATGCATAATAGTTGACGAGGCACATGAAAGAAGCTTAAACACAGATCTCCTATTAGGATTGCTGAAGAAGTTGCTGGATCGGAGGCATGACTTAAGGCTGATAATAATGTCTGCAACAATTGATGCAAACCAGCTTGCAGAATACTTTTTTGGTTGCAAGACTTTTCATGTGGTGGGTAGAAACTTCCCAGTTGAGATTCGATATGTCCCCTGTTTGACAGAAGGCACTTCTGGTATAGGAGCTATTGCTTCATATGTTTATGATGTTTTGAGAATGGTGGCGGATATCCATAGATCAGAAACAGAAGGAACCATTCTTGCCTTCCTGACGTCTCAAATTGAAGTTGAATGGGCTTGTGAGAAGTTTGACTCTCCATCTGCAGTTGCATTAGCTTTACATGGCAAACTTACATTTGAAGATCAAGCTCGTGTTTTCCACAATTACCCAGGAAAAAGAAAAATTATATTCTCCACTAATCTTGCTGAGACCTCATTGACAATACCAGGAGTCAAGTATGTGGTTGATTCTGGTATGATGAAAGAATGTAGGTTTGAGCCTGGCACTAGCATGAATGTTCTCAAAGTATGCAAAATTAGCCAGAGCTCTGCAAATCAACGGGCTGGTCGTGCTGGGAGAACAGAACCTGGAAGGTGCTATAGACTCTACTCTGAAGACGATTTTGGCTTGATGTCTCTTCATCAGGAACCTGAGATTTTTCGGGTTCATCTAGGGATTGCAGTTCTGCGGATCCTTTCCTTGGGAATCAGTAATGTACAATGTTTTGATTTTGTGGATGCGCCAACTGCTAAAGCTATTGATTTGGCTGTTCAAAATCTTGTTCAGTTGGGAGCCATTACAAGAAACAATGATGTTTATCAATTGACGGCAGATGGAAGAAAATTGGTTAGTCTTGGAATTGAGCCTCGTATAGGTAAAATAATATTAAGTTGCTTACAATACCGATTGGGTAGAGAGGGTCTTGTTTTGGCCGCTGTGATGACAAATTCTAGTAGCATATTCTGCAGAATTGGTACTGTAGAAAATAAGTTGAAATCTGACCGCCTGAAGGTGCAGTTCTGCCATTCTGATGGTGATCTCTTTACCTTGCTCTCTGTGTACAGGGAATGGGAGAGTGTGCCTCCTGAAAAGAGGAATAGTTGGTGTTGGGACAATAGTATAAATGCCAAATCCATGAGAAGGTGTTCGGAAATGGTGAAGGAACTAGAAAGTTGTCTTGAGAACGAACTTCATATTATAGTGCCCTCTTACTGGACTTGGACTCCACTGAAAAAGACTAGGCATGATATCGATTTAAAGAAAGCTATACTTTCTTCCTTATTGGAGAATGTGGCTATGTATTCTGGATATGATAAGCTTGGTTATGAAGTAGCATTGAATGGGAAAAACCTTCAGCTGCATCCGTCATGTTCCTTGCTAGCTTTTAGTGAGAGGCCGAGTTGGGTAGTCTTTGGTGAAATCCTTTCTGTGAATAATCAATATTTGGTGTGCGTAAATGCTATTGAGATTGAATCTTTGGATAATATTTACCCTCTTCCATTTGATGTTTCTGAGATGGGCAGGCGGAAGCTGCAAATGAGGGCTTTAAAAGGTCTTGGGAGTACGTTACTAAAAAAATTCTGTGGCAAGTACAATAGTAACCTGATGAACCTTGTTTCACATATAAAAATTGCATGCGGTGATGACAGGATTGGAGTTGAAGTTGATGTGGATTTAAATGAAATCCTCTTATTTGCCTCTTTGCAAGACATTGAAAAGGTGAATGGTCTTGTTACTGACGCAGTTGAGTATGAAAGAAAATGTTTACAGAATGAATGTGTGGAGAAGTGCTTGTACATTGGAGGACGTGGTGTTTCACCTCCTGTAGCTCTTTTTGGAGCTGGTGCTGAGATAAAACATCTAGAGCTTAACGAGAGACATTTGAGTATTGACGTTTTCCATTCAGATGTAAATGACATTGATGATAGGCAGCTTGTAACATTTCTGGAGAGGAGCACATCAAGTAGTGTTTGCTCTCTACATAAGTTAACAGGCAGTGGTAAAGATACTGAAGAGAAGGGGAGGTGGAGCAGAGTAACATTCCTTTCACCTGAAGCAGCTGAAGAAGCAGTTACGTTGAATGGAGCTGACCTCATGGGTAGCTTGCTCAAGGTAGTTCCTGTACGGAGTACCTACGGAGGTGATCATAAGTTCTCATTTCCAGCTGTAAAAGCAAGAGTTTACTGGCCACGTAGAATCAGCAGGGGCTTTGGAATTTTGAAGTGTGACAGTCAGGACGTGTCTTGCATTATAGATGATTTGTCTAACTTGATGATTGGAGGGAATTTCATTAGATGTGATGCTGGTCAGAAGACTATGGACAGTGTTGTAGTAGGTCGCCTTGATAAGGAACTTTCCGAGACTGAAATATATGGAATTTTATGTACTGCTACGAATAGAAGAATACTGGACTTTTTCCTGATCAGAGGAGAGAGTATTGAAGATCCTCCATGTGCCACATGTGAAGAAGCCCTTCTAAGAGAAATCACACCTTTCATGCCCAAAAGGAATTCTCATGTCAGTTCAGTTCACATTCAGGTCTTTCCGCCAGAGCCGAATGATATTTACACAAGAGCCTTAATAACCTTTGACGGGAGTATGCATTTGGAGGCTGCAAAAGCTTTGGAGCAGATTGAAGGGAAAGTGCTTCCAGGATGCCGCCCATGGCAGAAGATACAGTGCCAGCAGTTGTTTCATAGCTTTCTGTCTTGCCCTTCATCGGTCTATGCTGTTATAAAAGAGCAGCTGAAAAATTTAATATCAAACCTCCGCAAAAGAAAAGGTATAGACTTTGACATTCATATTATTTAATTTGCTGCAGCCGTAGTTTACTGTTCCCATTGGCCGCATATCATAGTTTTTCTTTGTTCCTGTTTATGTTATTTGTACTTCATCCTCACAGTTTATTACAAAGGGTAAGAGTTTGTGTTATCCTCATATGTGCTGTTCTTGTCACTTCACTTTTCTTCGTTCTCCTCATTTGATGAGTGACCTGTTGTGATGACTGAATTATTCACTCTGTAGTGTGATCAGTAAATTATTCACTCTGTAGTGTGATCAGTAATGTTTTTCTGGCAGCTGCCAGCTGCTACTGATGTGCAACATGTTCCTTGGCTATAGACTTCTTGTGGCAGAAATCTTATTTATCTTAACCCTAGTTTAAGGCTTTAAATTAGTGTTTAGCTTGTGTCAAGTAAGAGACTGATTCTGTTTTTAATGTGTTTCATGAAATCATAGAATGAAATATATGATTGTCCATGATAGATTTTGATGACCTTTGTGATAGGGAAGGAGGTTGCCTTGATTCTGTTGTTCATATGTATCATGAAATCATAGAATGAGATATATGATTTTGCATGATAAATTTTGATGCACTTCATTTGACTTACCCATGTGCCTGAAACATTACATCAATTTTTTAAATGAGTTATATATATATATATACATACATATATGTATATATATATGTATAGATGTATGTATGTGTATGTATATTTTTAAGGGACCTTTCTGATAGGGGAGGAGGTTGCCTTGCCAATAGCATAAATCCTCGAACTCATATGAGTGAGCGGTACTTTTTTTTTTTTTAAACAATTTAAGAAAGAGCAAGGGAATATAAGGGTCATGATCTGTATTAGCGACCCTGTGTGCAGAAACAAACTAGAGAGAAGATGTTATTGATTGCAGAAAACAAGTGAAACTTGGTGAAAATGAGGAATAATTTTGGAGATTTGAATAGGAATTACAGACTGCTTATGGGACAGCTTATGAGAGTTAATAGTTATTTGAATTGTTGTGCAATTATTGGATGCTGATAGTATTTACATCTTTTAATTTTTTATCTACAGGTGTACAATGCAGTCTTGACAGAAATGAGAATGGTTTATATCGAGTAAAACTATCTGCCAATGCTACAAGAGTTGTGGCAGAGTTGAGGAGACCTCTAGAGCAACTGATGAGGGGAAAGAAGATAGAACATCCTGACCTTATTCCACCTGTTCTACAGCTCCTGTTCTGTAGGGAAGGAATTTCTCTTATGAAGTCAATTGAGCGAGAGACTGGAACATTTATTCTTTTCAACAGGCAGTGCCCTAGTATAAGGGTCTTTGGTTCTCCAAACAAGATTGAGCTGGCACAGCAAAAACTGGTTCAGTCCCTGTTAACTATACACAAAAGCAAGCAACTTGAAGTTCATCTTCGAGGTAGTGGTTTGCCTCCTGATCTTATGAAGAAAGTGGTAAAAAAATTTGGCCCTGATTTGCACAGTCTCAAGGAAGCCGTTCCTGGTGCGGAATTGACTCTCAATACGCGGCACCATACCATCTATATTCAAGGAGGGAAGCAAGAAAAGCAAATGGTTGAAGAAATAATACATCAAGTTGCACAGACAAGCCCTCAACTTAAAATTGAGAATGAAGCTTCCTGTCCTATTTGCCTGTGTGAAGTGGAAGATGGTTTCCGTTTGGAAGCATGTGGGCACAAATTTTGCAGATCATGCTTAATTGAGCAGTGCGAGTCAGCAATAAAAAGCCAGGACAGCTATCCAATGTACTGTTCCTATCAAGGTTGTAGTGCTCTGTTTCTGATAGCTGACTTGAAGTCTCTTCTGTCGAATGAAAAGTTAGATGAACTTTTCAGGGCTTCTGTAGGGGCTTTTGTTGCAGCAAGTGGGGGTATATACAGGTTTTGCCCCTCTCCTGACTGTCCTTCAATTTATAGGGCAGTAGTAGATCCTGACTGTGATGGCACACCATTTTTTTGTGGTGCCTGCTCCGTTGAAACATGCACCAAGTGCCACCTGGAGTATCATCCATATCTATCATGTGAGAGGTATAAGGAATTCAAGGAAGATCCAGATACCTCATTAAAGGAGTGGTGCAAGGGGAAGGAGAATGTGAAGTGGTGTCCAAATTGTGGCTTTACCATTGAAAAGGTGGAGGGCTGCAACCATGTAGCATGCAGGTGTGGGAGGCATATATGTTGGGCCTGTTTGGAATCTTTTAGTAGCAGCGATGATTGCTATAGTCATCTGAGGTCCGTACACGAGGCAATTATCTGAAAACCCGGCCAGATTGTCCGGGTGATGTACATGTACATTATACAATAATTAGGTAAGTATACCTTGCTGTGTGTAGTATTTAACCGCTCTTAAAAGGTTTTGGAGTGGTTACTGGTTGTTACTTACATACTTATATGAGTTTGATTGAGCAAACCAGTAGTATTATTGTTGCTGTATGTTCTCAGCATAGATTTAATCAATGGATTATCAAGTTTATGCTCCTACTTTATGCTGTCCCTATGCTATACAATTCTCTTGCTCTCTTAAATTGAAAATTCATGGACCAACCTTTTTTAATGAAAATAGATGTTTGTTTGGAATAGTTAACATATGATTAAGATTGCTGTTGCTTTTCTTGGCGAAGAAAAAAAGAAAGAAAAGAAAATTGCTGTCGTTTTAGTAAATCTTCCTTCAATTGCTTTCTCAAGTTCAATTGTTCAAAGAACCTAATTTTTTGGAAAAATACACCGTGGGCCAGGGACCCCCTCCCTCCGTCACTGAGCACAAGTGTTGAAGCTTTATAATTTTATGGTCATAAGATCCATGATGTCCCAAACCGAGATTCGATTCTATATATACCGTGGTCAACGGATCTGTAACATCAGACTCAGTCCGTGCAATGTACTACTACAACAAAGCTGGTTGGTTTTTGCATAGTCTCCATTAACACAGCGGTGAGTTTTGTGACATTTCATTTTGAATCTTTTTTATGAATCAAATTCTCTTTCATTGTAAGATTTATTGAAATAAAAATTTATTTATAAAATATATAAACTTAATTATTAAAAAAAAAAGTCAAAATCTATATTATTATATACTCCCTCTGTCCCATCCATTTCTTTACATACAAAACTGCGTATCTGACACGTATTTTAAGGTGTATTTTAAGGATAGTTCTATAACTTATTTTTGATATGTATCATCAGACTCAGTCCGTGCAATGTACTATTATAACAAAGCTGGTTGGTTTTTGCATAGTCTCCATTAACACAGCGGTAAGTTTTGTGACATTTCATTTTAAATCTTTTTTATGAATCAAATTCTCTTTCATTGTAAGATTTATTGAAATAAAAATTTATTTATAAAATATATAAACTTAATTATTAAAAAAATGTCAAAATCTATATCTATACTCTATATATACTATATATATATATATTTATAAAATATATAAACTTAATTATTAAAAAAATGTCAAAATCTACATATATATATATATATATATATATATATATATATATATATATATAGGCAAGTGCTCAAATGAGACCCCCTCTTATAGTGAGAACTGAGAATTAATCTCAGTCCTCCCTTCTTTTTTATCAGCTTCTAATCTGGTCCGTTGATAATTATTAACATTAACATCAAAATAAAGAAAGATACACAAAATATTGATATACGTATATTATCTCATCTCTCACCTATCTCATCTTTCTCATCTTTTTAATCTCTCTCACTTCTCTCTGTTCTCCCTCTCTTCTCATTCATCTCTCATCTCTTTCATCTTTAATCTCTCTATTCTTAATTCTCATCTATCACACTCTTTGTTTATTTTTAATTTCGATTTACATCAATTTTGGAGGAATTTTGCATCTTCAGTGCTATCTCTTTCGATTGATATAAATTTTTGTTCGACTCTTCGCTTGCAAGTGTTTTCATAACGAATACAAATGATTTATTACGGATTAACAGTAATCAAGGTGTTTTTTTTCAATTTTTGTTAGTATATTGATATTTATGAAGAATCGATTTTTGTTCATTTAATTTGTTTCATTTTCATTTGTAATCGCTATGTGTCATTCTCATCCTTGCTCCATAATTTTATTTCTGATCGATAAAGCCTAAAGAGAAACACATATCATGTATGACTTGCTTCAGATTTATAATATCGTAGATCTCGTGATTTTCGTAAATGAGGTGGTTATGGTGGTGGTATAGGTGTGTGGAAGAAGGTTATGGCGGAGATGGTAGCAATGGTAATAGCGGTTATGACGGAATCGGCGTTTTTTGGTGATTTGCCTTTATAAAAAATTGGTGATTTGTGTTGAAATTCGGTGATTTGTGGTGAAATTAGGTAATTTGTAGCGAAATTTTGGTGATTAAACATAATTTTAGTAATTTTTGTGTATGGTGATGATAGTGACAATTAACGTGATGGTGATTCTACATATAACAAGGATGGTGAAGATTGTAATTAATAGTAATTATATGTGGTGATTGTGATTATGGTAGTGGGGATGGATGGATGGTGGTTGATGAATGAGTAAATAGTGATACGATGGAGTAGGTGGTGGTGATGGAGGAGGACGCGGAGCAGTGATGATGATCGGAGGTGTTTTTTAAAATTATATACGTATATGTAAGTAATGATAGATTATAGTAATTTAGTGTTTTTCAAGAGATTATTGAAGATTATTTTGGTTGATTTCATTAATCTTAGAAGCTGTTGGAATGGTTTAGTGTTGGGCTATTTCCTTATGAGTTTGTAAAATGATCTTAAGAATTTTTGGGTGTATAATTTTTTCATAATATATTTTACTAATGTCTCATTTTGTGCGTGGTTTGATAATATTGTAGCAATGTTTCAAAGCATTCAGTTGTATTAAAAAATTTCTAAACCTTTGTCTGTAATTTGTTGTTTCTTTTGTGAGCTCAGAATTGGATTAAATTGGCATTATTGGTGTGATTTTTTGGCTAGTATCAACAGATTCTTTCTTATCGAATTGTTTTTGTTAGTTACAGAGGCATGCCTGTACACATCTAATAACAAGCCTAATTGTTTGTAATGCTTTGCATTACTTACATGACCTCTTAACTGAGGGAACCTCTAGTTATAGAGTTTCTGTTTGTATTGTACTTGTAATAGGCATCAAATCCTAGTTGTGTAACTGTACAAATAGAGTCTAGAATAATGCTTGAAAGAAGTTCCAAGGTTCATGCCTCAAGCAAGGAGTTAAAGACTGCCAAATAATCACAGTTGGGATTTGAAGAAATGAAGAATTTGCCTAAGTACCAATTCGAGAAGTATATTTGTCTATTCGAGAAGTCCAGCATTCGAGAAGTCAGAGATTCGATATCTCAAGACACTATTCGATATCTCTGAATACACTGTTCGATATCTCATTCGATATCTCAGGGATTCGATATGTCTACTACTCTATTCGAGATCTCAAGAAGTCAACAAGTCAAGATGGTATTCGAGTTCTCAAAGAGTCAACAAGTCAAAGTTCCATTCGATATCTCAAAGACTCAGAAAGCTATTCGACAACTCAAGGATTCGATAAGTCAAATGCTCTAGTCGACAACTCAAGGAATCCTGATGGAAAAGAGCTATTCGAGAAGTGGTTCGATATGTCACTATAACAGTATTCGAGAACTCAGAGTTATCGATCAAGTCAATTCTAGTTCTCGAATCACTTACTTAGTCACTTCTCGAATACATTCTTGGAGACAAAATACTGAAGAAATTGTACAAGTCAGAAACCTGCAACAAGCCAATGCACTTTATGGACCACAATCTGTAACGTGCTCTGGAAAGCCTACAAGGAAGCTTGGAGAGATATAGAAGAGACAAGGAGCTAAAGAAGTGGATCTAAACAGGCTTTGCAAAGTCAAATCTGTAACCGTTTGGACGCTTACTCAAAAAGGATAGACAGACTAGAAAGTAATTTGTTTAGCTACCTTATTTGTAGTAAGCAGGCTGTATCCATGTTCTATAAGGACACAGCCTCACTTCATAACTTAGTAACTTTGTGAGTCGAGTTTTTCATACACTGTAAGCTATATCTCTCTGAGAAAAACGAAGCTGAGAATACTACCATTTGTATTCACAGATTGTAGCAACCTTTATCTAATATACATTAGATTAAAGTGATATTGTGTCTTGTGTTGTTTATTTATCCGCACCTTAATTTCTGCACACACAGGCACTTATCTGCTACACAGACTCAATCCAAGAAAAGTTCAAGAATCCATTCACCCCCCCCCTCTGTATTCTTTTACCGTGTTCAATACTCAACAAGTGGTATCAGAGCGGGCTGTTTATTCAAAAACAGAGAAACGATCATGAGTTCGAATACACCAAAGACTACAGGAACGGTGAAGGTCCCTAAGTTTGATAAAGAAAACTTCAACCTCTGGAAGATAAAGATGATGTTGTTCATCAAAGCCTCTCATCCCTTGTATCCTGAGATTCTCAAGAATGGTCCTTTTGTTCCACAACAAGAGATACCAGAGAAGACTGTTGGAACCATAACAATCCCTAGAGCTTATGAGGCCAAGGATCCATCAAAGTGGACAGAGTCAGAAAGGGAGAAGGTTGCTCTTGACAGCCACCTCATGTTGCTCATCATTGATTCCATGGATATGTCAATGTTTGCAAACATTGCATCATGCACGTCTGCTAAAGAGATGTGGGATCACATTGAGGTGTTGTGTGAAGGGACTGATGAGGTTAAGGAAAACAGGAAACAGATACTGGTCACACAGTATGAAGCTTTTATGGCACAGCCCAAGGAAAGCATCACTGAGATGTTTGAAAGGTTTCACAAGCTAGTTACTGAGTTGCAGATGAATGGAAAGGTTTACAGCACCAAGGAGCTAAATATGAAATTTCTGTTGTCTTCACCAAATCATCTGGAGCAAAGAGTCATTTCCCTTAGAGAGAGAGATTTGAACAAAGTCACCTATGATGTACTCTATGGAGTCCTAAAGACTCATGAACTTGAGTTGCTTCAGAAGAGGGCTATCCAAGCAAACCAAGGTAGGATGATAAACACATCATGTGCCTTGATTGTCAACAAATCCATTCTGGACCTAGAAGCATCTACAAGCCAACTAAGGATAGAAGAAGTGGCAGATGATGAAGAAACTGAAGCTGGGGTGAGTGAACCTGTTGAGGAAAAGGAGGAAGAAGAAGAAGAGTTTTACACTCTGGAAGAACTTGATGGGATGGAAAATACCTCATATGCCTTCATGGCCAGAAAATTTCCAAACATCAGATTTAAAAGAAATCAACCCTTCAAACCTAAAACTCAAAACCATTCAGCCAACAAGAACAAGGCACCTGTGAAACCAAACAGAAATAAGTTCAAAACCGGTTATGTGGATAGGTCATCTGTAAGGTGTTATAGATGCAATGACCTAGGGCATTTTGCCAGTGAATGCAAGAAGCCTAAAAAGAAGGATAGAGATTATCTTGAGCTAGAAGCTAAGTATGAGGCCCTTCTGAAAAAGCAGACACATGGTAAGGCCTACATAGCTGAAGGGAAGTGTTGGGATGATTCTGAGAGTGATGAAGAGGAACAAGAATTCTGCAATTATGCCTTGATGGCCAACTCCAAGGATGACTCATCTTCATCTGATTCTCAGGTACCATCTCTCACTACTATAGACATGTCTGTTTCTGAATACAAATCCATGATTGAACAATTATCTGTTGAAATGTTTAATATTCATACTAGTATGACTGCTGCTAATGAGGAGATTGCTAAACTGTCTACTAGAAATGAAGTATTAACCAAAAAGAATGAGGAACTTGAGCTAACTGCTATGCAAGTAGAAAACCTTAAGAAAGAAGTTGAATATTTGGAGAACAAGGTTCTATGTGCTAGTCAAGTAGAGAAGGCTCTCAGGGATGAATTAGCTGAGAATGAATTCAAACTTAAAACTTTCAAGAAATCATCTGGTTTAGTGCAATCCTACTGTGAGAAAATTGAAGCTAAACCCAAAGCAGCTATTGGACTTGACTATGACTCTCTCAAACAAAGGAAAGGCTATGCTGTCATTGAAGAGGACACAGCTGTTCATGAGAAAGTGCCTCACATTTTGAGAAAAACTGAAAATCCAATTTTTAAGGAATCAACATTTGAAATTGATGAGGATGCCTTACTCATCAAGAAAATGTTGAATGATGAGGATGAGGCACAATCTAGTGAACAGCAAGCATCCTCTAAGGGTGAGAGTGCCAAGTCAAAGACCAAGAAGCCAGTAGTTGATAGGCCAAGACCTAAGAAGTTTGTTAAGTTTGTATCAGCTGGGAAGAGTGAATCAGAAAAGGAAGTGACTAAAAAGAAACAGAACAGAAATGGCAAGTTAGGGATTAACAAGGATAACAACTATGCTTATATGCCTAATGCCCCTAGGAAAACTTGTCAGAATTGTTTCAGTACCAATCATTTAACTCATGCATGCAAGAAACCTGTTGGTAGCGTGTCTAAACCTTTCTATGATTGTTCTGTGCCTCTAAGACATAGAGATGCACCCTTCTGTGATAAATTTGACTGTATGCCATGCAATATGAATGTTATGACTAGTTGTTTTAATTTAAGAAGACAGTTCATTGATGGTTGTATCAGTCACAATTCTCACACACACTACACAAGGTCAAAGTCTTCAAGTCCTCCTAAAGCTAGGAAGGTACCTTTGTCACCTAAGTCTGAAACCTCAGGTTCTAAGACTTCCAACAGTGACAAGAAGACTGACACTAAGAAAGTTAACAAGCATGTTGTTTATGATAAAACTGTCTCTAAGTCACATGGACCCAAATTTGTTTGGGTACCAAAGGAAAAGTAATACCTTTGTGTTTGCAGGGCAAAGAAAGTGAGAAGAAGGTCATGTGGATTTTGGACAGTGGATGCTCAAATCATATGACTGGTGATATGGCCCTGCTATCACAGTATGAGGAAAAGGCTGGCCCAATGGTTGCTTTTGGAGATGACAGCATGGGTAACACATTGGGATATGGCAAGCTGAAAGTTGGAAATGTCATCATTGAAGATGTAGCACTAGTCAAGGGGCTCAAGCATAATCTGTTAAGTGTTGGTCAGTTTACTGATAGAGGATTCAAAGTGAATTTTGACAAAGATGAATGTTTGATCACCCACAAGAAGACTGGTGATTTTGCTCTATCTGGAGTAAGGAAGGGAAGCCTGTTTGTAGCCAATATGGACTCTGCAAACAAGGACAAAATTTGTTGCTTTTACTCAAAAGCATCAAATGAAGATTGTTGGCTGTGGCACAAGAAACTATCACACCTGAACTTTAAGGCCATTAATTCTCTAGTCAAAAGAGAGTTAGTGAGAGGCATGCCCACACTTGAATTCTGCCAA
This sequence comes from Kitagawia praeruptora, assembly GCA_037693485.1. NCBI lineage: Eukaryota > Viridiplantae > Streptophyta > Magnoliopsida > Apiales > Apiaceae > Kitagawia > Kitagawia praeruptora. The sequence goes on from CM075345.1 coordinate 134,642,455, forward strand.
GAAGGAGTGTGTGAGGCTTGTCAAAAAGGAAAAATGAAGAGATCAAGCCACAAGTCAAAGACAGTGACATCTGTAACCAAGCCACTACAACTTATCCATATGGATTTGTTTGGGCCTGTTAACATAATGTCACTTGGAAGAAAGAAGTATGCCCTGGTAATGGTTGATGATTTTTCAAGGTATACATGGGTAGAATTTCTGGCATCAAAAGATGAGGCTCCACAAGTAATCATTGAGCATATAAAGAAAGTTGACAAGGAAGCAAAGGCAAACGATGCAAGTGTGATTGCATTGAGGAGTGATAATGGAACAGAGTTCAGAAATGCCACACTTGAAGCATTCTGCAAAGAGAATGGCATTTCTCAGCAATTCTCAGCTCCAAGGACTCCACAACAAAATGGAGTTGTTGAGAGAAAGAATAGAACTCTAATTGAGGCTGCTAGAACAATGTTACTTGATGCAAAAGTGCCCACATGTTTTTGGGCTGAGGCTGTGAGCACTGCATGCTATATTCAGAACAGAACCCTCATCAACAAAAACACTGGAAAGACTCCTTACAACTTGATGACTGGAAAGAAGCCTACACTGAAGTATATTCATACTTTTGGAAGCAAATGCTTTGTACTTAAGGACAATTCTGAATATGTTGGAAAGTTTGATGCAAAAGCATTTGAAGGAATTTTTCTTGGCTATTCTATGGAAAGAATTGCATACAAGGTTTATGTCATCAGTCAAAAGAAAGTTATGGAAAGCACAGATGTAACATTTGATGACAGCAAACTACCTGGACTAGAAGAAGCCAATGATGAAGACAAAGATCCATTGAAGTTTGATAACTTAGATGATTCTGATGAAGAGACTGAAACTGGAGTTGAAACTCAAGTTCAACATTCTCAAGTGAATAATGATACAAGAGAAGAATTTGTGCCAACCAATAGTGGAGAAACAAGCATCCAAGACACACCTGTGAGTAATGGCAACTTCACAGGGGGAGGAAATGAGGATGACCATGATGTGGATGATGAAGCAACATCAAGAATGAGAAATCAGGCTGAACACTCAAGGAAATGGGATAGATCACACACTGCAGAGCAAATCATTGGAGATCCTAATGCAGGAGTAAGGACTAGGAGAGCAACTCAAAATGAGTGCCTCTATGGATGTTTTCTATCACAAGTTGAGCCTAAGAAACTTGATGATGCATTGTTGGATCCAGATTGGATTATTGCCATGCAAGAGGAGCTGAATCAATTTGAAAGGAACAAAGTATGGGAACTTGTGCCTGCACCAAAGAATAGAACCATTGTTGGAACAAAATGGGTTCTGAAGAATAAGATGGATGAAGATGGTGTAATAATAAGAAACAAAGCAAGGCTGGTTGCAAAAGGATACTCTCAACAGGAAGGCATTGATTATGATGAGACATTTGCCCCTGTTGCTAGATTGGAAGCCATTAGAATATTCTTGGCATTTGCTGCCCATTCAAACTTTAAAGTTTATCAAATGGATGTCAAGAGTGCATTTCTAAATGGAGAGTTGGAAGAAGAGGTTTATGTGCAACAACCACCTTGCTTTGAGGATCCACATTTCCCAGAATTTGTCTACAGATTGCTTAAGGCACTGTATGGACTTAAGCAAGCTCCAAGAGCATGGTATGATACTCTATCACAATTTCTTCTTGAAAATCAATTCACTCGAGGCACACTGGACAAGACACTGTTTTACAAGAAGCATGGTGATGATATGATCCTAGTTCAAATCTATGTGGATGATATCATTTTTGGTTCTACAAATGAGAAACTGTGTGAGAAATTCTCTAAACTCATGCAGAGCAGATATGAGATGAGTATGATGGGAGAGTTGACATTCTTTCTAGGGTTGCAAGTCAGTCAAAGGAAGGATGGTATCTTTATCAGTCAAACCAAGTACATCAAGGATTTATTGAAAAAGTTTGACTTGGAAGATTGTTCACCTGCCAAGACACCCATGGCCACTGCCACTAAATTGGATGAAGATGCTAAAGGCAAGAGAGTAGATATCTCAGTCTACAGAGGCATGGTTGGTTCTCTACTCTACCTCACTGCAAGTAGGCCAGACATCATGTTTGCTACATGCTTGTGTGCAAGGTTTCAATCAAATCCAAAGGAATCACATTTGATTGCAATAAAAAGGATCTTTAGATATCTGAAGGGCACTCCTAACTTGGGATTATGGTACCCTAAGGACACAGGGTTCAATCTGGTTGGCTACTCTGATGCTGATTATGCTGGATGCAGAGTGGATAGGAAAAGCACCTCAGGAAGCTGCCAGTTTCTTGGACAAAGGTTAGTCTCTTGGTATAGCAAGAAGCAACAATCTGTGTCAACTTCTACAGCTGAGGCTGAATACATAGCTGCTGGAAGTTGCTGTGCTCAAGTGCTTTGGATTAGAAATCAACTTAGAGATTATGGACTTGTGTTGGAAAGAATTCCAATCATGTGTGACAACACAAGTGCAATCTCTATAGTTGCCAATCCTGTCAATCATTCTAGAACAAAGCACATTGACATCAGATATCATTTCATAAGAGAACATGCAACTAATGGAACCATTGAGTTGCATTATGTCTCTACAGATAAACAACTAGCTGATATATTCACTAAGCCATTAGATGAAGCCACCTTCACAAGGTTGGTAAGTGAGATTGGAATGCTGAATACTTCAGATTCTGGCTAAGTGAATACACCATCTAGATTGTTGCAGCAGTAAACACTTACTTTATCTAAATTCTCAATATTTTTGGAGTAAGTGTTGGCTGAAATATGATTTATAAATATTTCAAATCTGTTGCATATGTTGAAAATCATATTTTTATTAACTTAAAATTTCTATGAAATTTTGAGAAAATCACTATTTGATTTGCTAGGATATTTTTCAATGAATATGTCTGGTAGATTTTAAAAAGATAGTGAAAATCAAATTTTTATGAGTGATGGGTATAGTTCGATAAGTCAGACTTCTCGAATGATTCACTATTCGACATCTCTAATAAGTCTCATTAGAGTACTCTTGAGTTCTCGAATAGAGTCTTTCTGAGATATCGAATAGAGGAATTATTGACTTCTCGAATATAGTAACTGAGTTCTCGAATGATTGAGTTCTCGAACACTATATTTGAGTTCTCGAATCATTTGAAAAGGCTGAATTCTCGCTGAATTTTAACCGATTTTGGATTTTTATCTAAAAATTTAATTCACTCATAAAAACACATTTTATTTAATTTAGAATTATTTCTAAGTTAGATAACTGCCAGCTGTGAGTTTCTATCTGCTTGAGTTATCGATTAAGCCATTCTTGACTTCTCGAATAGTTGTTTTCTACTTCTCGAATGCCTGACTTGTCGATACAAAACAGTCTGCTAATCGACAATTCAAGTACTTCATACTTATACAATCTCACATCTATTCGATTCATTTCATTCGATTTCTCAAGCATCTACACTCTCTAAACCCCTGAAACCCTAGCTACGAAAAGCCAAATTTCTTCTTCAACCTTCAATTTCTTTTCTCTCTTCTACACAAATGGCAACAGTAAAGTTCAACACCAACTTCATCGCTCTCACTAGTGATGTTGAAGCACCCAATGCAAATTTCAAGTGCTTTGTGAAATGGATGGCTGAGTCATATATCAAGGATGCACTCTCTGCCAACCCAACTCTGTATCTCGATATTCTGGAACAATTCTGGAGTACTGCTATTGTGGAGGTTGTAGCCCTGGAAAACGCAATCACTTCCTATGTCATCTACTGCAAGGTTCAAGATAAGGAAATCACTATCACTACTGCAGACATGAACCAAGCACTAGGACTACAACAAGAGTCATTTGACAGAATGGCCACTAACGCAGAGTTGGAGGAATTCTTTGAGTTCATAAACTACTCAGATGGGATTAACCTTGGAAAGCTAAACAGAAAGAATCTGAGAAAGGAGTGGAGTTATGTGTTTGCAACTCTTCTCCAAGTCTTCACTGCCAGGAAATCAAGCTTTGACCAAATCAGTGCACCTGTGCAGCAAATTGGATATGCTTTGGCCTATGGAAAGAAGATAGATGTTGGCCAAATCATACTTCAAGAATTATATGGGAGACTTGGTAAGAACACAACCAAGAGAGGTACTGATATTTTCTTCCCTCGCTTTATTCAATCTGTACTTAATTATAAAAATGCTTCATTGATTGAATTGCCTGGGATTGATAAAAATAAAATAGGCTATCCTAAGTCCATGACCAAACTCATTTTTGGTAACTTGGAAACTAGGAATGATGTGGATGTAAGACTGAACATAACTCCCCATATGGAGAGTTTGTTTAAGACTTACCCCCACAACATGCCAACATTTGATGCAAAATCTAAGTTAGCACAGCCCAAGCAAGTAGAACAAAATGCTAACCCAGGGCCTGCTAACCAACCCTCTCAACCAAACACTCTACCTCTTACTGAGCCAACTGCATCATCCTCTCAAAAGGGTGATGTTAGTAAAAAGAAGAGAAAGGAAGTAATGTCTGCACCTTTAAATATCTTGTCTGAAGCAGCATTAGCTGTTGAATTAGGTCTAGGAAGTGAGGAACCTGAGTCACCCTTACACAGAACAAAGAAGAAGAAAACTAAGACCACCTCTTCAGTCACACAAATGGCTGAAGTTGTAAAATCAGGGGCACACAGCTCACTAGGTGTATCCTCTCAACAGGGTGCACCTATAGAATCAAGCATTCTCCCCAATGCACCCTCTTGTATAGAGTCAGCACATGGGAGTGATAAGGCTGGCACAACACTGAGTGGAGAGCACATCACTTTTGAAACTCCCTCTATCTCTCAGGGGGAGTTGCCAAAATCTACTCTAAAACACACTTCTCTTCCAGAATCTATCTCTGAAATTTCTTTGGAACCTGCAACTCAGGCAACTGAGATGCAAGGTATTGATCATCAAGAATTCTTTTCTCTTGATGAGCCAATAATTTCAAGTGACTTAGTGCATGACACTTTGTTCACCACTCAGAACCCACATTTAGATGGTGAGGGAATGCATGCTGAGGCATATCCTAATGACACCATCACAAACACAGAGGTTCCCCTAGTTTTTACTAGAGACTCTGTGCCTGTGTCAACTGCTGGTGTAATTCATCCCACTTCTGTGGTGACACCAGTAGTAGAGTCAATCCATCCGGTTACAGAAGTTGCATCTGTAACTGAGGAGACTAGCTTGCCTAGCTCTAGCTCTGACTTCATGTCAACATGGCTGAAGCCTGTGCAACATGACAGTGCTTCAGGATCAGGGTCTGTTCCACAATAATTGACGGTTGAAGCACTTCAAAGCTTAATTGTGGATCAGATTCCTGAGTTCACAAAGATTGCTCAGCACCTTCTCACTGCAGACATGCCCAATCCAGACTATGAGGCTATTCTGTTATGCCATAGGGATGATGTGGAAGTGCAGAAGTCAAAGATCATTGATGATGCTGAGAGAGATGGCAACATAGATGCCTGGTTGCAAGGAAAATATGATATTACTCTCGATGAAGCACTTCAGTATCTCAGGGAGGAATACATCACTTCACTGGGCTCCAATGCAAAATCCCTGTCACCTGGTGAAGTGTATGAAGCTGTAAATGACTCCTACAAGGGTTTCCTCAAGGCTGCACACTATCTTGGCAAGGGAGTCAAAACTGAAGTCAACAGGGTGTGTGATAAGACAGCCACTTCAGTAGCAGAAGTCAAGAGGGCCTTTGATGCTAAATTTCCTCAATTGGACAGTGTGTTCAAGGACATCAAACACTGCAACTCTACCTGCACTCAGGTGGACAATGGGCTGGCTGTGCTAAAAGATGCTGTCACAGGTCTGGGGCATAAATTTCAGAATCTATCTGACCAGACTACAGATGCCAATGCCATGCTGAGGATAATGTTCAAAAATCTTTATGGAGATAGACTAGTGACTGATGTCCCTGTGCATGAATTGTCTAAATATGAAGTGAAGAGGCTGCAGGATCAATCTTTATCTGGTTTTAAGGCCAATGAGCTATTCACTAAGGTCAACACTCTTGAGCAGGAGGTAGCTACTCTCACCAAGACCAATGCTCATCTCACAGAACAGGTTGCATTGCTAAATGATCAGTTGGACACTCAAGCATCCACCACAACTGATGTCCTTCTGCATCAACAATCTATGTTAGCTGCAATGATGAAGCATATGGGTCTCTCTCTACCTGATGAATCTTCACTCCCAAAGGACATTTCTACAGCCTCTGTGCCTGACAACAAGCCTAAGGGGGAGAAGAAGGCTAGGAACTCAAATTCTAAGGGGGAGACAAAGGGAGAGAAAGGCATAATAATCAAAGAGGGTGGTCAACAAAGGGCTCCTAAGTCTCTAGCAAATGTGCCTGGCAAGGGAAAAGCCAAAGTAGATGAGCCTCCATCTATCTTGCCAGTTGTCACCTTACCAACTGTGCACATCACTACTCCTGGAGGACAAAAGCAATCCATAACTACCACAGTGGTTGCAGGGAGTATGCCATCTGACAAACCTCCAATCTCTATATCTGAGAGTGCCAAGCCTGTAGAAGTCAAAGTTGTTACTGAGGCCAAGCTACAAGAAGTTGCTAACTCCAATGACTATCATGATAAAGCCTTCTTGGAGTTTCTGAAAGCCATAAGGGAACAGGTTGGTGACACTCAGTTTTATCTGAGGGAGGTGAAGAAGCAGATAGACTACATCACTGTCATCCCCAAGAAAGTCAACAATATATGGGTCAAGGAGATAGTGATGGTTTCCAAACTAAAGATATGGCATCTAACATACCAGACTCTACAAGACCTAAAGCACTCAGAGATAGATGCCATACTTGAGATCATTGAGAAGAAAAATGAGAACAGCAAGAGTCTGTTTGATGATTTGAGGAATGGTCAACCTACAAGGCTACCAGAAGTGATCAAGAAGCCATGGACAATCATTTATCAGTCTGGCACCAGAATTGAAGATATCAAGCAATTGGTCATTCCTCATGATCTCACCTCCAGAAATCACAGACTGATCATTGCTATCATTGATCAATTACAGAAGAAGGTTGGAGCCAGAAATGCTGAAGAAACTGAGGCACTGCACATCCTCAGAACATATATTGTAACTGGTGAAATTCCAGAGATGGCTCAACCTAGGAGAAATAAGGATGATGATTCTGAAGACAAAGGTGATGGGAGGAGAAGACATCACAGGAGAGATAAGGGTGATGAAGATAAGAAGAAAAAGGGGGACAAGGATAAAAAGGATGATGATGACCAAGGTAAAACATATGTGAGAAAGAGTGGAAGACAGCAAGCCTTAGGCAATGCTAGCAGTAATCTCACCACAACACAAGACTCTAAGTCTAGGGTGAATACTGTTAGTAGTGACCTAGCAAAATCTACATCTATGGCTTCTGCAACTGTCTTACCATCTCAAGAAAAGAAGAAGATTCAAGTCAAGAAACCATGTGTATGTTTCAGAAAGCAATCTGCTAATGGAATACTACTATGGTCTACCAACCAAGGTCAGAGATTTCTGCCAAGCAACCATGTCAAGAGGATAAAATTTAAACATGCTGCAAGGAGAGTGAAGCTATCCAAATCTAGAGCCCTAACAATCATTCCAGGATTAAAGCTCCAGCCACTTGATGAAGACTTTGATGAAGAGCAATTGCTATTTCTAAGAGATCAAAAGATATGCTATGCTGCAATTGTGGATGATCACCTTGTAATCAAGTACACTGATGGGAAAGAAATGAAATTCAAACAAGGGGGTTGTCAACATTGGGGTAAATTGTATGAGATAGAAAGAATCATTGCATTGCTGGATTCTAAGGACAAGGTGGAGAAAGTATGGAAGCTGGAATTGATTGACTTTGTGAAAATGAAGAAAGACTATGCTGAGAAGATAAGGAAGGGCTGCTATGAGAAATGGTTAGAAAGGGAGAAAGAAATTGATAGACTGGAGATTGAAGCAGAAAAGCTAAGGGCAAAGGGATTGTGTAGAGTTCAGTTTGATCCCTATGTGGTGAAGTATAGGAGGAGAAATGGAGATAATGTCAATATAAGAATGAACCTACTCAGTCACTATCCTGCCAACATTCTGAAGCCAGTGCTTGAAGATTTCAAAAACTCTATTATGATTGAAGAATTGGATGCTATGACAGAAATCATGAGAGCAATAGATGAGATTGCAAGAAAGGAGAAAGAAAGGAAACAGAAAGCATATGATGATCTACAAGCCAAAGCAATGGAGATGCAATCAAAAGAAAATGGCTAGTACCTCATCATACTGTAAGAAGTATTTATCTTGTAATTTCATTTATGTGTTCAATCAAATCACATACCTGTACTTTTAAAAGTTTTATCTTTAATGTATGTTAGGCTTGTTATCAGACATGAAATTGTGACTAAGGATCTCACTCACAATTTGGGGGAGATTGTTAGTTACAGAGGCATGCCTGTACACATCTAATAACAAGCCTAATTGTTTGTAATGCTTTGCATTACTTACATGACCTCTTAACTGAGGGAACCTCTAGTTGTAGAGTTTCTGTTTGTATTGTACTTGTAATAGGCATCAAATCCTAGTTGTGTAACTGTACAAATAGAGTCTAGAATAATGCTTGAAAGAAGTTCCAAGGTTCATGCCTCAAGCAAGGAGTTAAAGACTGCCAAATAATCACAGTTGGGATTTGAAGAAATGAAGAATTTGCCTAAGTACCAATTCGAGAAGTATATTTGTCTATTCGAGAAGTCCAGCATTCGAGAAGTCAGAGATTCGATATCTCAAGACACTATTCGATATCTCTGAATACACTGTTCGATATCTCATTCGATATCTCAGGGATTCGATATGTCTACTACTCTATTCGAGATCTCAAGAAGTCAACAAGTCAAGATGGTATTCGAGTTCTCAAAGAGTCAACAAGTCAAAGTTCCATTCGATATCTCAAAGACTCAGAAAGCTATTCGACAACTCAAGGATTCGATAAGTCAAATGCTCTAGTCGACAACTCAAGGAATCCTGATGGAAAAGAGCTATTCGAGAAGTGGTTCGATATGTCACTATAACAGTATTCGAGAACTCAGAGTTATCGATCAAGTCAATTCTAGTTCTCGAATCACTTACTTAGTCACTTCTCGAATACATTCTTGGAGACAAAATACTAAAGAAATTGTACAAGTCAGAAACCTGCAACAAGCCAATGCACTTTATGGACCACAATCTGTAACGTGCTCTGGAAAGCCTACAAGGAAGCTTGGAGAGATATAGAAGAGACAAGGAGCTAAAGAAGTGGATCTAAACAGGCTTTGCAAAGTCAAATCTGTAACCGTTTGGACGCTTACTCAAAAAGGATAGACAGACTAGAAAGTAATTTGTTTAGCTACCTTATTTGTAGTAAGCAGGCTGTATCCATGTTCTATAAGGACACAGCCTCACTTCATAACTTAGTAACTTTGTGAGTCGAGTTTTTCATACACTGTAAGCTATATCTCTCTGAGAAAAACGAAGCTGAGAATACTACCATTTGTATTCACAGATTGTAGCAACCTTTATCTAATATACATTAGATTAAAGTGATATTGTGTCTTGTGTTGTTTATTTATCCGCACCTTAATTTCTGCACACACAGGCACTTATCTGCTACACAGACTCAATCCAAGAAAAGTTCAAGAATCCATTCACCCCCCCCTCTGTATTCTTTTACCGTGTTCAATACTCAACAGTTTTGTTGAAGGTGCTTCAGTTTTTGAATTGTGTTGATGGACTGGTGCGCTAGTTCCAAATGGAAAGTTGCTGATTTAATTGTTTTTCTCTTTTTCCATTTCCTTTTAAGATTTTTCTAAGTTATAGACATTTGTTAATAAATGGATTATGGATGGGCTTCGTTCTCATTGTTTTTGGTAGGAATAGTCCTCTTATGTATACTAACAATTTTTATGATTAATATATTTTAACAAACTATCATGTTTACAAAAAATTTAATAACAATAATTTCTATTAATATGAATGCACACTTCTTTTAATTAAGTATAAAAAACAAAATGTTCTGTACAAATACGTTTGGTGATTTTCGATATATTATTTTTACAAACACCGGTAAGTTTGTATTTTTGGTGATTTATGCATATTTCTTGTAATTATGCAACACAAATAATATATGTTCAACTCTTTCATAAAAAAAGTGATTTGTATATATTTTTTTGGTGATTTGTGTCTCCTATTTCAAAGTAATTTTCTAGATGTTAAGTAAAAAAGGTGATTTTTATAAATAGATGATATTATATATTTGTATTTGATAGGTGAAAAGTGATTTTTTTTAAATAGATTATTTGTGTCTATTTTTATTTATTTGTGTGTTCTTTTTTTTTTTATAAATTTGGAATAATAATAAATTTTATTCAATTACAATTATTTTATAAGAGGTTCATTCTTAATGACTTGCTATACTTTAAATAAAAAGACATGTAATACAAATAATAAATATTTTAGTAAATACTCGTCACTTTATGTAAAAACAAGTTATTTATTTGTATCTTTTCGTGATTTGGGCATATTTTTCATATATTACAATTCAAATGATATACCTTTTTATGTCGAGAGGAATTCAGATGATAAACTTTTTTAAAAATGTTCACCACGTTAAGTGCGAAAAAGTAAATTTTTTGTGTATTTCTTAGTGATATAAAAGTGTGCTTCTTATGAATAATAAATATTTCTGTAAATGCTCACAAAATATAAGAGGTAATTTTTTTTTAAAGAAATTTGCAAGTGTAAAAATTAGAATTAATTTTAAGTATAAAAAGGTGATTTTTGAATATTTTTGATGATTTTGGTATATTTTTATTTAAATATGCACTATAAATAAAAACTATTATTTTTATAATGAGCATTTATCTAAGTTCGAAAGAATTGACTTATGTGTATTTTTTTGGTAATTTGTCTTCTTTTTTTTTTCTTATTTTATTAATAAATGTTCATCATCTTTAAGTAGAAAATGAAGATTTGCATATATCCTTTATTTTATACACATAAGAGGATTACATTTATAAAATATTCAAAAGAGTACAAAAGGCTAACAAGATGCTAACAATAAATAGTCAAGTTTTGACTTCCTAGCAAAACCAAAACAACCAAGAAGATTGAAAAAGAAACAAATACACCTTTAACTGCCCCAACATAACTAACAATTATACACCAGGCATGTGAACACATTGTAAACAAACTACACGATCTCTATCCTGGAAATTGCACCACAATCACCAAACTCTTTTACTGGAAACATCCGGTTGAAGATGGCTAAATCACTAATTCGATGCTTGAAGACCATAGACATTCTAGAACCTTGCCAAACTACCAACTTAGTGCCAAAAGAGAAACTCTGATAAATGACAGAGAACATAGTAGCATGAATCTTAAAAGCAAATGGTGGTATTGCCAGTTACCAGCACCACAAAATGTAATCCACCAAAATAGCACCCCACAATTGTTCTAGAAAAGTTTAGATCATGATTAGACAAATTGGAATGGCAAATGCAGAGTAAAAAAATAGTAGTGCCTATTAAACGGACAATCAGACCAATATGTAGTCTCATAATAAAGCATGTCGATGCAACAAATTTTGTCTTGATTTAAATAATGCAGAAGCATGTCATGATAGTGACAATGCTTATAAAGCACCAACACATGCCACTGCCATAACATTTGTCTAGACTGAAACAATACGGAAGCATATCAATGAGAGTCACAGTTCTTAGAAACAGTACTAGCAAATTAAGAATTTCTGAGAAGTTTCAAAATTGGGAATTTGGTAATGCACATTGAAACTTATGACATTAACCTTTAAAACTAGTAACCTGAGTAAATTCTAGCCCTACAATATGCCCAGGTCAAGTGATTCCAAATAAGTACCTGTAAACTAAAGTGCAGGGCCTAAAATATATAGCATGCTCAAAAAACGCAGAAATACTTAGATATTAGGACCATCAACTCATTATTATTATCTAATAAAACGAATAAAACTTAGCTCTTACATAAGAAAAGTACAAAACATTAATGTTCAGATCTATTCCGTGATTTAACAATCTCACTAGTCCGAAGCACAGTAAACCGGTACTTAAAGTTTTAACTTCTAATATCAACTTTCATTAAGAAACTAAAATCCAATGATAATGCAATACACATAACCTACTTACAATTTTAAAAAAAATGACAAGTAAATAAATTGACGATATTTGTTTCAGAAGGGAAAAGTACCAGATTTTTAAAATTTTTGGCAAGTAACCATTTTATATCATTGAATTACCAAAAGTAGAATTAAAATCTTACAATTATAATTCCCTTAGCAAGTAAATCTCACTATAAAAAAATCACATTTTCACAACTAAATCACTAAAAACTTTATCATAAGGGTTGAGTATCATATTATCATCAAAAGACTCATATCATTATGAAGACAAATTACCATTTTCAACACTTAAACCCTAAAAAATATGTGTAACAAGACTAGATTATAATCTCCAATAAGACAATAAATATCATATATACAGATCACCTTTCGCATAACAAAATCACAAAAAACATATATGACAAAAAGCAGAGCAACAATTTATCATTTAGAAGTATATCACCTTTTTATCTCAGCCAATCACCAAAAAAAAACACATGACAAGATTGCAACAGTATCTCCACCGAAATATATGAATATCACTTATAGCATAAACCACCTTTTCACAACATAATCACCAAAAGAAACAGAGCAAAGTATCATCATATTTTCAAAATCACAAATCAACTTTTTAACTTAAAAAACCACCAAAAAAATCTATAAATTTACTTTCTCTATCGATAGCCCATTTACATACATTGTATATGATTCTATGACCTGAAATATTGAGTAAATGCAAATCCCTACTTGAAACCCTATAAATTAGCAACGATTAACGTGTATGTATCAGAGAATGTTTAAGTTTTGTGTTAATATAGTCGTATCTATAGATAATTTTGTGATCATAGTGTGTGTATTCAACATATTTCGATGAAAAAGGAGCAAAATACCTGAGTGATTTTGGTAATTCATATGTTTTGAATTTTCCCCAAAATCGCCAAATCTAATACGATTTGATGATATGAAGAGTATGATATTGCTCCAAATTGATAGATTTAAGTAGTTAATTGAGGATTTCTTCGATTCGGAATGGTGATTGTGTGTATGAGCAAAAGGGAAAGGGCTTTGAGTTTGATCGTGGCAACGGACAGGGAAATTAAAAGAGTAATGTATGGATTGTTTTCTCGTGTTGTAACTACCCCGATAATTTAACAAAATTACAAAAATGCCACCAGGTTCTCAGTTCTCACTATAATGGGTTCTCATTAGAGTAGCTCCCTATATATATATACTATAATAAGCAAAAGAGGTATAACTTATAGTTTGGTTATCCCCTCTTTTGGTTATCCTTTTTTTTTGTTACCCCTCATTTTTGGTTATCCCTCGTTCACAATCGTTAGATCTTCAACTCAAATATATCATGACTGTTAGATACAACAATACTAAAAGTTGGAGGTCTAAGGTTCGAATCTCGCCAACAACATTTTAATATAAATTAAACAATACTAAAAGTTGGAGGTCTAAGGTTCGAATTCCGCCAATAACATTTTAATATAAATTAATACTAGATTATGTTATATACAAAGGTTGAATGTTCGATTCTCACCAACAACATATTAATTTAGATTTAATACTAAAAAATATTTATATACAAAGGTCTAAAATTTGAAAATAAAGGTCCACAATATCACAATTTGAAAGCAAATGGTCCCAAATATCACAATTCAAAACATTGACCCCAAATATCACTCTAAAACATAATATAAAGTAACGTTTCAAAATTTTCTTTCATAATGCTAATGCGTGTACGTTTACAGGGGAGAGGGGAAGGGGAGGCAGGAAACGGCGAGACGCCATATTAGTTGGCGTTCTGGGGGGTTTGGGGAGGAAGACACCACTTCATGTGGCGTTTATAGTATTTTTCAATTTTTTTTGTTGTTTTTTTTATTTTTTTGCTTTCTCGTTAATATATATTTGCAAATAATATTAAAAACCTTTTAATCAAATTTCAATTAAAATTGTATTTTTAAAATTAAAAAATAATTTTAATTAAATTTAGGGGTTCAACAATTAATTTTTGGGGTTCAACATTTCCATTTTGGGTTTTAGAAATATTCGAAACGACAAATAAACCGTATACGAACTTAGGGTTTAGGGTTCCCTAAACCCTAGACGCTAAACCCTAACTTATCCTGATTTTTAAACGCGTTAGCGTTTAAAAATCAGGATGCCGGATCCAATTTTTTAGTTAAAATTTTTTTAATTTAAAAAGAACAATTTTAGTTAAATTTAGGGACTCAACAATTAACTTTTGGGGTTCAACGCTTCCATTTTGGGTTTTAGAAATATTCAGAATGACGAATAAACCGTATACGTATTTAGGATTTAGGGTTGTTTACAACCTTAAACCCTAGACCCTATTTTATCATGATTTTTATAATATTATATATACTAAACTATAAGTAAATTAGAAAAAAATATATAAATAACCGTGCTTTGCACGGACTATAACCTAATATAAATAATCAAACGATCGCCCCTTATTTGATTGCACGTTTAGTTACAGCCATTCATTCAACCCCAATTTTCATTTAGGTCGAGCATGTGACTTTCTAGTATCAACAGAAGATTATCAAATTATCAATGTAACAAATTAATAATAGAACTAATGTAACAATCCGTACAAGATACGAGTTTTTATTTTTAATTTTATTTTAAGTAAGATGTTGGTGATTGTTTTATTAATGTTTTTATTATACTTTGTAATTCTGAGATTGTAATATGAATAGCGATACATGTTAATATGAGAATTAAAAATTTTTACCGTCAAATAGTTGGAATCACGAATATATTAGCATCGAGTTTTCTTTATTGTTTATAGCGAGTGGAAAAGAAAAAAAATGCACATAATTTTGATGCTTGTTCATTTCGAATAATAAAAATTGAGAACTCATTGATTCAAGTTTCCTGTGAAATTCAATTGCACCGTTACACATCTTGAGATTGCGATAACTATCATGGACGTTGCATCGCGATTGCAGTAATGTGTATGCATGACAACCATTTTTATTAATTTGAGACGCCACACATGTCAGTTAGAACATTAAAATATGCATGAACATGCTCAATAAATGTTTCAATTAAGTCATATGTATTATAGTCAATATAAGATGATATGGTTTATAAGAAAAAATCAACAACCACGACTTTAGCAGAATTTTTAGGAGTGAATATTGTCTGAAAATTTAGATATGAGACTATACATTTGTTGCATATATTACAGAGATTTATATGTTGTAGACCATATTGAGTGTCTATTTTGCACGAAATCATCATCAACGGACCAATATTTCATATAAGTATAAATTTTACTTAATTTTTTAAAAATGTATTATCATCATTTTTACTTGATTACATTAATGTAAATTTATTTTAAACTGATTATGTATATTGATTTTATCTAATTACCCAAGTGATAACTGAAATAGAGTTCAAAATTTAAATATCATATCATTCAATTCGATTATAAATTTTATTGACCTAATCACATTCTTTTATTAAAAAAAACTCGTTCATGTAAAAAGATTACATAAACTTATGAGTATATATTAAGTTACATAGAAATTGATAAGATAGACGATGCAATTTGTTGTCTAATAACATATAAAATTTGAGACATTATATAATAAATATAAATGAATAAATTTATAATATAAAATTTTAATGTAATCTTTTTTAATAAATAATCTTGTTTTTAACGAACCAATTTCAATTTCATAATATTATGTGTACTCCCTCCGTCCCTTTCAATTATTTACACTTTTTAAGGACCCCCGAAAGCACACAGGTAGTTGATTGATTCCTCACTCTCCCTATTCGACACGCATTGTAAGGATAGTTTCATAACTTATTTTAAAATTTTCTTTTTTTATATATTTTTTTTATACTAGCAATATACAAGAAAAAAAATTTTAAAAATAAGTTATGGAACTATCCTTAAATGCACCTTAAAAATGTGTGTCAGACACCCCTTAAAAAGTGTACACAATTGGGTGGGATGAAGGGAGTATCTGCTTATTCTTACGCAAGATTTTTTTCAAGTGTGGTTAAATTTGCAAAAGAATCATTGAAAAAAAATGACTTTAAGGTACTTGTATAGATGAATATTCTCTAATTTTTAAAACAGTGATACCCCTTTTTTTAAGCCGTAAAATCGTGATAGTTGCTAAATATAAAATTGAATATCGAATATTTTTGTAATGATGCTTTTGATTGCATCGGATATTACTGCTCTGTGTTAAAGTAAAGAAAAAAGCAAAATATTATTATAACCAATCCGAAATTTATAATACATATCTCAATTTTATATAGTAAACCTATTTAAGATAAAGTACCGAAAATAGTTTTGATACAATAATATAATAAATATGTATATGTAAAGCATAATGTAATGTAATATATAATAGAGGACATATATAACTCAACTAGGATAAAAGATAAATAATATTAACTCTATACAGGGATCGTGAAATTTGAATAACAGGCACCGACAAGAATCAAGTCGCTGAAAGAAGTTCATTAACATGATCAAGCCTCGGTGACAGAATAAGATGTACAGATGATTCAGTTGAAGGGCCAAAAAGATTCCATGTATTTATATATAATTTGAAGATACTGTTGCAGGCTAATCAATTGGAATGAACGAAGGTGTGAAGATCAAGATCAGTGCTAGTCACTTGTGAACCAGACCAGTGCACTAAGTGTCAGCACATACGAGAAGGATCAACACATTAATTCACAGAAAGAATTGCCAAAGCCTATTGACGATCAAGGACAGACATAATATCTCAAGATATTGTCAAAAATTAATTTACTCTGAAAATTAAATAAATAACAGATTAATTATTTATAACAAAATAATTAAATTAATCTGGTACTTGAATTATTTTCTGAGATGAATTAAAATAGCAAAATAAACAGAAGAGAGAAAGAATAGTAATACTATGCACGGTTACTATGCAAGATTACTATGCGCGTTTACTATGCAAAGTTACTATGCACGGTTACTATTGGGGTTGGTGTAATAGTGTCCGGTTACTATTTAGGGGTTGTTGGAATAGTGCTCGGTTACTATTTGGGGGTTGTTGGAATAGTGTCAAATAGTGACTTTCTAAAACCTATAAATAAGTTTGTTGTATTTCATTTCAAAACACACCTCAACACACAACTTTCTCTTCTCTATCTTATATCTTCTCTATGTAAGCTGCTAGACAGTCCATCTAGTAGGAAAGCCGGCTTAGCCCGCTTTCAGGAAGTGTCGGGTAGAAGGTCATCGTGCCTAAACTATCATAGCAGTGTTTGATTTTGTAGCTAATCCATAGGATTAGATTGTATAACAAACCTCCGGATTTTATCTATTAAAAGATATTTCCCAAACAGTTGTGTTATTTCGATTCAGTATTTTTGATCTCATATCCACATCAAAATCGAAATATTTTTTAAATAACGTATTCAACCCCCCTTCTACGTTATTTCGGACCTAACAATTGGTATCAGAGCCACTCTGTTATTATACAACAGTTAAGATCCAAAAAGCTATACAATCATGACAGAGAAAACACAACTCCAACAACAAGCAGATATGAATCAATCAGAGTTCCAATACTCAGGGCATCAGAATATCCCATATGGAAGGTGAAGATGGAAATGTTTCTGGAGGCTACAGATCCAGAGTACTTAGACAGAATCCATGATGGTCCACATAAGCCGACCAAATTGTGTGTTGCATTTGAAAAAGAGCAACAGGAAACGATTCAAAGGAGAAGAAAGACTACACTCCTGAAGATATCTCCTCTATTAGCAAGGATGCCAAGGTAAGGCATTTGTTACATAGCGCTCTTGACAATGTTATGTCTAACACGGTCATTGGATGCAAAACTGCTAAGGAAATTTGGGATGCTTTGGAAGTCAGATGTCAAGGAACCAAAGCCATCAAGAAGAACAGGAGAACAATACTCACACAAGAGTACGAGCACTTTGACTCGAAGTCTGATGAGTCATTAACAAATCTACATGATAGATTCCTGAAATTGCTGAATGATTTGTCACTGGTAGATAAGGAGTATGATCTTGAAGACTCCAATATGAAATTCTTGTTGGCTCTTCCTGAGAAGTGGGATTTAAAGGCCACTACCATCAGAAACAATTATGATCTGGAAGACATGTCTCTTGATGAAATCTATGGAATGCTCAAGATTCATGAGCTTGAGATGGAACAAAGAAGCAAGAGGCATGGAGGCAAGCCCAAGTCAATTGCTCTTAAAGCTGAGGAGAAAGCTTCCAAAGAAGTTGCTATGAAAAAGAGTCAATCTAATGGAAAAGCTCTTATTACAAAGTCTGATACTCAGTCATCAAACTCTGATGATGACTCAAACTCTAACAATCTCATAGACCCTGATGATGATGGCAGTGATGCTGAGATGATACAACTTGCAGCCCTAATGGTAAAAAGCTTCAAGAAGATGGCTTACAAGAACTTCAGGAAGGGAAAGAATTTCATACGAAGAGATTCAAATTCCGAAAAGAAGAATTTCAGAAAAACTGAGGAAAAGGAAGGCATGTCTGGGAAAGTGAACATGTTAGGTCGAATACACAATAAACAATTAAATACTGTATGAGTAACTTAACAAGAACACACTGTTTAACAATTAAAAACTGTTTGGAATTAATAATTCCTCTCTCAGTGATGTAAATATCACAGAGAGCTGCTTAGGTTACAATCAAAAGATTTTTCAAATGTTCGACTACCCTTCTAGGGTTAACCTAACTGTATTTATAGAACATACAGCTTCGTACAATCAGTAACTGATTCTCCTAAAATCAAGCTATACAATTGATATCAATCACGATTGCTCCAGTCTTCCAAGTCAACTCAATCTCTTTGACAGCTTTCCAATCTTCAAAGATACTGCTTCCATATTTATCTTGAATCAATCTTCAAACACTGTTGACTCTTCAGACAATACCGCTACAGAGTTTAACAACCTCTGTTGCGCTTCCAGTCAGTGTTTAACTAAACTCTGACTGCTTCCAGCTAAACTCTGTTTTCTGACTTTAGCTTCCAAACACTGTTTTCATCAATCATTTCTAACAATCTCCCCCAACTTGTCCATTATCAAAATGTACAAGTTTACAGTAAATGATGATGTCAAAACAAATACAAAGTTTTACAGTGTTTAACATACAAACAGAGTTTAAGCTATTACTTAACAAATTCTACAGAAAATAAGAAAATTCTTACAGACTTTAATTTCTAATCTCTTGCAGATCAGGCATTGTTCTGAGATAGTCTATAAGCAACCTTCTTTCAGCATTTTCAAGCTCTATCTGCATAGCTTCCTTGATTTCTCTCAACTGAGGATCATTCTCATCAGTTTGATAGATAGCAGCTCTAAGATCGTAGATTTTGTTTCTTCTCATTTCATTTCCCAGCCTTATGTATTTCACTTCCTCAGATTTCACATTAAAATCTAGAACAGTGATTCCAAGATCAGTCTTCAGTTTTGTAGTTCCCTTCTCCATTTCAATCAGATTGCCATTCCAATCTCTGTATTTAGGAACATACTTGCTGTTGAATTTCATTTGCCTTCTTGCAAGGTTTTGAATCATTCTTTGTCTAAGCACATTTGCAACTGACTGAGCTCTTTGATTTCTCACTCTGAAAATATACAAAACATATTCAAGTTCCTCCCAGTATTTTAATTCGATATCCTTTTCAGAGACTTTAAATACTGTTCCATCAGCCATGAAATATAGCAAGAAATCCTTCTCTAGACTCTTCTGATGTACAAGCTGTACTGACTCCAGTTTGTCTAAACTTTCTTGAGTGACACCACGACCTGGAGCAGACAATGAAGAAGGATCTCTAGGACCAACATATTGCCTTTTATCTCTGTGTGAGCCTATGCCTTCTTTGTTGTATCCCACTTTACCAGATAAAGCTCTACCATCAGTAAAATCCATTGGAATTGTAGCTTCTAGTCTCGAATCATGAGGAGCACCTCTCTTAAATGTTGATTTCAACTGAGAAGACAATAATGGTGTGGTCACAACTTGTGCAGCAACAGAGGTTGTGTCTTCATTCTTCTTTACAACATGTGTATCAACAGAGGTTGTAACTATACTTTTCAGCTTTTGCTTAGCTTCTGCATCTGTTGGTTTTCTAAATACTTGCATTCTTTGATTTGTACCAACTGGTTCTTTGATTTGTATGCCTTTAAGAACAGGCTTTGCAGCTTTAGCAACTTTCACATTCTTCTTTGCTTTTTCAGACTTTAGAGCTTTCAAATGCTTTTCTTGTAAACTCTTCTCTTCTGCTTTAGCATCTTCTATTGTAACTCCTTCTGCATTCTCTTCCATGAAAAGCTTAACAGCTAACTCTTCATCAGTCTTTGGATTTGATGTTAATTCCAAACTCTTGGTCTTTGAAGTACCTTGAGTTTCAGTGTTTATTCCAACAGACTGTGATTTAAAAGATTTGCCAGATCTCAGAGTTTGCCTTTCAGAGTTTAATACCTTACTCTTTTCACTTGCCCCTCCATCTCCAGCATCATCCTTTTGAGTCAGAGTTTGAGAAACTTTGCATTTAGACTTAGCAACTCTCTCCCCCTTTTTGACATCATCAGGAATGAGTATTGATGTAATGAGCTCTAAAGAGTTAGCAATGGAATCCACCTTAGAAAACAAAGCAGTATGATTTTCTTCAACTTTTCCTAGCCTGGCAAAGAGAGTGTCTTGAACTTTAGACAGCTGAACAGCTTTTATTTTAGACTCTCTATCCATCTTCAATTCTCTTGACTGTATCTCAGTCTTTAAAGAAGCAATCTCTTGTTTTGTTTCAGCAAAATTGCCTTCCAGAGTCTTGACTTGCACCACAGTTGCCTTTAAACAGGATAAGATCTCTGGATTTGAAATTTGCTTTGCAGTTTGCTTAACAAACTCAGATGCTCTTCCTTTTGGAAAAATGCAATCTTGTTTATACCAATTTTCAGCAGATTTAGCAAGATGCTCTACTTCAACTGCATGAGATGGACAAGGCTGATCAAAAGTTTTATGCTTATTATCTGTTTGTGCTGGTGCACTCACAAAAGAATCAGAGTTTGCACTACTTTCAGATTTACTCTCAGCACTTGCATTTTTAACTTGAGCATCCTTTAAAGAATCACTGTGCTGAGCTGTGTCAGCCACAGTTTCTGTAACAACTTTTGCATTTTCTTCAATAGTATCCTCATGTTGCACAGGAACTGCAACAGAGTTTATATTTGTATCTTCAACAGGCATAGATTCAGAAATCACCTTAGTTGCCTGATCAACTTCATCACCTTTGTCTTGAATTGGAGAAGATACCAGCTCTGTATGTGATACTGCAGCTTCAGGAACATTTACTGCAGGCTCATCAGCTACACCAGGAGCTTCAACATGAACAATAGGTGAGATAGGATCAAGAATTGATTCAGGAACATCATTCACTGGTGAAAAACCATCTCTGTGATCCTCTTCTACAGGCATTTTATCCTCTGTAGGTATTTCATCATTAACATTATCCTCTGCAGGCATTTCAACCTCTGCAGGTATAGAAACATTTTCTTCATCCTCAACAGTAGGTGTTTGCTGTGAAATCACCTCTGGAGCTTCAACAACATTCTCTTCATCTGAATCAGAAAGAACTAATCTCCTCTTCTTGATTGGAGGCACTACAACCTCCTCTTCATCTTCACTTGAGCTCTCTCTAGGTGGTGAAAAGGAAGGTCTGTTTGCATGTTGCTTCACTCTTCTAGTATAAACAGCTCCAGGTAATGTCTGTTTAGCCTTTGAGTGTTTAGTGTTTAGGGCGGTGTGTTTCTTTCTCTTTGGCTTGGTTGTGGCTGTTTCAGTAGGTGCTGGCTCAGGGTTTAAGGTTTCAGTATTTAAGGTTTCAGTGTTTAATGTTTCAGTGTTTAATGTTTCAGTGTTTGAGAGTTCAGTGTTTAAGAGTGGAGAGTTTATTGGTGAAGAGTTTAAGGTTTCTGGCTGTGGTTGATGAGATGTAGTAGGTACAGTGGGTGTGGGTGTTGTAGATGTTGGATCAGAGTTTATGGTGTCTAAAGGTTCAGACATTTGTTGTGGTGATTGAGGGTCTTGTGGTTGGTTTACATAGTTCTGTAAGGCTAAAGGCATAAACATCTCAGGTATTTGCTGTTTAGTGACATCTTTGTTTGTCAAATCAGAAAACATTCTTTTAGCAACTTGAAAAGGCTGAATCACATCAGCTTCAACAATTGGAATGTTAGGCACACAAGCAGTGAATAATATTTGACAAAAACGAGCAAAATAGACAGTAGTAGATTATAAGGATCAACAATTGAAGACTCAGATTTGCTTTTGAAGGAGACTTTTCTCTGTTTAGCCTTTTGACAAGAATCACACAGTCCTTCTACATTCAACAAGGACTTTGGTAGACCTCTTACAAGATCATTCTTGATTAGCTCATTGATGTTGTTCAGGTTCAAATGAGAGAGTTTCTTGTGCCATTTCCAACTCTCTTCATTGGACATCCTTGTAGACAGACACACTGCTTTGCCATCAGTGTTTGTTGACAATTTGATTTCATAGATGTTATTGTGTCTGTTTCCAACTAGAGCAACTTTCCCTGTAGATTTACTGATCACTTGACAATATTCAGGCTGAAAATCCACATGATATCCTCTGTCACAGATTTGACTCACAGATAGCAGATCATGCTTGAGTCCTGGAACCAGAGCTACATTTGTGATGATGACATTTCCAAGATTAATATTGCCATATCCCAGTGTATGTCCTATGTTGCCATCTCCATAGGAAACTTCTGGGCCAGCCTTCTCCTCAAACTCTGATAGCAGGGCTTTATTTCCTGTCATGTGTCCTGAACATCCACTGTCCACAACTAGGGTACTAACCCTGGTGCCCTGCAATCACAAACAATCACTGATTATTAGTTTTAAGGATCCAGACTTGCTTGGATCCTTTGGCTTTCTTAATTCTGTTAGCTTTTGCAGCGGAATTTTCATTAACAGAGTTTAAGCTAACTTTTTCAGAGTTTACATTTGCAGAGTTTACTTTAACCCATTTCAAATTTGGCTTGGGTTCATAGTAATTATAGTAAATAGCATGATAATCTCTGCAAGTGTAAATAGAATGCCAAGTACTTCCACAGTGTTTGCATAAAGTCTGTGGTCTAGTTCTCACATAATCACTCTTTACTGCAGTTTTAGAGGGCAAAGAATTAATGTTCTTATTCTTACTGCAGAAACTAGCAAGGTGATTAGTGCTACCACAATTAAAACATGTTTTTCTAGGAGCTAATGAAGCAAGCATTGGCTTAATTCCTGATGTGATGCCTACTTTTCCATTTTTGTTTTTCTTGGGCAATCTCTGTTTGTTGACAGATTTTACCTCCTTAAGCTTATGCTTGAGTTGTTTATCTGTCATTAAACCAATGTTAGCCTCTTTAACAAAAGTTTTAGCATATGATTCTTTAACAGCCTTTTTCTGTGCTTCAGTCTTAGGTCCACCTGTTCCCATGACATTACCCTCAGATGAACAATGTGGTCTAACCTTTACCTGATTTTCAAATCTAAGTTCATCTCCTACAGAGTAACCTAGACCTACTGTATCTGACTGAAACACTTCTTGAGTGTCTTTACCAGAGTGTGTCCAAGTTTTAATGATGTGTTTAGTATCCTCCAATTCAGATTCTAGTTGCTTATACTTACCTAGTAACTCCTGTTCAATAAACACTGCATCATCTCTCTCTTTTTGAATTTTATTCATGTTCTCTAGCTGTTCCTCAACAAGTTTATTTCTTTCTTTGAGTTGAGAACACTCAGACTTTATCCTCTCATTTTCTAAAGTCTGATCCCTATAACTGATATGCAATGCTTTAAGATAAATTCTCAATTCAGTTATATTATCAGTGTTATAAGCATAGGTAGTTGGAGGTACCTTGAGATCATCATTTTCAGTCTGAGTAGTAGCCATGAGAGCATAGTTGACTTCCTCATCTGAATCTGAAGTGTCTGCCCAATCTCTGCCTTTGGTGTAGAGTGCCTTTTCAGTTTTACCCTTCTTGCACTCAGGAGCATAGTGACCCATCTCCTTACACTTGTAGCATTGAATTTCAGACTTATCTTTCTTACCAGATTTGAAGTCCTTTCCCTCAGCTTTCTTGAAATTCTTCTTGTCAGACTTTGAGTAGTCCCTGGAGAATCTCTTTCCCTTCTTGAAGTTCTTGTATCCCATCTTCTTGAAGGTCTTTACCATCAATGCAGCCATTTGCATCATCTCCTCATCATCTTCAGAATCAGATGATTCATCTGTGTTTGAGTCAACATCAGTGTTTGATGACTCATTCTCTGAATGTATGACTAAGGCTTTCCCTTTTGCCTTTCTCCTTGATGCCTCCTTCTTTGATGGTTTCTCCTCAACCTTAAGTGCAACAGACTTTGACTTTCTACTTGATCTTTTATTTCTCTGCTCCAATTCCAATTCATGGGTTTTGAGCAGTCCATAAATTTCATCAATCTCTGTTTCACCAAGTTCATAGTTATCTCTTATAGTGGTTGTTTTCACATCCCACTTTTCAGGTAGAGAAAGAAGAAACTTGAGATTTGAGTCTTCTAAATCATACTCTTTGTTAACCAATGACAAATCATTGAGCAGTTTACAGAATCTGTCAAATGTTTCTGTCATGGTTTCTTCAGACTTTGCCTCAAAGTGCTCATACTCCTGAGTGAGTATGTTTCTTCTGTTTTTCTTGATTGCAGGAGTTCCTTGACACCTAACCTCAAGTGCATCCCATATTTCCTTTGCAGTGGTGCAGTTAATCACTTTATTAGACATAACATTGTCTAATGCACTGTGAAGTAAATGTCTTACTTTTGCATCCTTTGCAATAGATGAAAGATCCTCAGCAGTTAGATCTTTCTTTTCCTTTGGAATGACCTTTGATTCCTCACCAGCAGCAGCAGCAGATAATTTTGTTGGTTTGTGAGGACCTTCATAAATTCTATCAAGGTATTCTGGATCTGTAGCCTCCAGAAACATGGTCATTTTCACCTTCCAAATTGCATACTCTGATGGCCTAAGTATAGGAACCCTTATTGTTTCATACCTACTAACAGTAGTAGGGGCTTTCTCAGTTGGTGGAGGTATCTCTGCCATTGATTACTATTGTGTTTGGATCTTTAACTGTAATAAAGTAACAGATTAGGCTCTGATACCACTTGTTAGGTCGAATACACAATAAACAATCAAATACTGTATGAGTAACTTAACAAGAACACACTGTTTAACAATTAAAAACTGTTTGGAATTAATAATTCCTCTCTCAGTGATGTAAATATCACAGAGAGCTGCTTAGGTTACAATCAAAAGATTTTTCAAATGTTCGACTACCCTTCTAGGGTTAACCTAACTGTATTTATAGAACATACAGCTTCGTACAATCAGTAACTGATTCTCCTAAAATCAAGCTATACAATTGATATCAATCACGATTGCTCCAGTCTTCCAAGTCAACTCAATCTCTTTGACAGCTTTCCAATCTTCAAAGATACTGCTTCCATATTTATCTTGAATCAATCTTCAAACACTGTTGACTCTTCAGACAATGCCGCTACAGAGTTTAACAACCTCTGTTGCGCTTCCAGTCAGTGTTTAACTAAACTCTGACTGCTTCCAGCTAAACTCTGTTTTCTGACTTTAGCTTCCAAACACTGTTTTCATCAATCATTTCTAACAGGACAAGTCCAAGATCAGATGTTATAATTGTGGTGATAAAGGACATTTTGCACCTGAGTGCAAGAAAGCCAAGCTTTCAACAAACTCTGAAGGCTCTGCAATTTGTCTACTGAGCAGAGCATCAATTGAAGAAAGCTGGAACTGGCACAAGAGACTTTCTCATTTGAATTTCAATAGCATTAATGAGCTAGTGAAGAAAGATCTTGTGAGAGAATTGCCCAAATCAGTTTTTACTCCAGATGGCCTATGTGACTCATGTTAGAAAGCAAAACAAAGGAAAACTTCATTCAAAAGTAAGACTGAATCCTCAATTCTTGAGCCATATCACTTATTGCATGTTGATTTATTTGGTCCAGTAAATATAATGTCTAATGGAAAGAAAAAATATGCTTTGGTTATTGTTGATGAATACACCAGATATACATGGGTGTATTTCATGCACAAGAAAGAAGAAACTGCATCAATCTTAATAGAGCATGTCAGACAACTGGACAAAGGATCTAAGCATACAGTGAAAATCATAAGGAGTGATAATGGCACTGAGTTCAAGAATGTAGCCATGGAAGAGTTTTATAAAGAAAAGGGAATAAAGCAAGAATTCTCTGCACCTGGAACTCCACAACAAAATGGAGTAGTAGAGAGAAAGAACAGGACTCTCATAGAAGCTGCAAGGACCATGCTTGATGAAGCAAAGCTGCCAACTTACTTCTGGGCTGAAGCTGTGCAAGCTGCTTGTTTCACACAGAATGCTACACTCATAAACAAGCATGGTAAAACACCATATGAGATGGTGAAAAATAAGAAGCCGGACCTGAAGTACTTTCATGTGTTTGGATGTAAGTGTTTTGTTCTTAAGACTCATCCAGAACAGCTTTCCAAATTTGATTTAAAAGCTGATGAAGGAATCTTTGTTGGATACCCACTATCCACAAAAGCATTCAGAGTCTACAATCTGAGAACAAGTGGTCATGGAATCTATCCATGTGTCTTTTAATGATAAGAAGATAACCGGACTTGAAGATTTTGATGAACATGACCAGCTGAGATTTGAGAATGAAGAATAAATGTTGATCTACAAGATTCTGATACTCTTTCAGACAATATTGTTCAATCTATACAAGTAGATCAGGCAGCACATGTTGAAGAAACATCAAAGAATGCATCTAATGCTAATGATTCATCAAACTCTGAAAGCAACAGCTCAGGGGGAGCAAACAATGATTTTGGATCTACTAGTCACCACACTCAACACAATTATGAACTTGGGGAATCATCAAGATCAAATCTGCCAAGATAAAGGGTATGGAGTAGAGCGCATCCCTTTGAACAAATCATTGGTGAACTGGACACGGGTGTACAGACTAGAAGAGCAACACAGAATGAATGCAATTTCGCAGGATTTTTATCTCAAATTGAACCTAAAAAGGTTAATGAAGCTCTTGATGATCCAGATTGGGTAATTGCAATGCAGGAAAAACTCAATCAGTTCGAAAGGCAGAAATTTTGGAAGCTGGTGCCAAGACCAAAAGATAAATCTGTAATTGGCACTAGATGGGTATTTAGAAATAAACTGGATGAAAATGGTATTGTTACGAGGAACAAGGCTCGATTGGTAGCAAAGGGTTACTCTCAAGAAGGGGGAATTGATTATGATAAATCTATGCTCCAGTTGCAAGGCTTGAAGCAATCAGGATGTTCTTAGCATTGGCTGCACAATCCAACTTTAAGGTTTTTCAGATGGATATGAAGAGTGCATTTTTGAACGGAGATCTAGAAGAAGAAGTCTATGTTGAACAACCCCCTGGGTTCGAAGACAAGGAATTTGAAGGTTTGTGTACTTTCTCTTCAAAGCTCTCTATGGTCTCAAGCAAACCCCTCGAACATGGTATGATACTCTCTCCAAGTTCTTACTTGAAAATGGTTTACAAGAGGTATCATCGACAAAACTCTCTTTCAAAAAAAGCATAAAAATGATATTATTTTGGTGCTAGCATATGTGGATGATATAATATTTGGTTCTACTAATGATTTGTTATGCAAGAGATTTGCTAAGCTAATGTAGAGTAGGTACGAGATGAGCATGATGGGTGAGTTGTCCTTCTTCCTTGGACTTCAAGTTGTTCGGAAGCCTGATGGTATTTTCATCTGCCAATCACAATACATAAAGGATCTTCTGAAGAAGTATGGGATGGAAGAAGCAGCTACGGCCAAAACCCCAATGCCAACTGCTGTCAAGCTTGATCAAGACAAATCTGGTAAGTCAGTTGAAATCATGAAGTATCGAGGTATGATCGGCTCTCTCTTGTACTTAACTGCTAGTAGACCAGATATTATGTTCGCAACTTGTCTATGTGCTAGATTCCAGGCTAACCCTAAAGAGTCACATCTTATAGCTGTTAAACGTATTTTCAGATACCTTAAGGGAACCCCCAATCTTGGGATTTGGTACCCTAAAGGAACAGGTTTTGACCTAATTGGCTATACAGATTCTGACTTCGCAGGTTGTAAGATTGATCGGAAAAGTACTTCTGGAAGCTGTCAGTTTCTAGGAAAAAGGTTGGTATCTTGGTACAGCAAGAAGCAACACTCAGTATCTACCTCGACAGCCGAAGCAGAATACATTGCGGCAGGTAGTTGTTGTGCTCAGATCCTGTGGATGAGGAATCAACTTCAGGACTATGGACTCATATTGGACAAAATTCCAATTCTATGCGACAACACGAGTGCCATTGCCATTGCCAACAATCCAGTTCAACATACCAGGACTAAGCACATTGATATCAGGTATCATTTCTTACGAGAGCATGTCATGAATGGAACTGTGGTATTATATTTTGTTCCCACAGATCAACAAATTGCAGACATCTTTACTAAACCACTGGATGAATCCACTTTCTCCAGGTTAGTTGGTGAACTTGGGATGTTGAATCTGTCTAATTAATTTTGGATAATCAATAATTGCAATTTGTTATAAGTTCACATGTATTTTAAATGTCCATATGTTTAGAACTTGTGAATTTATTTGCATCAAGTCTTCATATTATAGTTATCTCTATATTAATTACCATGCTTATAAATGCTATATTTTATGGTAATTAGTTAGTAAATAATTGTGTTAATTGTAGCATAATTTAATAAATATTTTATTGACATATATCAATTAATGATATTTTGTTAATTTTATGTCTACTTAATTGTGAGTTTATCTGATTATTGTGGATTATTTCTTGATTCACTGCGTGATTATTTTTAAATCCATAATAAATAAAAGTATTAAATATGTGTATATGTGTATAGACTGATAGGTCTTGGTGATAAGATGTTTTTCGGCCGACAGGTTTCGGCGATAAGATGTTTTTTCGGCTAATTAGGGTGTTAGGTGAGAAATTATTGAACGATGTTAGTTTTTCAAACATAACCTATCACTATTACACCTAACCCACTAAACCTTGAAACCTTATAAATGATGAGTTTTTGTTTGTGTTTAACATCATCATTTTTCAGATATACAGAGCATTTACACACAATTGCTGAATATTTCGAGCTTTGATCAAAAATATCTCTCAATCTAGCTGGTGGTTTTTAGATCGGATTTCATATTCTTGCTTTATACATCATCCTTTATAAAAACTAACCCTTGTTTTTTAGTTTCCTCAAAGTTTTGAAAATGGCATTGCAGGGAAGATTTTTAATTGCTAAAGTTAATCCTGTTTCCATTCAGCAAATCGAAACCATTCAAGATGAGCAATTTCGGGCTTGGACACAATTTCTGAATGAACATTCATTAATTCGCTATGCTTTAGTTACACAAGTGTAGCTTAACCATGATGTATTTCGTGAACTATATTGCAGTGTAGTTAACACTTCTGGACATGACGAGTGTGCAATCACATATCGACTGTTTGGTAGGTCGATTAGGGTCACTTAACGAGATGTTAATCGAATACTGGTACTCTTTCTAGAATGTTTTTAACACAATATTGGAATTTCTTCTTTCACACTTTTAATCATGTTTTTCCTTAGATAGAACAAATCAAGATCGAATACCTGAATTTATTCAAAAAATAGGGTATGCGGTCGCCAATAATTTGAGGATTAATTTTGGAAAAGTAGTGCTTGGTCAAATCATTTTAAAGATGAAACACTTAGGAACAAGAGATGTTCAGATTCAAAATGTCAAATGTCTATATCCAAGGTTTCAACAGTTAATATTAAATGATTTTTTGAATGATGAAGACAGGGTATGCTTGGAAAATGGTCAGAAGGTGGAATGTTCTTCCATGAAGACGAATTTAATTAATTACATAAGCAAAAAGAAATATACGGATGTGCCTACAGTCCTAACTGAATATCTAAAGACTATCCCACTTCCGTTGTTACCAAGACCAGTGAGAGCAGGTATACGACAAGGTAATATTTCAATCCCTGCTATTCCAACCTCTGTATTCCTTATTGTGTCACAGGAAATACAGTTTCTACAGCCCCTAGTGGCCATCTTACCCGACCAAGAGCAGGAAATCCCACCGACTCTAAAACAGGTCGAAGAGCCCATTCTACAAATGCAAACACAAACACAACAAACTCCTACACCTCAATTGTCACTTAAACGACCAGTCATCCACATTATTGAGGGAGATAGTGCCTCAGCAGCACCACATAAGGAGTTAGTTACATCATCGGCTCTACCTCATTCTAAACGGAGTAAACCCAATGAACTTGAGGTAACGGCAACTGTTGGTGAAACAATTCTTTCTTATCCAATGAGTGCAAATGTAAATGAGGTTGAATTGACGGGAGCAACTATCTTGAGTTCCATTTCACGGAACATAAGAGTGGTTGATGATCTTTCTAAAGATCAAATGCCTTCGCAGGAATCCGAGGTAGAATTACCTACCTCAATAACTGCTAGTGAATCTTCCATTTTACGGAAAGATCCATCGGTAGGTGGTTCTTTCATGAACCAAGTGTCTTCACAGACATGCGAGGGAAACTTGGGTTTTGTGCCATTTAATCGATTCAAGTTTAACCTCCTAGAGGGAAAATCTCTGGATCTCTTTCGAGATTTACCACTCTTTACCAGTGGTCGGCAACTCGCTTCACGCGAAGACGGAAACTCACGAACTTTCATTGCACCATCCGTGACCTCTAAAATAGGGGCTAGGATGATTTCATTTGCAAGTACACATATCGGTGGAAGCTCTGGAGGAGAGTTGAGGGAAACACAAACAGAACATGTAAGTGTAACCCAAACCACTAAACCGAGTGAATATAGAGTGTTGAGTGAAACACCTGCAGAACGCACGAGTGAGCAACCTACTCAACCACATGCACCTGTAACCAGAAAGGAATACAACAGACTCCTTACACGGGTCCAAACAATGGAGAAAGAGTTGCAAAATATCTGTAAGACCATTGCAAAAATAAAAAATTTGCAACTTATTCAACATGCTGCATTCCATGTTCAATTAAGTTCCATGGCATCCCAGTTTAGTCATGCAATTCATTCCTTGGGGAAGACAACTTCGTCTAATTTACCAACTCCACATCCTACTACTCTGGAGGATAACCCAACTGAGGGGGAGAAGGTAGATGACCAAGAAAAATCTACTAGGCGTAAGGGCAAGGAAAAGGTTGTTGACACGGAATTAACTTTATTTTTGGGAAAGAAAAAGCTAATGGGAGTATCAGTGCTATGTGGAAAGAAAGCAAAGGCAAACTTGAAGATATGTTCAGTCTAAAGGAACAATTGTCTTGCACTTGGTTAATTTTAGAAATCTGGAAAATGTATATATATGATCCAGAATGCACTTTAATATTATTTATCTTTGAACTTTATTTTTTTTGTATCAGTTGAGTTATCCTCTAGGAATTTGCTTGTCAAACCCTAACAATCAAATAGGGGGAGATTGTAAAGCATAATGTAATGTAATATGTAATAGAGGACATATATAACTCAACTAGGATAAAAGATAAATAATATTAAATCTATACAGGGATCGTGTAATTTGAAGAACAGGCACCGACAAGGATCAAGTCGCTGAAAGAAGTTCATTAACATGATCAAGCCTTAGTGACAGAATAAGATGTACAGATGATTCAGTTGAAGGGCCAAAAGATTCCATGTATTTATATATAATTTGAAGATACTGCTGCAGGCTAATCAATTGGAATGCAACGAAGGTGTGAAGATCAAGATCAGTGCTAGTCACTTGTGAACCAGACCAGTGCACTAAGTGTCAGCACATACGAGAATGATCAACTCATTAATTCACAGAAAGAATTGCCAAAGCCTATTGACGATCAAGGACAGACATAATATCTCAAGGTATTGTCAAAAATTAATTTACTCTGAAAATTAAATAAATAACAGATTAATTATTTATAACAAAATAATTAAATTAATCTGGTACTTGAATTATTTTCTGAGATGAATTAAAACAGCAAAATAAACAGAAGAGAGAAAGAATAGTAATACTATGCGTGGTTACTATGCAAGATTACTATTTGGGGTTGGTGTAATAGTGCCCGGTTACTATTTGGGGGTTGTTGGAATAGTGCTCAGTTACTATTTGGGGGTTGTTGGAATAGTGTCAAATAGTGACTTTCTAAAACCTATAAATAGGCCTGTTGTATTTCATTTCAAAACACACCTCAACACACAACTTTCTCTTCTCTCTCTTATATCTTCTCTGTGTAAGCTGCTAGACAGTCCATCTAGTAGGAAAGCCGGCTTAGCCCGCTTTCAGGAAGTGTCGGGTAGAAGGTGCCTAAACTATCCTAGGAGTGTTTGATTTTGCAGCTGATCCATAGGATTAGATTGTGTAACAAACCTCCAGGTTTTATCTATTAAAAGATATTTACCAAACAGTTGTGTTACTTCGATTCAGTATTTTTGATCTCATATCCACATCAAAAATCGAAATATTTTTTAAATAACGTATTCAACCCCCCTTCTACGTTATTCCGGACCTAACAGTATATATTCTAACACCCCCTAAAACTCACGATGATGCAATAATGAGCATTGAGAGTTTATCAAACAAGAAACGGAAGCGCGAAACAAAGTGAGACTTTGTGAAAATATCAGCAATCTGAAGTGCAGAAGAAACATAAGGTAAGAGGATGGTACCCTGCTGCAAATGATGACGAGTAACACAATCTCTATATGTTTAATGCGCTCATGAAATACAGAATTAGAAGCAATATAGACTGCACTCTTATTATCACAATATAACGAAGTAGGACGAGTAAGCTTAACACCCAAATCTACAAGCAACCTACATAACCAAACAACCTCACATGTAATAACTCGAATTTCAGAGATTGATTCTATTATTATTTTAAGATTAATAATGATTTTCCTGAAATGAGGTGGAAATTTTTTTATTTTATTTTATTGTTCATTATTCCAGTTCAAGGAATTTCAAAAGTGGATTATTTAATTTTCTTCGGTTAAGTGGAATCGGGTTCTTTTTAAAAATTTTATTGACCGAGTAGATATCTCGAGTCAATAGTTTATTTGGGCAAAGGTTTAGTTTTCAAAGTCTGGATTTATGTAGTAAAGATTTTATTTTAAATTACAGAATAATTTAGAGGTTTAAAATCCTTGAAAGATGATTATTTTAATTATTTGAGGATTTACAAAAATTACTCGATTAATTTATAAATATCGAGAATTCGAGGTTTTACTAAAACATTAGTGTCTGTAGTATTTTTATAAAGCCCTGTAAATTGTGATTTATGAATCACAATTATTATTTTTATGATTTGTTTTTATAAATTATTAATATTTGTAAAATGCATATCAATTTAGAAAATTAAGATTTAATTCTATTTCTTTCTCCGAAAATCTTTAAAAATATTCTAGTATTTAATTATGCTGGAATAATTATTTTGACGGATAGGGATTTAAAACCCAAATTATTATATTATCCGATTGATATTTTGCGGGTTTAAATTAGAAGGGGGTTATAAAGTGAAAGGATATCTTCGATATATTATTTATTTTGGTATTTGTACAATTTAACATAAAATTTAATTACACTTAGTTATCCTCTCCACTAGGTCATTAATTTAATTGATTCCGTCAAAAGTCAAAAGTCAAATTCTAGCAATATCTATTTTTAATTATAAGAGATATTCCATTATTGCGAAAAATTAAATAATATTTTTATGGAATATATCTCTACACCAAGGCAATAAGATCAAAAAAGAAATATTGATATTTAATATTTTTTAGATCTCCATTGCAAAATTGATAAGGCGACAGGCTCGAACAAAGAATATTCGAGGATTAATATTCTTTAGAGAACTCGTGCTATATTTAAAAACGATCAGTTTTTATTCAAAAATATTTCGCCTTAGCACTCAAAATACTCTTATCCTCAAGAATATTAATATTCAGTGGTAGAATATTAATACTCATTTGTTATCTCGTGCCAGAAATATTTAAAGTAATTTTTCTCCCATATCTCAAATTTATTCTATTTTCGGAGAAAATTATTTTAAATACTCAAAAATATTTCCTACACTCTCAATATATTTTATATATTAGGAAATATATTCTAAGTATTTATTTTAGTCAAAACATTGGTCAAAAGATCTATCTATTTCACGGTAAGACCAATCGTATTTTATTTGGAACCGAAAGCTGATTTAATCGTATTAAATCCAAATAAAATACTTCCACTTGCTAGAATGACTTGAAACTTGAGATGGATCACTTAAATGTTATTTTCTATGCCTGGTAAAAGTTTCGTAATTTTCTGAGAATTTTGGTCCGGGCACGAAAATCGAGGCAGTGGGTCCACGGTTGACCATAATTGACTAAGTCAACGTTGACCATAGTTGACCAAAACTTCCAGAATTTCATTTTATGATATTCCTAAATGCTCCATAATTTTAGAATTATTTATTGGGAATTTTCGTATTAATCGGGTATTTAATTAACGAAATATGTTACGTATTTATTCGTTAATTGATACGAGTCCGATACATTAAATAGGAGTTCAAAACACAGCTGGGATATTTATATAGAATACCACCCCCACTTGCAAAGAAACACAAAACCACTCCCAACTAACACAAAACCACTTTCCACCTCATCAATCCAAGTGCTTTCAATCTCAACCACTCCTTTTTCCTTCAATCCTCACCCTTCCTTCCACCCAACTCCTCCTATAAATAAACCCCTTCCCCCAACCATTTTCTTCAAGCTAAAGAGCCAAATAATTGCTGGGAATTTAGAAGTGGAAGCTCTCTCAATATATCCAAACACTCTCTACACCCACTTCATCTCAAAAACCTTCTCTTTCTTATATATACTTAAATATATCCAAGGTTTTTGTTCCATCAAGCTTAGTTCCTTCAACCAAGCTCTCTCACACCTAGCAAGCTCCTCTACCACTACTATCCGGCCTCCCAAAGGGCTGCCCAAGTTCGACCATAAGCCAAAATCCGGCCGAACCTCCGGCGAATTTTTCCGGCGATCTCCAAAAAGTGGTAACTTTTAGCTTCAATATCCGAGTCTTAACCGACCATATTTATATACATATAAGAGCTCTATACCTTCATCTTATCTTCTTTATAAAGGTCTTATATCGGATCTCAAAACGAGACCATAAAAATCCGTACAAGGATTAATATTCGAACAACGATTCGAAATATTACATCACCTCAAAAAGAGGTTATATTTGACGACGGTCAAATTATTATATCGAGCTTGATTTAATTCCCTTCTATCACCTTAGTGTTCCGAGGGAAAAGAATCTATAAGCCACTTAACTAAAACTTTAATGCACTTTGGCCATTAATCTTTTATTATTGTGATATATATATAATTGTGCTAAAGCGTGATTTGTTTCCCTTCTATCACCTCTAGTGTTCCGAGGGAAATAAGTTGTTAAGCTTCTATTTATATATTTTCCGCACTTTTTACTCTCGTCCTCACACTTGTGAGTGATTTTACCTTCCGCTCTTTTTTACTCTCGTCCTCACACTTGTGAGTGATTTTATTTTCCGCACCTTTTTTTACTCGTCCTCACACTTGTGAGTGATTTTACTTTTCGCACTAATTTAACGCATAATAGCGGCCCTCGGTTTATCCTATAGATAAAACGAGCTACTTTTCTGCACGTGTGTGTTATATTTGTGTGTGGTGTTTATTTGGCCTAATTAATATTAAAGTGCAAATTGTTAAAGTAAAATTGTAACACTCTCGTTTAAATATATACGAATAGTCTAAACCAAGACTATATCGAACGAGAAGTTATTTATCAAAGATCCTTAAAGCTATAAAGCGTTTACAAGGACTTGATTTATACATTACTTCGAAAATAGACGTATTTTCAATAAAGAAGTAATTATAAGAATACTTCGATCTTTACAAAAAGACGAACCAAAGTATACGATTATAAATCTTATAAGCCTACGAGCTTAAAGGTCGTAATCAACATTTACAAACTCCGAGATATATTTAAATCTCACTATACGGAGTATTGTATCAAAAGTATTCTTCGATCTACAAGTCATATCGAATAAAAGAATACAATTAAAGTCATAAGCATATAAAAGCTTATTGAACTTATTATAATTAATATTCGTGTAAGAATATTATATTCATCCTAGGACATATTAAGTCCAAAACCTCTCTATATTACGGTTTGTTTTCGTAGATATTGTTTTCTAAGTTTTGCAGTGAGGTGAAGCTGGAGTGAGGTGATTCTCGTTCTAAGACCCAAGTCCTAGGCACTAGCGGGGAGTTAGTGGCCTTTGCACCGTGAAGAAGAGGAAAGACCCAAGACCTTTCATCTAAGATCCAAGACCGGCAAAAGCGAGGAATTCAAAGACTACACCAAGGGTTCTACATCAACTTTGAAGAAGTAGCAGGGAGTTGCTGTCTAAGATAAGTTGTGTAGGTTTCACAACGACTTTGAGGGAGTAACGGGGAGTTACGGTCCAAGACAAGTCTTGTGGGTATTACATTTATTTTGAGGTAGTAGCGGGTAGTTACGTATCAAGATAAATATTTGTAAGGTTGTGTAAGGCTTCTCCGCCTACTATAAAGGAGTCTCTTTATAGTGGAAGAAATCTCGAGTCCGGAGAGGAGCTCGGGGACTGGAGTAGGGGTGAGCGAATCCATTAGGGGTTGCGCCATCGCGAACCAGGATAAAATCTCCTGTGTGGTATTTTCTTTCCTTGTCTTTTATTTCTGCACTTATAAACTGCATAAACGACTCGGTAAAGTTTTAAAAAGGGAAAATTATTTTAAAACGCCATAATAATTTTTAAATTGGTAATTAAGCTATTCAACCCCCCCTTCTAGCTTAATATAGCCCTCTTACGGGACCTAAGAATTGGCATCAGAGCGGTACTTTTTAACGTGCTTGTTGAGTGATTTGCAGATTTACAGGCACATCAAAAAGTGATCCTACATGGCGTATCTAAATACCATCGGTTGCGGTGAAGGCCTATCTAGCTCTCGCCCTCCTCTATTTGATGGCACCAACTTTGCAACATGGAAAACGAGATTTCGCATCTATGCTAGATCTCAAGGAGTCAAAGTGTGGATGGCCATAGAAGACGGAGTTGTTATTCCTACCGAAACAGTTGACGGTGTCATTGTTGAAAAGAAGGTTAGTGAATACACTCTCGCCGAGGAAAATATGATGAATATAGCCGCTAAAGCGGAAATGGTTCTCACAAGTGCACTTGCAGAAAAAAAATATAAAAGAGTGAATAATTGCAAGTCCGCACAAGAAATGTGGAACAAATTAGTGGTTACCTACGAAGGAACCGTTGATATAAAAGATTCTCGAATGGATACTTTAATCCACGAATACGAGAACTTTAAACTCCAAGAGGGAGAAAATATCATCGACATGGAAACAAGATTTACTCGTATAATCGATGAATTATCTCAACTCGGAAAGAGTTATTCTCGAAATGAGAAGAACCGAAGAGTTCTTAAATCTTTACCTCCTAGTTGGAAGGTTAAAGTTACAACTATAAAAGAAATGCATAATCTAAATGATTATGACATTGATAGTTTATTCGGGAATCTTCGTGCATACGAAGAAGACAATATTCCGGATAAGGTCATTCCTAAAGTGGAAGACAAAAAGAAAAATATGGCTTTAAAAGCTATATTAATTGATGAAAATGAAAACGACGAGGAGTTGAACGAAGAACTCCAAGATCTCGATGAAAGCGAAATTGCTTTACTTACGAGACAACTTCGTCGTGTGCTACAAAGCAAAGCTCAAAGATACGGAAAAGGCTTCCTTAAATCAAATAATCAACAAAGAGTTTTTAACTCTAAAGGAAGACCTAATTACTCCCAAAATTGTAGTCCTAACTATAAGAGTAATTTTCCAACAACAAGCTATAATAAAGGCAAAGGCACTCAAAATACGAATGCCTATAATAATGCCAACAACAATAATAATCCTCCTTACACTCCTCCAAAATATAAGGAACAAAATCCGGAGGAAACATAAGAAGTGTGTTTCGAGTGTAAGCAACCGGGTCACTTCAAAAGAGAATGTCCAAAGCTTGCTAAAGGAAGAATTCTCGTGGCGGAAAACAGTTGGGATTTAAGTGAAGATGAAGAAGCTCCGGAAGCTAGTGAAGAAGTTGTCAACTTGTGCTTAATGGCTATCGGGGATGAAGCTACTTCAACGGGAGCCTCCACTTCTCATCAAGAGGTAAGTTCTAATCTCAATTACATCTCAAATAAATTGCAATTAGATGAATCTAATTTGAATCTAGTTGATATGAGTAAGTATGATTTAATTGAGCTTGTAGTAGGTATCAACAACAAATATAAGGATGTTGATAAGAGGTTCCATCTACTATGGTCCGAGAAAATGAAACTTGAAGAATTGTATCACAATCAAAGTAAAGAATTCACTCGGATGATGGATATACAAACTCAAAATGAGAATGAAATGACATTTTTAAATGATCAAAATCATCTCTTAAAAGTTGAAGTAAACAACTTCAAAGACATCGCTCTCAATCTTGAAGTGGAAAATGTAGCATTAGTACTTCAAGTAGAAGAGTTAGAAAATGAGAAGTTGCAACTAAATGACAACATTAGTAACCTTAATGTTGATCTTTTGAACTTAAAGATTCAAAACGAATCAATGGTTCGAAATAATGCAACATCTCAATCTCATGAAACCAATCTTGAAAAAGAGAATGAGCTATCAAAAATCTTTGAGTTAAAAGAAAAAGAATTACAAAAAGAAACTCAAAGATTAAAAGAAGAAAATTTCAAGCTCATATCTCAAGTTATGGATCAAGAAAGATTCTTTAACAACAAGATTAATGCCTTACAAAATGAAAAAGAAAATCTTGAAACGGTCGTTCAAAGATTTACTAAAGGCAATGAGATGTTAGATAAAATGGTACACTCAAAGGTCTCCTATAACCGTGAAGGTATAGGATATGATAGAAACGCTCCTCCTAGAGAAGTTGTTCAACCAAGAGTGCAACCTATAATGGCTCCTCCTAAACCACAAACTTTAAAATGTACTTATTGCAACAAAGATGGACATTCGGTCCTATATTGCAAATTCAAGAGTGGTGAATTCAAGGGGAAGCATGTATGGATTCGTAAAGGATCAAGACCATACAAGAAGGTTGAAAAACAAGTACCATTTAACAAGAATGCTTATAATGGTCAAATGCACCAAAGGTTTCAACAACCTAGAATGCATCAAAATAGAAACACAATGTATTATAACAATGCTAGTAGGTATGCATCTAGAAATCAACATGCTCCTAGTCGTAATTTCTATCCTCAGAATGCTCCCTACTTTGCAAATGCTAGAAATAATATGCATCGTGTTAACTCTAGATTTTATGAAAATGCTAGATACCCACAACATCATGTTAGACATTATGCACCTAGAAATATCTATATGCCTAACAATGATTATTCTATGTCTAGATTTTATCATGCAAAATCGAATATTATTTATAATGGACTAACCCCAGGACCCTCAAGACAAAAGGGTACCTATAAATATAATTGATCTATTTTGTAGGTGTGTCTTGCCGCTAAACAAGACATGTGGTACCTTGATAGTGGTTGTTCGAGACACATGACCGGTAATGAGTCACTATTGAACAACATTAAAAAGGTCACTGCGGGGAGTGTCACATTTGGAGATAGTAGTAAAGGGATCATTGTCGGCATCGGAGACATCGGGAATAGTCGCTTCAAGATTTCAAATGTACAACTAGTCACTGGACTAAAGTACAATCTTCTCTCGATAAGTCAACTTTGCGACAATGATTACAAGGTAATTTTCTACACTACTCATTGTTGTATTTTGGATAAAGATTGGAAATTGATTCTCACTTGCCCTCGAAACAAAAATGTCTACACATGTGACATGAGCAAGAATGAGAATGTATGCCTAATCACAACAAACGATGACCCTTGGTTATGGCATCGAAGATTAGGACATGCAAACATGAAGTTGATTAAAAATATATCAACTAAAGATCATGTTCGAGGCATACCAAAATTGAATTATCAAAAAGATCATACTTGTGAAGCTTGCGAAATAGGAAAACAAATTCGAGCATCTCACAAAGCTAAATTCATGGTATCAACCTCTAGACCTCTCGAGCTTTTACACATGGATCTTATTGGTCCAGTTCCAATACAAAGTCTCGGAGGTTGTTCATACACGTTAGTAATCGTTGATGATTATTCACGATTCACGTGGACAGAATTCCTCAAATCAAAAAGTGATGCTTTTGAATCTTTCTCTTCTCTATGTAAAAAGATTCAAAATCAACAAAATAGTACCATCGTCTATATTCGGACAGATCATGATAAAGAATTTGAGAATTCTAGTTTTACGAACTTTTGTGATGAAAATGGAATCATACATAATTTTTCCGCACCATACACTCCACAATCAAATGGAGTTGTAGAAAGGAAAAATAGAACATTACAAGAAATGGCAAGCACTATGCTTAATGAATATCGTCGACCTAAATATTTTTGGGCCGAAGCAATGTCAACTTCTTGTCATATTCTTAATCGGGTTTTGCTACGACCAATATCTCAAAAGACTCCTTACGAGCTTTATTTTGGCAAAACACCGAAGTTAAGTTACTTTCGAGTATTTGGTTGCAAATGCTTCATATTAAACTCGAAAGACTACCTTACTAAATTTGATCCTAAATCAAATGAAGGTATATTTCTTGGATACTCCACGAATAGCAAAGCCTATCGAGTATTCAATCTTAAAACACTTGTGGTGGAAGAATCTATGAATATTGCATTTGATGAAAGAAAACCACCATCAAAATATAAAGATCTTGTTGAAAATGATAAAGTTGAACAAGACGATGTAGAAAATATTATTCGACAATTCGAAAATATGGATCTTGGAACTCCCATCCCAAGAAATCCATTAGAATTAGCCGAAACGGAAGTAGAACTTCCAAAAGAAATTCCTATTATTAGAAGTCATCCACTAGATAATGTTCTTGGAGACTTAAATAAAGGAGTTCAAACGCGATCACAAGTACAAAACGTTGTGAATCATCTTAGTTTTCTATCTCAAATAGAACATAAGACCGCTAAAGAAGCTTTGTTAGACGAGGATTGGATCTCGGCTATGCAAGATGAATTATTACAATTCACTCGTAGCAAAGTTTGGGAACTTGTTCCAAAACCCAAAGATACTTCCATAATTGGAACCAAATGGGTATTTAGAAACAAGTTAGATGAAAATGGAACGGTTGTTAGAAATAAAGCGAGATTAGTCGCTCAAGGCTATACTCAAATGGAAGGAATAGACTTTGATGAAACTTATGCACCCGTAGCACGAATCGAATCAATTCGAATGCTATTAGCATACGCGTGTCATAAAGATTTCAAAGTATACCAAATGGATGTCAAATCGGCCTTCTTAAACGGGATATTAGAAGAAGAAGTTTATGTCAAACAACCTCCCGGTTTTGAAGATGCCACACATCCGGAGTATGTATACAAATTATACAAAGCTCTATACGGCTTGAAACAAGCTCCAAGAGCTTGGTATGAAAGGTTGAGCAAGTTCCTATTAGAAAATAACTTTAAAATGGGAACGGCCGATAAAACCTTATTTACAAGACAAGAAAAAGATGATATCTTGCTTGTACAAATATACGTAGATGACATCATCTTTGGTTCAACCAATGATGCACTA
Source organism: Kitagawia praeruptora (assembly GCA_037693485.1). Classification (NCBI taxonomy): domain Eukaryota; kingdom Viridiplantae; phylum Streptophyta; class Magnoliopsida; order Apiales; family Apiaceae; genus Kitagawia; species Kitagawia praeruptora. The sequence goes on from CM075345.1 coordinate 134,684,634, forward strand.
TGTAAAGAATTCTCTCAAAATATGAGCAAAGAATTCGAAATGAGTATGATGGGTGAATTAAATTTCTTTTTAGGATTGCAAATAAGGCAATCGGATGAAGGCATACATATTTCACAATCGAAATATTGTAAAGAAATGCTAAAGAAATTTGAAATGGAAAATTCAAAACCCATATCTACTCCCATGTCGACTTCTGATAAATTAACAGAAGATCCAAACGGAATACCCGTTGAAACCAAGAAATATCGAGGCATGATTGGTAGCTTGCTATATATTACCGCAAGTCGTCCCGATATTCAATATAGTGTTGGTAAGTGTGCTAGATTCCAAGTAGCACCAAAAGAATCTCACTTATCCGCGGTAAAACGGATATTGAGATATTTAAAAGGAACCACTGACGTAGGTCTTTGGTATCCAAAAGGAGTACCATTCGACTTAGTATGTTTTTCTGATTCGGACTATGCCAGGCATTTGGTCGACAGAAAAAGTACAAGTGGTACATGTCAGTTTTTGGGAGGATGCCTAGTATCTTGGTTTTCCAAGAAACAAAATTCGGTATCTATCTCCACTACGGAAGCGGAGTATATAGCGGCCGCAAAATGTTGTGCTCAAATATTATGGATGAAGAAAACATTAGCCGACTATAATACTAAATTTGATGTAATCTCAATCTTATGCGATAACACGAGTGCTATTGATCTTAGCAAAAATCCCGTGTTACATTCAAGATCTAAGCATATAGATGTGAGACATCATTTCTTACGTGATCATGTCAATAAAGGCGATATAAAAATGACTCATATAGAAACTGAGTACAATCTCGCAGACATATTCACGAAACCATTGAATTCCGAACGATTCACTAAACTCCGTTTGGATTTAGGAATGTTGGAAATTCCAAAATAATGGTTTATATTTATATTTCAATATTGTCAATAGTTATATATTCTTGTGAGAAAATTTATCATTATTTATAGTCATCTCACGAATTATACATCCTTCGGGATAACTATTTCTCTAAAAACTCAGATTCATCGATAATGATAACATATGAAACTTTATCGATCGGGTTTTATCGAGAACTATTCGAGTAAATATTTATCGGAATTAATTTCGGAAATATTTCTGAGATACTAAATAAATGACATTTATCTCAAATACAAAGAATCAACACATTAGTATTATTACTCATATTTTAGTACTAATATTTAATATATTATTATAATAATATATAATTATTATTATTAATTTTCAAAACTATTTTCGAAAATATAAATATATTACTTTCAGATTATTGGTGTATTTTGACCCAATCCATGAATTTTGGCCCAGCCCAACTCAGCTGACCCAGTCCAATTCACTAAAACCCTACGATCTGGACTGTTCGTTATAAGGATGATTCAATCTCGGCCATTTATTCAGAAAATATATATACTATCTATACACACAATTTTCATTTGTGTGTGTATACTGTTCAGCCGCAGAGCTCTCGTCTCTCTCACAAACCCTAATCTCTCTCTCTCTCGCCGCGTTTTCAAATCTCTCGATCTAAACCCTAATTTTCTTCTAAATTATAGTGTCTAAACACTAAATCGAGTCTATCTATCATTGTTTATATCGATTAATCCAAGAATCGATATGAATCGCAGCTGAGTTTGGTAAAATCAAAATGGTTTTGATAATCAGTCGTTATCGTCTCAATCGATCTCGATTCATGGCTCAAAACCAACAGATATACACATATACACACTATATACACACACTAAAGCACATCCTCTTCATTTTATTTTTCGATTTATTCAAAACCCTAATTCGTACTTTGAGGGTTTGTGCAGGAATGATGAAGGTAACACGATTTAGTGGCTTTACTATGATGAGAAGCCCCAAATCGAGCTTCGCAAGTGCTTAAATCGGTGAAATCGCCCTCGACTCAGTGAGTCGACTCAGAGAGTCAACTCGGTTCTTGACAAGTTATGGATCGGTAAGTTCCAAGATGACTACGAGGCCTTGGGCTCAGGTATTATTCATGGTTAAACTCAATAATCTACTATGTATGTGTGTACATCGACGTGTTCTTGATTTTTGTTTACATTACTTGATCTCTTGGGTGATTGATATGATGAAAAAGTTATGCGTATGAGATGTTAGAACTCCGAACTCTAAGAATCACGCTTGTATGATACTTGGTTGGATGGAGACATAAGGCTATACTACACTTTGTGATTCAAATTTGAGAAAATGATTTAATTAGTATATCTAATGTGTCAGTATGTGCTGGATTTGTATGAAGCCAACAAAGTATCTGGTTATTACTTGATTTAAAAAATTGATAAATCATAATATGTGACTCATGTCTACTGATGTGGAAAATAAACCAAGTTGATTGATATTTGATTAACAGTGTATTTGCAGTATAGATAAAATTGAATGATTCGAGTATATTGTGAATCACTTGGGTATGTTAGTTGACCTGGTCAATTGTTTGGTCTATTTGGCTATTGATATAAAGAATCAGATTAAAATGCATATGTTTGTTGATTAATCCCAATGTATGTGCTATATAATCTAGTTGGTGATAACAGTATGCTTGTACACTAATTGTCTATGACTTGACTGGTTAATTCGATCAGTGTGAACTGCTTATACTTGGTTTAGTATTCTTAAGTGGATTGTAACTACATACAGTCATACATACACTCACACACTTAGCCCTCACCCAAAGACTTGGCTGGGAATCCCTTAGAGAGGCCCAGTATCTGGACACTGGGGTGAAACGGCCACTTAGAAAATAGGACTCATACTTTGCATATATATACATGTATTTGTGGAATATAAATTGTATTGACTCTATGTAACTAAATGCATGCTTGTCTGTCCCAAAAATCTTGTCTGACTTGAGAAATGTGTTCTGTGCTTCTAAATTCTAGACAGTCTGTGTCTAAAGAGTCACTTTCAATCAATCATATGTGATAATATCACCTAGAGTCATAAAGATATTTTTATAAGGATAAAAGTTGTATATTGGCATTAATTGAAAAGGACATCCTCTGGACTTTAAAAGATATAAACTTTGTCTTTAGGAGGTACCTTTTTGTAGAGTCAGCCACTTGTCCCCCTTTTGTGCAATCTTTGAAAAGTCAACATTGTCATGCTTCCCTCATTTACTTCATTCTGTGAGTATATTGTAGTTGCATTGATATACATGCCTGACAATCTCTTATACACTTTTCTATCCATTCTTTTTCAAAGCTTCTCATATTAATTGAAACACTATTCCATGTACTATATTATCTAAGAATTTGTACTTCATTACATGAGTCTGTCTCCTGTGCATGCTGGCATCCGGATTTGAACTTAAAACCTCATGCATTGAGCCACAAAATAGGTGTCATCTGTCCTATAGTATCTTTGTTAAGTGCATACAAACTCATATTCTCATATCTATCCATGCAAGCTGTGAAATTCATTAAATGGAAACACTATAGAGTTTTCAAATTGCATCAGTTCTAAGTGGGATTTCATGAAAAACTGTGCATGTTTTGAGTCAATCCTTATATGTGCCATCTGCCTATATATATATTCAGGTATTCAAGCATTCACAAGCACACTCACCTGCACTATCATCATCCTATGGAATTTACACCATTACATCCTAACCCTAAAGCCAAAAATCTTACTCTCCTTTCTCTGTTTCCAACCATGAGTAAGAAAAATTTCAACCACTCTCTCTATGCTCCCTTCACACAATACTGTCATCCTGATAATTCCAAAGAACACTACCACAAGAAAATAAAACAAGAACCTTCACATCTAAATGAGTTTGCATACTTCTCACATGGAAGCAAACTTCCAGCTTTTAGAAACCCTAACCCTAACATTGCTTTTCAAGCCATGCCAAATTCTGAGAGATCTGTTAACTCCCACAAAGCAAGAACAAACATCAAACCCCCAAGCCCTACCCTAGTGAGACTTGCCAATACTGGTAAACTCAATAGGATGCTCAAAAATAACCAACCAGGAATGATGGTGTATGTTCCACAAGGTGGTGATGTTCACAGCATGTTCACTAGTGTCAAATGGGAAAATTTTGTGTTTTATAGGGGTCAAAACTACTACACTCATTTGATTGCTGAATTTTATGGTAACTTGGAAGTGCAACAAAGAGTTGATGGGGTCTTCTACTTGAGTTCTTTTGTGAATGGTAAAAACATCTATGTTGATCATAAAATGCTTAGCAAGTCTCTTAGGTTAGGAAATCATCATTCTGACCTTCCTTGTGTCAACATATTTGAAAAATTTGTCTTTGACCAAAGTGAATTTGAACTCTTTCTTGGTTTGTTTTGTGAGGAAGATGTCCCTCAAGGTCTTTGTGCTAGAGAATTTGCTGTCCATTTTAGACACTTCTTGCCTAGGTTTCAACAACTAGCCATAATCCTTAGGGAAAATGTCTTGCCAAAACCCAAACATGATAACTTCTTTGATTTTGTTGATCTAAAAGTCATGTTTAAGATAGTGTCCAATACCATAGACTTCAATGTCAATTATGTGTTTGTGCTCAACATGATAAATGCTTACAACACTGATTACATGCCATTTGGTTTGCTCTTAACCTCTATTTTTGAAATCCATTATGTGCATATGTCTAGGATGCATCTTAATAAAATGGAGTTTTGTGCTATAGATGGTCTTACTCAACCTAAACTTTCTCTTAAAAATTGTCAAACCAGTCACCCTAATAGGACAGTCATTCCCTCCCTTGCTCCTAAAAACGATGTCTATGCTATTCTTAGGGAAGAGGTTAATAAGCTAAGTTTGGAAATTGACATCCTTAAAGAGTCAAATTTTGAGCTTAATCTTAGGGTTGAGAACCTAGAGGGAAGAGTAAATAAAGGTAAGGGTAAGATGGTTGATAATATGGTTGTTGTCGAATCTGCCAAAGAAACTGAGACTAAACTGGTTGAAGAACTGTGTGCTGTTGGTAATGATGATGATATGGAAAATGTGTTTGCTGCCTTTCCTGATCTAGGTGAGGATCTTGGTGTTGTTTCTGCTGAACCTGTTCTGGTTAAATCTGCTACTTGATTACCTGTGCTGTGATACTATATGTTGTCTTTTGATGTTGTCTGATGTATCAGTATGCTATGTATCTGATATGTTGTTGTTGTTGCTTCACTCAAAGGGGATGTCTTTGAGTTAGAATAAAACTTCTGCAGGTAGTTCTTCATAATCAGTGAACCACACTGATTATCTTGGAACTTTTTGAATGTATATAGAACTTGCATTGACTAATTTATTATCTATGCACTTATCATATACATCTAAGGTTATCACTGACATGACATACATGCGAATTTATCCAATAATAAAATATTGCATGTTCCTAATTCCTCTCTTGAGATAGCTAGTTAAATCTGGTAAAAGAATATTGAACGAACTATATGCTCAATCGACTGATTCTTTTGCTATAAACTGTGGCTTGATCGTATGGTTCATTTGCAGATTTTGATTTAAAGAACTGACCACTATAAGCTCACAGCAGTCTTATATGGAATTACAATTCAAAGAAGAGTACAATATATGTAGTCAGTATGATTGTTTAGATTACATTGTAAAGATAAATACATACAGTTGTAAATCTGAATGATTTCTGATATTGATTGTACTAATTATATACCGAACATTTATCAAGATGCTGTACTAAACGTTCTTCAAAAACGTTATAGACTGAATATCACTTGATAAAGATTGAATGACTTATTATTGTATCTGAATTTAAATATTCAAGTATGAATCAAGATTGCCAAAGAACGAGCAACTTAGATCAACACAAGAATGATTCGAAAAGAATTTTCGAAAATAAACAAACGTTTCTAATAAAAAGAAACGAAGAAATAGAAAAGAAAGGGAAAGAACAAATCCCAATGGAAAGCACTATTTTTCGGTAATACACCGAATAAAAAAAATGGAGAGAAAATTTTTGTAATACTTCAAAATTACAAAAATAGAACATCTGCTACAAAAAGGGGAAGAGTTAAAGAAGATGCAAATGATATTGATTCAAAACGAATCATATTTCAAGGGGAAGTTACAAGGGGAAGAGAAAATTAACAAAAGCTTATAAAGGAGAAATAAGGGGAAAGTCATTCGGTATTACACCAATTCAATTGGTCTTAACCGGAATACTCAAAAAGGGGAAGAAGAAATTCCAAAGTTTTTTGGTTATATACCAAACAAAAAGGGGAAGAGAAAATTAGATCCCCTAATTTAAAATTTTCAAAATTTCTTATATGAATTATGCCTAACAATATTTATTCGTCTCATAAGTTGTTTTGCAGGAATCAATTAATGGAGAATAAGAGTTATCGCATGCTTCGAATCGAGTCTAAAATATTTTTTAAAATTCATGCATACACTAAGGGGAAGCACACACACGGGTAATTTTTTAAATTTTATGTTTTGTTTGGCAAATACCAAAAAGGGGAAGATTGAAAGGATATCTTCGATATATTATTTATTTTGGTATTTGTACAATTTAACATAAAATTTAGTTACACTTAGTTATCCTCTCCACTAGGTCATTAATTTAATTGATTCCGTCAAAAGTCAAAAGTCAAATTCTAGCAATATCTATTTTTAATTATAAGAGATATTCCATTATTGCGAAAAATTAAATAATATTTTTATGGAATATATCTCTACACCAAGGCAATAAGATCGAAAAAGAAATATTGATATTTAATATTTTTTAGATCTCCATTGCAAAATTGATAAGGCGACAGGCTCGAACAAAGAATATTCGAGGATTAATATTCTTTAGAGAACTCGTGCTATATTTAAAAACGATCAGTTTTTATTCAAAAATATTTCGCCTTAGCACTCAAAATACTCTTATCCTCAAGAATATTAATATTCAGTGGTAGAATATTAATACTCATTTGTTATCTCGTGCCAGAAATATTTAAAGTAATTTTTCTCCCATATCTCAAATTTATTCTATTTTCGGAGAAAATTATTTTAAATACTCAAAAATATTTCCTACACTCTCAATATATTTTATATATTAGGAAATATATTCTAAGTATTTATTTTAGTCAAAACATTGGTCAAAAGATCTATCTATTTCACGGTAAGACCAATCGTATTTTATTTGGAACCGAAAGCTGATTTAATCGTATTAAATCCAAATAAAATACTTCCACTTGCTAGAATGACTTGAAACTTGAGATGGATCACTTAAATGTTATTTTCTATGCATGGTAAAAGTTTCGTAATTTTCTGAGAATTTTGGTCCGGGCACGAAAATCGAGGCAGTGGGTCCACGGTTGACCATAATTGACTAAGTCAACGTTGACCATAGTTGACCAAAACTTCCAGAATTTCATTTTATGATATTCCTAAATGCTCCATAATTTTAGAATTATTTATTGGGAATTTTCGTATTAATCGGGTATTTAATTAACGAAATATGTTACGTATTTATTCGTTAATTGATACGAGTCCGATACATTAAATAGGAGTTCAAAACACAGCTGGGATATTTATATAGAATACCACCCCCACTTGCAAAGAAACACAAAACCACTCCCAACTAACACAAAACCACTTTCCACCTCATCAATCCAAGTGCTTTCAATCTCAACCACTCCTTTTTCCTTCAATCCTCACCCTTCCTTCCACCCAACTCCTCCTATAAATAAACCCCTTCCCCCAACCATTTTCTTCAAGCTAAAGAGCCAAATAATTGCTGGGAATTTAGAAGTGGAAGCTCTCTCAATATATCCAAACACTCTCTACACCCACTTCATCTCAAAAACCTTCTCTTTCTTATATATACTTAAATATATCCAAGGTTTTTGTTCCATCAAGCTTAGTTCCTTCAACCAAGCTCTCTCCCACCTAGCAAGCTCCTCTACCACTACTATCCGGCCTCCCGAAGGGCTGCCCAAGTTCGACCATAAGCCAAAATCCGGCCGAACCTCCGGCGAATTTTTCCGGCGAACTTTTTCCGGCGATCTCCAAAAAGTGGTAACTTTTAGCTTCAATATCCGAGTCTTAACCGACCATATTTATATACATATAAGAGCTCTATACCTTCATCTTATCTTCTTTATAAAGCTCTTATATCGGATCTCAAAACGAGACCATAAAAATCCGTACAAGGATTAATATTCGAACAACGATTCGAAATATTACATCACCTCAAAAAGAGGTTATATTTGACGACGGTCAAATTATTATATCGAGCTTGATTTAATTCCCTTCTATCACCTTAGTGTTCCGAGGGAAAAGAATCTATAAGCCACTTAACTAAAACTTTAATGCACTTTGGCCATTAATCTTTTATTATTGTTATATATATATAATTGTGCTAAAGCGTGATTTGTTTCCCTTCTATCACCTCTAGTGTTCCGAGGGAAATAAGTTGTTAAGCTTCTATTTATATATTTTCCGCATTTTTTACTCTCGTCCTCACACTTGTGAGTGATTTTACCTTCCGCTCTTTTTTACTCTCGTCCTCACACTTGTGAGTGATTTTATTTTCCGCACCTTTTTTTACTCGTCCTCACACTTGTGAGTGATTTTACTTTTCGCACTAATTTAACGCATAATAGCGGCCCTCGGTTTATCCTATAGATAAAACGAGCTACTTTTCTGCACGTGTGTGTTATATTTGTGTGTGGTGTTTATTTGGCCTAATTAATATTAAAGTGCAAATTGTTAAAGTAAAATTGTAACACTCTCGTTTAAATATATACGAATAGTCTAAACCAAGACTATATCGAACGAGAAGTTATTTATCAAAGATCCTTAAAGCTATAAAGCGTTTACAAGGACTTGATTTATACATTACTTCGAAAATAGACGTATTTTCAATAAAGAAGTAATTATAAGAATATTTCGATCTTTACAAAAAGACGAACCAAAGTATACGATTATAAATCTTATAAGCCTACGAGCTTAAAGGTCGTAATCAACATTTACAAACTCCGAGATATATTTAAATCTCACTATACGGAGTATTGTATCAAAAGTATTCTTCGATCTACAAGTCATATCGAATAAAAGAATACAATTAAAGTCATAAGCATATAAAAGCTTATTGAACTTATTATAATTAATATTCGTGTAAGAATATTATATTCATCCTAGGACATATTAAGTCCAAAACCTCTCTATATTACGGTTTGTTTTCGTAGATATTGTTTTCTAAGTTTTGCAGTGAGGTGAAGCTGGAGTGAGGTGATTCTCGTTCTAAGACCCAAGTCCTAGGCACTAGCGGGGAGTTAGTGGCCTTTGCACCGTGAAGAAGAGGAAAGACCCAAGACCTTTCATCTAAGATCCAAGACCGGCAAAAGCGAGGAATTCAAAGACTACACCAAGGGTTCTACATCAACTTTGAAGAAGTAGCGGGGAGTTGCTGTCTAAGATAAGTTGTGTAGGTTTCACAACGACTTTGAGGGAGTAACGGGGAGTTACGGTCCAAGACAAGTCTTGTGGGTATTACATTTATTTTGAGGTAGTAGCGGGTAGTTACGTATCAAGATAAATATTTGTAAGGTTGTGTAAGGCTTCTCCGCCTACTATAAAGGGTCTCTTTATAGTGGAAGAAATCTCGAGTCCGGAGAGGAGCTCGGGGACTGGAGTAGGGGTGAGCGAATCCATTAGGGGTTGCGCCATCGCGAACCAGGATAAAATCTCCTGTGTGGTATTTTCTTTCCTTGTCTTTTATTTTTGCACTTATAAACTGCATAAACGACTCGGTAAAGTTTTAAAAAGGGAAAATTATTTTAAAACGCCATAATAATTTTTAAATTGGTAATTAAGCTATTCAACCCCCCCTTCTAGCTTAATATAGCCCTCTTACGGGACCTAACATAAAGTAGTAGTAGTAGTAATATAAGTTTTGGGCCAAGCCCAATAGCTTAAAAAACAAGCACAATCGAGGGAAATAGAGACGGGGATAGAGAAAATCAATTTGGGGAAGAAAAAAAGGGGAAATAATTAGGGATTTGTGAGATTAAATTGGGGATTTTGTTGGGGGTTTGATTGAAGAAGGAGAAGAGAGGAGTGTGTGTGTATGTGTGTCATACGCGTGTGTGTATGTATATTAGTATTGTGTGTGCGAGAAGGAGGCGCGGCAGCGGGGAAGAAAGGAAGGCGACCGGCGGCGAAGCCGTGGTGGTGGCCGGCGGGTCGCGCGCGCAGGGGGGCGGAGGAGGAAGAGGCAGCAGCGCAGGCAGGAGGGGAGGAGGCTGTGATGATGATGGTGGTTTGTGCAGAGAGAGAGAGAGAGAGAGGTAGAGGGAGAAGCTTCTTGGAGGTATAATTCCTCATTTTACCTTTGTTTTTAATTTGTTAAAGTTGTTCTTGAGATAGTGTTTTGTTGGAGTATATTGATGAATTGCAAGTAATTGGAGTTGATGGATTAGTGTTAGAATTGATTAATAGTTGATTAAAATATGATTTTTTGGAGTTTAAATTGTGAGATTACTATTTTATTTTTCGTAATTTAATTCGGAGAGTATAATTGTTAATTATAATTGTTAAGATTAGATGTTGGCCCAATTATATGTTGGGGTCCTGTGATTGTTAATTGCTAATTGTGAATGTCAGATAATATGTGGAGTTCATATGAGTTTATTAGTTGTAATGGCTACCGGTAAATGATTATGTGCTAAATGTTATAAGTCGAGTTATAGTATTTGTTGGATATTATACTTGTCGAGTACTTGGTGGTAAACTATATGTGGTTAAGTGATTATCAGTATTGCATACGGGTTTAAGTTAGGTAAGTTAAATGATGGATATTGGTGGGTGTCGAAGTTGTCTGAATAATATATTGTTGTTTAAATTGTTAGATCATTTTCTTAATTGTTTAGTTGCCGCATGTCTGGGCGAATCATTTTCTTAATTGTTTAGTTGCCACATGTCTGGGCGGATCATTTTCTTAATTGTTTAGTTGCCGCAAGTCTGGGCGGGTACTTTTCTTACTTGTTTACTTTTATGTTGCTGCAAGTTGAGGCAGCTTTATTTTTTTGTAAAAACAGGGTTGAATTGTTTTTGATTGATATTGAGGGGATGTGACCCCGGGATAGTCCGATAAACAAATACCTCATGCCGAAATTTTCTGAAAATCCCCTGCGATTAAATATATTTAACTTATTTAATTTCAGTGGTCTAGAGGCATGGAGTGGATGTTAATTGTTTATGTGAATATGTGTTAAGTAAATTATTTCGAGGATTAATTGTTGTCTCGAGGATTAATCATGTTTTGATGATATATTAAATTGGTTTAAGTCTATTAAATGGATATAAGTGTGTTATGTGCATTAAGTGGTAATGGAGTAGTCAATTATAGGGAAGACACCTATAGTTTGACTTTATGTGACTTAGTGGTAATTCCGAGTGGTGTCTATCGAGATACGAGGTGGGACTGACACGTACTCGTAACAATTACAGTACCATTAGGACGTGATCAAGTGGAGCAACGTGTATCAAAAAGGAAGGATCGAGGCATCGTGTAAAGTTCATGGAACTGCTTGGGTGAAACGCCAAGGAGTTATTCGCGGTGTTCCGTTTGGTGCTAAGGACCAGAGGCAAGTTTATTTATACATACTCTATCGTTTAGAGTATATTTATTTTGAAATATATGAAATGTGTGGAATAAGACTTCAGACCATATTTGCAAGATTTCTTCTATCTTTATCTTGATAAATTGTTTACTTTTAAGTAAAATGGTTTGACTGGAAATATATGTGATATGGAGAGAGTGATATACTATAAGGAGTAAAGTGATATGGGAAGGAATGGTATCAGTTGTTAATTATGGTTATTTTTATGATATTATGGTATCAGTTGTTATCTAAAGTTATTTTATAATATTACAATTATGTGTAAATTGGGGATATTTGAGTTCTAAACTGTTTCAGACGTTATTAATAAATATTTTGTTATATAAGGGGACAAGGGTTGATATTTATAGATTTTCTTAAAAGGGGATTTATATGTAAAGTATTTTAGTTGGTGTACTTTAAAGGTATTGATATATGAATGGAAAAATGGAAGGGGTTATCTTGTAATGTATATTTTCGAAAACCCGGATAAAGTTTTTAGAAAGAATTTCGCAATAATTAACCTAATGGCAACATCACCAATAAACTAGTGTTTATTTAATTAGTAGATACCTCTGGAAGCATCTACTGATTAAATAAACCTTATTCGTCTAATTAAATTTATTTAAGTAGATGAATATTATTTTTAAAATGTTTTCTTACAATCGCTTTGTTCCGGAATAATAATAAAGATATTCCAATGGTTATAAATGAGACATTTTCGGTTAAAAATATCTGGAATGATATTGATAAATATTATTTTAATGGTTATTTAATTCAATGAATATTTATTATAATATTCATTTAAAAAGGGATTATTGAATAGTTATTCTTTAGATATTCTAAGTGTTCTAAGGGTGATTAAATATTGTTAAAAGGTTGTTTAAGGAATTTCATAGTGAAATGAATGTATGTCTTGAATTGATACACTGATGATATACATGTATAAATGTTTTCAAATGGTTATAATACAGATATGGAAATGAAAATGGAAATATAGAAATGTGAAATGTGAAATGGAAATGATATATGTGAATGGAAATGGAAACGGAAAATGGAAAATATGGAATGGTGTTTTATAAATGGAATAACGATTTGACAAAAAGGGGGATTGCAATAGCAAGCGTAAGAGGCTGTGTTCGGCACAGTCCAGCACTCAAAATTTTATTGCGGCCCAAGAGATGCCGAAGGGGGATGTAGCAGAGAGCCTTCCTCCAGGGATGATGACCAGGTTGGATCATTCCTTCTACTAGTAGTAAACAGAGAGCATGTACGATTAGGCGACTGATCATCGTCCTAACGTATCAGACGACAGCAGATATCCCCAAAGTATTTAAAGAAAGAATTGATAATGGTTACAGATTGACATACTGAAAAAGGAAAAATGGTATGAAATTATGGAATTATTTTTATGGTTGGAAGAGAAACTGATATTATATTATCAATAAGTAAGTGATTTCATATTGAATAACCAGCAAGTTTATGTTGGTGTATATTACTGCGCAAACAAGATGTGGCTATTTATGGTAATAATCTATTTAATTACCTTGTAACGACATCTTTTATATTATATTGGTATATTGTTCAGTTGATATTATTTTCAAACATTATACTTTCCCTATAGAATTTCGTGGTTATAAATGTTTCAAGAATGATATTAAGTATCAGTTGAATGTTGGAAACCCATGCACATGATGGGATATTTTGTTAAACTCTAGTAATAACTTGCTGAGCAATTCTTTCGCTCATACTTGTTTGTTTTCAAATATTAACTTTTCAGTGGAAGGTAGCTGACGAGGTTATCTGCATGGCTTAGATGAAGCGGGCAGTGTGCCCTTATGAAGATCGACGATATGATCTAGAAAGTTTATAGCTGGAGTAAGTTATATGTAAGTATATTGATGTGTAATATATATGTTACTTTGCGCAAAATAGTACTAGTTGCTAGTGTACTTCTCAACGAAGTTATACTAGTAGTAAGGATTTCATTCTTGTTTCTAGCCCTATAACCTAAAAGATGCTTGGTGGTTGGGGTCTCAAATATTGTAACTCAATTATTAATGATTACAGATGGTTTAATGTGGTTAAATAGGTGATTTGTTATAAGGATTTCCGCGTGACGACCAAATCCCTGACCCCGAATTTGGGGCTGTCACATCACAAGTAGTAGAAGTTATGGCACGATACTTAGCTTCTGAAGATGATTGAGAAACAACATACCGCTTCTTACCTTTACATGAAATAAGAGAATCACCAAGAAAAATATAAAAATCAGTAATGAATTTACGATCCTCATGATCGTCAGCCCAATCAGCATCACTATAAGCACGCAACTCTAAAGATGAGAAAGAAGGAACCAAAAGACTCTGAAATTTAGTCTCACGAAGATACCTGAGAATACGAAGAACTGCAACCTAATGTACGGTAGTAGTAAAAGTGACAAACTGACTAACTACATGAACAACATGTGCAATATCCGGTCGAGTAACAGTCAGATAAACAAGACTACCAACAATTGTGTGATATAAACTAGGATCCGCTAAGGAAAGACCATAAGATGGAGAATATCTAGAATTCATCCCTAGAGGAGTATCCAGAGTCTTGTTATCAGTATGACGTGCACGGTCAAACAAATCAGCAATGTACTTAGATTGAGATAAAAGATATCGCTTTGGTGAACTAGCAACCTCAATTCCCAGAAAGTAACGGAGCAAACCTAAATATTTCATAGAAAAAATAACGAGCCAAATCCCGTTTCAATGACTCAATACCATCACAGTCATCACCAGTAATATAAAGACAAAAGGATACAACTAGCACTCGTGCCTCTTACAAATAAAGCAGAAACATGATGATCGACTAGGACGAAAACCAGGTGAAGTAAACATAGTAGAAAACTTATCAAACCAATAACGAGATGATTGTTGAAGACCATAAATTGATTTACGAAGTCTATGGACATAACATGTTGATGTGAAAGACAAGGAGTAGGTGTCATATAAACTTTCTCGTGAAGATTACCATACAAAAATGCATTCTTAAAATCTATCTGAAGATTTTTTCATTTACAAGAAGAATCAATTGCAATCAAAATATAAACCATCATTATCTTTGCAACAAGAGCAAAGGTCTCTTCATAGTCTAGGCCATACTCCTAGGAATAGCCTTTAGCAACAAGTTGAGCCTTATACCGCTCAACGGATCCATCTGATTTGGTCTTAATTTTATAGACCGAACTGTTAGTGTAGGTGCCCTAGAGGCAATACATTTCAGTTTATTTGAACTTCGTCAATGACATTTATGTTCTATTTTTGATTATGTTGATGTTTTGTTATGCTTAGTATTTACTGCGATATAATTGTTAGTATAATAAATGTCCCTAGATTATTGATACGAACTATATAACTATGAGATAATATACAGTATAATAATCTTAAATATCCCTAGTCAAATATTATTGTTATTGGGACAGTAATAATACATCGAGACTAGTATGTTGATTGACTGATGATCACTTCTCATTGATCATAAGTATGATGATACTAAAGTCAATGCATAGGTACATGTATGAGTACGATGTACTGGATAGACCCACTATGAGATTCGACATGGAATGAATAAATGTGCCATTATGAATCTTAAATGTGATAATGATGTAATGATCCTTAGACCTGAAGTCATTACATTTCTATACGAAAATTAATATATTTTCACTCTATCAAAAGTTATCTTTATTCGGGTAATGATAAAGGTAGTCTTGGGTATATTGTGAATCATATGAGAAATGTGAATGATCTAAATGGAATTTAACCCTCCTTAATATATATATATATATATATATATATATATATATATATATATATATATATATATATATGGGAGTGAAATTATTGGCCTCTATTTTGAGTGAGACTATAAAATGCATGGCCGTGCTCAAATAGTGATTTGTTTGAATAGTCTACTCATCGATCAAGAAAATAAAGATTAAATTATGACGAGGATGACACATTCCATGCCTCCAGTTTAATCTATAATATCATGGTTAAAGGGATTATATTACATAGAACATTGTTCACGAAAGGCGAAATCGATTCACCGATTTAATTATTAATATTTGGGTAACAATGATGTATTACTAGATGCCGCTCATTGTTTACGATTTTATTTATTAAATAAAATTGTTGCCAATATAATAATAACATATAGGGTCACACACAAGAGCGCTTGAAGGATAATTTAATTTAATTAATCGGATTTAAATTAAGATGATAAATCGAATTGTTAGTTAATTAATTAAGTATAGACATGATTAATTAAAGAGACAAAATTCGAATTATTATTAATTCGAAATTCAGTATCTTGCTTATTAAGTAAGACTTAATAAGATGAAAATGATTAGAATTCGGATTGATACAAACTCTAAAAGGATTAGAGTTAAAACTCGTTTTTCTCTCCATCTATATAACTCTATTTAGTGATCTGATAAGGGTTACGTTTTATTGTGTGATAAAATACTGAAACCCTAACAGCAATAGAGGAGAGAGCAGGAGAGAAGAAAATCGAGTTCTTGGTGCTAGTACACTGCAATTCCTTCAAGAAAGCGTTCGTGTGGATACCATAGAGGCGTACATCGCTCGTGCGGGATACGTGGTGATCGAACAATCTTTTCTTCACTCTCAGACATCGGAAAGCTTTTTAAGGTACTGATTTCTGATAACCACGAATTAAATATACAATTCTCGCATGGATCCTTGCGATGGGTTTCAATTTTATTTTATTTTTCGCGTTTTTCCGTTGCGTTTGATTGCTTGAAACCCAACACGAATGACAACCAATAGCATGTTTTCCTGGTGGTAATGGAACTAAAGCTCATGTATGAGTTTGGTGTAGAGAGTAAATTCCTCAGTCATATCATTCTGCCAAAGAGGATCATGAACAATCTCTCTATATGATGCAGACTCAGACAAACGGTGAACAAGAGTAACAAATGAAGCAAATGAAGGAGAATAAGATCAATCAGCAAAATCAAAAAGTTGAGTGAACTTACGTATACGAGTGGACTTACGAATGGGTGTAGTATTCAAAATCTCTTGAGATGATGGAGTGGTGAAGGACCTGAAATCTCTGATGGCGATTGAATAGTTGGAGATGCAGGTGAAAATGTGATAACATTGTAGTGATATTTAATTACTGTGCCCATGCATTAACTAAAAATGCGAATTTAAAAAACTTCTAAAAAAGAGGAATATACCAATACATTCAGGTGAGTGCAAGGAATACCAATTGATTCAGATGACTGGCCTAAACTCGACCGCAATTTTGAAAAATTTGAAAATTTTGAATTTGGCGCCCGATGTACCTTAAATTTGACCGGACTCAGTCGAATTCATAAATTCGACCAAAATCAGTCGAATTTATTGTACCATATCTGGAACATTCAGCAGCTTTCTGTTGATCTCAACCGCATAATTGTGAATGTAATTTGTTGCTTTATTGCTATATTGCAATTGACCAATCAACACAAATATAACATACTTCATATCATATAGCTAATTTAAAAAACAATAGTTTCATATCAAATATAATAAGATTCATCGAAAGATATTTTTATTAAAAAATAACTTTTAATTACAAATTCAACTCAAGATTCCTAATCGAATTTAACAATATTACGACTTTGCTCCTCATTTAGTTGAACGGAAACATTCGACGGAGATATTTGGGTTGTAGGAGTTGTTTTACTTTCCGGAATTACTTTGGTCGTCGGATTTTCTACGATTGTTGGAGTTGTTTTGGTCACCGAAATTACCATTCCACGAGTTAATTTTCTTGGTGTAATTCTTGTACGAACCATTGATTTGAAAGAAAGATAGAGATTGATAATATATTTTTATATTTGTGTGTATATATATATGTGTGTGTGTGTGTGTGTGTGTGTGTGTGTTTATGTATGTGTGTGGGTATATGTAAGAGAAGGGTGGGGAAGATGAGAGTGAGTGAAAAATGTAAGTATGTGTGTGTATATATATATATATATATATATATATATATATATATATATATATATAGGGTAAGGTTATATGGAGAACCTCCTTACCAAGAGAACCAGAGAACTCAATCCTGACCATTAAATATTAAGATTTTCAATAAATCAAATACTAATGTGTATAATGGCAGTGATGTAAATACAACTAACAATCAAGGTTATTTTCTTTGTTTCATTTTGTATTATATACGGTCTTTTTATCTTTATTGAAGGAAACATTAAATCAAGCAAATTTTGATCGTATAATCTAACCTTTTTAAATATGGAAATGAATCCATGATTGAACATACCTCTCTGTAATGATTTAGGGTATACATTGATTGAAATTCACGACATTATCAAGCTTCTAAAACTAGTTTGAATAAGAAAATCATAGAAGCGTGAAGAAAAAAACTAATAAACACACGGAGCATTGAAATCTCACGGTAAGGCGTTTTAGAAGGATTCTTTAATGTGTTCTCTCAACTATTTTCTACTCTCTGATACTTTTTTTTTCTCAGACAAGAGTTAAGTAATGGATTGAGTGTACTGAAGGATTCTCAAATATTCTGAATAATGTGTTGATAGTGTCATAATTAGCGATTCTGGACATTATCTTATATTCATTTATGTGTTCTTTCGATTATGAGTATACTAACATATTGTTATGTTTCTATGCGGTTAAAATCATTAATATTGATTCCTATGTTTTACTCGACAGTTGATGCTGTAGACTCGAATGGTGCATCAGACTTACAATATCAGAAAGTGCGTCCTCCAAAACGTAGAAAAATGATTTTTCATACTTGCAAGGAACTTAATGTGTTCTAAACAAATGATATGGAATTTGTTAAGTGTTCTAATAGAAAAAGATACCGATGGAAAATTGAAAAACAGGGGATAGCACTACCGATGGCTAATTGACTGAAAAATTTAGAGTTGTGTGATATTCGGTTCTACAAAGTTCTCTTATGGTAGTGCATGATTTTTTGTTTTTTGTGTTATGTTCGGTTCTATAAAGTTCTCTTATGGTACTGCATGATTTTTGCCAACGGGTATGTAATTATTTAGATTCCTTATGTGTTTTTATAATATTTTGATCTGTGTTGTGTAAAGTCATTCTAGCACATATGTATGTGTTTAAGAATTGTGTACAAGTTCATATAACTTGTATGGATAAGATGATGACAAAGGTTGCCATTGAGGGATATCATGGAAGATGAATCCTAGTCTAGTCTGTTTGACTAGTGTCCTAGCTTAAATTTTTATAATTATCCGACAACAATGAAAGATTTCATTAGGTGTTCTGCTGATCAAGTGTAACTATTTTCATAATTTTAGGATTTTATTAGGCCTATACTCTTACATGATTTATTCACTAGTCTTATCTAGATTCTATTAAGTGTTTCTATGGTTTAGGAGAAGTTGCAGCAGTTTGGTAAGGTAATGGAAGAAAGATGTGGAGTTTAGTTAGGCTTTTTCACTAAATGTAGGTTTGAAAAGAGCTAGCAAGATGATGTATGTCTAAAGTGTATCATTTTAAAGTTTTGCAGTCCTGCGACTGTATTTTGTATCATAGTTTTCTTAATTTTGATCTGAAAAATTTAAGTTCTAGTGTTAGGTCTGTTGACAGGTTGAGTTTGAATCATCTGCTACAATCGGAGAATTGTATGCATTTTATAAATGAATTGGTTTTTTTTCCCAAAATTGTTGTATGGAATACTAGTTTTGGTTAAACATTTTTGAATTTACTTCTATGAGATGCAATTTGTATGTCAAAAAGAAGTTTGATGTATAAAAATTGCAAACTTCTTGGTTTTTCTCTTAACAGATGTTAATTGAAGTTTTTATATTTATTTTTAGATTTTTAATATTTTTTTATTAGAACACTTAAAAGAATATCACTAATTTAAAATTAAGGATCTCATTTTTTACTATTAGAATACTTAACAAATTCCATATCTTTTGTTTACACCATAAATTAACAAAAAATCTTGGTGTATTACATAATATTTTCATATATTTATTTTTTTTAAAATAATTATACATTTCTTCTAAAATTAAGTTATATTTAGAAATATTATGTTACACACCAATATTCTTTTGCGTGTTTCAAAAATATTAAATTCTAATTCAAAAAATCTCAAAAATTAAAAATAGTAATTTTAATATAAATATTATAATACTTTGAAGAATATCAAAAGTTTTTAAAAAAATTAATATAAATATCTAATAAAATAATACTACAATTTTAAAATATTTAACAAAACACCTAAAAGAATCTTGGTGGGTTATATAACATTTTTATACATTTAAAAAAAAAAGAAAATGATACATTTCTTTTAAAATTAAGTTACATCTAAAAAAATCATCTAATGCACCAAGATTCTCTTACATGTTTAAAATCATAATTTTAATTTATTTTCTTTTATTATCATTTTGAGATTTATTCGAAAATTATTTTAAAAGACATGTTATAAAAATATTGAATTCTAATTCAAAAAAAAATCTATAGATTTTCTTAAATTTTCGATAAATCATTTATAGTGTTGTACTTGTGCCTAACTATTCAAAATAGATCAATAAAATATTTAGTAGAATTTTAATATAAATATCTAATAAAATAGTATTACGATTTCAAATTAATTAAGAAAACACCTAAGAGAATCTTGTTGTATTATATAATATTTCTATATATTATTTTTTTTAAAAAAAACTTATACATTTCTTCTAAAATTAAGTTACATTTAAAAATATTATGTTACACACTAAGATTCTCTTACATGTATCAAATAATCAATATATCATTTTATTTTCTTTTATTATCTTTTTGAGATTCCTTTAAGAATTATTTTAAATAGATATGCTATAAAAAAATTGAAATATATTTCAAAAAAATTTCATAAACTAAAATTTTTTTTTTAATAAAAATATGATAATACTTTGAAGAATCTCAAAAAAGTTTAAAAAATGTTGTTAAAAGTAATTGATGTATACTATAAAAAAGAAAGTTTGATAACTAACAATACGTAACGACGTAAAGAAAACTAAAAATATCATCTAATATTTAACTATAAATATTGATAACTAACAATATTTTTAGTTTGATAACTAAAAATATTTTTTTTAAAATTAAGTCACATAAAAAAGGAAACTATACATTTTTTTAAAATTAAGTTACATATAATAATATCATCTATTACACCAAGATTCTCTTTCGTGTTTCATATCATTTTATCAATTTATTTCCTTTGATTATCTTTTTGAGATTCATTCGAAAATTATTTTAAAAAACATGCTATAAAAAAATTGAATTCTAATTCAAAAAAAATACACATATATTTTCTTAAATTTTTGATGAATCATTTATAGTGTTGTATTTGTGCATAACTATATTCAAAACTTATTTTAGATCAATAAAATATTTAGTAGAATTTTAATATAAATATCTAATAAAGTAGTATTACTATTTCAAAATATTGAATTCTAATTCCAAAAAAGATTCTATAGATTTTCTTAAATTTTCGATTAAATCATTTATAGTATTGTACTTGTGTCTAACTATTTAAAATAGATCAATAAAATATTTAGTAGAATTTTAATATAAATATCTAATAAAGTAGTATTACAATTTCAAAGTAATTAAGAAAACACCTAAGAGAATCTTGATGTATTACATAATATTTCTATATATTTTTTTTATAAAAAAAATTTATACGTTTATTCTAAAATTAAGTCACATTTATAAATATTATGTTACACACCAAGATTCTATTACGTGTTTCAAATAATCAATTTATTTTTTTATTATCTTCTTGAGATTCCCTCGAGAATTATTTTAAATAAATATGCTATAAAAAATTGACATATATTTCAAAAATATTCCAAAATTAAAAATATTTTTTAAATAAAATATGATAATACTTTGAAGAATCTCAGAAAAGTTTAAAAAATGTTGTTAAAAGTAATTGATGTATACTATAAAGAACAAAGTTTGATAACTAACAATATTTAACGACGTAATGAAAACTAAAAATATCATTTAATATTTAACTAAAGACATTGATAACTAACAATATTTTTAGTTTGATAACTAAAAATATTTATTTTATAATTAAGTCACATAAAAAAAGAAAACTATACATTTATTTTAAAATTAAGTTACAAATAAAAATATCATCTAATACACTAAGATTTTCTTCCGTGTTTCAAATCATTTTATCAATTTATTTCCTTTGATTATCTTTTTGAGATTTCTTCAAAAATTATTTTAAAATACATGCTATAAAAAAGTAGAATTCTAATTCAGAAAAAATTATATAGATTTTATTAATTTTTTTATGAATCATTTATAGTGTTGCACTTGTGCATAACTATATTCAAAACTTAATTTAGATCAATAAAATATTTAGTAGAATTTTAATATAAATATCTAATAAAGTAGTATTATTATTTCAAATTAATTAACAAAACACCTAAGAGAATCTTGGTGTATTACATAATATTTCCATACACTTTCTTTTTTTTAAAAAAATATATACATTTCTTCTAAAATTAAGTTATATTTAAAAATATTATGTTACACACCAAGATTCTCTTACGTGTTTAAAAAAAATTAAATTCTAATTCGAAAAAAATCTCAAAAATTAAAAAATTATTTTTAATATAAATAATATAATACTTTGAAGAATCTCAAAATTTTTTAAAAAATTAATATAAATATCTAACAAAATAATACTACAATTTTAAAATAATTAACAAAACACCCAAGAGAATCTTGGTGGGTTATATAATATTTTTATACATTAAAAAAAACTATACATTTCTTTTAAAATTAAGTTACATATAAAAATATCATCTAATACACCAAGATTCTCTTACATGTTTCAAATCATTATATCAATTTATTTCCTTTTATTATCTTTTTGAGATTCCTTTGAGAATTATTTTAAAAGACATGTTATAAAAATATTGAATTCTAATTCAAAAAAAATTCTATAGATTTTCTTAAATTTTCGATGAATCATTTATAGTGTTGTACTTGTGCCTAACTATTCAAAATAGATCAATAAAATATTTAGTATAATTTTAATATAAATATCTAAAAAAACTCAAAAATATTAAAAATATACTATTTAAAAAGGATGTAACTTTTTCAAATATATATTGGACTCTCAAAAACAAATAATAAATAACAAAATAACATTATATATTCTGCAAAACAACTTAAAGAACCTCAAAAATTGTTAATTTTAAAAAATATTCCTAAAAATTATATTTTAAAAAATATTTTGAATGAAATTTAAAATATTTAGGTTGAAATTAAAATATTTTTACCTATGTTTGAGATTCTTTCCATATTTCGATTAAATCTTTTAAAATTTGAAATTAATCATTGGGTCTTTTGAGAGAATTCCTTATATGTTTCTTTAATTCTTTCCATATTTGGATTAAATACTTTAAGAAGTCTCACCATATATCTAAAAACTACAAAAACAAAAATGAAATATATATTTTCCATAAGAATGTATAAAAGGATATGTGTATCTTTTTCAGTCAAGTGTTTAAATAAATGTTTTTTTATGGGAATGGGAACATCAATTGAATATTTTGAAGATTTCGTTAAGTGATTTGAAAAAATATTTTAATTATTTTTTAAATTTTCAAAAATAAAAACAGAATTACAAGCATAATAAGATTTATATTATTATATAAACCTGAAATTATATTTTAAAGTAAAATTTAAATAAATCTGGAATGAATAAATTAAAAGATTTCATTATGTAAGATTCCGTTAAGTGTTGCATCAAAATCCATCTACATTTATTTTTCTTCTTTTTGGATCTTTTATCGGTCTAATGATTTTGGGCTAACAAATTATTATTGGTTTCATTCATGATTTGATGATTTAATGAGTCTGGGAGGAAACCAAATTCGTAGAATCTTGTTTAATGTTTTGTATATGTATTAATTTGAATGAATATATAAAAGAACAAACAATAAGAACACTGTGTGATCACATGTTTTATGTCTTCTTCTTCAATATGGTATCAATATTAAGACATCACTATTACATGTCTTCTTCAACTTGATCACATGTTTTATGTCTTCTTCTTCAATATGGTATCAATATTAAGACATCACTATTACATGTCTTCTTCAACTTATCTGCTTATTCGTTGCACAGTTTCGTGAATCATAAAACCAAACTCTTGCAGAAGCTGCACAACCTTTTTTCCCTTCTACTAAATCCAACTTTCTTGATCAGTGAATAATAAGCCTTGTTATGGTGTTTTGTTGGAGGTGTGGATTTATTAAGGCAACAAACACAGTACCCCAAAATAGAATATAGAAACCCTCGTAGTCATAAGACACTTCATAATAATCTGCAAGTTGTCAGCAACGAAAACCAACAAGACCAACACCTAACATTAATCTTTCTCTCATCCTTATCAACATGTATGAAGATGAGATTAGCCAAAATGGTTCCACAAATTCTCATTCATAAACCAACCTATAAAAATCATAATCTTAATATCAACTACAAATATATAAAACTTGATTTATATAACGTTTAGTATCACATACTACTTGAGAACTTTATTTGATACAATTATGCGCAGAGCCCTCAACTTTTTGTTGCACGTTGTTGACTTAGAACACTGGGTGCCATCAATTTGTTTTCACCATCTGTCCAAGCCCGTAGTCCAAAATCTCTCTCTTTTTTTGGAATAATATATATATCAAGAATATGGCATACTTGGCTCTTATCCTCTGATGATTCGCAACCTTCTATAGTACCCTGAATTTAAAAGCTAGCTCTGGATACAATGTTACAAACTCATCTCTACATTGAAACACAAAACAAGCATCCCTAAGAGAACTTTCATCAAACACGTAACAATCAATAGTGATGTATAAAAGAAATCATCTATAAAAGTTATATAAAAGAATAACCTTTTCTCCGTCATTTATTCAGAAAGTTTCTTGATCAAATATTCCCCGTAAAAGAGCAAACTTCTATTAAGTTCCGACATAAACTATAACAAAATGGAGTGTTCAAAGAACTCCTTGAATATTTGGATATTGAACACTTTAGAATATTCGAAATAATCGCTTATTATGATAACATACATATAATATTGAAGTGTATTATACTGAACTCATTATAACTAGAAGAAGATTGCTTAAATAAGACGATTGATGAAGCATTCATTCTACCAATGAAGAACAATTGCCAATGTTTCTTCTTCTAGTTTATTCAAGCTGTATATTCCCACCAATTGATATGTAAATAAGAAATTAAAATTGTCTTATTTAAGCAATCTTAATTGTTAGAATCTTTCCATGTTTATAGACAATCTTTTCAAAAATGGTAACATGGAAGCAATTCTTGAACAATCTTTTCAAAAATGGTAATGTTATTCTACAATACGTATGATTGAAATACATATAAACTGTATTCTTAATATATCAAATACTACCCTTATAGTCTAAAAAAGGAAAAATGTTATTTTGTATGTATGAAATCTAGGCCATAGAATTAAAAACAAATCAACGGTGAAGATTATGGTTCTCTGGTTCTCTTGCTAAGAAGGGTTCTCTTTTGAACCTCCCCCTATATATATATATATATATATATATATATATATATATATATATATATATATATATATAATTTTCTGGGATGAAACTGACCAATGAATTATTAGGTTTATATGTTAATCTAGATCGTTGGATGAGTTTCACGCGGATCGCTGACGTGGAAGTAAATTCGACTGCCTTCGGTCGAATTTATAAATCCGATTGCCTTCGATCGAGTTTATAAATTCGACTGTCATCGGTTGAGTTTATAAATTCGATTGTCTTCGGTCGAGTTTATAAATTCGACAAACTAAGTTTTGCCCTCGAATTTATAAATACGGCTGTAGTTGGTCAAAAATAAGTCAACATTTTTTTGACCATTGTTGTGACCAAAATCTTGCATGGATCAGATTTAGGCCCATGATGAGTTTTGGGTCCAATCTACAAGGAAATAAGATGTTTTAGAGGGCTTCCAGGGTACCCGTGGTAACCCATGAAAACTGATAACAGGGCTCCCAAGATAATAGGGCTCCCGGGTAGAAGGGCTCCCGAATGACATGGCTCCCGGATAACAGGCTTCCAAGAGCCTATGACAACCCATAGGGGCTACCATGAGATGGGTAGCAGGTAGATATGATGATAAGGGTCATGGGAATGGCCTCCCATGGATGATCCACAACCCATAGACATCATTACATAGCTTCCAGTATAGCTACCAGACATGGCTTACCAGAATAGCTTCCATAACCGGCTTACCAAAGGGGCTACCATAGTTTGGGTTACCGGGCGGTACCCCCAAAGGGGCTACCTTGCGATGAACATTGAAAGAATATAAGGCTTATGGTCCCGAGGATAGTCTCATCCATAGCCAATGACAACCATCAGAGTGGGCTTCCAGCATAGCTTCCGTAACTGGGTTACCAGAGGGTCTACCGGGTGGTACCCCCAGCTTCCCCGGAAGCCTGGCAGAAACACAGATTCAGACTAGGACAGCCATCGGATAAGGCTTCCAGTATGGCTTCCATAGTTGGGCTACCGGAGTCAGGTTACCGGAGTCAGGCTACCGGGTGGTACCCCCAGCTTCCCATGGAAGCCTGATAAGGCCGCTAGATTGGATAAGGCAGGCCTCCTACTTTTTAGGAGCACGTCTCTACAGCTGAAATACACCTCTAAACGGATAATTATTCAGTTATTTAAGGATATACATCATATATACATGATAAATCCTTCGCTCTTGAGATAAACATCAATGGATAGGCTTCCAACAGTCCTGATATGACTTCGAAACCTGATAACTATATCACAATCAGTTGATATACGTAAATATCAATCATTATCTCATCAGATACGAGATAACTCATCACAAACAACCGAACATATCAATCAAGAACTACATACGGGCTTGATCCACTATAAATAGTGGTATGTAGGCAGTTTACGGGGTCTCTTCTCGAAACGCACGTTGATACTAAGAGCATGTATACTCCTGTGCACGTTCACTCTCATAATTAGGGTTCTTGGCAGGCCAACATTCGGTCCTTGAGCTCTAATTCCCGTAGATTCAGCCCCAATCATCACCAAAACACCTTCCTGTGTTCTTCGGTAACCCCTAGCCGTGAGCCTTCCCGGGCGGCTAGCCATAAATCTCCGACTGTGAGCCTTTCTGGGCAGTTGGGCGATTCCATATTTTACGGCGCTATTCCAGCAACGGCCTCCACGTAGTTGTGCTAAAATCCTCCCACAACAATTGGCGCTAGAATGAGGGGCTTTATTATCGTCTTTTGGAGGAAAAGATGTTTGACCGCTCCGGCAATGATGAAACGCCGTCTAACGGTGTCAATAAAGAAAACAGTGATAAAGAACAGATTATTACCATCAAAGACATGTACTAGTGCATCAAACGAATGGGAGAAAAATTGGACTCCCTTGAAAGAACTTCTGAATTGAAGAAAAAGTGTGAAATGGAGCTTAGTCCATTGTCAAAACGAGATGAACAAAAAATGATTCCGAGACAAAACTCGCATGAAGAAGGGCCTGGTGATATTTTTTGAGATGATATGCATGGACATGAAATTCCCTTAAAATATGAGATTATCAAAAGTGGCATCGTTGGTGCACAAAATGAGCCAAATACGGGATTGGATGGCCTGATTGTTGGCCGGAAACCGCACAGAATGGGTGAAATTTCCCCTGAAAGAAGTAATCTGAAGAGATCTCAGATGGGGGCTCAAAAAGGCTTTCGAGGACGAATGCAATCAGGGTGCCAATGGGGCTTCCACCTTGGATCCCGCCTAGGGGTACCATGGCATCATCATGAAAGGTGGGCGAAATTTCCCCCGAAAGAAGTAATCTGAAGAGATCTCAGATGGGGGCTCAAAAAGGCTTTCGAGGACGAATGAAATCAGGGTGCCAAGGGGGCTTCCATCTGGGATCCCGCCTAGGGGTACCATGGCATCATCATGAAAGGTGGGCGAAATTTCCCCTGAAAGAAGTAATCTGAAGAGATCTCAGATGGGGGATCAAAAGGGCCTTCGAGGACGAATGCAATCAGGGTGCCAAGGGGGCTTCCACCAAGGATCCCGCCTAGGGGTACCAAGGCATCAGCATGAAGGACTCCCGCTGGAAACCCATCAATACCAAGGCCAGAACGAATCTCAAGCATATAGCCATGTCAGTGAAGAAAAGTTCCTATCCTTTGGAAGCCCAGTAGCTGGATGGATAAAGCATAAGTCAGGCTTCCGGCATACTTGCGGCCTTGGAGGCAACCGGGAAATGAATCCAGACAATATGGATGAAGAATATATACCCTCCAACGGGCAACCAGACCCATTTATTGTTGAAAGGCTGAGCAAAGCCTGGGAGGCAGATGGGCCACCACTCCCCAGGTTCTGTGCAACGAGTGGCAACCCCGAATATGATGGTAGCCCTGGATCCGGTAGCCCTGGATCCGGTAGCCCTGAAATCTGGTAGCCCTGAACTTGATCTACTCCAAGCTTACGATTCGAAAGCCCGGGATCCGGTAGCTCTGGATCCGGAAACCCTGGATCCGGTAGCCCTGGATTCGGTAGCCCTGGATCCGGTAGCCCTGAATCCGGAAGCCCTAAAATTCGGAAGCCCTGGATCCGGTAGCCCCGAAGACAAAACACCAAGGATCCAGACTGACCAGTCACATGATTGGATTGGGGTCCCAAGGAAGAAACCCTAAATTGCCACCCATCAGGAAGCCCCATCGAAAGGCCTCTATTGGGCATAGGCTCAATGATATGCAACTTATTAGTTGTAGCTGTGTAACTTTAGATGTTAAGTGGTAGAAGGTGGCTACCTAGTAACAGATTATTAATATGTGTCTAAGGCTAATAATAAGATAACTCTACCAAATGCAATATGCATACATTCATAAAATTAGATGATAATTAGTTCATAAACCAACCAACCTAATGATTAAATTTTAAGGTTCCTGTTGGTAGAGTTCACAAAGTTTTGCAGGATCAGCTTTCGAAGCTAAGCAGATTTTAGAAGATGAGCGTAGTCCTACTCCAAAAATGGTTCCTGAATATTGGGGTTCCAAGGCGGAAGCTCTAATACTTTCTACACCAGACAAGGTTCCTGAACCAAAAGAGCTTCCAGGATGAAGGTTCCGCTGAACCTAGGGCATCATGGAGCTTCAAGGATGAAACATCCAAGATGGGGATCCTAGGATGGGGCTTTCAGAATAAAACATCTTGAGTGAGGATACCAGGATGGGGTTTCCAGGATGAAGCATCCAGGATGGGTATCCCAAGGTGAGGCTACCAAGACGAGATGTCACGGTAGAAGCTCTTAGATGAATACTGCAATCTCGAAGGGTAGGGTTCCAGTCACCCACAATGCATGTGAACAATCATTACAGGTTACCATTAAAACAGTTGAAGGTTCCAAAGTTGGAAGCTCCTTCGCTACTCCTATGATGGATACGAGGTAATATTTATGATGTGTCTAAATACACACGTCATAACCAAATTACACAGGTATGTGAGAAACTAAACCCTCTTTAATTGCATGAAATTGCACTCTATGACAAGCATGTGAAATGATTATCCCTTAGGCTTAAGATTATTACTTTTTGATATGCCGAATTCATTGAAATCCTTGCGTGAATAGGAGAATTCGATATGCTAGGGGTATTAAGTCAAGATGATTAGCAAGACCTACAAGATATCTTTCATTGTGCATCCTATATGACTCTACCACATGAATATCTACATGATGCTAAATGACTCCTGTCTACTAAAATTCAAATATGTTATTAACATGTCTAGATACTGCCTAAGAAATACATATGTTGTCACTCATTTAGGATACATGAGATGAACATCAGGCATGCACTAGAAAACATATTGTGAGATAAGTAATGTTTGAGGTTAATAGATTCCTTGAATGTTTATATGTAGCTAATGGCTAGCCTATATCTTTAGTGCTCACCTGCAATGGATAGCATGCAAGGTTAATGTTATTCACCTGTAACTAACAGCTTGCAGGTCCCTTGCTGTTTACCTACTACTAATAGGTTTCATGCTATATACCTATTGCTGACTGTTTACATATTATTTATATGCAATTAATAGCTTGCAAGATGATTGCTATTCACCTGAAGCAAATGGCTTCCAAGTTCCATGATGTTTACCTATGGCTAACAAGTTTCCTTGTTATTTACTTATAGCTAACGACTAATGATTTCTTTGATATTCATCTGCAACTAATGGTATGCAGGTTCCTTGATACTTACTTGAAACTTATAGCTAACAGCTTCCAACTAATAGCTTCCAGCTTGTAGCTTCCATTCTACATCTTTTGTCAAACAGCTTGCAGGTTCATTGATGATCAGCTACAGCCAACAACTTCTAGACTTCACAAAAGTAAGATTAAAGCTGGAATGGGCTGACATATTACATGAGAAAGAGATCTAAGGGCTCGGGGGGTAACTTGGTTCCCCAACACCCTACCACAAAGAGGAAAAAGGGGTTCCCATCAGAAGTTCACATGAAACAAGGGGCTTCCACCCTCAACGTTCAGCAACGGAAACCCGAATCCGGATCGACACGATAAGAACAAAGATAAGTTCTACTCTACTGCCTTTGCATTTTCACTATCATGCATGTTTTCCACACTTATAAAGAAGATTTTTCAACATTCATCTGAAAACTTTACTGAGATGCATGTTCTGTCAAAAAGATCATTGTTTTGCCTTGCATAAATTCACAAACATATGAATATGCCTACATGATCTGAATTATACCTGAACCAATACATGAAAATCATCACGATTTACACAATGCATGTGTTTTTATAAACATTTTTTTCGAAATTGCTAGCCGAAACTATCGAGTAGGTACCTAGGCACGCTATATGCCCCACATGTTACCACTTGGAAAGACATGGCAGCAATTGAGGGTGTCTTCACGACCTTCTATTGGTTCCCCTTGAGACACGCTTTCAAGATTATTAATGACATAAGCGCACATATGAAATTATGTGTTGCCTCCTGAAAATTCATGCGAGTACAAATCACTTAAAACTTATAGGAGAAGTCCTCAAAATACTCATTAAAGGAGAAGTCCTCAAAATACTCATTAAAGGAGAAGTCCTCAAAATACTCAACAATTTCCTTGGGGATCCGATGTGTTGGAATAATGGAAACATCTAAAAATTGTGGCACAATGCCTGGAAAAGTGTGTTTGCCAAGGCCTTACTTGATTGGAGAAGCGGTAACATACATTTTTTACAAAATCATTTGCACTAGCATATTCATACTTTTCTGTATGCATCAAATATGTGTGATCTTGTGCAT
Source organism: Kitagawia praeruptora (assembly GCA_037693485.1). Lineage (NCBI taxonomy): Eukaryota > Viridiplantae > Streptophyta > Magnoliopsida > Apiales > Apiaceae > Kitagawia > Kitagawia praeruptora. The sequence continues at coordinate 134,715,682 of CM075345.1, forward strand.
TATCTTTAAGGGCTACTTAGCCCTCGTTACTTATCTCTTTTTCTAGTTGTCTTGGTAGCCCAGGTTTTGGACGCTTGAGGCATCCCTGCAACCACAGAAGCTTCTAGACATCAAAAGATTCTTATATGAAGGCCAATTTGGTAGAGAAAGGAAGCATCTCAGAACGTAAAGTCATGATGTTTAAAAAAGAAATGCCAGATGCCGGTAGCCCCATGATATGATGTCAACCGGAGTACCACGAATGATATGAAATGAATAGAAGATATCCTTGATTTGAGAACTCACATTGAAATATGCATGCAGAAGTAGAGTGTTTCCTGTTTCTTACGCCGAGTTAGCTCATGTAAGCTTGGGAACACGATGTGGAAGATGTGTACTTCTCACAGAGAATAATAAGAAAGGATTGGACCTTACCTTGTTCTGGTTCCTCTTGCACTTATGCTTCAAGGAACCGGGGGGTAATTGTTGTGACCAAAATCTTGCATGGATCAGATTTAGGCCCGTGATGAGTTTTGGGTCCAATCCACAAGGAAATAAGATGTTTTAGAGGGCTTCCAGGGTACCCGTGGTAACCCATGAAAACTGATAACAGGGCTCCCAAGATAATAGGGCTCCCGGGTAGAAGGGCTCCCGAATGACATGGCTCCCGGATAACAGGCTTCCAAGAGCCTATGACAACCCATAGGGGCTACCATGAGATGGGTAGCAGGTAGATATGATGATAAGGGTCATGGAAATGGCCTCCCATGATGATCCACAACCCATAGACATCATTACATAGCTTCCAGTATAGCTACCAGACATGGCTTACCAGAATAGCTTCCATAACCGGCTTACCAAAGGGGCTGCCATAGTTTGGGTTACCGGGCGGTACCCCCAAAGGGGCTACCTTGCGATGAACATTGAAAGAATATAAGGCTTATGGTCCCGAGGATAGTCTCATCCATAGCCAATGACAACCATCAGAGTGGGCTTCCAGCATAGCTTCCGTAACTGGGTTACCAGAGGGTCTACCGGGTGGTACCCCCAGCTTCCCCGGAAGCCTGGCAGAAACACAGATTCAGACTAGGACAGCCATCGGATAAGGCTTCCAGTATGGCTTCCATAGTTGGGGTACCGGAGTCAGGTTACCGGAGTCAGGCTACCGGGTGGTACCCCCAGCTTCCCACGGAAGCCTGATAAGGCCGCCAGATTGGATAAGGCAGGCCTCCTACTTTTTAGGAGCACGTCTCTACAGCTAAAATACACCTCTAAACGGATAATTATTCAGTTATTTAAGGATATACATCATATATACATGATAAATCCTTCGCTCTTGAGATAAACATCAATGGATAGGCTTCCAACAGTCCTGATATGACTTGGAAACCTGATAACTATATCACAATCAGTTGATATACGTAAATATCAATCATTATCTCATCAGATACGAGATAACTCATCACAAACAACCGAACATATCAATCAAGAACTACATACGGGCTTGATCCACTATAAATAGTGGTATGTAGGAAGTTTACGGGGTCTCTTCTCGAAACGCACGTTGATACTAAGAGCATGTATACTCCTGTGCACGTTCACTCTCATAATTAGGGTTCTTGGCAGGCCAACATTCGGTCCTTGAGCTCTAATTCCCGTAGATTCAGCCCCAATCATCACCAAAACACCTTCCTGTGTTCTTCGATAACCCCTAGCCGTGAGCCTTCCCGGGCGGCTAGCCATAAATCTCCGACTGTGAGCCTTTCTGGGTAGTTGGACGATTCCATATTTTACGGCGCTATTCCAGCAACGGCCTCCACGTAGTTGTGCTAAAATCCTCCCACAACAACCATTATAATATTTAACATGCACGATTTTCAATTTATTGATTTTTTGTACAAACTTTTAAAATATAATAATCTTAACATCCGTACGGTTGGATCTTTCAATTTTTAATTTTAACAAATCTAAATTACTAATCCTTGATATAAAATGAGCAACTACTAAACACAAACCTTAAATCCTACATTTCAACCATTCAATAACACACCATCGTATTTGGTAAAAAAAAAATTAACTCACACTATTACAGTCTCTCATCATTTTATTGAATATGATATGTTATCAAAACATACTGTAAAAAAAATCATATTTTTTAAAAATTGGTAAGTATTTATTAAAATTTTCCAAACTTCTTAACAAATATAAAATCAACACTTTATTTACATTTATTAAAAAAAAATTGTCGCAAGTGGGTAACTAAATTATGACCTATAGTTCATCTTATGAGGATATATTGTGGTAATTTTTTTTATAATTTAAGGATTAATGTTATATTTTTTTAAATAATTTTGGAAATTAATTTTCTAATTATAGAATGATTGATTGTAGTAAAATTTATAAATACGATTGTTTTTGGTCGAATTTAATTTTAAATATTTTGGAAAAATTTAGGCTGGAATGTTCCCTCTTAAACTTAAATTCACGCGGATCGCTGACGTGGTAGTAAATTCGACTAGTTGTAGTCAAATTTATAAATTCAACTGGTTATGGTCGAGTTTATAAATTCAACTGTCTTCGGTCGAATTATAAATTCGACTTTCTTCAATCGAGTTTATAAATTCAACAAACTAAGTTTTTCCCTCGAATTTATAAATACGTCTAGAGTAGGTCGAAAATAAGTCAACATATTATTTTGACCATTGTAATATTTAACATGCGCTATTTTTTATTTATTGATTTTTTCTACAAACTTTTGAAATATAATAATCTTAACATCCGTACGGTTGGATCGTTCAAATTTTATTTTTAACAAATCTAAATTACTAAACCTTGATGTGAAATGAGTAACCCCTAAACACAAACCTTAAACCTTACATTTCAGTCATTCAATAATAAACCATCGCATTGGTAAGGTTTTTTTTTTAACTAACACTATTACGGTCTCTCATCATTGAATACGATATGTTATCAAATCATACTATAAAAAAAATCATAATTTTTTTAAAATTGGTAAGTATTTATTAAAATTTTCCAAACTCCTTATAAAATCAACACTTTATTTACATTTGTTACAAAATATTTGTCGTAAGTGGGTAAACTAAATTTTAACCCGTAGTTCATCTTATGAGGATATTGTGGTAATTTTTTATAATTTAAGGATTAATTTTAATATTAAATATTTTGGCAAAATTTAGGTGGGAATTTTTCTGCTTAAACATAAATTCGTCTGGTTGTAGTCAAATTTATAAATTTGACTGTCTTCGGTCGAGTTTATAAATTCGACAAACAAGATTTTGCCCGAAACATTTCCCGCCTATCTAGGTCAAATAAATTCAACTGCTTAAATTCGACTGAACCTCTAAATTCAATTGCTTAAATTTGATTGGATTCGATTGAATTTAGACCAGTCGAATTTGTGCAATCAAGTTTAGCCGAATTTTCTTGTAGTGATATTATGGCTTGATAATTAGCATGTTCTTGATTTAATTTATACGTAGGATTATAAATGGATGGGAAAAGGATTAAAATTACAAAGTTTTAATAATTTTCAAAAACCTAATAATTACCTAATGATAATTTTTACCAATAATTATTGGTGGACAAAAGGTAGTTTTATCTACCAATATAAATTGATAGATAAAATATTGGTAGGTAAAGCTCAAATTTTTTGTAGCCAACAATTCATCTATATTTGTAATAGGAAACTTATCTTGTTATGTAGATGAGAGTTGTTTCTGAAATGTAATTTGCTCATTTGTTTGTATTTTCTGATCCGATTTAATCTATATATATAATAAAAGCAGGAGACTGTAGCGGACACATGGCAGCATGCAAAATTATGAAAAAATATAAAGTTTTATAAAAGACCAAGCTCCTAATTTCAAAGCGCTTGGTTCTATGTTCTTTTATTCAGTCACACCCACGGATCGATTCCCATCAACCTGCTAATTGGTGTTAAAAAGACTTTGCATCAAACAGTTTATAAGTTCAATGTTACTCTTTAAGTAGAGTAGAAGTCTTTCACCTTTTCTCCAAGTTTAATATACACTCGGGTATACAATTAATCTTTGGTCAATTTTTAAATTGTATAAACTAACAGATAGTACAACCTCTGTCGAAATGACAGTTTTTTCTCTCTGTCACTATTGACAGTATGTCTTTGAGTTTTCTTTTATTTCATTCTCATTTCAGTCCAAAAACATCATAAAAATATAGTCTAGAAATCTGTAGTCATGGCACGACAAGAAAAATCACTGGAGGATATATATGCAGGGCTTGTTATTGAGGAGGAGGATGAAGGTGGAATAGTAGTGGCAAATACGGAGGTAGTAGAGCAGAAACAAAGTCATGTGTTGATTGGTAAGTTCCTAAAAGAAAAGAATATTAATTTTCATGCTATGCAAAATATAATGGCCACGTTATGGAGGCCAAAGGAGGGAATGGAAGTGTATGATATTGGGGGGATGAGATACTCATTTGTCTTCTTTCATAAAATGGATGTTCAGAAGGTTATTGAAGGGGGCCTTGGACATTTGAGCAAGCTACTTTAGTTCTACATCAATTGGGAACAGGGGAGGATCCAAGTACGGTTAAGTTACAGGATGTGGAGATGTGGGTGCAAGTCTATGACATACCAAGGGGGCTGATATCGGAGAATATATTAAGGAGTGTTGGTACATCAATAGGGAAGTTTATAGGAATGGAGATAAATACACTGGATGGAGTTTGGAAATCGTATGTTCGTATTCGAGTAATGTTAAATGTTGAAAAGCCATTGAAGAGGAGATTGAAGATAAAAAGGGAAGGGGATAGTTGGAGTTGGATAAATTTCAAATACGAGAAATTGGGGACTTTTTGTTTTGTTTGTGGTATTCTGGGACATTCAGAGAGAGACTGTAACATCATATATGCGAATCCGGATAAGTTAGTGGAGAAAGCTTATGGAGTATGGTTACGTGCTCCATCCAAAAATGCTGCAAAAGCAAGTGCTGGTGCAAGATGGTTAAGAAACTCAAGCGATGGTAGTAGTTCTTGGTCAAAAAATAAGGAATCAATGTCAAACGCCGTTCATGGTGGAGGCCAGGATCAGACCAAGTTCATGGAGGTAGATGGGGTGGTTAGAGAAAATAACGGGGAAAATGGTGGGATTGTAGTTAAGGAGCGTGATCCTAGGAGGAGTGAGGGGGATATGGTTATGCAAATAACTGACGTACAACATGCAAACGGGGATTTTGGGAGTGATAATATGGAAAGGACTAGTATTCTGTTTGATTCGAAAAGAAAGAGAACGGAGGATAAGTTGGAAGATTTAAATGAGAAAAATCAGGATGATTTAAATTGTGAGAACCAGACAAACGTGCCTTTAAACTTGCAAGTGGCGGGTCCTGTGAACCAGGCCCGCCAAGGGTTATGAGTCTCGTTACTTGGAACTGTCGTGGGCTGGCCAACCCACGGACAATTAGATTACTGAAAGAGATAAATAATTTTTATAGGCCCAGTATTATGTTTTTAAGTGAGACGATGGTTAAGAGAGATAAAATAGAAAAAATAAAAAGACAGTTAGGATTTATAGGATGTTTTGCTGTAGATGCTCGTGGGCATGGGGGAGGGTTAGCACTATTTTGGAAGAATGAGGGAGGGGTTACGGTGGTCAATAGCTGTCATAACTTTATTGATTTTGAGGTGCTGCATGATCAGATGGGTAGATGGAGATATACAGGATACTATGGGTTTCCAGAACGAGGGAGGTGGTCGGAGGCTTGGAATATGCTTCGCGAATTGGCTAGTGAGTCTATGCTGCCATGGTGTATTATTGGTGATTTTAATGACCTTATGACAACGGATGAAAAGAAGGGGGGCCAGTGTCATCCTCGTGCTTTGCTGAATGGTTTCTCGGAAGCTATAAGTGATTGTCGTTTAGTTGATTTGGGGTATACAGGGAGTAAGTTCACTTGGGAATGTTTTAGAGGGACTGAAAAATGGGTGCTTGAAAGATTGGACGGGGGTTTTGCTAATAAGGCGTGGAGTGATTTATTTCCAAATGCTGAGGTTCGAGTGCATGAGGTATCTACGTCGGACCATATGCCGTTATGTCTTCAGTTAAATAGACAGGTTTATATACCTCATGAGAAACAGTTTAGGTTTGAAAACATGTGGATACATGAAAAAGAATGTCTGAATATTGTGAAGGATTGTTGGAATAAGGAGGAAAATAATGAATTAATGTATAAATTAGCTTTGTGTTGTTCGAAATTGGAGGAATGGGGTGGGGGTTGATAAAGCACTTGAAGAACAGGCTGAATAAATATCGAAGGGAGATGCAAAGGCTGAGGTCAAGAAGGGATGTTAATGGTGTGCGTCAGTATAATGAAGCTAGGTGGAATTATTTGAGGTTGTTAGAAAAATAGGAGATTTTCTGGAAGCAAAGAGCTAAACAATATTGGCTCAAGGATGGTGATAATAATACGCGGTTTTATCATAAATTTGCATCTGTAAGAAAAGAACATAACAGGGTCAAGAGATTAAGGGATGAGAATGGGGAGTGGCAGGATACTGAAGATGGAATTCAAGATACTATTGTTAAGTATTTTGAGAACATTTTTAAGACGACGGAAACAAGGGAGCAAATGGCAGAGAGAATTAAGTTTAAAGGTATAACAGAGGAGCAAGGCCAAGTTCTAATGCAAGGTATAACAGAGGAGGAAGTTCGAGCAGCTGTGTTTGCTATGTATCCTGAGAAATCACAAGGAATTGATGGGCTAAATCCGTGTTTCTTTCAAACTTATTGGGATGTGGTGAGTAGAGATGTTGTTAGTTGCTTGCATTTGAGATTAATCACCATATTCATAGGAAAACACAAGGAAAAGATGGGGTGGCAGCGTTAAAAATTGACATATCCAAGGCATACGATAGGTTGGAGTGGAGATATATCGAATTGATGATGACAAAGTTTGGGTTTCTTCAGGTGTGGATATCTCGAATTATGTAGTTAGTCAGAACAGTTACATATAGTTTTGTTAGAGATGGAAAAATATTTGGTGATGTACGTCCTTATCGGGGTGTTAGACAGGGGGATCCAATCTCCCCGTATTTTTATATTATGTGTGCTGAGGGTTTGACAGGAATCTTGCGTACTTATGAGGACATTGGTTGCTTCATGGCTGCAGGGTGGCTCGAGGTGCACCGAGAATAACACATCTGCTCTTTGCTGATGACTGTTATTTATTTTTTAAAGCTACTCAGGGGGAAGCGCAGCATATGAGGAGTGTTTTACTGAAGTATGAGAGATTGTCGGGGCAAGTGATAAACTTTGGTAAGTCTGACATAGTATTTAGTCCAAACACAGGGGCATTGGAGCGGGGTCAAGTTTGTGAGATTCTGGGGGTGAATGAGAAGCCAAGGCCAGGAAAATATTTAGGTAGAATTCAAAGGAAGTAAAAAGGAGGCATTTTGGTTTATTAGTGATAAAATTCAAGGGAAGTTGCAGGCTTGGTGTAATAAAGATTTGTCTAAGGCTGGGAAGCTGACACTAGTTAAATCATCGGCACAGACAACTCCAAATTTTTGGATGAGCCTGTTTCTTATTCCTGAATCTGTATGTGATGAGATTGAGAGGAAGATGAATGCATTTTTATGGGGAGGAGGGACGAATGGTAGAGGGGTGAAGTGGAAAACGTGGAAACGATTGTGTGTGCCAAAAGAGTTTGGAGGTTTGGGTTTGAAAGAGTTAAAGAAGTTTAATATGGCCACGTTGGCTAAGCAAGGTTGGAGACTTCTTACAGAGGCTAATCCGCTAGTTAGTGCAGTTATGAAAGCTAAGTATTATTCAGGGACGGATCTGTTGAGAGCGGAGTTAGGACAGAACCCCAGTTATGTGTGGAGAGGAATTTTTGCAGCACTAGAGATTGTTAGAACTGGTGCCCGACGTAGGATTGGGAATGGGGAGGACACCATGGTTTGGCATGTACCTTGGCTACCAGATGAAAGGAATGGGTATGTGAGTACGACTGAGTATGCACATCTAGGTAGTACTAAGGTAAGTAATTTAATGATGATTGATGAAAGAATGTGGGATACTGAGTTGCTTGATGACCTGTTTGATGATAGAGATAGGGAGTTAATTAAACGAATTCCGTTGTCTTTTCACGTTAATATGGACTCTTGGTATTGGGTGTTGGATGAGAAAGGGGAATTTACGGTTAAAAGCTGTTATAGGGCACTGCAAGGAGAGTGTACTGGTGACCAGTCGAAGCTGTGGAAGAATATTTTGGCTATGAAACTTTCGAGTAAAGTAGTAAACTTAGGGTGGAGGCTGTGTAAGGGGTGCTTACCAACTAATGCAGCTTTGGTTACGAAACATGTGAATATTGAAGTGAGTTGCCCATGGTGTCGTAGAGAGGCAGAGACAGGTGTTCATGTGATGTTCCTGTGTGATTTTGCAAGAACAATATGGGGTACAACTGGTTTTAGTCAGCTGGTGCATTGTGGTCCATACGAGACTCCAGAGTTAGTGTTTGAAAGGGTGTTTGAACAAGGAAATAGGGATCAGATTGTCGAGATTGCCATGATTTGTTGGAGTCTATGGCATCGTCGAAATAGGTGGCTCTGGGACCATGTGAATGGATCCGCTTTTGGAGTGAGGAGTGCTACGAATCATATGTATCGAGAATGGGTAGAAGCTCAGGTGAAGGAAGGGAGTAGGAAGATTAGGGGAGAGGCTGGAGATCGTGTCTGATCTCGACCTGCAGTTGGGTGGATGAAAGTTAATATTGACGCGGCTGTGTTTCAGAATGGGACTATTGGAGTGGGAGCAGTGGTTAGGGATGATAAAGGTGGTTTTGTTGGAGCTAGGTGCTTAAAGGTAGCAGAAGCATGGAAGCCAAGAGAAGCTGAGGCTATCGGGTTGAAGGAGGCTCTATCATGGATGATTACACGAGGTTATACGCATTGTGTGGTTGAAACAGATTCATATGTTCTAGCTGCGGCTTGTAATGGAGATCTGGGAAGAGCTGTTTTTGATACTATTGTAATGGACTGTGTTCATTTAGTTAAGCACATAAATCCAGTGCTAGTTAACTTTGTTTATCGTTCTGTGAATATAGTAGCTCACGTGCTTACACAAGCTACTGTTCTATGTACGGGAGTGGTATGTCACTCCGCCTAATTTTCTTATGCGTGTTTTGGAGTTAGACTCTATTATTTAATGCAAGTTCGAATTATTCAAAAAAAAAATTGTATAAACTTGTATTTTTGTTGATTAATGTTGTATCTTATCAAACCCATAACATCCATTTTACTGTCCACTTTACACTGATTTATAGAAGTTGATTTCTACACCTTTTATTTACTTTGCACAACTTTATCTATTTCTTTTAACTTTCAAAAAAAAACTTTGTTATAAATAAAAAAAGGGAGGACGTGAGAAAGTGACTTAATATTTTTTTTTTGAACAAAAAGAAATCAATCCATTAATCAAAAGCCATACGGCATCTACAAAAACAATCGCAAGAACAGACGCTTAAGGGGATCGCTGTTGAATCCTTTCTAAAGGCAACCAAGCGATTTAAAGATAATTGATATATACATGTTTTTACTTCAATCATCGAACTGTTCTGAACCGACGACCATAGATGCGATTCCATAGTAGCCTTCATCTCTGAATCAAAATCATGAAAAACTTGCCGATCTATAACCTCGGCCATGGAAAACTCCCAAATTCAATCCAAACAAAAACCAAACTCTCACAAGGAGAGACAAACACAACCCAAATAAATTGGGAATAACTGAAACCCAAATAAATTGGGAACTTTATTGAAAGGAAAGAAAGCAAGACAAATGAAAAATGAATTGAATTGGGGCTTTCCACCGGTGAAACCCGATGGAAGCCCCCTCAAAAAACTTTAATGGAGGCTAGGGTAGAAGGGAGAGAGGAGAAGAGGCGTAAAACTGATTTGCGGAATTAAGTGACTTAATATTATAATTCCAGAAGTTCGAAGAGTCCTCACAAGTGTTTAGACATTTTTCTATAATTTTTCAATTTTTGAATATTTATTAAAAAATTGTTTTTTCACACCTAATAACATCGTAATTAATCATCAAATGCATTTATTAAATTTATATTAAATAAATTACAAATTAATAAATTACAAATGAGATGTAACAAACTTGATTAAATTTGAATCTCGAACCTTTTCTCGATCAATTAAATTGATAAAAAAAATTATATATATGTTGTTCACATATACTATGTCAAAATAAATTGATATTTTTAACTAAATAAATTCTTGCACTATTACTGAACATGTGTATTATTAAAAGGACATTAGCTTGTTAAAATGTTATATATTTAGATTTAATATCTATAATTTTTTATTATAAAGATTACGTATAGATTGTAATTGTGTTTTATATGTTTATAATTTTTTTAAAAAAATTATTAAAATTTTAGGTATACAGTGAGTGTATTCTCACAAATAACAATTTATATCAATTCTTTTGAATCAATTTTTCTAGAAAACTCTCTACATAGCGCATTTTTTTCTAAAATAATCAAAATTAAATATTTTCATTTTTAGTATGAAAAATAATAGTCGCGCAAAGCGCAGATAAGTTACTTTTATTTTTTTAGTAATTCTTAATTCTACTTCTTGATCATGAAATTTCTAAAGTTCACTCTAAAATAAGAATATATTAATTTATTTTAAGTATACTTTACTTGTGATCTAATAAAAAGTCAAAATCTAACTCAACTGATGTAAATAAATATATATATATATATATATAATTGAATTGAACTAATTAGACCCTTTTCAAAATAGGTTAAATACAAATGTTATTCCATTACATTAGGTTCAACAAGTTATTATTTAATTAAATAAAATTTTATATTATTAATGAGCATGTATCTTACGAGAGGGACGTCGGTTTTCAAGAATGTATTTTATTATATTTAATATTTATAAATTTTCGTGATTGTAAAGTAATATCATGACTAATTATCATGTTTATGATTTTCTTTTAAAAATTATTAATTTAGATATATAACGAGAGTATTCTTCCAAGTAATAATTTATATAATTTTCCTACATAAATTTTCTTCAAAAAACTCTTAAAATAGCTATCAATACTTTTTAATTTGAAGAATTTGGTCATCATTTTACCTTGAATAAATTAACTTTTAAACTCTTTGATTGTCCAATTAAATATATAATAATTAGATAATAGATTAATTTTTAAATGGTTCATGTCAATATTGTTTCTAGATCATAATTTGAGAAAAATTAGATTTTTTTCTAATTAATTATTTAAATATATGTTTAAAAAATTAAAATTTTAATTATTTTTTAAATAAAATTTATAATATATGAATTAAAATTTACAAGGCCACGCATAGCGCGGCTAAGTTGCCTAGTTTATTGTAATAATACAATTTTACGAATTGGAGGTGTAATTCTTATTTCATGTTTTATTGTGTAATTACCCTTAGGGTCATTTTGCAATAAAAATATTGTTATGATTATGACTGAATTCGGATTCTGGACTTCTCAGTACCTTTCATTCTAACTCATTTTAAAAGATCCATCTCTTTGTAGAACTAGTCGATAAAGCCGCGCTTCGCGGCGGCGTTACAATATTTTAAAAAAAAATTCAATATATTTATGTTATATTATAATATTAATATTTATATTTTAATAATAAAATAATCTTCTCTAATGAATCGATTCTTTTGATTGAGCCGCTTTCTCGTTAAAACCAAAATCCCAACTTTAACATATATTATAAAGACTTATATAATAATTTTTATCCATAAATCGAACCGTAAAAATTAAAAAATATATATATGACATCGGTATCAAATTCTAATAGTTAATACAATCTTTTCTAGTGAGCCGTCTTCCCGTTAAATACGTTTCGAGCAGCTCTTATTTGGAACCGAAATTCTAACTTCATTATATAAAGAGGGTAAATTCCAATTTTTAAATTCTTTAAACTTTCTAATATTTTGGAGTTTTAAAAGATGAAAATACATCTTAAATTTTCCGTATATTATAGATATTCATGTATTTATTTACAGCTTTCGCATGTGAATGTCTTTCTGTTATGTTAACATATCAAAAAAAAATTAGATACGAAGACTTTTCGTGACGGGAACAATATTAAGTTTATGGATACATTTTTCTAATGCAAGTATAATTAATATAAAAAAGTTAAAATAAATGATTTCTAGGAAAACAAATATGTAGTTTTAAAAAATTCGTATAAAACGTCTCCACCGTCCTCATATTCTACTTCCAATAGAATATTTTATTTTATGTATTCCTTATATATTCAAACATCTTTTATACGGTCTTCTCTAATGAACCGCTTTCTCATTAAACACGGTTATTACTCTTGATCCGCTCTCTCGTTAAGACCAAAAACCTAACTTTTACATATATCACTTGTATGATAATATTTATCAATAAAAATTAAATCCTAAAAATAAATGAAATTTATAACATCAATATGATAATTTAATAGCTAATACAATCTTTTATAGTGAGCCGTCTTCCCGTTAAACACGTTTCGAGCCGCTCTCGTTTGGGATAGAATTCCAACTTCATTACATATTATTGATGATACTTATCTTACACAACAACTTTTTTCCTTAAAATCAAAACCTAAAAAATAGAGTGAATTCCATTATATATTTTCTCTTGACTTACGAAAAATTTATGGAGTTTCATCCTATTTTCTCTTTATATTATAGATACTCCTGTATTTATTTAGGATTTATCAGCATGAGAATGTTCTTTTATTATGTTAACACATTAATTCTTTTCTTTTTAAATATGAAGACTTTTTTTTATGACAATAGTATTGAATTTATGAATAAATTTTCCTAATAGAAGTATAATTAAGTAATATAAAAAGTATAATTTAAGAAGATCGTACTTTCTATAAAATATTTAATTATATATCTGCTCCATATATTCAAACACCTATTTTAGTTCTAATATAACTTTTATTTATATGTTTCTTCTATAAAATTGAACTCCTATTCTACTTCCAGTAGAACTTTTAATCATATGCCTTACAAATACTTATTCTACTTTCAATAGAACTTCTAATCATATAATTTAAGAAGATCGTACTTTCTATAAAATGTTTAATTATATGTCTGCTCTATCTATTCAAACACTTATTTTACTTCTAATAGAACTTTTATTTATATGTTTTTTCTATAAATTCGAACTCTTATTCTCTATAAATTCGAACTCTTATTCTACTTCCAATAGAACTTTTAATCTTTTAATCATATGCCTTATAAATACTTATTCAACTTCCAATAGAATTTCTAATCATATGTCTTCTCTATAAATTCGAACTTTTTTTCTTTATAAATTCGAACATCTATTCTACTTCTAATATGTTAAATGATATTTTTATATTTATTAGTGTTTAAAATTTAAAAATTCTAGAAAATTAGAAAAATAGATTGAGACGATCTTAGAGCGCCACCTAAACTCCCGCGTATTGTTTAAAATTCAAAAATTCTAGAAAATTTGAAAAATAGATTAAGACGATCTTAGAGCGCCACCTAAACTCCCGTGTATCCTCCTCCTATTCTACTTCCAGTAAAACTTTTAATCATATGCCTTACAAATACTTATTCCACTTTCAATAGAACTTCTAATCATATAATTTAAGAAGATCGTAGTTTCTATAAAATATTTAATTATATGTCTGCTCTATCTATTCAAACACCTATTCTACTTCTAATAGAACTTTTATTTATATGTTTTTTCTATAAATTCGAACTCTTATTCTCTATAAATTCGAACTCCTATTCTACTTCCAATAGAACTTTTAATCTTTTAATCATATGCCTTATAAATACTTATTCTACTTCCAATAGAACTTCTAATCATATGTCTTCTCTATAAATTCAAACTCTTTTTCTTTATAAATTCGAACACCTATTCTAGTTCTAATATGTTAAATGATATTTTTATATTTATTAGTGTTTAAAATTCAAAAATTCTAGAAAATTAGAAAAATAGATTGAGACGATCTTAGAGCGCCACCTAAACTCCCGCGTACCCTCCTTTATATATATATATACTAGTTGATAAAGCCGCGCTTCGCGGCGGCGTTACAATATTTTTCAAAAAATTCAATACATTTACGTTATATTATAATATTAATATTAAATTTTAATAATTAAATAATATTCTTTAATGAATCAAGAAAAAATTCTTGTTAAACACAATTTTTTCGATTGAGCCGCTCTCTCGTTAAAACCGAAATGCCATCTTTAACATATATAGTATAAAGACTTATATAATAATTTTTATCCATAAAATCGAACCGTAAAAATAAAAAAATTATGACATAAGTATCAAATTCTAATGGCTAATATAATCTTTTCTAATGAGCCGTCTTCCCGTTAAATACGTTTCGAGCCACTCTTATTTGGAACCGTAATTCTAACTTTATTATATGAAGAGAGTAAATTCCAATTTTTATATTCTTTAAACTTTCTAATATTTATGGAATTTTAAAATATGAAAATACATCTTTTATTTTCTGTATATTATAGATATTCATGTATTTATTTACAACTTCCGTATGAAAATGTCTTTATGTTATGTTAATATATATATATATATATATATATATATATATATATATATATATATATATATATATATATAAATACGAAGACTTTTCGTTACGGGAATAATATAAAATTTGTGGATATATTTTTATAATGCAAGTATAATTAACTTGTATAAAAAAGTTACAATAAAGGATTTCTAGGAAAAAAGATATAAAATTTTAAAAAATTGTATAAGACGTCTCAACCGTCCTCGTATTCTACTTCCAATAAAAAATTTTATTTTATGTATTCCTTATATATTCAAACATTTTTATATGATCTTCTCTAATAAACCGCTTTCTCATTAAACATAGTTATTATTATTGATCCGCTCTCTCGTTAAGATCAAAAATCTAACTTTTACATATATCACTTGTATGACAATATTTATCCATAAAAATCAAATCCTAAAAATAAAATAAAATTTATAACATCAATATACTATTTTAATACTTTATACAATCTTTTATTGTAAGTCATCTTCCCGTTAAACACGTTTCAAGTCACTCTTATTTGGGATCAAAATTTCAACTTCATTACATATTATTGATAATACTTATCTTACACAACAACTTTTTTCTTGAAATCAAAATCTAAAAAATAGGGTGAATTCCAATTTATACTTTCGCTAAACTTTCTAAAATTTATGGAATTTTAAAAAATGAAAACACATCTTATTTTCTCTTTATATTATAGATACTCCTGTATTTATTTTATTCAAACATCTTATATACGGTCTTCTCTAATGAACCGCTTTTTCGTTAAACACGTACGGTTATTACTATTGATCTGCTATCTCGTTAAGACCAAAAATCTAACTTTTACATATATCAATTGTATGATAATATTTATCCATGAAAATCAAATCCTAAAAATAAAATAAAATTTATAACATTAATATGATATTTTAATAGCTAATACAATATTTTATAGTGAGCCGTTTTCCCGTTAAACACATTTCGAGCCACTCTCGTTTGGGATCGAGATTCTAACTTCATTACATATTATTGATGATGCTCATCTTACACAACAACTTTTTTTCTTTAAAATCAAAACATAAAAAATAAAGTGAATTCCAATTTTTACTTTCTCTAGACTTTCTAAAATTTATGGAGTTTTAGAAAATGAAAACGCATCTTATTTTTTCTTTATATTGTAGATACTCCTGTATTAATTTAGGATTCCTGCATGAGAATGTTATTTTATTATATTAACACATCAATGATTTTATTTTTAAATACGATGATTTTTTTTATGACAATAGTATTGAATAAATTTTCCTAATAGAAGTATAATAAACTTATATGAAACGACATATTTTAAGAAGATCGTACTTTCTAAAAAATATTTATTTATATATCTTCACTATATATTCAAACACTTATTCTACTTCTAATTTAACTTTTATTTATATGTTTTTTTCTATAAATTCGAACTCTTATTCTCTATAAATTCGAACTTCTATTCTACTTCGAATAGAACTTTTAATCATATGTCTAATAAATACTTATTCTACTTCCAATAGAACTTCTAATCATATGTATTCCTTATAAATTTGAACTTTTCTTCTCTATAAATTCGAACACCTATTCTACTTCTAATATGTTAAATGATATTTTTATATTTATTAGTGTTTAAATTCTAAAATTCTAGAAAATTAGAAAAATAGATTGAGACGATTTTAGAGCGCCACCTAAACTCCTGTGTACCCTCCTTTATATATATATATTGATATTGATATTGATTGATAGATAGATATATTGATTGAACTCTTATTCCCTATAAATTTGAACTCCTATTCTACTTCCAATAGAACTTTTAATCATATGTTTTATAAATACTTATTCTAGTTCCAATAGAAACTCCTATTCTACTTTCAATAGAACATTTAATCATATACTTTATAAATACTTATTCTATCAATAGAACTTCTAATCGTATGTCTTCCTATAAATTCGAACTCTTCTCCTCTATAAATTAGAACACCTATTCTACTTCTAATATGTTAAATGATATTTTTATATTTATAAGTGTTTAAAATTCTAAATTTCTAGAAAATTAGAAAAATAGATTGAGACAATTTGAACTCCTATTCTACTTCCAATAGAACTTTTAATCATATGCTTTATAAATACTTATTCTACTTCCAATAGAAACTCCTATTCTACTTTCAATAGAACATTTAATCATATACTTTATAAATACTTATTTTATTTCCAATAGAACTTCTAATCATATGTCTTCCTATAAATTCGAACTCTTCTCCTCTATAAATTAGAACACCTATTCTACTTCTAATATGTTAAATGATATTTTTATATTTATAAGTGTTTAAAATTCTAAAATTCTAGAAAATTAGAAAAATAGATTGAGACAATTTTAGAGCGCCACCTAAACTCCCGCGTATCCTCCTTTATATATATATATTGATTAATATATCCTTTTGTTAATGATTAAAATTTTAATAAACACATAATTTAAAATTTCAATATTTTAACTGGATTCATCAATACCAAATTAGAATATAGAAATATATGAAATCTTCTTTATTTAATTTAGGATGCTGAATTGTAATTAAAATTTTATTGAATATATATTTTATAAATTATTTTTTAAAAAGTGTTGTTAAACTCTAATTATAAATGTGTCGGACATTTTTTTTCATTTTTTGAAAGTTTCTCTCAATTTCTTACATTTCAAAAAATTTTAAAAATAGTAAAATTTTATAATATAAAAATTAGTTACATTCACTAATTTAATTTATTATATTTTTATTATAAATTAAATATTAATTCATCCATGAATATATTTAATATTTTTTATTATTTTACACACTCTTTGGGTCTTAGTACTCAAGTCATTGGTAAAGAGATCAACCACCAAAAAGAGGAAAACACAGGCATGTATATGAGGGATGTGTGTAGGGATGGGAAAAAAATCCGATCTGACGGATACCCGATTCGAAATTCGATTTTTTATTCGATCCGAACCCGATATTTTAGATTTGGATATGGATATGGATTTAAATTTTAAACCCGAAAGATTTTGGATATGGATATGGATTTCATGAAACCCGATCCGATACCCGAAACCCGATCAAAATCCGAGCCGAACCCGAAACCCGAAAAATACCCGACTTTTATTTATTATATTTTATATATTATATATTATATATAAATGTGTATTATAAATACATATTATACATACACTATTTTATATATATATTATATATTATATATAAATGTATATTATAAATACATATTATACATACACATATTGTTATAGGGAGAATATTGTATAACAATATTTTGGAGGTTGCTGGATTAACGGAGCTAAATACGGATATAAAGCTTATAAAAGAAGAATTAGGGTTAGGGTTTATGTGTGTAAATGTGGCTGGTCTTGATAGGTGATTTCAAGGGTGAAGTGTTTCTCATCCATATCAAGGTGCCTACGTACCCTATTTATAGGGATCAAGCCATACGTAGTTCTTGGGTAGCAAGTTACCTAGCTGGGCTAGGGTTTTAGAGGATAAGTCATAGCCCAAGCCCACTCGTTTAGGGCTGATGTGGCAGTGAGTTGTTGATCCTATCCATGATCCATGATTTATAGAAGGAAACCGATGGTCTCGCATGGACAAGAATGTGACCTCACAAGCGAGGCTAACAGAGATGCATCATAAGCGAGGCATGCGACCTCAAGGGGTCGAGTCATGCGAAGCGAACCCAAGTGTATAGATACTCATGTGACCTCGCGGGATCTAGCCATGAGCCTTCTAACAGAGAGTGAGATAGCGATCCTGTGTTGGTTTGTAGTTATGATGATAGCAAGTAGCGATCCCTTGACGGGAGTCATACAAAGCGATCCCTTATATTTGATAAGAAGTGAGATGGCCCTCTAGTTAGGCTGGGCTGATTCCAATAGTGGGCTTTTAGTGACCCAATCTTCATCTTCAAGGCCCATTGTAGATAATGAACCATTAATTTTGCTAATTAAATTATGATAATTATTATGCCAGATTTGGGCATAACACATATCTTTGAGACATAAGATATGGAAAGATTGAGAAAATAAATTGTCATGGATGTAGCGGTATTTTTTAACTTACTTACACAATTTTTTTTATTTTTTTGTTAAGCAACTTATTTACATTATTTTTAATTTTGAATACCCGAAAAAAATCCGATCCGATCCGAAACCCGACGGATTTGGATTTGGATATTTAGTTTTGGATCCAAAACCCGATACAATCCGAAACCCGAAACCCGAAAATATTTGGATTTGGATTTGAATTTTGCAAAACCCGAACCGAACCCGACCCGTTCCCCTCCCTAGATGTGTGCTAGCTAGTTGGGCACTTGTGGGTGATTATGGGTGGCAATTTCGGGTTTTGAGTCGGGTTTGTGTTGAGTTAAATTATATTCGGTTGTTTTGAGTTAATTTTTTTCTAACCCTAAGTCGTATTTATCGAATTTGTATCTGGTTTAGGGTTATTTTGGGTTTCTCCATCTCAATTATATTCTTATATTATACTCCCTCCATCCCGATTTATACTGATTACTTTTTAGTTCATTTCTCTTTTATTACACGTAAAAGTTATGATTTAAATATATAATATGTATTGTACCCATTTTATGAGTTGCTAAAAAGGACATGCATGACATATAAAAAATATTGTCATTATTATTAAATATTAATAACATCAACTATCTCGCCCATAAGCTATAATATTAGGGGTGTTCGTGATGCAGGCGTTGCGATTTTTTCCTCAAACCGCAAACCAAATCGCGTATGCGGTTTGAAGAAATTTTCAAAACGCGACCGCACCACGTAAAATCAAAACCACATAAACCATACTACGAAAAATGCGGGCGGTGCGGGCGGTTTACCTTTTTCAAAATTTAATAATATAGTATATTAAAAATAAACAAATATTGAAAATCATAATAATAAATTCTAAACCAAAATGAAATATAGGGTTAGAGTTTGAAATACATCTTAAATTATTTTTAAGTTCTCAAGGACAAGGCGTCAATAGTGCTGCATCTTCTATTTCTTCACATCAGTAATAAATAATCCAGGGTAAAAAAAAATATATATGTATATATTTATAAATATATTAATATTATATAATATGCGGTGCGGTGTGGTCTAAATTGCGAAAATGAATCTCCAAACCACAAACCGTACTGCATCGTGCGGTTTGGCTAAAATGCAAACCACGATCGTACCACAAAAAATTTAAACCATGCGGGGCAGTGCGGTGTGGTGCGGAGTAGGCGGTTTGTGCAATTTGTGTGGTTTGATGAATACCCCTGTATAACATATTAATTGTAGTATACCGATCTTGGTTAATAATTACTTTTTTATGAGTTGATTATTTTTAATTGGATGAGAATTTTGTGTATATATAGAATCCGTTATTATTAATAAAAAGAAAATTAATAAAAAAAAATGTTAACTAAGCTTTATTATACGTTCACGAATACACATTAAATAAATGGTTAGTAAATATTGCTGTTGGCATATGTTATGAAAGAAGATAAATATTCAAAAGCATATAAACTTTTTGAATTTCTTGCTAATTTGGATATAAAGTTGTGATAGTAATTATGATTTAGATCTTCGAATTGAAAAAGCAGTCAAATTAATAATTAAAGTTGCACTACTTTTTGGATCCACAATTATATTCCTAAATGACAAGTGAAAACTGATGTATGGCCGACTAGAACAAATTAGCTGGTTCTGTGATTCGAGGACACCCAACAGGCAACAGTGCTGTGGCCACCTAGCTCTGTCCGGTGAAAAAGACTCCTAATAATTCGAGTATAATGATTCATAATTAATTATAAACTTCATTTAGAAAAAAAAAATTAATTATAAACTTTTTAAAGTATTTCTTAAAAAAAAACTTATAAAAGTAATTTTTGATTAATAATATGTCACCAGAAGAGTATTTAAAAATGATAAGATGCGGTCTATCTATACTATTCTAAAGTTGTGGTTTTTAGTTTTGGGTTCGGTTATCCTAATTATTAAATAAATAATAAAATAATATAATTAATGATAATTAGTTGATTATCTTTTTTAAATAAAAATGTGAACTTTTAATTGAAGATATAAACACCTAAAATATTATATTTTCTAATCATTAATATTTATTTTCTAATAAAAAAACTGTTATCTTTCAATTTAAAATATAGTCTTGAAATCATTAATATATATCCAAAAATATCATAACATAGTTACTAATTAAATATATAATAAAAATCCCTATTCAACAAATAATAACCGTTAAATTTTTAGTAATAAATAAGAATTTTTAGATCTAATAATTAAATAATTTTTATAATTAAATTACTTTACTAAGAATTCAAGGTTCGGATTCAGTCAATGACAAATTTAATTTAAAATTTCATTATAAAAGTTTTAAACAATGCATATCATTGTTTAATTAATATAATTATTTAAAATAAAATTAAAATAATTATAAAAATATAATTGTAATATAAAGTAAAATTTATTAACTATCAAAAGAAACCGTACATAGTACGAATTATAAAATAATAAATTGCATAGAAATAAAATTTATGGACATGAAGATGGTGTTGTCAGGTATTTTGTCAAATTTTAAAAACGGAACATAAAAATTACATCAAATTTGACTTCTCAACCACGAGAACTGGATTGATCCAAATTTTAAACACATATATCATTTTCTTTTAAATTAACTGTACTTAGTTACTTAGTTTCTAGATTTTCATTTACACTAAGCATATATTGTGTTCTGTTTCTTACGATTTGTGTGCGTAAGACATATGCGTTCCATTTTATATGATCTTTGATTTTCATACATTTCAATGCGCTAATTCGATCAAATAAAATATTAGTAAATATTATTTTTTCAGTTTTTTTATATAAAAAAATTAGATCTTATATATTTATACTCCCTCCGCCCCACTTGACTTAACATTTGAAATAAGATGTTCGGTACGCAATTTTAAGTGTATTTTAAGGATATTTTCATAATTTATTTTAAAATATAATTTTTTGTGTAAAAATGTAAACATTATATTTTTATACAAAAAAAGTAAATTTTAAAAATAAGTTATTGAACTATCCTTAAAATACATATTAAAATACGTATCGCATACCCCTATTTTAAATATTAAGAATTAAGTGGGATGGAGGGAGTACAAAACAAAAAATTAGAAAAAAAAGTTATTCATAAATACTTTAATCGGGCATTTAAATGCACGAAAAAGTAAAAAAAAATATATAAAACGGGACTGAAAAAATAATTATTAGAAACCAGTGTTGCAGATTTTGGAAATCGGAACTATTCGGTTGAGGTACTGATTTACGCTTTATCGGGCGATTCGGTTAAAAAATCGATGATTTTTTCAAAATCGGCCGAATCAGTTCCAAAATTTTTACAAATTTTTAGCCATCTTATCGGAAATTTTTCAAAAATTAACCGATTTCTATAACAGAGTGAGAAACATACAATGTGATAATGTGATGATGGAATGACACCTATATGAAATAAGCATCTCAATGCATGTGTATCCGAAAACGCGTCTCAATTAACAATGCCTAACTAAAACTTAAATAAAGACATAAATTAGATTGATAAGATTCCTTTCAACAGTTTATTGATTAAGACCCGTAAACAAAGTCATTAAGCCCTAAACATTAAAAGAAATTACAATAAAACAAATTTAAAAATTTTGTTTTGAAAAACATTTTAACTTTGTCCATACATATATTCATACATGGACTCATGGAGTAATATAATGAAATACTGGTTGGAATGTTGACATGCCTAGGTGACATAGAATATAACATTATAACGTGTTGAATACTGATCGTGTGGTGCTTACAATTATTATAGCCAAAATTCGAATTGGGTATTTTTAAGATGGAATTGGATCAATAATAGGTTCAATTTAGGAATTCTTGAAGTTAATCTGGGTTTTGGTTGGTTTTACACTGATAAGGCCGCGTCCTTTCTATTAAAGGAGGGTGCGCCCTCTTTGGGTGAATGATATTTGGAATGGTTATTTGGATTGACTTCTTAAATTTTATTGAAGAATTCCCTCCTATCGTATCTCAGGAGGGGGATGTCCGTCGCAGAAGGCCTCCAGGGGTATTCCTGGATATAGGGACCCATCTTAGACACAAAGGACGTGCCCTAAGGTGGAAAGATGGGGACTTTCTGGTGTGTGCTTTGGGAGCTTTGTTCCTGTAGCTAATGGGCGCGCCCTCACTGGGGAACTTTGGAGTAATCCTGCACTTTGCACCCAAAAGCTCTGGATCACCTGTCCTGCTATCTTGTGGGTGCTTCTCATTCGGGGGACAGAGATGCGTTTTACACTTGGGGTAAACCATGGCTATACCTGTATCCTTAAAATCAAGAAATAACGGTAGCGGATAGGACTAGTTCTCGACAGGGGAAGTTTCCTTATCTGTGAAGTCTTGAGATCTTGGATGAGCCTTGGGCCTTCGTGGTTGGGCCTCATAGTAGAACATTCCGGAAGCTGGGCCGTCAATCCGAGCCTATTTGGGTTTCTTGCTCTCCAAGAACTACGTATGGCTTGATCCCCTATAAATACTGGGGTACGTAGGCCGATTGGGGGGTTGGAAGTCGAGAGGTCTTAATAGCCGCCACTAACCCTATCAATCTCAACCACCAATTGCAATCAACAACCACAAACCACCACGAACCACCGTTCTTTCCGGCAAAGAACCACCGCCTCAGATCTTGTTTCCGGCGACGTACCTCGAAATTTGTTGTTCCCAAATTCCTTCGTCAACAAATTGGCGCTAGAAGGAGGGGAGTCAATCAAGATTTTCATCTTACGATGAAAAGATGTCTCATAATCAAGGTAGAGGTTCTCATGGAGAAGATGATTACGATTCTGAAGATAGCATGTGAGGAAACCAAATCCGCCATGAAGCTTATGTTCCGGAGGAAATCCCTGTTCCTCCACGCCACCATGGAGCTCTAGTCACCGCTGGTGGACAGCCGCCTGTTCTTATCAGTAACGTAGCATTAATGGAACAATCGTATCGTATGGGAGATGCCTGATAAGTGGATTATATCCACTTGGAACATTCTGTATCGGCTTAAATTGGTGTATTTGGCCTCAAGTTTGTCGTAGTTTTTATGTGTTTTATTTACTTGTGCAGGTTTGGAGAAATATCGATTAGGGTTGAATTTTCCGTTGATTTTGGAGTTGATCATGCTATGGAATGAAGAATGGTGACTTAATATCAACTATCAAGAGTTTTGCAAGTCTTTGGATTGAAGAAGGGAAGTGATTGCAAAAGGAACGGAAGAAAACGGACGAAAAACGAAGAAAATTGCAGAAAACGAACCACCACCAGCCAGAGGAGCGCTAGCAGCGCTCTACAGAGCGCAGGCTGCGCCTGCACAGTGCATAAACAGAAAGGGGAGTGCAGGCTGCGCTCCATGCAGCGCTGGTGCGGAAGGAAATTGCTAAAAAATGTCAGTTTTGCCCCTATTCGAGTTTTAATTGTATTTTTGGTACCCAAACCTATTTCCAATTGTATTCTAGGTTGTTTTTCTTGTTGGGCAAGATATCTAGGCATATATAAACACATCTTAGCCTAGTAAAATAGATCATCGTTTTATTATTGTAACATAGAATTGCAAGAGAGAAAAGGAGAAGGAGATTCAACGCTCGTGACAAGCAACGGATCAAGATCTACTTCATCTTTTGTGTTCTTTTACTATTAATATTATTTCTTTCTTCATATTTTGTTTAATATCATGTTTTCGTCTAATCCCATGGTGACGAAAAGTTTTATTATGAACTAATCGTTATCGTGGGATCCTAGTGGATTTATCTATGTAGCTTAGTAGTTTGCATGCCTTAAAGATTTATGTGTGGTGAATTCTTGATATCCTTGTATGGTTGTGCTTAATGAATTTAGGTGCGTCGCGAACATCTAATTTGTTAATCTCTTGCTAAACGAGAGTGGATCTTGAGATTTAGAACTTGCCATGCTAGCATAGGATAGGTTGGTGTTTTGACATCATGATTTGTGGCATCAATAGAGATATTATGCTACCCTATGTGATCTAAGTGGATAACTTGTGCTTCAACCTTTATGTTTTAAAATTCTATAGAGATATAGGGTCTAAACATAATAGGTGCCTACTCATCTTCTATCTCTTTTGTGGATGTATGCGTAGATTTGTACTAGTATACCGAGAGGTAACTTTTACTCTTTTCGTGTTATTCGATCAGATATCAAAACCATCGCATGTTTTAATTAAAGGCTGCAACTCTAAGTGAAGTAGATGATGAAACTAGGATTCCATGTTTTATTCTCATATTAGTAATTCGACTTTAATCTCTTTAATTAGTTAATCTTTAGTTTGATAATTAATTTAGTAGTTAATAAAAATCCAATTTGTTATTTGTCTTAGCAGTGGATAAAAACCATACATCGGTGCATAGGTACATTAATTGAATTGAACACCATTCTAGATCTCTGTGGGAACGAACTTGATTTAATCATATATTACTTGTGACAACGTGCGCTTGCGTGATTTTGCATAACAATGCCATAAATAGTTTTGGGGCAAGATTGAGTTCCGTGGAGGAGGAGCAAGGATCTAGGAGAAAATCTCGGAGTATCCCACCAAATCATCGCCGATCAGGGAAATCCCTTCAGATCGAGGAAGATTCTCGAAGGATTGAGGAAAATCAGGAAAGGAGGTTTCAGCTGGTCACTCCCCGAAGGTTAGATTATTCTGATCCTACTGTTGAACATCCTAGTGAAGATAATTCTGAACGCAGGTTATCGGATCCTCGAGAGAGGACGCGCCCTCATCCTCACCGTTCAGGGCGCACTCCTAGTGAAATTCAAGGGGATGAGGAGCAGATGGCTAGAGAAAGGAGAGATTTTACCAGCTTGAAGGAACGCCTTGGAATAAGGCTTAATGATGACGATTTGAGGATGGTACTCCTCGAGCTTCAGAGTAAAAACAAATATTTGGAATCGAGGCCCCATGATTCACAGCGCGCGCCCCCTGATAACAGGTCGAGGCCCCTTGGACATGAGCGAGCCCTTCCACAGAGTAATGATCCATAGCGCGCGCCCCCTGACAACAGGTCGAGGCCCCTTGGACATGAGAGAGCCCTTGCTCGGAATGATAATCCACAGCGCGCGCCCCCTGTTCACAACAAGTCGCAGCCCCTTGGATTTGAACAAGCTCATCATCGTGGTAACACTGGAAGAAGAGGAAACCGTGATGACGGTGATAGAAGAATGGAGATGTATCGAGGAAATGAGCGACCCCGTAATCAGGGCGCGCCCTCTGATGGAAGATCCCCCCGTATCCGTCAGATTCCTTCAAGCACCTCTAGCGAGTCTAGGTCAAGGATGCATCCTCACTCAGGAGAGCAGTATTAGAGAGGTTTTCAAGGGGATCCACAACCTCATGGAAATCCTCAAGGTCGGCAAACTCAAACTCAAACCCAAGAGGATGTTGTGATTCAACCACAAGCAGGGGCTCAAGGAGGCGCTCAGACAGCGGCTCCACCTCCGCCTCCGCCTCCGGGGGGTGTGATAAGTGGATTTATCTCCACTTGGAACATTCTATAATGATTTAAATTGATTGTCTTGGGCTCAAGTTTCTGGTAGTTTTGATGTGTTTTGTTTAGTTGTGCAGATTTACAAGGATGTTGATTATGGTGGATGTTTTTGTCGTTTTTGGAGATTTAATTTATTAAAATTCGGATTTATTGGGCTACACGCGTGAGATTCACTGTTTGGGCCATATCTTGAGTTCTATAAGTCTGTTTTCAGCCCGTAAGCAGTCCACGCGAAGATAACGAGATTCTCTATCATTCTAAGGTGGTCCAGAAGCCCAATTACGTCTGGAACGGCTCTGGAAAACAGAAGAAAAGTCAGCTACGAATTTCCCTTAAAAAACAGAATCAGTTTAGGAAACGTATCTTGCAGAAATTCTATTATAATTCTGTTTTGGTATTTTCTTGCTGGGCAAGATGTCTAGAGCCTATATAAACACATCCAACCCTTGTAAATTAGATAATTAAGATTATCATTATTAGGAGTAGAACTATTACATATCAATTACTTAGGTTTATTTGTATATTTTCATACTTTGTTTTTATCATGGTTTCATCAGATCCCATGATGACGAGAGGTTCGATTATGAACTAATCGTTGTCATGGGATTCTAACGGAGTTATTTATGGAGCTTTAGTATCTTGATGCTTTACAGATCTGTGTGTGATGTATATCTGATATCCTCGTATGGTTGTGTTTTCATGTATTTAGATGCGTAGCTAACATCTAATTTGTTAATCTCTTGTGAAGCGAGAGTGGATCTTGAGATTTAGAACTTGCCATGCTAGCATAGGATAGGTTGATGTTTTAACATCATGATTTGTGGCATGATTAGAGATAATATGCTACCCTATGTGATCTAAGTGGATAACTTGTGCTTCAACCGTTATGTTTTCAAATTCTATAGAGATATAGGGTCTAAGCATAATTGGTGTCTATTCATCTTCTATCTCTTTTGTGGATGTATGTTTAGTTTGGTATACGTATACTGAGAGGTAGCGTTTACATGTTTCGTGTTATCCAATCAGATATCATAACCATTGCATATAGTGATTAAAGGCGTCAGATCTAAGCAAAGTATTTAATGAAGTTAGGATCCCATGGTTTTTCTTGCAGAAGTAATTAGATTTCAATTCTTGTTAGTTAGTTAATTCGTAGTTTTGTTAATTTGTGTCTTAGTTAATTTAGTTTAATAAACCCAAAATTGTTATTGTCTTAGCAGTGCATAATAACCATACATTGTTGCGTAGGCATATTTACTGAATAGAACCATAACTTGATCCCTGTGGGAACGAATTTGGACTTAACCTTATATATTACTTGTGACCACGTGCGCTTGCGTGATTTAGTGTAAACAAGTTTTTGGCGCCGCTGCCGGGGATCATCGGTGTTTTATTTTTGGTTTATGTGCTTGTCAATAGTGGTCGTTAGAGTTCACTGACTCAGATTGTTTTTTTTTCTCATCTATTCTTGTAGTTCGTTGGTGTTTCAGGTACTTGTCAGAGAAAGATGGATTTTTACTATGGAGTTCAGCAGGTGGCTAGTGTTTGCGAGCTATGTGCGGGCGCACATGAGACGTATCAGTGCTGGAGCAACCAAGGTGGTATTCAACAGCCTCAGCCATGTGAGCAGTATTTGGGCGTTCATGATCCATCACAATATTGTTACTACGAAGGAGTTGATCCATATGTCACTTATGAGGAGCAACCATATTTTCAATACCATCCTCAACAGTACCAGCAAGATGTTCCAGATATGTCATATTACTATGGAAGTGAAGAGTTTCAACATCAGCAACCTACTCCTACTTTTCAGTCAGATGAGGTTAATGTTAGGGATGAGGTTATGATGTTTGTAAAGAGTAGTGAGGAGTCTCTTAAATCTTTGGAGATTCTAGTTGCTCAAGCTGTGAGAGCCTTGGAACAAGAGAATCAACAATTCATACCAGAAGCAATTCCAGAAAATAACGGTGACTTGGAGCAAGGTACTGCATGCTTAATTGAAGAAGACAAATTCCAAGAGGAGGAGAGTGTTCATAAGCCATGTGAGGAATTTGATCAAGCTAGTGAGGTGGATGATTTGGAAAGGGCACTATTTGAGATAGACACTGATGAGCTACGCAAATTTCAAGAATTGTTATGTGCGAATCAAGAAGACACTGTTGGGCTACGCAAATTTCAAGAATTGGTATGTGCGAACCAAGAGGTTGATGATCATGAGAAAGATGCAGGTCTTCTACTTGTCTCAGAGTATAAAGATTGAGGTAGCGCATTAGAGCCAATGGAGGAAGTTCTTTTTGAGGAACCAAAGGCTTCAGCAATTTACATTTACCCTCCTCCATTATATTCAAGCGAAGCCCGCGAATGTGTGTTGTTCTACAAATTGTCAGATTTTGGGTCAACAGATGAAGGCATTGGAAGAGGACATGGTTGTTACCTGAATAGGTCAAGCGAGGAGAAAGGGCAAAAAGTGTGCCGCCGAGATGATGATGAAGTATTGCGAAGAGAGGACCAGGCGAACTATTATCATCCTTAATGGAGGCTTGGAAGTAACGTCAAGCTATTGACGTTAAAGAAGCGCTTCGTGGGAGGCAACCCGCGCTTTAGTGTAGGAAAAAAAAAAAAAAGAAAAAAAAAATATTTTTGAGTGTTGTATGAAGAAAAAAAAAAAAAATGAACAGTAGTTTTTCGCGCAGACTGCACCCATGTAACGCAGGTTGCGCCTGCGTTACTGCTTCCGGGGCAGTTTGCGCCCATGTAACGCAGGTTGCGCCTGCGTTACCCGCTTATATTCCCCCTAACACGCAGCTTGCTCCTGCGTGTCAGCATCTGCCGCGCCCTGAAACGCAGCCTCTGGATGCGTTACACCCCCTTCTGCCCAGTTTTTTCCCCGAAAATTAGTGTTTTTCACCTCTAAAATTCCCCCAAATTCTATCCTAACTTAATTTTCTTCAATTCTAAATTCCTATATCTATCCCACATCAAATCCTAACCTCTCCAAATCTCTCATACACTCTAAATTTTTAAATCCCATCTATCCATCATCTTATATATATACACACCTATCCATACAACCGAATATCCATACAACTGAGACACAACCGAATATCCAGAATATTCTCGGAGTAGGAACTTTCAATGTGGATGATTTAAAGAAGCTTTTAGCTCATTTAGATGGAGGAAGAATATCCGCAACTGCGCAAACATCCTCTCCATTCTCGACTGAAGTCAGGGAGGCACTACTTTCTACTGGGTATAGATCTATGACTAATGATCTGCGCTTTCATGGAAATGCAGATCCTGTGGAATTTTTGGGACGCTTTGATATTGAGATGGATGTGTATCAGGTAACGGAACTGGCTAGATGTCGGTTGTTGGCAGCAACTTTCAGGGAAGGTGCTTAACAATGGTTTCAGAAACTCGGTCCGGGAATAATTACATCTTGGCAAGTGATGAGGAATTTATTCTTGATTAAGTTCCAGGCTGCAGTGAAATATGCCCCTCCAGTTACAACCTTGGCTAATATTAAGCAAAGGGAAGGGGAGAGTTTGCAGTCTTACTTCAAGAGATTTAATTCGGAGTCAACTTTGGTTAGAGGAGCAACTGATGAAACGCTCAAGAGTTTTCTAATAGCCGGTTTGTCAGTAGGAACTGATTTCTGGAAACACCTTCAAGGACGAGATCCACCTACGTTAGCTGATGTGTTTGCACAAGCAGAGTCTTTCAAGATTGTGGATCAATCTTTAGCAGATAATCGAAAGACTTATAGTCAGAGCGGCTCTAAGGGAAAGGCTAACAAGAGGAAGGATATGTCTCCTAGTCCTACTCTCGGTATAGCGACTGGTGCAAATCGGGTGAATTTAGCCGAAGCTAGAAGAAATTGGGGTCCTCCAGATACATACACTTACGATCAAAGGCCGGGTAACTATACCCCTTTGGCGGCTTCTATTGAGCACATCTTTGAAGTGAATAAGAACAAAGGGTTCTTCAGGAAGCCGGAGCCTCTGACTTCTTGGCAGAGTAAAGATAAAAAGAAATATTGTGAATTCCATGAATCTTCAGGGCATAACACTCATGAATGCCGTCAACTCAGGGAGGAGATTGAGGATTTAATCAAAGAATGATACTTGACAGAGTGGATTGTCAGGGAGGTGAAGAAGCACAAGGAGAATCCGGATAGAAGAGATGGAGGGCGCGCCCTCCATGGTGATGATAAACTCGAAGAGAAAAAATTTGTCAAGGAAAGAAGTATTCATACTATCTTCGGGGGACATCACATGGGGGGTGGTAGCAATCATGCTATGGAAAGATATGCCAGGGAAGCAAGGTATAGACCTCTTACAAATGTGAATAGTTGGAGATAAGGCCGCCTAAATTGTTCAAGGGAGAATGTTTAGATATTACTTTCACTGAAGAAGAAGCCATGTGGGTACACCATCCTCATAATGATGCTCTGGTAGTAGCAATCCGGATTGGTTCAAAGAATGTACATCGGGTTTTCGTTGACAATGGAAGTTCAGTGAACATTTTATACTACAACACTTACAAGAAGTTGGGACTCCTGGATAAAGATATGATTCAAGACAACGGATGGATCTATGGATTTTCAGGCGAGTTAGTGAAAGTCATGGGAGCTATCAAGCTACCAGTAACCCTCGGGGAGGGAGTTCTCTCTGTAACCCAAATGATGGACTTCATGATTCTGAATGTGGAATCATCACATAATGCTTTGGTAGGACATCCCCTGTTAAAAGAAATGAAGGTTGTAACTTCTATCTACCATCTCGCAATGAAATTTCCAACACCCAATGGCGTGGACACTGTACGAGGATCTCAACATGACTCTAGAGATTGTTATCACAAGGCAATCAAAGAGTTTAGGAGACAGCAAGGTGGAGGGCGCACCCTAAATGAAAGTAATACGGGAGTCATGAGTATTACCCCAGAAGAAGTAAAAGTTCATTATCTTGTCCAAGAACCAGAAGAGGACGCGTCCGTTTATAAGGCACGCCCTAAGGGTAATACTCCGATACTTGGTGACTTGCAGGAAAGAATTCTTGAGAAAATTGAGGATTCAGAGGATGTGATCTCTGTCAATATTAGAGGAGAGTAAGTTGAAGGAAGGCGAATGTTACTTGAAGGTTTGGTGCATGCCCTTGTTGAGGAAGACTTCCCTCTTAAAGAGGACGCGCCCTCTAAGGAAGAAGTACCAATTGAAGATCCACGAAGTTTTGATTTTGATCTTGATCCAAGAACACCACAACCAGTAGAGAAGACTGGTCCTGCAGAGGATACGATTTCGATTGTGGTGGATGATAAGGATTCAAATAAGATTTTAAAGATCGGATCTCAGCTAAATCCCGAGTTGCGTGGAATGCTCACCAACTTTCTGTTAAATAATCTGGATGTATTTGCTTGGAGTCATGCTGACATGATAGGCATTGATCCAAAGGTTATGTGTCACCATTTGAATATAGACCCCACCAAGAAGGGAATTCGTCAGAAATGTCGGCCTGTAAGTGGAGAGAGCTATAGCATTAAAGGAGGAAGTTGATAGACTTCTGAATGTTGGTTTGATTAAGTAGTCTTATTACCCAGATTGGTTAGCAAATCCAGTTCTGGTCAAAAAGCCTAACGGAAAATGGAGAACGTGTGTAGATTTCACTGATTTGAACAAAGCTTGTCCTAAGGATAGTTTTCCTCTTCCTCGAATTGATCAATTAGTGGATGCAACGGCTGGTCATGCTCTTCTGAGTTTCATGGATGCTTATTCCGGTTACAACTAGATTCTTATGTATGAACCTGATCAGGAGAATACCTCCTTCATCACTGATAGAGGGTTGTATTGCTACATTGGAATGCCATTTGGTTTGATTAATGTTGGGGCGACCTATCAGAGGCTGGTGAATATGATGTTTAAAGATCTGATCGGGAAGACTATGGAGGTCTATGTGGATTACATGCTTGTAAAATCCTTGAGGGCTGAAGATCATGTAAAGCATTTGGAGCAGATGTTCGAGATTTTGAGAAAGTTCAAAATGAAACTAAACCCTAAAAAATGTATCTTCGGGGTAGAGTCCGGGAAGTTTTTGGGATTTATTGTCAATCATCGCGGAATCGAGGCGAATCCAGCAAAGATTAAAGCTCTACTTGACATGAAATCTCCATCTAGTGTGAAGCAAGTTCAAAGCTTAACAGGGAGGATAGCTGCTCTCAATCGTTTTGTCTCAAAGTCTTCATATAAGTGTAAAGAGTTCTTTAAAGCAATCAAAGGTGCGGCCAGTGACTTTGTGTGGACTCCTGAGTGTGAGGAAGCCTTTCAGAAAATCAAGGAACATTTGGGAAATCCGCCACTATTGGCAAAGCCAAATGAGGGAGAAACTATAATTTTGTATTTAGTTGTATCGGAATATTCTGTGAGCGTTGTGCTAGTAAAAGAAGAGGTGGATCATCAGTCTCCCATTTATTTTGTGAGCAAGCGGTTGTTGGATGCGGAAACTCGCTATACTAGCATGGAGAAAATTGTTTATGCATTGGTCCTGGCAGCAAGGAAGCTACGTCCTTATTTTCAAGCACATAGGGTTGAAGTTCGCACATCTAATCCGTTGAGGGTAGTTCTTCATAAACCGGAAGCTTCAGGAAGGATGTTGAAATGGGCCATTGAGTTAAGTCAGTTTGATTTGGAATACACTCCTAGGACTGCCATCAAGGGTCAAGCTTTAGCTGATTTTATCTTGGAATTTGATTCAGAAAATGAAGAAAAAGCACTTGTGTTGGTGGAACCTGAAGTTCCTATCAAGAAGGCGCGCCCTCTTGAAGATGTTCCCAACCTTGGTGAAAGTTGCTTGTTGATGGGGCGGTAAATAATGGAGGAGCTGGTGCAGGCATAGTTCTGGTTACCCCTGAAGGAAATTAGCTCATGGGGGCAATCCATTTCAAGTTTAAGGCAACGAACAATGACGCGGAATACGAAGCTTTGATTAACGGGTTGAAGATGGCTTTGGAGATGAAAGTAGTAAATTTAATTGTGTTAAGTGATTCTGAGCTGGTAGTGGGATAGGTTAAAGGTGGATTTCAATGCAGAGGTCCAAGGACGGAACTTTACATGAA
This sequence comes from Kitagawia praeruptora, assembly GCA_037693485.1. Taxonomy (NCBI): domain Eukaryota; kingdom Viridiplantae; phylum Streptophyta; class Magnoliopsida; order Apiales; family Apiaceae; genus Kitagawia; species Kitagawia praeruptora. Next base: position 134,749,042 of record CM075345.1, read on the forward strand.
GTGTGCTCAACGCTTGATCCAGCAGTTTCGTGAAGTGAGATTAGATTGTATTCCTCGGGACGAGAATTGCAATGTGTTGATGAGTGGATTTCGTAACAACTTTTGAGAGGTTTATGGTGAGTTGTAAAGACTAACGATCAACTAATCTATGGAGAATGGAGGTTTTTTTGTGGGGGTTGAACTGAGCTCGAGAGCGTTTACAAGAATCTCGCGAGTTCCCTTGAGGCTTGTGTCGTGTATTCTCAAGAATCTCGTAGGTGTATTGCGAGGCTTGTCAGACATGTTCTCAAGGTGCCTACGTACCCTTGTATATATAGGGATCAAGTTCACGTAGTTCTTTTTAGACTAGAAGTCTGGTTAGGCAACAATATTCTAGGTTCCTAATTCGTGGGGACCTCCTTTTCTCCAGATTTCAGCCACGAATAGGCGACCTAAGTCGAATAGAACTCGAGTTCTAGTCCGACTAGGAGTATGTTTACAAGTTCTCGTCCTATTAGATGTATTCAAAGATCATCTGCGCCCAAGGAATACATTCCAATAAGGAGTTGATGTTCATGACTTCTCCTAAAGAATAGGAGGCTTAATCATACTGTAAATCTGCTAGCATAATTCTGTTCTCATACAGGAAGCTGTCTCTCAGGAACCTGTCTGCAGGAACCTGTTTCTCGGGAAGCTGTCTGCAGGAAGCTGTCTCTCGGGAAGCTGTCTCTCGGGAACCTGAACCTGTCCAGATCCATTTCACATGCTATTTAGCCCCATTTAACTTAAGGGACCTCAATCATAACCCATATTACTCATACGGATTAGATCCTTAAGCCTAATGGGCCTAAATCTAGCCCATGGAGATTTTGGGCACAACAAGTACCCCCCGGTTCCTCGAAGTCATAGGATGCGAGAGGAACCTAAATAGCTTGATATTTTAAGGTCCAATCCCTTCAGCGCTCCCATGTTTCTTCTGAGTGAACCATGCAGGTCTTTATCTTCTTGCTTGAATCGTGACAAGGGCACAAAGTGAATCCAATTAGGCGCTGAGTGAATCCTTTGACAAAGGCACAAAGCGAATCTAATTGGGCACTAAGTGAGCCTTAAGAATGCTAAGGGAACCAAGTGAATCCAAATAAGGGCATAAAGTGAACCTAGTTGGGCGTTATGTGAACCTATGCTGAGGGCACAAAACGAATCCAATAGGGCACTAGATGAATCCTTAAAAGGGACTTGGTGAATCTTAAGATTGTCAAGGGAACCACGTGAATCCAAATAAGGGCATAAAGTGATCCTAATTGGGCGTTATGTGAACCTATGCTGAGGGCACAAAACGAATCCAATAGGGCACTAGATGAATCCTTAGAAGGGCACGAGGTTAACCTGGAAAATCATAACTTGATTGCTCGAGAGGCTACTTCATCTTCTAAGCTGCTTTTTGTTTGACTATCCAATATCTGTCTACTAGAGGTAATCTAGGATCAGCTACGTCCTAGGAGTACTCTCCCACAATGAGTCTGCATCTCTCTAGCTGGCTTCTCGATCTCTCTGTTGTCTATGCTCAGGAACCTGGTGCTCAAGAACCTATGTCTCGAAATCTGGTTCTCAAGAACCTCACTACAGGAAACTGTACCTGCACAAATAACAAATTTGTTAGTCTCGGGAGCGTTTCTGTGGTTCCCATGTACTTCTTGTTGTCCTCATTTCTGCTGCTAGGCTGACTCGGGCTCTTCTGCGGGGAGGAAACTGGTTTATTCATAATCTGCTCAACTACTGGTTCATCAAGAACGTCTCGATACTGATCATAATCTCTTGACTATCTTCTCAGCTAGTGCTCATTTCTCTGCGTTTCGTCTTCATATATGATACTGGAAACAATCTATCTCGTGGCTCATACAATACTTGTTGATCAGAACCTATAACTTAATTGGTATAAATCTAGCCCATGATGATTTTGGGCACAACACCAAGAAAACTAGAAAAAATAGGTTAGTAATACGAGCTGAAGAGCTCACATATAAGTGATGCATGTATGCAAGTATGAATGATTATTATATATGCTGCTACCTTCTCAAGTGGCATACCACTTATCTACTTGACTGATTCAACTAAAAAGTTCGAGATCATAAACTAAGCATATATGCTGCGTAAACTGTAAACCTATAGGGCATGACAACATCCTAAGTACAAGTTCACATAAATTTCATTTCTAAAGATCATGCAGTATGCACATTAAACGCTATATGTATCTAAGCTTGATAGAAATATAAGCTATCATTAACAGGAAATGTGCATGATAGTTAAGGATATAAAGACATGAAAGTAGACTTATCTGTGCTTCCTTATGCCGGTTTGTATTGAGGTTCCGTTACTAAACCTGGAATGGAAGCTCTTCTTTGTGCATGCTCACAATAATAAGATATAGGGGAATTGAGCTACCCCCCGAGCCGTCATGACGTGTGAACCTCCTATAGCTTGTTGAAGCGATTGACTGAAAACTGCTTGTTTCGGCTGAATATCACTGAATCTGGGAGCTGTAGCTATAAACTGTGGGTTGGAAACTAGAAGCCGGAAGCTATTAACTAGAAGCTTCTGATGATCATCAAGGATGCTGCAAGCTGCTTTATCAAAAAATTGTTAGTAGTACGGTACTTGCTTCGATCATATACAAGCTTTATAAAATGAGAGTATTCATCTTTGTATCGCTTTGATGAGGGTACAAGGCGAATCCAATTGAGCTCTAGGTGAATCCTGGGAAGGGCACTTAGAGAATTCAATTGGGCGCTAAGTGAATCCTTGACAGGGCATAAGACGAATCCAGTTGAGCTTTAAGTGAATCCTGAGAAGGGCACTTAAAGAATTCGACTGGGCGTCAAATGAATCCTTTTTGGCTTTAGGGAGCACGAAGTGAATCCATGCGGGCTCTAGGTGAATCATGTCAAGAGCACGAAGAGAATCCGGTTGGGCACTAAGTGAATTCCTTTGTGGCATCAAGTGAATCCTTATAGGCTCTAAGTGAATCCTGAAGAGGGCACAAAGAGAATCTATAGGGCACATGATGAATCATTTCAAACTCTAGGGGCACCAAGTGAATCCGTAAGGGCACAAGGTGAATCCCTTCAAATGTTAGGGGCACCAAGTGAATCCGTACGGGCACAAGATGAATCCCTTTAAAGGCTTTTCCAGTACAGGCGAACTCTAGGTTAGGTTACCCATGCTTAGGTTCCCAAAACCCTTAACTAGGTGCCCACATGCTTATGGGACTTTTGAATGTGTGCCTACGATTCATAGGTTTTTTCGAGATGAATCTTTCATGCTTGCAAGTCTTTTCTGGCTATCGAGTGCATGTAGCTGACAGGGCTTTTCTAGGTGAATCTTTCTGGGCTCTATGCAAATCCTTGTAAGGGCATAAGGTGAATCCAACTAGTTGTTTATTTGAACCTCTGCTTAGGACAAAAACCGTAACCAATTGGGCACCAAATGAATCCCTAAAAGGGTATAGAGAGAATCCATTAAGATACCAAACAAATACGCGTGGATGCATGCAGCACCAAGTGAATCCTTTTGGGCTCTAAGTGAACCTATACGGGCACATAGAGAATCCATAAGGGCACTAGGTCAATACATGGATATGCTTAGGGAACCTGGTGAGTCCTTCTAGGCTCTAAGTGAATCCTTGGATGGAGCACAAAGAGAATCCAGAAGGGCACTAGATTAGTCCTCTAAAGGCATGGAGCTCTTGCTATAAGTACACTTTCTTCTATTCAAGTATCGGTTGGCTGGGAACTTCTTGCAAGAAGCTGCTAATCAGAAACTAACAATTGGCTCTAACAAATGTCAATGAACCTGGAAGCTGTTACCTATGAGCTTCAGGTGAGTAACACAAAACCTATTAACTAAAGGTAAATACATGGAACCTGTAAGCTACAGGTAAATATCAAGGAACCTGCAAGGTGCAGGTAAATATCAAGGAAACCTACAATCTGTTAGGTACATGTGCATTCTAACATCAAGAAACATAATCAAGACATAATCATAGCTTTATCACATATAAGACCATACTAGCATAGATGTTTAAGCATGATTTATGTATAGTAAGAGTTTGTTGCGCGTACCTGGGAGGTTTTCTACGAATATGTAAGCATACAAGAAGAGGTATCACCTGGATCTTTCTGTAGACTGATCAGATGTGAAGTGGAAGCCTCCGTTAAGATTCGAAAACTCATTGACGTGTTCATGATGCAAACATGCTGCTCTTATAGATACTAAACCAAATCAATCATCAAGGTTCCTGAACCAAATATGAGCTATGAGGTTTCTAAACTGCATCCTAGCCGTGAGGTTCCTGAATCAAATCGCGAGCTTCCTGGACCTGGTGGTGAGGTTCCTGGTCTGAATTCTCAAAACTTTGAAATCCTCAACTTTCAAAGTACCATGTGCTATAGTAATTGTACTACCCCCCAGTTCTTCAGGGAAGCTTGTCTTTGATGAAGAACTAACTCCAAGAAGCTTCACAATTCTTCGATAATTTCTAATAAGTCGTTGAATATTCATCCATGAAGTTGAGTACTGTGTGTTTTCTTCAAGATGCTTATATCATATTCTTGTAGATACTCTTCATCAAAATCTTCAACTATGTCGAATTTTCTTTAACGCTCGAATAAATACTATAACCTCTTCACATCATTCTTGCTTGTAGATTTAACATGTCTTCTCCTTTCTTCTTTATCTTCTTACGAAACATGCTGAGAATGAACCTCTATACAAATATCCCAATACGGTACCTCTAAGCTTACGCGAGCTAACTCATTGTAAGAAACAAGAGATACTTAAAGAGATTACTTGTGAAGTATTTCTCGCAGGTCACTGAATTGAATGAGGTATGTTCCTTGTTTTACAAGCTAAATATAAGCTCATGTATGACGTAATACAAGGAAAAGAACTACTCATAATTTTGTTGAAAACTACTCGAAAGAAATAGGTTTGCTTGCTGGGAAGGTATACATGCACTACCCCCCAGTTCTAAGAAGGAAATACATATATAAATAAAGGTCTCTCAACTATACTTTAAGGAAGCTCTCAAACTTTCAGCTACTGGTCCCCTCGAGCTATCCATTCCGCGAGCTTCCCGGCTTTAATCAATTCCTCAATTTGGTCTTTCAGTGCTCTACATTCAGAAGTATCATGGCAATTATCCTCATGGAAGTCACAATATTTCTTCAGATTTTTCCTTGCTCCTACAGGTAAAGGTGTAGGCTTCACAAATATTCCTTTTTTCCCATAAACCGTGAAGATGTGGTCTACTGGAGCGACCAAAGAGGTATAATTGTCGCACTTTGTCTTCAATTTTGCTTTACTTCTTTTGGAGGAAGCTCGATCTCCAATAACATATGCTTGCGGGCTTGGAGACCTCTCTCGCTTGCTTCCTTTATGACTAGCTTCATCTCCAAAATCTTCTGTTTCTCTCAACTTCAACAAGGATTCTTCTACACACTTATATAATTCAGCTTGTTTGTAGAAATCAGCCAGTGTACCAGGTTCACGTACTTGTAACTCCTTCCAGAAGTCTGAACCAGCTCTAACTCCAGCAATTAGGAAGCTCATAATGACCTCGTCAGGAGCTTTCTTAACTCTGGGAACCTCTGCATTAAAACGTTTGAGGTACTCTGTCAAGGTCTCATCTGCTCTCTGTTTGATGTTGGCCAAGGTATTGGTTGGGGGTGCAAAAGCGACGGAAGCTCTAAACTGAGTAACAAAGAGTTTCCCCATATTTTCCCAGGAATCTATAGAATCTGATGGTAACCTCTTGAACCACTGATGAGCTCCACCATGAAGGGTTGCAGCCAGTAATCTACACCTTGTTGGCTCGTTAACTTGATAAACTTCCATCTCGGTATTGAAACGACCCAGATACTCCACAGGATCCGTAGTGCCATCAAATTTAAACTCGTTTGACATATGATAGGATTTAGGTAACGAGGATTTTCTAACCTTCTTGGTGAATGGAGATGAGGTTATTGCACCTGTTGTTGACTGCTTTTCTTCCTTGAGTTTTACTAAAATCTTCTTGATGTCTTCAGCATTCAAATCACCAGCTCCACCGTCCTTTGCTTCCTTATCTTTATCATCGGCTTCCTGTGAATCTGCTATACACGAGTCGTTCGCGATCTCGTCTGAACTTGAATCATCTTTAATTATCTCGATGGAAGGTTCCTTAACAGGAGGTTGTTTATCCTTCGGTTCACCATCTTCTTCACCTTCAGTACCTTTCTTTGGGTCTTCGATCTCTTCCTCAGCCTTTTCTTCACGTTCTTCTATGCCAATGTCCAACTTCTTTGAAGAACTCTTAGCTTTCTTACCCTTCTTTCTTGATGCCAACTTCGACTTCCTCTTCTTCTTCGGTGTTATTTGTTCGAGGGTTGTAAGCCTTTCTTCAATCGACTTTAGATGCTCTAGGACGTCAACAGGAGTAATCTTCTTCGTTTTCGGGGTTTGATTTTTCTCTACAGATTGTGTTGCTTCGCTATTAGAACTGCCTGCCATCTTTCCACTCTTAAGATGATAACTCTCCCCTCCTTCTAGCGCCAAATGTTGATGAGTGGATTTCGTAACAACTTTTGAGAGGTTTATGGTGATTTGTAAAGACTAACGATCAACTAATCTATGGAGAATGGAGGTTTTTTTGTGGGGGTTGAACTGAGCTCGAGAGCGTTTACAAGAATCTCGCGAGTTCCCTTGAGGCTTGTGTCGTGTATTCTCAAGAATCTCGTAGGTGTATTGCGAGGCTTGTCAGACATGTTCTCAAGGTGCCTAAGTACCCTTGTATATATAGGGATCAAGTTCACGTAGTTCTTTTTAGACTAGAAGTCTGGTTAGGCAACAATATTCTAGGTTCCTAATTCGTGGGGACCTCCTTTTCTCCAGATTTCAGCCACGAATAGGCGACCTAAGTCGAATAGAACTCGAGTTCTAGTCCGACTAGGAGTATGTTTACAAGTTCTCGTCCTATTAGATGTATTCAAGGATCATCTGCGCCCAAGGAATACATTCCAATAAGGAGTTGATGTTCATGACTTGCTCCTAAAGAATAGGAGGCTTAATCATACTGTAAATCTGCTAGCATAATTCTGTTCTCATACAGGAAGCTGTCTCTCAGGAACCTGTCTGCAGGAACCTATTTCTCGGGAAGCTGTCTGCAGGAAGCTGTCTCTCGGGAAGCTGTCTCTCGGGAACCTGAACCTGTCCAGATCCATTTCACATGCTATTTAGCCCCATTTAACTTAAGGGACCTCAATCATAACCCATATTACTCATACGGATTGGATCCTTAAGCCTAATGGGCCTAAATCTAGCCCATGGAGATTTTGGGCACAACACAATGCTGATGTTTTAGCCAAGTTGGGATCTCAGAAGGATGCCATGCTGTTAGGGACCGTTCCTTTACAGATTCAAGGAGTACCTAGTATTCCGGAGATAGAGGTCATGGAAGTGGAAGACACTCCGCAGGTTACTTGGATGACTCCAATTCAAGAGTATGTTCGTAAAGGGACTCTACCAGCAGGTAAAGTTGAAGCAAGGCGACTCCGGTATCAAGCAGCTAGATTTGTAGTGTATGATGGAATTCTGTATAAAAGGGGTTTCAACCAACCACTTCTCAAATGCATAGATGGAGATGAATGTGGCTACATCCTTAGGGAGGTTCATGAGGGAATTTGTGGCAATCACTCGGGGGGTGGTTCATTAGCAATGAAAGTGTTGAGACAAGGTTATTATTGGCCTACTATGAAAAAGGATGCTTATGAATTTGCAAGAGCCTGTGATAAGTGTCAATGGTTTGCTAACTATTCGACTATTCCTATCACTACTCTGACTTCTATGATGAGTCCATGGCCATTCGCTATGTGGGGGATAGATCTTATTGGAGAACTCCCCAAAGCTAAGGGAAGTGTTAAGTATGTTGTGGATGCTATAGATTACTTCACTAAGTGGGCGGAGGCCATGCCTTTGGCAACCATTACAGCGAAGAAACTCAGAGATTTTGTGTTTAACTCCATTGTGTGCAGGTTTGGAATTCCATATAAGCTTGTGTCAGATAATGGAAAACAGTTTACAGCAAGGAATTGCGGAAGCTATGTGATGACTTGGGAATAAAAAAGGAGTTTGCTGCTATTTATCATCCTCAAAGCAATGGACAGACAAAGGCTATTAACAAAATTATCAAGCATACCTTGAAGACAAAGTTAGAAGAAAGCAAAGGTAATTGGCCCGAGGAGCTTCCCATGGTTTTATGGTCATACAACACAACTCCAAGGTCCACAACGGGCGAATCTCCATTTTTGTTGTCTTATGGATGTGAAGCAATGGTTCCTGTGGAAATTGGAGTAGGTTCATTCCATAGAGATTTTTATGACGAAGAAGCAAACATGGTAAATCAAAGATTGAATCTTGATTTGTTGGAAGAAGCACGGGACAACTCACAGCTACGTTTGGCAACTTACCAGCAAAGAGCAGCAAGATACTATAACAAGAAGGTGAAGACTCAGCCTTTCAAGGTAGGAGATTTGATTCTTCGAAAGGTAATGCCAAATACCAGAGTTGCGGCTCATGGTGTTTTTGGTCCAAACTGGGAAGGACCTTACAAGATTAAGTCCATTATTTGGGAAGGCACACGTATCATCTAGAAGACTTGGATGGCAACACAATCCCAAGAGCCTGGAATGCGGAGCATTTGAGAAAGTATTATCAGTAGGGTGCGGCTTTGGCCCCCTATTCTATGAAGGCTTATATCAGAATTATAGACTAGTATAAATAATTATTCTCCTAGTCTAGGGGGTAGTGCATGTACGCCTTCCTTAGTTCTAGTCGAGACTTGCTTTGTTTTTTCACACTGTTCAATGATTGTTCTCCTTAGCCAGGGGTAGTATACATACACCTTCCCTTGTTCTGTCGAGATTTCAAATTAATTAATGAAGATTGGTTTAGAAGTTTGATGAAGATTTTTAGGAAATTCAAGATTTATGTTTTCATGAATTGATTAGAAGTTTATAAGGATTTGAAAAATAGTTTTTGGAAGCCTGTTAATGAAAGGTCATGTCCTGATTTAAGTTAGGACGCGCCCTTACAATACATGGAAGAGTCAGCTTGGATGAATCTTATCACATATTACTATCAAGAATAATTTTTACAATACTAAGTATAAATTCTTGAATACTCAAGAGGCCGCGCCCTCACACTAAGGCATGCCCAATGTTCGATGATAAAAATTCAAGTTAAAAATGGTGTAGCAACAAACAAGCATGGTAATAGCAAAAGATATCAAAGTTTAAAAGTCATTAAGGATAGAGATTAAAAAAAAATTACAACTTGCAAGGTTTTACAGAGGGCCTGCACCTCATTGAATTCAAAACGATGTAAAAGTTCTAGAAATTTCAAGATAAAAACTTAAGGCGCGTCCTTTGCAGGGGACGCGTCCTTAGAGGAAGGTACGTTCTCAGGTTTCTCAGTATTGTCAACATCAGGAGATTTGGCAGGGGACACATTCCCAGCATGAGGGGATTTTGCAGGAGAAGTATCGAGATTACCCACTTGTTCCTTAACAGGAGTGGGAATTCTGTGCTCAGGAATAGGCGTCCCATCAGAGACGCGTCCTCATCAACTTCCGGCACCTCAAGACCCAGGGCAATCCTTTTTGCTTTGATGTTTTCAGCCTCCTCAACTCTGAATTTCTCAATCCAATCAACAGTTTCTTGCCCGAATTTAGTGAAGTCATATTCTGGATCAACGGCAAGAAAACCGGAAGCAAAGTTACGAAAGCCACTAGAAAGTGATGCTTTGTGTAAAACTTTCTTTTCGATAGCCCATCCATTTTCCTTGTCTTCTGCAAGAGCATCTCTTTCCAGTATGAGTGAAGAATTGGCTGCCTTCAAGTTGTCAAGAGATTCGGTCATCGATTTAATTGAAGAATTGGCACAAGATAATTCTTTGTTAAGTTTTTCAATCTGAGTGTCCTTGGCTGATCTCAGTTTCTTGAATTGATCATCTTTACCCTTCAATTGCTTAGACATGCTTTTATTTTCAGCTTCCAATTCCAAAAGGCGCGTCCTTATCTTTTGGTTCAATTCAATAATGTGATTGGCATGAAAATGGAGTTGAGCAGATGAAGAGATTAAAGCACTCTCAATTTGTTCGTCATAACGAGAAGACCAACCCTTAACCTCTTCCTCCGTAAAAAACTTAGAAGATGCAACCCCAAGAAATGTCTGCACGGTTGGATTATTCAGCTCAACAATTTTTGGACGCTTCAAGGGCGCGTCTTCTTTGGCTTGGTCAATATCAGAACTGATGGTTTTTCTTTTAGGTGACTTGGTCACAGGAGGCACACTCTTCGTACACGGAGGGCGCGTCCTTGTATGTTTTGCAGATATGGGTTTGTCCAAGCCAATGCCAAAATCGGAAGGAAGATCAGCCATGCCTGTGGAAAGAAAAAGGGATTTGTAATTAGTAATGAAACAAGTAAATAAAAATTAAAGTGTATTAGAAACGAAGGTAAAAATTAGGCTACTTCTACCAGTATCTAAGGGCGCGCCCTCACTTGGGGCCGCGTCCTCACTAAAAGAAAGATGCTGGTCATCAGGGGCATTTTCAGCAAAGATATTCTCTTCTGTCCCTTCCTCTAAATCCTCAGTTATCGTGGATTTTATAGGAATACCATTACTAAATCGTTTAAAGGGGATAATTTTACCAACTTTTTCAAAAAGAAGTCCAACTCTCTTTAAATTGGCTTCTGTTACAAGAGTAGCAAGATCGAAACTTCCAGAAGGGAGATTAAGAATAGTTTGGGCACGCAACAAGGGCGCGCCCACAAGTTCATCGACCACTCTGCGAGCTGAAGGTAAAAGGAAAAATTCTTTGTTAGAAATTGTTAAAGGAATTTAAATATATATAAAGCAAAGAAAGGACGCATCCTTACGTGGATCGTAGTTGAAGGTGATCCTAACTCTATCAACATCCTAGACATAAAAGAAAAGATCCTTCAAATTCTTAACATGGTTGATTCTTCCCTCAGAAAACCCTTTCTTGTTGTGCTTTTTGTTTACCACAAAATAAAAATAGCCATTTCCAGATCTACGAATACTGAAGAAATAACTGAACTCTTCCATAGATGGCATTCCAAGGTCAGCATCATAATAGAGAACAAAGAGAGCTGCTGCTAAAGTGTAGCTGTTAGGAGATAATTGAATTGGGGCTATGTCATACCACTCTATGATCTTTTGGTAGTACGGGTGTAAAGGCGCGCCTACTCCTAAAGCAACCAGTTTTGGGGTGAGGACCATTCTAGGGATCCTGAAATCTTTCCCATAGTTAAAGATATGAGGGCGCATTGTGTAAGGAGGACGTCCCCATATGCCATTCATGTTATAGTATTTCATACACCATTTGATCTCGTCTACTGATGCTTTGCTTGCCATACTAACACACTCCACTTTTTGATATTTTTTCCTAAGCGCATTCTTATCCGTTTCAGATAATTTTTCATGGTATTTGCTCCAGTCGAGATCTTTTTCATTTTTCCTAATGGGAGGATGGACAAAAAGGATAGGTGATAAAGGAGGAGAATACGGTTTTTTAAAAGCTTTCTTCATCTAAAGGCGCGTCCTCAGCACTGGACGCGTCCTCAGATGAATGAGAGGCTTCTTCATCGGTTTTATTCTCTTTGCTTTCTTCTTGCAAAGAGGAATCTTATTGCGTCTTCATATCCTTTGTATAATCAATATTGGAAGATAGAGTATTCCTCTTAATTTCTTCAGAGTCCATTTCAGTTCGTACAGGAATAAAATCAAGGGAATTGATAGAGGAATCAGACATGTTGTCGAAGAGATCGGAAAGAAGGCGCGTTCTATCTTCAGGGGACACAAAATGAAACTTAGGGTGCTCTGGAGGGAATGAAATAGATGGAGGTGATTAAGAACCGAGTCTTCTATTTAACTCTTTAAAAGGATGAAACGGTGAGGACGCGCCCTCGTTCTCCAGCTGAAAAAGATGAAACGTACAAGAGTGTGAAGGCGCGTCCTGAATAAAAAAAAAGTATCTAACTTGTTGTACACAAGATTCTACGTTCCTAAAAAGGCCATTATTTTCTATGGAACGAAGGCGCGCCCTTGAGTCACGACGCGCCCACCAACTATTTATTATGATAATTAGAGAGTACTTAACATAAACAAGAAGGGCAACGGTCGGCTAACAATGTTTTCACTTTCAATTTGGGTGAAAAGTGAATCAAACAAATATATATACATATATACATACAGTAAAAAAATGAAGAACACGACGGAACAAAGTAAAGGAAACTTAAAAATCGGCAAAATATGGAATGAACACTTTAAATAAACACACAGGAACGTACCTTGGAAGTTACCGAACAAGTACATATTGTGGAAAACATGTGCTGAAGACGGACGATTTGATCGGATTCTTGTCGGAAAAGAAGAAGATCGCCAGTGGGTATGTTTGGAGAAGAAAGAGGGAGTAAAAAAAAGAGAAAAAAGAAAAAGGGGGTTCGATATTTATATAGGAAAAATAAGATTGTGGAAGACAGCTGTAGCGCATATCTGAAACGATTAAAATTCTGAAAACACGCCTTATGATAGGGCGCGCCCTGGGGTAGTGTTGGAGAAAATTTTGAAGTTTTTAGAGAAATTTCACATTTTATCTTTGATTTCATGTGAAATTGGGGGGTAGTTGTTATATCCAAAATTCGGATTGGGTATTTTTAAGATGGAATTGGGTCAATAATAGATTTAATTTAGGGATTCTTGAAGTTAATCAGGGTTTTGGTTGGTTTTACAGTGATAAGGCCGCGCCCTCTCTATTAAAGGAGGGCGCGCCCTCTTTCGGTGAATGATATTTGGAATGGTTATTTGGATTGACTTCTTGGATTTTATTGAAGAATTCCCTCATGTCGTATCTCAAGAGGGGGATGTCCGTCGCAGAAGGCCTCCAGGGGTATGCCTGGATATAAGGACCCATTTTAGACACAAAGGGCGTGCCCTAAGGTGGAAAAATGGGGACTTTCTGGTGTGCTTTGGGAGCTCTGTTCCTGTAGCCAATGGGCACGCCCTCATTGGGGAACTTCAAAGTAATCCTGCACTTTGCACCCAAAAGCTCTGGATCACCTGTCCTGCTATCTGGTGGGTGCTTCTCATTCAGGGGGCAGGGATGCGTTCTACACTTGGGGTAAACCATGGCTATACCTGCATCCTTGAAATCAAGAAATAGCGGTAGCGGATAGGACTAGTCCTCGACGAGGGAAGTTTCCTTATCTGTGAAATCTTGAGATCTTGGATGAGCCTTGGGCCTTCGTGGTTAGGCCTCATAGTAGAACATTCCGGAAGCTGGACCGTCAATCCGAGCCCATTTAGGTTTCTTACTCTCCAAGAACTACGTATGCCTTGATCCTCTATAAATACTGGGGTACATAGACCGATTGGGGGATTGGAAGTCGAGAGCTCTGAATAGCCGCCACTAATCCTATCAATCTCAATCACTAATTGCAATCAACAACCACAAACCACCACGAACCACCGTTCTTTCCGGCAAAGAACTGCCACCTCAGATCTTGTTTCCGATGACATAGTTCAAAATTTGTTGTTCCCAAATTTCTCCGTCAACAGAAATTATTTTGTCATTGGAGCTTTTCATAACGATATTCACATTTTACATTATTAAAATTTGAATATTTCCTCATCTGATTCTTGGAGTTGTAGACAGCTACTGAATCTGCATCCATTTTTCATGGGAGTACTCTATTAGGAACGAGTCTTCTCTATAATTTTTAGAAAATGTTATTTTAAAAATTGTTTTTAATTTTTAGAACAATATTTGTAACTTAAGTACATTGCATTTTCAAAATATTATGTATTATAATATAACTAGTCTATAGTCCGTGCAAAAACACGGTTTATTTTTAAATTTTTATAATTTGCTTAGAATGTAATATAATATTATAAATATTAATTTTAATATTTGTTGGGAGGATTCGAACCTTTCATCTTTATATATAATAATTTTTAGTATTAAATATAAATTAATATGTTGTTGGCGGCAATCGAACCTTAGACCTTGATCTGTATATAATAATAACTTTTATTATTGTTGCATCCAACAATGATGATCTTTTTGAGTTAAAGATCTAACAATTGTGAATGAGCGATAACCAAAACAAGGGGATAACCAAAATACAAATTATATCTCATTTCGCTTATTATAATATAGTATAGATAATATACATATGCTACAAATAGTTTTAGAAATCGAAAAATGGCTATGAAAAATAACATTTCCCTATTTTTGATCTGATTTTTAGTATCCTTAGAGAATGCTTAGGGCTTAAGCATTCTCTAAGGATACTAAAAAGATCAAAAATATAAGTGCCTAAGCATTCTCTAAGGATATTAAAAATCAGATCAAAAATAGAAAAATGTTATTTTTCATAGCCATTTTTAGTATCAAACAGTCTCTATCGTTAATGTTATGTAAAAAAATAGTATCATTATAAAATCAATACTCTACAACTTAAACTTATATAAAAAAATATATTTTACATTAATTAATAATTTCACATAATATTTATATCTGTATGATTAAATTATTAAAAATTATTTATTAAATATAATTATATATAGATTGTACGTACTAATTGAAAATAAATTAATTTTTATCAATGGAAAATCCAAACCCAATATATATAAGTGTGATATGTTTTTTTACCTCTAGGACCGGAAAGTTGTTCGAATCTGTAGTGTCGGGCAAAGTTGATGTCCATTTCTACGCTTTTCGTGTAGAACATTTTTCATTTTCTAACTTTTTTAATAATAATAATAATAATAATAATAAATATGTGTGCAATTTATACTTTTTTTTGGTAATTCGTAAATTTACTTATTTAACGTACATTATAAATAAAAATATATATGATATCTATACTATTAAAACATCTAAAATAAATAATAACATAATATAATTAATGGTAATTAGTTAATTATTTTTTTTACATTAGTTTTAGTTGAAGATATTATTTTTTTATAAATACCTAAAAACATTGTTATGCCATAATTTGGCATGTCTAATAATCTCCCAAATTTCTAATATTTATTAATTATTAATTCAGATTAATAATTATTGCTTAACCGCTAAGTTTTATCCTCTCCCTGAAATGAGGAAATAATCAATCTCAATCAATCAATTACGGAAGATATCTCCAAACGATATCTTCAAATCCGGAAGATATCACAACGATAAGATTAAATCAGATAAAATCGGTAATCACCCAGATTAACGTAACTTATCCCTTAAGTCTCTCGGGATAAGACAAATCAATTTCACAGAACTACGTGGGCTTGATCCTATATAAACATAGGTACGTAGGCATCTTGGCATATGCAATCTGATACACGAGACAAATCAAGACAGCTGCCGAGTCCAGCCCTATTTTTTATAAACTCTAATCCCCTAAAACAGTCACATACTCATAATTTCAATCTACTATTTCAGCAAACCTCCGATTTCGTGTTGTTACGAAATTCCTCCAACAACATTTGGCGCTAGAAGGAGGGGAATTTTCGTTTGTGGAGGACAAACGAATATCACTTTCCTGGAAATTTTTGGATTTTATTATAATAGAGGGCTTCAACAATTAAAAAAACAAGGTAGATGACAACAAAAAATGGATGCCCAAATGAGGTACGCGATACAAGAATTAGCAGGGAGGAACTCAACGCAAGCGCGGCAAAAAAAAAAAGTCACGGTTATTTGTGATGGTTTTTGTCCAGAATAAGAAATTCACATCACACGGACGCCATCAACACCACCAAGAAGCAACAACACAGTGCTTGTTCGTGTCAATAATTCGAGGCAGCGCGTGAGGAAAAAAGAAAAAAAGAAAAACAAAAGACATTTATACAGTGAAGCTCTGTTATAGAAATCGGCCGATTTTTGAAAAATCGCCGATAAATCGGCCAAAAATCGGTCGAAATTTTGGAACCGATTCGGTCGATTTTGCAAAAATCGCCGATAAATCGCCGATTTTTCAACCAAATCACCCGATAAATCGTAAATCGGTACCTCAACCGAATAGTTCCGATTTCCGAAATCTGTAACACTGCAGTGAAGAGGCAATACAGTACATGTGGATTCGTGATATTACTAGTTTATTGCAAAGAATTTACTGGCAAACAAGGCATTAACATTCATTCGTGGGTCCGTGTTAAAAGAAAAACAATGAAGACACATGGAACAACGAGGTCAGCAACAGGAAAACGGAGCCAAAGCGCGTGAATATCCCCAAACCAGCAGGAAAAGATAAATCAAAGATAAGTTCTATTTCTTCTTCCCAATTTAGTTTTTGCGATCATAAATATTATTTTAATCGTGCACAAATATTATGCCATGCATGCATTAATAATATTTTTAAATATTTTTCTAGAAAAATATTTATTATTTAAAATTCGTGCGAGCAATATATTTTTATGCTTGTAAAATTATTGCGATTTAGAAAATATCGTACAAGATATTTATGTTGATGATTTGCGGATTTATTTTACAATCCCGTACGAGCTGCATTATTCTCAAGAGAAATTATATACGCGAGACGCATTATTTGTAAAAGAATTTCAACAAAAAACGGAGCATTATTTTCGAAGAAAATAAATATCGCGACACTCTTAAAAGAGCATATTTATTATTGCGTATGGATTTGTAAAATATTTTTCATATAATGTCGCTATAGTACATATATGTCAAAAATATTTTCAAACTTGCGAACTAAATTGTCAAGTAGGGTAGCCTGGACAAGCTATAAATCTCGCAATACAACATGCTTAGTAAAGTGCAGCACCCTCTGGATTATTGAAGGCCCATGAGATATCGCTATATCAAATGGGTGGAGGCATCCCTATGCAAACTATTTTTATTGAAGGCCCATGACCAGATCTTGAGCTCAAGGTCGCATGGGTGGGAAGGCATCCCTATGCAAAATATCTTTCAAACATGCACAGCCAGCGCGCATGCAAAGTTCACCAGAAAGTTCGCCAGAATTACATCTACAGCTCTTAGTGAAGACCTCGCCAGACACATCCTTATGTGGTTGCATCAGACACTTGAAAAGCGTGTACGCCAATTCGGGATATATACAAACGCCAAGGTCCTAACTAGACAACAAGGATCGCAAAGGATTTCAAACGGATTATTTCTACTCGCACATTTGAAAACCTTGGCAAAAAATATATCTTATAGTGGTCATCACATGCTATCACACTTGCATCCGCATACGCCTAACGAGCACCGTGATGCTCTAAAAGTTTTTCTAATCATTTATTTTCAGTTTTTTCAGCGACTCAAGAAATTTGGAAGCTTGAAGAATTCTTAGTTCTCCACTGCATCAAGCTACACTGAAGAACTAGGGGCTAGTTGTTATGCCATAATTTGGCATGTCTAATAATCTCCCAAATTTCTAATATTTATTAATTATTAATTCAGATTAATAATTATTGCTTAACCGCTAAGTTTTATCCTCTCCCTGAAATGAGGAAATAATCAATCTCAATCAATCAATTACGGAAGATATCTCCAAACGATATCTTCAAATCCGGAAGATATCACAACGATAAGATTAAATCAGATAAAATCGGTAATCACCCAGATTAACGTAACTTATCCCTTAAGTCTCTCGGGATAAGACAAATCAATTTCACAGAACTACGTGGGCTTGATCCTATATAAACATAGGTACGTAGGCATCTTGGCATATGCAATCTGATACACGAGACAAATCAAGACAGCTGCCGAGTCCAGCCCTATTTTTTATAAACCCTAATCCCCTAAAACAGTCACATACTCATAATTTCAATCTACTATTCCAGCAAACCTCCGATTTCGTGTTGTTACGAAATTCCTCCAACAACAAACATCAACCATATCATATCTTCTAATCAATAATATTTGCTTTCGAATTAAAACACGTTACCTTTTTTATTTAAAACTAATCTTACAATTATTATAATAAGGAAACATAAGTATATTAAAATAAAATATACGTATATGTATCCGCATTAAAAATTCGTATACATTGTTTATAATAAGAAAACATTAGTACAATCCGTAAATATTAGTATATTAAATTAAATTAAATTAAAATTTAAAAAAATAATGATGATATTACTTTTTATAAACACCTTAAATATGATATCTTTTAATCAATAATATTTCTTTTCTAATTAAAACACGTTAAATTTTAATTTAAAGCGCAATCTTGCAATAATTAATATATACCCAAAAATATCACAACATATTT
Organism: Kitagawia praeruptora; assembly: GCA_037693485.1. Taxonomy (NCBI): domain Eukaryota; kingdom Viridiplantae; phylum Streptophyta; class Magnoliopsida; order Apiales; family Apiaceae; genus Kitagawia; species Kitagawia praeruptora. Next base: position 134,767,370 of record CM075345.1, read on the forward strand.
TCTAATCAACAACAAAATATAGTAGATATCCGTATACTACGAATAATGATCATTAAATATTGGGCTTCTTTTAAAACTACCTATCTTCAGTTTTGGGCTTTTAAAAATACAGCCCCAACTTTCCTAAAATTCAGGCGCTACTACCCATATTTTCATTTATTTTAAAAATACGTTATTTTCAATCTCTTTTAGTTGTTTCACTGCCGAGTTTCATCTTCCGAGCTTCATCTCCTTCTGTTCAGTGACCCCGCAGGGGCACAACTCTTACCATCGCCGGAGAAGATGAAGGTGCCCCCTCTCTCTCTGTAGTCTATACTAATCTCCCTCCCTCCCTCTTTGCAAAAAAGCTTGAAATCGATACGATCTCTTTGAACTCTCTTATTTTTTTTCTTAATATCGTTTTCACATATCTCATATATGTATCTTGTATCTATCTTTGTCTATCTTTACCAATTCACATAATTTATTCCCCAATTTAATTTCTACAAATCGAATTGATCATGTATATAAATATGTATTAATGAATCTCATATATGTTACTTAGTGTTTGATTGATTAGAATTATGCATAAACTGTGTGGTTTTCAATTCTTAATAGTTTGCTCATTTTTTATGGATTTTAACACCCAATTCGTACTGTTGTTAGGTTTTTAGTTGTTTGATTACGGAGAGATTTCGATATTATTTATGTGATCGAACCGTAATTTAGAAGGCGCAAGTTGTGTCGTTGTAATAGTTTGTTTCAGTGTAATTTTAGGATTTTATGCGTTTTTGGTTGATATCCCTGGATTGAAATCAGGTGATATCAAGATCCATGTGGATGATGAGAAGGTGGTGTGCGGTGTGTGGAGAGCGGAAGAAGGAAGAGAAGGAAGGGGTTAAGTATGTGAGGATGGAGAGGAAGGTTGGGAGATTTATGAGGAAGTTTGTGTTGCCTGAGAATGCGAATTTTGAGAATATTAATGCGGTTTGTCAGGATGGTGTGTTGGTGCATTTGTATTTGCTCTGGTGCTGGATTTGCCCATTTTTTACATGTTACTCTGCAAATCAGTTCCAGTTCTGTTTTCTGGTATTGGTTTGCATAATGTTTCTGTATGCAGGGCAATGTTGCTTAACTCAGGTGAGGTGGGGTATTCTTCTGTTAGGCGAGTATGTGTTGTGATGGGGTGTAAATCGAGTCTGGATCTGGTTTTATGGTTTGATTTAATATGTTCCAAAGCCTGATGTCAAGTGGAATTTATGTAGGAGCTGGTTTTCTTTCCTTTGAGAGGAGTGTTTATCTGATATGAATTTGCAAATTCTTTATTTTGGTTTTTTATGAAGTTGCAAATTCTGTATTTTCGTTTCTTATGAAAACATGCTTGCAACATCTATAATCATGTTTGCAACATTCGCAACCATGGTTGCAGAAGTTGCAATCATGGTTGCAACCTTTGCAAACATGGTTGCAGAAGTTGCAAACAAGGTTGCAACTGATACAAAAAGTTAAATTTGACTATCAAAATGGGTGCCCCTACGGGGCCTGCTCTACGGAGAATCATATTGTCTTTAGAAATATAAAAGTATATGCATGTCTCTATGCAGAAGCAACAAGGTGGGTTGTCATTTACTCATTTGTAATAATCGAGTTTGTATCAGAACCGACCTTATGTATTTTTTTTCTTACCAGGTGGTATCAAGAGATGGAACTTCAAAAAAGGGCAGATGACTCACGAATCCAAGAGTCATAGATCTCTTGGTTCAATTGGAGCTGGAACTACTTCCGGACGGGTGTACAAAGGGAAGAAAATGCCTTCTTCCCTTTAATGGTGATGAAGAAGTGGGGATTGCCACGACTGTTTTTTTTAATGTGTTTTGTTTTGTCTTTTTGGAGGTTGTTCCAAAAAAAAAATTTATTTGAGAGGAGTCCTCTCACACTTGTATATTCTTTTTAGATCTTTATAAATTTACGAGGTGTTGTCCTCATTTATCTAATAAATAAATTAGTTATTTAGAAAATAAGTTGTAAATACTATTATAAAAATCAATGGAACAGATATGACATGTATCTGAATTGCTAAGTTTATAAAGTTGAAATTAGTAATGGAACTGATATGACATGTGTTTCTGCATTACTAATGTTTTTTTTTTCATTTGAGTAGATTTTCTTAGTTAATTAAGTTGCAAATACTTTTGCATAAGTTGCAATTACGTTTGTGACATGTTTTTAACTTCTGCAATCATGGTTGCATAAGCCGTAAACATGGTTACATAAGTTGCAACTGATACAAATAGTTAAATATGATACAGATAGTTTAAAAAAGAAAAGTTGCAAATACTTTTGTATAAGTTGCGAATGTTGTAGCATAAATCGCAAAATTGTTGCAAACATGTTTGTAACTTTTACAATCATGGTTGCAACCGTGTTTGCAACCTTTACAACCATGGTTGAAAAGTTGTAACCACGGTTGCAACCTTTGCAAACATGGTTGCAGAAGTTACAAACATGATTGCAAAGGTTACAACTGATAAAAATAGTTTAACTCCGATTCTTAAGATGAGTGCCCCTGCGGGGCTTGTTCCACATAAAATCATATTGTCTTCATATTACCATAAAATTATGTGTCATAATGTATAATTATTTTACATGAAACATGTGCAGTTTTAATTATATGTCAAATGGATATGAGTGCATTTTAATAATATGTCTAATGTGAATTTTCATAAGTTGCCAATGATACAAAAAAATTGCAAACATGTTTTCAACTTCTGTAACCATGGTTGCAGAAGTTGCAATGATGGTTGGAACCTTTGCAAACATGATTGCAGAAGTTGAAAACATGGTTGCAATTGATAAAAATAGTTAAATTTGACTATCAAGATGGGTGCCCCTGCGGGGCCTACTCTATGGAGAATCATATTGTCTTAAAAAATAGAAAACTATATGCATGAAATGTGTGAGCCTTTACAACCATGTATAACCATCTTGGAACATACTCCAAAAAATGATAGAAATAGTTAAATCTGACTATATGATTGCTATCAGATGATTGAATTTGTAAATATATATATATATATATATATATCAAAAACAAATATTTACAAACAATGTGAGAGGACTCCTCTCAAAGGAAATACAACCAGCTCCTGCAAAAACTTCCCTCGACAAGTACTATATTGAAAGGCATAAGTTAAAAATAGGATTGCATAAGTTACAATTGATATTGACAAGTTGCAAATAGTGTTGCAACTGATATTGATAAGTTTCAAATAGTGTGTAACTGATATTAATAAGTTGCAACTGAGGTTGCAAAAGTTGCAACCATGTTTGTAATTGTTGCAACCTCAGTTGCAACTTCTGCAACTATGGTTGCAGTGGTTGCAAATATGGTTGCAGCAGTTGCAACCATGGTTGCAGTAGTTGCAACTTGCAGAAGTTGCAACTGATGTTGCAAAAGTTTCAACTGATAGAAATACTTGATTATTACTATTAAGATGGGTGCCCCTGCAGGGCCTATTACAGCAAATTCAAGCTATAGGAGAAACTAGCTAGTATGGAAATATAAAAACAAAGACAGAAATAGCAAATGCCTGCTGAATGAGAGAGGCAACATTGTCATCTTACACCAATATCATCCAATTAAACAGAACAAACAAGCAAATGCTACATAGTAATAGCATCAAGCTAGATACAATATATATTGGTTACATTAAATTCCCAGCAAAAGAGTAATTGATTGATCATAAAATGCCAACTCTATATACAAGTACCATACATATATTATACCTTATACATTTTACTATCAGTTACAAAATATGGTGAGATGTAACCGCGATCAAATTGCATTCATTCAACTACATATAAAATGTTTTCCGCACTTTTTCCTTCCAGGGTCACCACACCTTTTCGGCCCACTTTACTCATTGCTTCTGCTATCATATTTCCTATTTCATAGTTGTTTACGGCACTAACTGCAGCTAAATCTGTCAATTCACCGTATTAATCCTGAAACAAGAGGGTGCTGTAAAGGTAATTATCAAAAGCTTTTCGACATCACAATGCCCTGTAGACCTTTCGCCAATCAGGCTTTACAAAGTGGGACTTGACATGAGTACTCGTGACATCGATGCCACGCTTTTCATAGTGAATGGACTGAAACAGCAATTACAGCGGACTGAACATTGCCTTCTGTGTAAACACTAGTGTAGTGAATATGCATTTAAAACTACCCCTGCGGGGCCTGTCTAAGCAAACCGGAATGATATATCATGGAATTAATGGAAAAACCTTAAGCATAACAAGAATGAAAGCTCTTGCAACATACTTGCCTCGTGACTCATCTAGTAAAAATCGGAACTTGTAAATGTTCATAAAAATGCAATAACAGGACTGGAACCTTTATATCGTAAAACTAGAAATTTTGAACATGGAACCGGACATATAAGTGGTCCAAAAGAGTCTGATTCGAGTCACCTTAGCAAGGGTAACTGTGATGCAGTTAATTTGCCAAGAAGTGAAAAACAAAACAAGTATCGACGCGATTGAATCAAGAATCTAATATTCCTACCAGCAATTCAATCAATTACAAACTCTAACAACTAATCAGAGGCAATTGTAAACTAAAAAATAAGCAACAAAAATAGTTATATATAAGTATAAATTCATGTACGTATAATCTAATTGCCCTTAAAACAGATATAAGTGGACCAATCACACACTAAAATTCAATTCAACACAGATAAAAGTAGCTATCACTGTATATATCAATATTCATATACAGTATATGTATAGGCATATATGAGATAGAGTTGAGAGAGAGAGAGAGAGAGCTGAATTGGAGATCGACGGAGATGGAGTGGAAATCGACGGAGATCGGTAGAGATGGAGTGGAGATCGATGGATAAGGTCGCCTGCGGCGCCAGAGATCGGAGATGCGCCGGAGGTGATGATATTTGTGGTGACCGGAGATGCGACTGAAGGAGATGAGAAGAGATGTATGTTAACGGGTTTTAAAACCCAACTGATTGGAACGTATTTTTAAAAACAAAAAAGTATAAAACTGAAGCTAACCGTATTAATAAAAAATGGTAAGTATAGATTTGAAAGAGTAAAGTAGTAACGGTAAAAAGGTAAAAGAAACTAAAAAACTTATATATTTTTGTAAATATCCCTTAAATATTTAGTAAAAAGTCTGAACCGTTAGATTTAATGATTATATATATTATATGATTAAATTGATTTTCTAAAATTTCAAGCTTCAAATTCCATCAACGATATATTTATTTTGAGATTTTATAATATAAGTTTTAAATAATGAATATCATTAATTAAATATATTTTAAATTATTTTAATTAATTGTTAAAATAAAATATTATAAATAATAATTATCTAAAAATATAATTATAATATAAAATAAAATTTATTACCTATAAAAAAAAATCCGCACGGTTATAAGCTAGTTTTTAATAAATATCCATACAATAGTATGTTTTAGTATATTAAAAACAGTTGACATGAACTTATGCATGGGTAATTGATTAATTTAAAGAAAAATGTTAGAGGGATATAAAAAATTGTTAACAAATGATTTTGATTGGTTATAATTATAATAGGTCGTCGTCCAATTAAAACATTCTAAAATGACAAGTACTTTGTGACATGTCATGATAACAAATTTTGATACCAATTTGGTAGGCACTACTCTAATTTAAAAGATATGTTTACCTCTGGCAGGACTTTTGGAACCCAAATCTGAAATGAAATTAACACAGTTTAAGCAACTTAAAATCCCATCCAGTTGTGTATATAATAGTAATAACAACAGTACTTATAATTAAAGCATTGGCCAATATCTTGCAAGAAAAAATTGGATTGTCAACAAAAGATGGCTTCGTCCTTAATCATAACCACCATCTCATGCACAGCAGTTGCTATCTCATTCACAGTGCTTAGCTGACAATCATCTTCCACCTGTCCCAAATTTCAATGAAGATTTATTCGTATAATTAATTCACAATTTCACATACAAATTAGTATTATACACACACGAAATCAGGACGAGGCTGACCCCCTTCAATTTAGCCCCGCGGCTAGTTAACAATCAGGATTCCGCCCTGGTAATAAATTACATAGAAAACAAGGAATGATAATTTCTTACGTACCTTGAGGTTGAAAGAATACAGTACCCTATGATCAACGGTTGTGATGTTAAGGTGAAGAATGCTTAGGCCAATTGATTGAAACCCACTAACCATCTTAAAAAGCTGTTTAGGTTGTCTTTTGGATAGAACTTTGATGTTTGCATGGCTTTCCACCATTGTTACTTCAATGTCTGCTTCTGCTGGGGACTCCGATGAGTTGTTTTGGCTGCTTGTTTGACGAGTAATTGAGTACTGTGGGAATGTAAAGAAATTGTCGAAAAGTACTGAATCACACTCATCTTGATCATCCTTCTTCTTGTTTTTTAGCTTTTGAGATTCCATGTATTGGAGGTGTTGTTCAAGCTCCTTCACATAATTAATAGCACCCGCAACTATTGATCCTTGGTCACCCTAATCATAATAAAAACAAGATAAATATTAACTAATTAGTAATAATTGTAATTAAGTTGTGTTTGGAAGCAGGTCAGTTGGTTGAGCTTAACTCTAGTCGACCCAGAGAAAAACTCAAAAAAAAAAGTTATGTTTGGAAGCACGGGTGGACCAAGTCCCGGCTAATTTGAAAATTTTAGTAAATTAGAATTATCTTCAAAATATTGATGATATTTCAATTTAGTCCCCGATGCCCGATATTTTAAAATACTGATGCCACTATCACTGAATGATCATTTTAACAAATTGTTAGATTAGATATGTACGACAACATAGATTTGTATACTACATGCATGGAACATAATAGTTTTCACCTTTAAATGTCTGGCTAATTTTGGCATTTGGAAAATGATTTAATTGCAGTCAATATATATGCAGTGTTGTAAAAAGCGGGAATCGGACTTAATCGGTAGAGGCACTGTCCAGGAATTAATCGGGGATTAATCGGGTATTTGGGGATTAATCGGAATGATTAATCGAATAATCGGATTATTAATCAGTTCATTAACCCATGGAATAGGGATTAATCGGTGATTAATCACGATTAATCACCGATTTTTAGAACAGAGTATATATGTACTTACTTTCACGTATCTACCACTAACCTTTCCTTGAAAGGTGTTTACCTATATCTTAGAAAGTAAAAAAAGACTCACAAACAACAAAAAAAATACATAAATATAATAAGCTAATTTAATAATATAAAGGTGTAATGCCAAACATAATTATAGCAATCTGATTTGGAAATGTTCAAGTTAAAAGGGACATGATTAGATCAAAAGGTCATTCAAACGATGTATACCAAAAGCTTTTAGTATAATTAGTAATTGATTAATATGCACACACATATATATTATATTTAGAAGAGAGAAAGAGGACCCTTTGAGCATAGGATGGGGGCATCATTGATCGGAGAACAGAAAGATAATCATTCATCTGCCGGCGACGATTACGTTCAACAGCAATGTGAGTCATTCGTTGGTTCTCTACTTGTTCTTTGTTCTTTGATGCCTTGACCCTTCTCCTCTTTCTCCGGCTTCCGGAGGCAGATAGTTTCTCTGGAGGAGGGTATGATTCCGTGAAGCATCCATCGTTGGTGAAAATATATTTTTCGTCTTTCGGGGAAGAATCTTTGACGACGTAGCTACTTTGGACCATTGAAGGAGGAGAAGAGATCATGTTGTTGATATTATTCATGTGTTGATGACTGTGAGAATGTTGAAAGTGACCTAGTAAGCCTGATTCCTTGTAGTAAACAGTTCCTGAATCATCCGTTGTGTAAAAATCTTCACACCCGTATGTACTTGTAAACGGGTCTTGCTGAAAAACAACTGTTTCCAATGCCATATGTAAGGTATTTAACTTTACTTGTATATCTATCGAGTGTGAGAGAGAAGGGGAGAGAGAGATATATATGTATATATATAGATAGAGAGATAGACAGAGAGAGAGGTAGAGGGAGAAGGTGAAGGGTAAATAGACGAAGGGAGGTTTGTGTGTTTCTCTTTATAGAAGCTCTATAGAGAGAGAGAGGGAGAGAGAGAGAGAGAGAGAGGGAGAGAGAGAGAGAGAGAGAGAGAGAGAGGGAGAGAGGGAGAGAGGGAGAGGGAGAGGGAGAGAGAGAGAGTATTGTACTTGAAGTTGTTTGTATGTATAGGGTACCTGAGAGAGAGAGAGAGATGGAGGAAATATAGACGAGGGGGGAGTTTGTGTGTTTCTCTATATAGAAGCTCTAACGCGGATGCTTACTTTATGTATATGTACAAACATACACGTGAGTGTGTGTTATCTCTCTCTATCTCTCGGTATTAACCTACAGTAATACACACAGTTATACTACTAGTTCAGAGTTCTTTATAAACAACTACTACTTGCAGACAACCTGGTTCTTCAATTGGTTAATAAGCAGAAATAGGAATATATTATGTCAAACCATTTGTCCAAGTCCTGAAAACCTAAAATTTAATTTGATTTTTTGTAATAATTAAACCATCAATAAATCAATTATGTCATGAAATGTCTGACATCCTTATTATAACTGTCCTTTCTGGACCTCGTACGCCACTGTAGTTTTAGTATAGGTCCTAGATGATGAGCTGTTTTTGTGTCAATTTACAAGTTGCTGCATAACAAATACTTAAAAATTTATATTAAAAATTTAATAATTCTGAAAAATTGCCTAGGTAGCAATAGAGTTAGGAGTAGGGTTGTAATCGAGCCAAGCTGAGCTGAAGACCGTCCGATTCGAGTTTGAATTCGATTAAAAAATGTGGGTTCGAATTCGATCAAGCCTTCCATTTCAAGCTCAAAATTTTGTTCGTAAAAAAATCAATTTGTTCAAGTTCGGATCGAAAACTCGAATCGAAAACTCAAATTGATTCCATCGAATATTGGCAAAAACTCTTATATGATCGGTTCGACACAAGTTCGACTTGAATTTGAGTCGATTAAATATAAATATTAAATATTTAGATAAAAACATATGTATAATATATGAAAGTTATAAATAATAAAGGCCAAGATCCCAGCATTACAATTCCGTTTTTGTCGATTGAGCTCGTGAATTTTACGAGCCAAGTAATTTGAAACTTACCGAACCGAATTCAAATATTTTACAAATCGAATTCGAATAATTCAAGAACAATTTGACTCATTTATGCCTCTAATTACCGGGGAACCAGCTGCAAGAATAAGTTTGTGCTGTTAGACAATCTGTGAAAATAGTACAAAAACAATAGCAATCGTGTGTGTGAATAACAGAACAAATAAAACAAATAAGGAGGAGACAGGAACAGAAAACCCGAGTCCAGTGCGTGACTGTCTCCTTAAAGCGTATTTGCCCTCACCGTATGTGCAAGCGAAACGCCTCCCAGGATAAAACGGATTGCAGTAAAGCTATAAAAGCGTTACTCTCAGCGAGCTTGAAACCGAGCAAGAATATCACCGAAGTAAGAGGAGGCTGTGTATGAGAAGAGGAGGTGTGTTTTCGAATGAATAATCCTAGAGCTCTAGATGAGTATTTATAGGATTGGAAAACTTGTGCGCTACACAATTGCCCTAATTAATTAGCTGTGCTAATCAAAAAATCGGTGGCAATTTTCCTTTATTAATCAACCGCGTTAATTAATTAAGGTAAGGCGGTGGCAAACAATTCGTTACAAAACAGAATTGATTTACCTCAATTAATTCCAAAATCGAATTATCTTATCCAGTAATTAATTCCAAAATTGAATTAACTTAACCAGAAATTAATTCCGAAATCGAATTAAACTAAGTCATATTTTAAGCCCAAGCCCTGTGGAAATAATAATTAGCAAAACTAGTCCGGTTCGGAGCGGCCCAATTTTCTGCTGCATTCGTGTCCGCAGGTCGCACACGCGGAAAGCCCGAAGGCTTGCGAAGCCACGAATTCTCCCTCGAAATCCCATGATTTGCACCCCCCCCTGCGCGCACGTAGGAGATGGAGCAACACTTAGCCAACACAAGTAAACACTACTCATGTGTTGTACTATATAAAGTAAAGGAAACTCCTTTTCCATTTCAATGTGGGACTTCAAGTTCCATTCTAAACTTTCCACTTCTAAGGGGCAACTTTGGATAATCATAACTCATCCATCCCTTAGTCGTTTTGAGTGTTTAAATATGCATTGGAAAGCTCTCACGGAGGAGAACACTCTCCAAGCACGACTTGTTGCAAACACGCACACAAGGCACACTCAAATCGGAGCTCAAAATGACTCGACAATGTGGGTCTAAAACCCACATTTTCTAACAATTCCCCCACATGGATGAGATTGATAACGTTGTAGCACACACCAGACAAATAGACACGGAATTTGATGTGGTGATAATTCTTCGATCAGATATAGCATACGATAGGTAGAGGTTTGCTCCTTGAACCTTCGCTTGAGTAAGCATACCGACCTTACTGGTAGACAGTGGAGGTTTGCTCTTTGAACTGTTCGACCGTTTGTGTAAGCGATGATATACTTATCACTATATCCTTTCTGACTCGTTCAGCTCTCATGATTATGTCCATTTTGGCCATGGAACATCGTCCTGGTTCTGCAGGAGTTTCTAAAGAATTGTGCCTCGCAATTCTCCTTTGAAGCGGCCCCACTTCTCTCCCACATAGGTGATCTTTATACTTAAAGAGTAACCCGCGTTTACTCAACTGAATTCCATGCGTTCAAACCTTGAACTCCATGTATTCACCGAAAGATCATTAAAAGCTCGAAAGCTTACCCTCGTACCTTACGGGTCTCACTGTTTCTCATCATAGGAACAGGCCAGGGGTTACCCCCACAGTGATTTGGTCATCATGATTTAGTTGGCCCATTGAACCAAGTTCTTGGGACCTCCAGTCAGCAATGGTTGGGTGTCCACCATGATGCCGTTAAGCAATAGGCTTAAGGCCCATCCCTCTCGATGATTTGTCAACCAATTCTCTTGATAACCCTTTGGTTAGCGGATCCGCGATATTATCCTTTGACGGTATAAAGTCAATAGTGATAATTCCGGTTGACATTAACTGTCTAATGGAACTATGTCGTCGTCGTATGTGACGGGACTTTCCATTATACATTGTGCTCTGTGCTCTGCCAATAGCAGACTGACTATCACAGTGCAGTCCTATTGCAGTCACAGGCTTTGGCCATCTCGGAATATCCTCCAGAAATTGGCGTAAGTATTCAGCCTCTTCGGCACATTTATCTAATGCCACAAACTCAGCTTCCATCGTGGAATGAGTTATTACCGTTTGTTTGGAGGATTTCCATGACACTGCTGCTCCAGCTAGTGTAAACACATAACCACTCGTAGACTTTAATGCCTTCTTACTAGATATCCAGTTTGCGTCAGTATATCCCTCTAGTACTGCTGGATAACTGCCATAATGCAAACCATAGTCTCGAGTTCCCCTCAAGTACTTTAGTACTCGTATGATCGCTTTCCAGTGATCAGCTCCTGGATTACTCGTAAATCTACTCAACTTACTAATTGAGTATGCAATGTCTGGTCTTGTACAACTCATAAGGTACATCAGACTTCCAATTATCCGTGAGTATTCCAGCTGCGAGACTCCTACACCTTTATTCTTGGATAGATGCAAGGTCAAATCCACAGGTGTTCTCGCTGTCTCGACATCATCCTTGAGAAATTTCTCAAGAATCTTGTCAACATAATGTGGTTGACTTAAGGCAAGACCCTCTGAGGTTCTAGAAATTTGAATTCCTAGAATTACATTTGCTAGACCCATGTCTTTCATGTCAAATCTTGCCCTTAACATGTCCTTTGTAGATTTGATCACTTTATCATTGCTACCGGCAATAAGTAGATCATCTACGTACAATGTCATCATAACGTATCCGTTTTCATTATCCTTGTAGTAGGCGCAACTATCACATTCATTGATCTTGAAACCACTGGCTAACACAACCTCATCAAATTTCTCATGCCATTTCATAGGCGCTTGCTTCAAGCCATACAATGATTTCACCAATCTACAGACTTTTCTTTCTTGTCCAGGGACAACAAACCCTTCAGGTTGTTCCATATAGATTTCCTCATCTATATCCCCATTTAGAAAAGCTGTCTTCACATCCATTTGATGTACAGTCAACTTTCGCATTGCAGCGATAGCAAACATCATCCTTATAGATGTTATTCTCGATACTGGAGAGTATGTATCAAAGTAATCAAGGCCATGTTGTTGCTTGTATCCTTTGATTACAAGTCTGGCCTTGTACTTATCGATGGTGCCATCAGGTTTCAATTTCTTTTTGAAAACCCACTTGCTACCGAGTGTTTTACTACCGGCTGGTAAGTCCACTAACTCCCAAGTATGATTCTGTAAGATAGAATCTACTTCACTTTTGATGGCCTCTTTCCACATAGGTCCATCAGGTGATGTTACCGCTTCCCTATAGGTTTTCGGATCACCTTCTTCGAGCAAATAAGTCAGAAACTCTGACCCATAGGATTTCTCCTTCCTTTGTCTTTTGCTCCTTCTCACTACCCCCACATTTCCGTCTTCACTTTCATCATTCTCATTGTCATCTTCCAAAGATTCATGAGGCCGTTTAGACGTCGTAGGGCGTTCGATTCCAGGATTACAAGGAAATACATTCTCAAAGAATGACGCATTCCTTGACTCCATAATCGTATTCTTCTGAATGTCAGAAACCTTCGATTCATGAACAAGAAACCGATATGCAGTACTATGTGGTGGATATCCGATGAAAATACAATCCACAGTCTTTGGACCAATCTTCACCGTCTTAGGTGTAGGAATTAGTACCTTTGCAAGGCACCCCCACACTTTCAGATTTTGATAACTTGGTTTCTTTTTCTTCCACAATTCATAAGGACTTTCATCCTTATTCTTGCGTATCATCATATTTAAAATATGTGTCGCACTTAAAATAGCTTCCCCCCACATCGACTGCGGAAGTCCAGAGCTTAATAGCATCGCATTCATCATCTCCTTGAGAGTGCGATTCTTCCTCTCAGCCACTCCATTAGACTGAGGGGAATATGGTGCAGTGACCTCATGGATTATACCATGTTGTGAACAGAATTCCCCAAAAGGTTCAACATATTCACCTCCACGATCACTCCGTATCGTTTTGATTTTCTCATTTTGTTGTGTCTCAACTTCTTCCTTATAGATTTTAAATTTATCTATAGCTTCGTCTTTGCTTTTAAGCAAATATACATAGCAGTATTTTGTACAATCATCTATGAATGTAATAAAATACTTGTTTCCTCCTCTAGTTGGAGCGAATTTCAAATCACATATATCACTATGTATTAGGTCTAGCACCTTGGTGTTTCTTTGCACGTGTTTGAACGATGCTCTTGTTAATTTTGCCTCAACACAAGTTTCACACTTATGTTTTGAATCAATATTCAATTTTGGTATGTAATCTTTTGCACTTAAACGTCGTAAAGTGTCAAAATTAACATGTCCTAATCTAGCATGCCATAAATTAGGAGACTCAAGCAAGTAAGCAGAAGAATTCTTTATTTCATTATTGTCCTTAACGGACATCACATTGAGCTTAAAAAGCCCATCGGTTACATAGCCCTTGCCTACAAACATACCATTCTTAGACAAAATAACTTTATCTGACTCTATTACAATACGAAAGCCATGCTTATTCAACAATGAACCGGACACAAGGTTCTTGCGAATATCAGGCACATAAAGTACATTCTTCAAAGTCAGATCCTTTCCAGAAGTCATCTTCAGAATCACCGTGCCTTCCCCTTCAATGGTTGAAGTTGCTGAATTCCCCATGTAGAGCTTCTCACCAGCATCAGAAGCTTTGAGGCTAGAGAAAATCGCCTTGTCCGAACAAACATGCCTTGTAGCTCCCGTATCAATCCACCATTCCCTTGGATTAGAGCCAACCAGGTTCACCTCAGAGACCGTAGCACAGAGGTCTATGTCACCCATCTCCTTAGAGATATCATCGACCATGTTTGCTTCTTTCTTCTTGTTGGGCTTCTTAGGTTTCTTACACTCAGAAGACCTATGACCCACTTTGTCGCAATTAAAGCACTTCCCTTGAAATTTCGTCTTCGAAATTCCTCCCTTGGGTGCCAGCTTTGCCCCTTTACCAGAATTGTTCTTCTTGGGCTTATGTTCCACCATGTTTGCTTTTTCAGTGGCAACATTCATCTTCTTCTCAGATCCCCTGTTGTCTTCTTCAATACGAAGTCTAACAATCAGATCCTCCATAGTCATCTCCTTTCGCTTATGCTTAAGGTAGTTCTTGAAATCTTTCCATCCAGGTGGCAGCTTCTCAATCACAGCAGCAACTTGGAAAGACTCACTTATGATCATCCCTTCAGCATGAATATCATGGATGATCACTTGCAGTTCTTGCACCTGACTGACCACAGTCTTTGAATCCGCCATCTTATAATCAAGAAAGCGGCCAACAATCCACTTCTTAGCCCCAGCATCCTCGGTTTTGTACTTATGGTCAAGTGACTCCCATAAGGCCTTAGATGTTGACTTTGTACAGTACACGCTATATAACGAGTCTGCCAAACCATTCAGCACATAATTTCGACAGATATAATCGGCGTGCTTCCAAGCATCAACAGCATAAACAGCTTGCGTGTTACTCTCAGCAGTGAGCAACGGTGGATCCTCCCTGAGGTAGCGATCCATATTCAACGTGGTCAGATAAAACAGCATCTTTTGCTGCCAGCGTTTGAAGTTCGTACCATTGAACTTCTCAGGTTTCTCAGCATGTGCAGCAGGCACTGTAGGAACCGTAGGCACAACAGGTGCAATATGTGTGCTAGGCACGATAGGTATGACAGGCGTCTGTACTACCGATGTTTGCACACCAATAGGCACCGCATGTCCGTTCGTAGGAACGAAACCTAACGGAGTCGATCCGATCGGAACATTAATTTGTCCCACAGGCACATGTCCCAGAGGCACATGTCCAACCGGCGTTGCACCCACATCAGATGTTACAACCTGTGCGATAGGGTTTAACGGAGGCTGGTGATCCCCATCAGATGTTACAATCTGTGCGTTGGGATCAACCATCATGTTTGTGTTGTTCATGTTTTGGTTCTCCATTGATTCTGTCACTCAAACAAACAGGTAAATTCGTAAGTACAGATCACAGATGTAAGAAATACGCTTTAAGATTGTTAGACAATCTGTGAAAATAGTACAAAAACAATAGCAATCGTGTGTGTGAATAACAGAACAAATAAAACAAATAAGGAGGAGACAGGAACAGAAAACCCGAGTCCAGTGCGTGACTGTCTCCTTAAAGCGTATTTGCCCTCACCGTATGTGCAAGCGAAACGCCTCCCAGGATAAAACGGATTGCAGTAAAGCTATAAAAGCGTTACTCTCAGCGAGCTTGAAACCGAGCAAGAATATCACCGAAGTAAGAGGAGGCTGTGTATGAGAAGAGGAGGTGTGTTTTCGAATGAATAATCCTAGAGCTCTAGATGAGTATTTATAGGATTGGAAAACTTGTGCGCTACACAATTGCCCTAATTAATTAGCTGTGCTAATCAAAAAATCGGTGGCAATTTTCCTTTATTAATCAACCGCGTTAATTAATTAAGGTAAGGCGGTGGCAAACAATTCGTTACAAAACAGAATTGATTTACCTCAATTAATTCCAAAATCGAATTATCTTATCCAGTAATTAATTCCAAAATTGAATTAACTTAACCAGAAATTAATTCCGAAATCGAATTAAACTAAGTCATATTTTAAGCCCAAGCCCTGTGGAAATAATAATTAGCAAAACTAGTCCGGTTCGGAGCGGCCCAATTTTCTGCTGCATTCGTGTCCGCAGGTCGCACACGCGGAAAGCCCGAAGGCTTGCGAAGCCACGAATTCTCCCTCGAAATCCCATGATTTGCACCCCCCCCTGCGCGCACGTAGGAGATGGAGCAACACTTAGCCAACACAAGTAAACACTACTCATGTGTTGTACTATATAAAGTAAAGGAAACTCCTTTTCCATTTCAATGTGGGACTTCAAGTTCCATTCTAAACTTTCCACTTCTAAGGGGCAACTTTGGATAATCATAACTCATCCATCCCTTAGTCGTTTTGAGTGTTTAAATATGCATTGGAAAGCTCTCACGGAGGAGAACACTCTCCAAGCACGACTTGTTGCAAACACGCACACAAGGCACACTCAAATCGGAGCTCAAAATGACTCGACAATGTGGGTCTAAAACCCACATTTTCTAACATGTGCTTGGCAGTAAAATGGTGAGCATTAAAAGGGGAGAAGAATCCATCTGAAGTTGAGCACACAGGTTAGGCAAAGGCAAGTCTCTTTATTCATTTGTAGTCAGTCTCTGCGTTTGTGCAGCAGCAATCATTTTCGATAAAGACTCGCTACTCCATTCCCGGTGGAACTGTATTCTTTTGCTTTTAACCCCGACCATCTACTACTTTTTTCATTATTTACCTATCATGCATATATTCTCCCCCTCTTTTCAATAAAACATTCATTCCTACCTGTTCTCTCTGACAGGAGTACGTAGTATCAATTATATTTTGATTCGCCCGTACGGTAAAATGTTACTCCACTGTATATGTATATTTTCTTGGTCTCCCTCATTTTTTTACATTATTTTTTGGAATGTTTTTTTCAATTTTTTATATTTCAAAATTTACTCAAAATAGTAAATTTTTATAATATAAAAAGTAATTATACTCACTACTATATTTTATTATACTCATTTTATACATTAAATATTGATTAATCGCATCATTTTACTCAATTTCCTTACTTTTCTCTATTATTTTATAATTTTTTTAATCTTCATACATAACTCATTTGTAAACGGATGAGAGGGTAAAGAAATGAGAGTAAGAGTAAGAATATAAACTAGTACTCCCTCCGTCCCAAAAAGATTGACACACTTTCCTTTTTGGGACGTCCCAAAACTAATGAACCTACTTTACTTACTATTTTTGAACACAACTTTTCACTATTACACCCACTACTTCTCCATTTTATACTCTTTTTTACACTATTACACCCACTACTTTCCTCCACTATCTCAAATCTACAATTAAATATTAATAGGTCCCACCACTTTATCCACTTTTCAACTAACTTTACTCTTTTTCTACTACATTTTCTTAATCTCCGTGAAAGTCAAACCAGCTCAGTCTTTTTGGGACGGAGGTAGTATGTGTATAGAGTATAGACTTAAACTTTTTCTCCTCGAACAATTACTAGTGGAATTTTATTTTTATACAAACACGCAAGGTGTACTTGGAACAATTCAATATTGTGTCTCGAGCATTATTCCCTCTCATCTTTCGTACAATGTGTGCACATATTTATATGGGTGCATGATTATTAACCGAACCAGACCGGAAGCCAGAAAGAAGAACCAGATCAGAACCGTTTTTATAGAAGAACTGAACTGGGAACCAATCAAAATGTTCATAAATGAATATTTTTAAAATTGAAGAATTTAATTTATTTACCAGAATAAAATTATTTGGTCTCGGTTAATTTTGGACGGAAAACAGAAATTTATTTGTCAGATATATGTTCTCATTTATTGGATATATATGTATTGACTCAACTATACCAATTGATTCAATTAATTAACGAATTTGTCCGCAGCTTGACTACTTAATCAAGAAAGACGACCTCAACTAATTTGTTGTACAAAATTGCGGTGAGTAAGGGAGAGCACTGTTCGGTTCGGGGCGGTTTTGCTTCGAAATCGAACTCGAAATTGCATGTTTTCGATTTTAAAAATTGAAAATCACAATCATAATCGAACCGTCGGTTTCAGTTTTAAAAAACTCGGTTCGATTTTTGACTTTAAATTTATAAATTATATCGTTCTCGATTTTTAAATAAAGTGATTGAATTATTGAATTAGTACACTCTGTATATATGTTAGTGCTAATGTTAGATGTGCAAATTAATGACCTTGGATTGTAGCATTTATATACAGGTGGTCTAATAATTATCTAAATTTTCTTGTAGAGGTTTATAAGATAACCCGCTTTTGTGAACTTTATTCAAGGTTTGAGGAAATTACATGGCAAATCTACTCTTTTTTTAAAAACCACAAATTATTAATATTATTTCTTGTTTACGAAGCAAAATAAAAAAAAAATAAAAGTCTATACTCTCTGTTTTTATGATGAAATCAACACTCACTTTAGATTTGAGTGCTACTAAAATCTTATACATTTGTAATCCACTCAGATATTTATTTAATATGAGCTAAAAGAATTTATTGTACTTACGCTCTTATCTCTTCTGTTACTGTTTTTTTTTCAAAATAAAAACTAATATTTCAATTTTTTTTTTTTTTTGACGAAAAGCAAGTAGTATTATATATTAAAATATCGGAATCCAAACGGGACAAACCCCCGAATTGGCAACTACAATCTGATTGTGAAATAAAAAACGAGCTAAACAAATAGTCGTTTTGTTAACAGATTGCTTAACACATAGAATATTCAAATTCTTAAAACGAAAAAGTATTACAATGACACCTTGAACAATCCAACCAATATCAATTATGAAACCAGTAGCATCGCAATTGACCTTCACATAAGCCTCATCTGTAGCCCAATGTTCAAAATAATCAGCACCCATATACATGCCGAAAGAGGGATTCCCAATAAGAACAAATTTTGATTGTGAAAGGTGAGCTTTTGCAATTTCCATCACTGACCCAGCCTCGATGCGAGTTGAACCGATCTTCCAAGATACCAATTGAAACACTTTTGATAGACTAAAACACTCCAAAAGGAGAGACATAAATAAACTCTCAACAAGGAGAGACATAAACCACCCAAAAAGATGGAGATTATTGAATTTATTAACAAGGAAAAAAGAAAAGATTAGAATGAAGAGGGGGACGGATGAAGATGAAGGAAGGTGAGGAAGGAAAGAGGAAAGGTGAGGGGAGAAAGAGTGAAGGCGGAGAAAGGGGAAGAAGAAGGAGGGGGCGGTCGCGGCTGACTCTCAAAATAGGGTTTAGTTTGTACGTAAAATTTTTAATATTTCAATTTTTTTAATTCGATTTAAACCGGTTTTGGTTCGATATTGTGGATTTGTGGTGGCGTGAGTACGAATAGTGCTACAGGTATCAAATTAGTTATCAAAATTGGGTACCAAATGACATGTCACTAGTTAGTTGTCATTTTGAAATATTTTTATTGGATAATCCTGGTGGGTCCATTGCAACTATAACCAATTAAAAAATAACACATCATTTGGTAACAATTTTTTGGTACCCCATTTTGGTACCTCTAGCATTTTTCTTATAGTAGTGTGATTCAAAGATTAATTTGCAGGTTATATATATGGCTGTTTTAATACGTGATAAGATTCGGAAATCATACCCAGATTGGTTACGACCAATTTCAAACTAATTATATCTTTGTTTTACGCGCATAACTGGGAATTTTTGGGATGTTGCCATGTTGGTAGAACTTTTTTTCAGAATAATTTAACTTATTTTAAAATAAAGTTAGAAATTTTTAACTTTTTTCTGAAAAAAGTTAATTTATTTTTAAAATTTATAGAATCGCAAACATACATTAAATACTTGTATAAAAAAATTATCAAAATATGATAATTTTGCCTGAAAATAAGTGCATAAGAAAATGTTATTTCCAAAACTATTTTTTATTTTCAAAATTATTTGTAATATATTTTTATTTTCAAAAATACTTGTAAATGTAAGGAACATATGCTAAAAGTACAGTTTTAGAAATAAAAAATTAGTTCTGAAAGCGAGTTTTGTTACTTCTCAGGTCAGTGTACACTCTAGCTAAACGCGTTTGAAATTAGGTGTACTAATTATTCACCAAAAGTCCAAAACATAATAAATTCCAAAAATAGTTTTTGCAGCAATAGACTGTTACGGCAGCGTGGACCCGGATAGCTAGCAACATGTCTTGACATATAAAAAACAATTTTCTGGTAAATTGTTGAAATTATTCGTTTGTAGCACCCGTGTTAAAAACAATACTATTGTTTTCACTACAATAAATTTGATCATTTACAATGGCTAATTTATGACGGAAATATTTTTCAAGCTACGACAGTCACTACAAGGAAAACAGGCTCAGACAACGGTTTTTGCCCGTTGTCTGATGCCCTGTTTTCCTGTTGTCTATTGAGGCGCCGTCTGATGCCTACATCAGACAACGGTACCAAAACTGTTGTGTGAGCCTTCTTCGACAACAGTCCGTATTTACTGAAACGTTGTGTGAATACCAGAAACAACAAAAGTTTGCTTTTAAAAAGTATTGTACAAACTACATTACAACAATGGTTCTTAACTCAGAAACCGTTGTTCTAGGCATGTTTAGACAAGGGTTTTCTGTTTTGGTTGTGTTGTCTATTTCGTTTGCATCCAACACAACATTAATTGGTTGGGTTGTAGTATAGTTTTATAGACAATGGTCTTCTATATCTGTGATATTGTGTTAAATACTTTCTCACAATGGTTTTATAGAAAGAAACCATTGTTGTTTCGTTTGTTAGGCGATGGAATTGTTTTAAAAAGTGTTGTCTGAATATTGTTACACAACGGTTTACTTGAACAGAAACCATTGTAGTTTTTGTTGTTAGACAATGTAATAGTTTTATAAAGTGTTGTCTGAATATTTCATTCACAAGGGTTTTAATTGTTAGATTCGTTGCCTAAGCTGTTTTATAAAGATTGTTGTTGTACGATATGATTTATAACATGTTTTCTTATAAATGCTCTCATTGGACAAAAATAAACTAGACAATGCACCAATAAAATACTATCATTACGGCCAATATTCGCTATTACAACGAACTAAAATCCACCATTACAAATTTACAACCAAAATTCATCATCAACCAATTAACTAAAATTCAACCACCTAATGCCATTCAAATTTCTAAACAAAATCAATTACAGAACCTAAAAATAAACTCCAAGAACTGGAAATACCCTAAGTGTTATATACAAGGCTGCTTCCCTGTTCTTTTAACCTATGTGCTTCATGAACCATGAGTAAGTGTCACCGACTAAGAGCCGTGATTATTAGTTCAGCAGGTGAGGCTAATGCAACTACAAGACCCAGACTAAGAGCTTCCTCCCCTTTGACTGGCTTTGATATCTACAAGAGAAACAGAGACACATAAAAACAAGTGCTTCAGATGATACTCAAAAATAAAATTATGCTTTTTTAAAAATAAAAGCCTGAAATATACACTTAAGTAAAAGTACTGTATTAATTTGTTGCTCAGTTGCTTCCAAGTAAGACTGAGCTTCAGATTTTAAGCAATAATTGGCTTTGCTCTGAATGCAAATGTGACAAGTAGATAAAAGCTAAACTTCAACTAGTTCATGAAAAAAGTGAAAAACAAAGAAGAGTAACGCTTACATAATTGCACCTTTAAGTCTCCTGATATGTACGTATAGGCACTCCTAACTGGGATGTTAAATCTTTATAAGCCTTTTGCAATCTTTGTGTTACGAGTCCGACACAACCAGCACCAATAATGCGCCCATCAATCTCAACTACCTGGTACAAATTACAACTTCTGTGAATATATTGACAACCCCGAAAAGAAGAAAGCAGTTATGTATTTTTATGCATAACAGGTTAAGAGATGACTTTAACCCTATTTGATTAATATGTTAAAGAGTACTGTCAACGAAAACCTGCAACTAAAATTTTCTAGATGTATTTTATGAATGTCTAATATATAAGACACATAGAACTCTACATGGTTTCCGTTAATGGAGAAAATAATAGAACCCACCAAACCAATCTCACAAAGCTCAAATAACAACACACTAAACTGTATCATGCTTTAATAAAAGAAAAAACATACAGGGCTCAGGGCTGAGTTCTCCCATTGTGCCCGTGGTCCAAACCTGCGGTGGAAACACGAACGTTTAGATGCTAATCCTTAAGAATGTAGTTGCAATAACCATACCAACACAAAAAATACAAACAGAGATACCAGTAAAAGTTAATGCATGAAGTACTACACTAAGTAACCTAAAGGGAAAAAAAAATTAAGTGATTTGTATATATTATCTGGCAAGAGTATAATAAGTTCCATTTTTTCTTTTTTTATAACAGATGTTCAAGATATGCTACAGATATATATTTACAAATGGATTCATGTAATTTGAAGATGAAGATTTTAAAATCGACCTCATCTGCAGTGTGGAACTCTGATAGGCTAATTCTTCGTTCTTCCAACACAATTTTTTCCTTCTCCACAAGTTCCATAACCTGTAACATGAGAATTATGTATTACCAGTTGGCTAGAAGTTATGCAAACATCATATAAAGCTGATCAGCAGAAGCCAATAGTTGCAGTCAACAGAAACCAAGTGAACTGCAATTAGGTCATTGTAATGAGTTTCTAGTTTTTGACTTGCCTACATCTTATGCATACTATTAACCAAAATGACATAAAGCAATTGTGATTATATCATGCTATGAAATTTTTTTAAACTTATATCAAATGAGCATCTTTTACATGAAACTCAACAAAATAAGAAAATAAGAAACAATGACTAAGCAATCCTTAAAAAATTAATGCAAAAATATAATCAACCTGCACTCAGATGCAAAACTAAAATAGATGATTTTATAGGGTCAATTGACACAATACATGACACTGTACATTTCAATCACCGGACAACTTTAATGTTTTAGAAGGCATCGTTTGCTTTGCAATCAATATGCAACCTGTGCTATTTCTTCATGACCAGCATGCCTAATTTGCTAGACATGATTTATCTAATCAATGTAGAATCACTAGTTTTCTTAATATATTGAATGTATTGGCGAGATTCAAAAAGTCTTTTGAATTTCAACAGTTAATAACGCCAACAGTAAACAGTTCTATACATATAACAAGTACATGAAGAACTGCGTAAAACTTACGGTTGCTCGAGTGATAAGACAACAGAATATCGGAATAAGAGCAAAGGAAAAGGAAGAAATTACCCATACAACCCGGAATATAGTCCTCAATAGCTGAACAAAGTTGTCCGATGACAGGGTTTTAAGCTTACTTACAAGTGATGAGCCTCCACCTAAGCCAAAATGATATCCAAACAATAAGCTATCAAACAAAACATTTTATACTATACTAGATAATAATCCATCTCAAAGAATTCTTCCCCTGTCTTAAAAATGTGTGAAAGAACAAAAGAATGACCCAAAAAAATGTCCAAGGTGGTCATAATGAGAGCATGTGCACCAAAAGTTAGACTAATGAGCGAGTGAAATTTGTTTAGTCTGCGTGCAAATTTTAACAAGAGTACATTTTGGGACAGCCGACAGGTAGTATATACAGCTAAGAGGAAAGGTATTTTAGGCTAACTCACTATCTGAATCCACAACTCTTTCTCCTTGAGTGAAATCTGAGTCTGAAACAAGAACCGGGAGAAATTCTGAAACTACCATCTTAATTGCAGATTTCATCTCAACTGTAAGTGTATCACGGTATAATCTCAAAACAGTTGGGAGCTTTGCCTGCAACAAATAGTTATATATAAATAAGTTCATAACTTGAGCACCTAGATTTACTGAAACGAGCTACAAGAGAAACCAGATGCTTTTGTTAGATATCGCAAAGAGGAGAAACCAATTTAGCAATTGGAGTAAGCAATAACAGAACCAGTTTTTAGAATAAGGACTGGTAAAAATGGAAATATAAATACTAATTGGTTCTTTATCAATTATAGATTCCACTTTCCAGCCACTGTCACTATTTTTTTAAAATAAAAATTAAAGATTAGCAGGTCACTTAATGACTCAGCTGCTCAAAGATCTGTTAGGAATATGTTGTAGTTGATGATAACTTAACATTCAAGCAAAATTGTATAAGTCAAGTTTTGTAACTGTCAACGGATAAGACCTTATAACTCTATCCGTTGACAGGTAGCTCATCAACGGATGAGGTTTTGTAGCATACTGCAATATCTCTATTTATCAGTTGATAGTGTCTTTATTCAGAGTCATGTTGACCATCAATGGATAGGCAGAATAGGGTAGCCAATTGTAAATAAGCTATGCTATGTAATTCTGTCTAAGTGAAAATGTATCAACGGATGAGAACAGGGCTCTATCAACGGATACAACTCAAATCTACTCGATCAACGGATACAGCTCAAACTACCATCAACGGATAAGTAGACACAACATCAACGGATAATCATTGTCACTTTATCCTATGCTAGGAATTAGCAGTTGATAAGGACAGGTTTGACTGACAGATCACATGGGTTGATAGTAGGTATAAAAAGCAATATGGCAGCCATACTTTGGAAACACAGAAGAAAGAAGCATTCCATTTACACAGTACATACAAGAAAGGTGCAGGGGACATATCTGTTCACAAGGACAACCTTTCGGCTACATGTGGATTTGGAGTGGAGTAGCAAGTCAACTTGAATTAGATTAATATTATCTTATTCCTGTAGCACTTGTAAACTTGGAATATATAACCAAGTGTAGCAACTCTTTAGAAAGTAAGAAAACATACACATTTGCTTAGGGTTTCTTGAATATCTTTAGAAGCAAAGAGTTGTAAACACAGAAGCTGTGTACACTTGTATCACAGGGTTTTCTTCGAATAAAAGTCTCAGGTGGTACATTTAACCACCTGATTTTTTATGTGTTTGTGAACCATTTCTTATTCAGCAATTATTTCCTTATAGATTTCTGTGGTTTTTATCAGAAACTTATAATAATCAAGAATTGTATTCAACCCCCCCTTCTACAATTATACAAGTGTGTAATCTGGGAATAACAATTGGTATCAGAGCAAGCTTCTAATATATTTGAAGTTTAAAGATCAACACACTTTCAACATGTCTAAGAAGGATTATGGAGTGAAGATACCGGTTCTTGATAGGGAAAATTACTTTCACTGGAAAGTAAAAATGCGTCTACATCTCATGTCTATTGATGTAGGTTTTGTAGATTGCATTGAGAAGGGTCCTCATGTTCCAATGAAGGCTGCTTCAAGAGTTGGTCTTGCTGCAGATGCACCAGACACGTACATCCCAAAACCTGTTTCTGAATGGAGCGCTGAGGATATTGCAGAAGTTCACAAGGACAAAAAGACCATGAATATTCTGTTTAATGGCTTAGAAACAGACATGGTTGACAATGTTATCAACTGTACTACCGCCAAGGAAGTATGGGACATTGTTCAGACCCTTTGTGAAGGTACAGAACAGGTAAGGGAAAACAAGATGCAACTACTGATCCAACAGTATGAGCACTTCCATTTCAAGAATGGAGAGACATTGAATGATACATTTAGTAGATTTCAAAAGCTACTGAATGGCTTGAAACTGTATGGAAGAATCTACCAAGTGAAAGATTCTAATCTCAAATTTCTGAGATCACTGCCCAAAGAGTGGAAGCCTATGACTGTTTCTCTAAGAAACACTCAAGAGTACAAGTCATTTACTCTTGAAAGACTCTATGGAACTTTAAAGACATATGAACTAGAAATGGAGCAGGATGAAGAAATTGAGAAGGTCCAAAAGAAAAGTGGGTCAGTTGCACTTGTTGCCAACTTGGAGCAGAAGGAGGAAAAGAGGACTGAAGCTGCTAAATCTACACCAAACAGGGAGGTTTGTGAAGGTAGAACAGAATCAAGCAAAAGCAAGGAAAAGGTGTCTGAAGAAATGAGTGTCCTACAGCAGGATGAATTGGATGAGATAGATGAGCATTTAGCCTTTCTATCTAGGAGATTCTCTAAGCTAAAATTCAGAAGAAACTCTGGGGTGGCCAAGCCATTTAACAAGGATTTTTCTACAAGCAATTATGTGGATAAATCCAAAATTAAATGCTATAATTGTGGTATTGCTGGTCACATGATAAGTGAATGCAGGAAGCCTAGATCTGAGAACAAGGGAAAGTCAACTGAAACTATTGACTACAAGAAGAAATACTTTGATCTTCTCAGACAGAAAGGAAAGGCATTCATGACCCAAGAGTATGACTGGGCTGCTGATGGAAATCATTCTGATGATGATGCTGAGTTTGTCAACCTTGCATTAATGGCTGATTCTGAGCAGGAAGCAAGTTCAGCTAGCAATCAGGTATTTTCTACTAATCTCTCTGAGCTCACCAAAGAGGAATGCAATAGTGTTATAGATGATATGTCTACTGAACTATATCACTTGAGTGTTACTCTTAAATCACTTACTAAAGAGAACAATAGGATTAAAGAAACTAATCAGTTCTTAAGTGATAGAAATGCAGTTCTGGAAGTTCAATTTCTAGAATTTGAGAAAATGAGAGTTGATTGCAATGATGCTAAAAATGAACTTGAAGCTGTGTTAAAAAGAGAATTAATCTTAAGAAACCAGCTTGAAAAAGAACAAGGAATAATTGCTAAATTTCAAAGTTGTAGGAATATTTCTCAAAACATAATAGAAGTCCAGGGAATAGAATCATTTGTAAGGGATACCTGGACTCAGAAGAAAAAGGAGCTAGAACCTTGCCTTGAGGATCTAGAGACTATTTATGAATCAACGGATAGTGATCATCCGTTGACAGATGAACCATCAACGGATGAGAGGTATCCGTCGACTAACAAAAAGTCTGTTAGTAAGAAGGAACTCAAGAGACTGAACAATCAGTATGGTCCAGTAGCCAAGAACTTTGTTTCTGGTGAAAGTAGCCAAGCCAAATCAAGTGAGAAGGCTAAGGCAGGTGATTTACCCAACAAAAAGGCTGTTAGTAAGTCAGTTAATGAAAAGGTAGAGACTGAGGGTAAAAAGAAAAAGAACAGAAATGGTAAGATAGGCATTAACAAGAAAAACAATTATTCTCCTGACAAGTTTGCTCCTAGGAAAACTTGTGGTAATTGCAATAGTGTCAATCATCTATCTTCTAATTGCAAGTCTGTTAAAAGGACTCCTGTTCATGTATCTCAATCTATGCCAAGTATGCCTGCAATGCCTGTTATGCCTGGTTTGTATCAGAATGCTAGTTTTTCAAATCCATATGTGAACATGCCATATGTGCCTAATCCTTATTTTCAATCTGTGAATATGCCACAAATGTCATGGAGCATCCCCAGCATGGATAATATGTATGCCAATTTTTCACAAATGCATGCATCAAATATTTATGCAAATGAGCATCTGTCTAAACCTATCACTCAAGCATCTACACCCAAAGTGAAGATTGCCAAGAGTGTAAAACCAAAGGCTAACAAGAAAGGACCCAAGGAAACTTGGGTACCAAAATCAACTTGATTTGTATTTTGGATTGTGTGCAGGGAAATAAGAGGAATCTATGGTACCTAGACAGTGGATGTTCTAGGCATATGACAGGAGATTCAACCCTGCTCACAGAGTTCAAGGAGGAAGCTGGCCCTAGGATTACCTTTGGAGATGACAGCAAAGGTTATACAAAGGGATATGGCTTGATTACAAAGGACAATGTCATCATTGAAGAAGTGGCTTTAGTTGAAGGTTTGAAGCACAATTTGCTGAGTGTCAGTCAGATTTGTGACAAAGACTATGAAGTAAAGTTCACTAAAGAAGCCTGTGTTGTTTCTTCCAAGAAAAACAACAATGTGGTTCTGACAGGCTTTAGAAAAGGAAATGTTTACATAGCTGACTTCAACTCAGTATGCTCAGAATCCATTACTTGTCTCTTCAGCAAAGCAAGCAAGGATGAGAGTTGGATATGGCATAAAAAGCTGTCTCATTTGAATTTTAAAGTAATGAATGATTTGGTAAGAAAGGATCTTGCTAGAGGAATCCCTCAATTGGAGTTCATCAAAGATGGACTGTGTGATGCCTGCCAATTAGGAAAGCAAAAGAAATCATCCTTCAAGAGCAAGACAGAGTCATCTATTGTTAAGCCCCTTCAATTGCTGCATATGGACTTATTTGGTCCAGTAAATGTCATGTCCATCTCAAAGAAGAAATACTGTCTGGTGATTGTGTATGATTTCTCTAAGTTTACATGGACTTTCTTCCTGCACTCCAAAGATTGTGCAAGTGAAATCATCATCAATCATCTCAGACAAGTAAACAATGGTTCTGAAGTAAAAGTACAAAGAATCAGGAGTGACAATGGCACTGAATTCAAAAATTCCACAATGAATATTTTCTGTGAAGAGAATGGAATTGTCCATGAGTTTTCTGCTGCTAGAACACCTCAACAAAATGGGGTTGTTGAAAGGAAAAACAGAACTCTCATTGAAGCAGCTAGAACAATGTTAAGTGAATCAAGATTGCCAACATATTTCTGGGCTGAAGCTGTCAGCACTGCCTGCTTCACTCAGAATATTTCCTTGATCAATCAAGCTAGAGGAATGACTCCCTACCACTTATTCACCAACAAGAAACCAACGTTAGCTTTTCTCCATGTCTTTGGATGTAAGTGTTTTGTGCTAAGGAATCATGGAGATAACTTGGGCAAATTTGAAGCAAAGGCAGATGAAGCTATCTTTGTTGGGTATGCAGCAGGGAAAGCCTATAGAGTCTACAATTTAAGAACCAACATTGTCATGGAATCTGTACATGTTGTGTTTGATGATCAGAAGATTCTAGGTCTGAATGATGAAGGCTTCCATGAAAAGTTGAGATTTGAAAATGAGGTAGAAGGAAGAATGTACATTGATGATGATGAGGAAAATGAAGATCATGACCTTGGAAATTCACCTAGAGCTGTTGGTCCAACTAGAAGTGATGCTAACACTGGAAATGAAGCATCCGTTGACAGTCATACTAGATCATCAGATGCATCCGTTGACAGACATTCTCATGTATCCGTCGACAGGCAAAATGGAGCATCCGTTGATAGACAAAATGATGCTTCTGTTGACAGTCAACTTCATAATTCCTCAAGGACAACAAACTCAGGGGGAGTTTCTCAAAGTCAAAACTCAATATCCAATCAACAATATCATACTCACATAGATGAAGCAACCTCATCTAGATCAAACCTTCCACCTTCAAGAAAATGGACCAGAGATCATCCTTTTGAGTTAATCATTGGTGACTCAAACTCAAGAGTCCAAACTAGGAGAGCCACACAAGAAGAGTGCCTATACAGTAGTTTCCTGTCTCAAGAGGAACCTAAGAAAGTGGAGGATGCTCTTCTAGATCCAGATTGGGTCTTAGCAATGCAAGAAGAGCTAAACCAATTTGAGAGAAATAAAGTATGGAAGCTTGTGCCCAAACCTGATGATAGAGGTATCATAGGTACCAAATGGGTTCTCAAGAATAAGACTGATGAAAATGGCATAATTGTGAGGAATAAAGCTAGATTAGTGGCAAAGGGCTATTCTCAAGAAGAAGGAATAGATTTTGATGAAACTTTTGCACCAGTGGCAAGACTTGAGGCCATCAGAATTTTCCTAGCCTATGCAGCACATGCCAACTTCAAAGTCTATCAGATGGATGTTAAAAGTGCCTTTCTAAATGGGGAACTGGAAGAAGAGGTATATGTCCATCAACCTCCTGGCTTTGAAGATCCAGAATTTCCAGATTATGTATATCTTCTCTTGAAAGCACTTTATGGTTTGAAGCAAGCACCAAGAGCCTGGTATGACACTTTATCTCAATTTCTTCTGGAGAATCACCTCACTAGAGGTACAGTAGATAAAACTTTATTTCATAGAAATGTCAATGGTTCTTCAATACTTGTTCAAATCTATGTAGATGATATTATTTTTGGGTCTACAGATGAGAAGCTTTGTAAAAGGTTTGCCAGACTTATGCAAAGTAGGTATGAAATGAGCATGATGGGTGAATTAACTTACTTTCTTGGCTTACAAGTAAAGCAAGTTAATGAGGGAATTTTCATAAGTCAAACAAAATATATTTATGATCTCTTAAAGAAATTTGACTTAATGGATTGTGCCTCTGCAAAAACACCTATGGCCACTGCAACTAAGCTTGAGTTGAACACTAAGGAAAAATCTGTGGACATCTCAAGCTATAGAGGCATGGTAGGCTCACTTCTATATCTAACAGCTAGTAGACCTGATATAATGTTCTCCACATGTCTTTGTGCTAGATTTCAAGCTGACCCTAGAGAGTCTCACTTGATTGCTATTAAGAGAATTTTCAGGTATCTCAAGGGAACACCAAACCTTGGCATTTGGTACCCAAGAGATTCCGGCTTTGATCTAATTGGCTATTCAGATGCAGACTATGCAGGTTGCAGAATTGATAGGAAAAGTACTACAGGCTCCTGTCAGTTTCTAGGGAATAGGCTTGTGTCATGGTTCAGTAAGAAACAGAACTCAGTCTCAACTTCTACAGCCGAAGCTGAGTACATTGCAGCTGGAAGTTGTTGTGCACAGATTCTTTGGATGAGGAATCAACTTATTGACTATGGTCTAAAAGTTGAGAAGATTCCAATTTTCTGTGACAACACTAGTGCTATTGCCATCACAGAAAATCCAGTGCAACATTCGAGAACCAAGCATATTGACATCAAATACCACTTCATCAGAGAGCATGTGATGAATGGTACAGTAGAAATGCACTTTGTGCCAAGTGAAATGCAGCTTGCAGATATCTTCACCAAGCCTCTTGATGAATCCTCATTCACAAGATTGGTAGGTGAACTAGGTATGCTTAATTTTTCATAATTCCTAGTGGTATCTAATAATACTGTATTGCAGCTAGAAATGTGTTTTGATTTACTTGAGAATTAAAAACTCTCAGAATAACTCTTAGCAGAAATTTTGTCTAAGGCAAAATTTGCTTATCAACGGATATCCTTTTATCCGTTGGTAGTGTAAACACATTACTAGATTTTCGTATGTCAACGGATAACAGGTTGTCCACGTCATCGATGGATAAACTGTTTTCTCAACCGTCCAATCCTTATCCGTTGATATACATATACTTTTTATATAGCCGTTGATAAACGT
This sequence comes from Kitagawia praeruptora, assembly GCA_037693485.1. Taxonomy (NCBI): domain Eukaryota; kingdom Viridiplantae; phylum Streptophyta; class Magnoliopsida; order Apiales; family Apiaceae; genus Kitagawia; species Kitagawia praeruptora. The sequence continues at coordinate 134,798,368 of CM075345.1, forward strand.
GTATAATTAGTCACGGCTGTACTTCTTTCCTTTTTATTTATTGTCTGACAGTTACTTTTGACCAATGGGGTAATTACTCTTAATTATTTCATTTTTAATTCTTGGAATATATAAAAGGCTGTTTTGTATTCTCACATTTCACCTTTATTCATTTTCAAGAGTCTCATTAGTTAACTGCATCTTCTTCACTAAATCTCTCTCTGCAACAAAAGCTCAAACACTCCAATGGCGCCTATTGTTAAGATGATGTCTTCCACCGGGTTTACCTATGAGAAGAACAATTTCGCGGCCTTTGTTGATACTGTGAACGCTCCAGAAGCATATCACACCATGATGGATTTCGTGAAGAAATGCAAACCGTCACTTGCTATGACTGCCACCACTCCTCTAATCCATGAGGTTATCGAAGAGATGTGGGCATCTGCTGAGTACAATGGCACAGACGGTACACTTGCTTTTTCGTTAAAGGGTAAAAATTATGTAGTTAATTCTGATGTGTTAACTGCTTGTTTAAAATTGCCTGAGAATAACTGTCTGAAGGAACCCAGTAATGCTGAAATTGTTACCATGCTTAATTCCATAAATTATACCCTTAGTACTGAGAACTTAGGGAAAATTGTTAGGAAAGGTATGGTTAAGGAATGGAGTTATCTTTGTGATGCCTTCATTAAAACTTTTTCTGGCAAGATTAGTAACTTTGATGCTGTTACCAACTCCATGCTAATTATGCTTTGTATGCTTTTAACTGATAAATTTTATAATTTTGGCACACTAGTCATGTATGAGATAGCAGCTAAATTAGGTAAAAAGGAAACTAGGGGCAAGAATGTTTATTTTGCTAGATTTTTAATGCTCCTAGCACTGCATGTATCTGAGAATGAGCTATCCATTGCTAACCCGGATAGCAAGTTCAATTGTTTTGTTCAGGAGAAGAGAGTCTTAAGTGATTTGATTCGAATGAACCTAAATGCAGAAGTACAATTGGTATATCTACCAATTATTCAGGTAACTGTTTCCAACCCTGAACTTCCTATCTCCAACCCCCAAATTTCTTTGCCTTCTAGTGTCACAATGGAGTCTGTGACTGTGACCAAACAGGCTCCTACCAAAGTGACCAAATCCAAAGTTCCTAAACCACAATCTAAAAGACAAACCTCAGGTGTCTCTCAAAAGGCATCTGTTGCAAAAACTACCAAAGCTCTTGAGGGGAGTGTGAAGGTGGTAGTGAGTGGTGAGGGACAGGGTGAACATCAAAGAAGCCCTAAGGATAAGGAAGGTAAGGCAAGTGCACACAACATTTCAGTCTCTCAAAAGACTGTTAATGAACCTACAAGCCAATTTCTAGCTACATCCTCTCAACAGGGTGTGACTACTAATTTGAGTTCCATTTCAGGAACACAGCACAAAAGGGCAAGGGACACAGATAACTCTCCCTCAAAAACCTATGGTAGAAGGGTAAAATCCAAAACCATTGGGGGATCACAGGGTGCACACACTGTACAGCAAACTGTACCTTCTCAAATTCAGTTTGATATGACTTCAATAAATGTGGAGTCACAGCCCCTTGATCTTAACCTTCAAATCGATACACATTTTGATCCACCATCACCAACTCCATCTCTGGATGTGGATATGATATCTACATCAATTCCTGATTCTCCATCTTTAAAATTCATGGAGAAGCCCCACTCAACAATTGGTGGTCATCCTCTTTTAGATGATTTGTTGGGCCATCAATCTTCCATTCCTGAATTCACAACACTATCTGTGGCCTCTTCCTTAAAATCAATCACCACAGATTCCGTGTTGGTTTTCACTTCAACGGATACTCGTTTACCTTCATCAACGGATATCCTTCATCCGTTGACAAGTGTTTCTTCATCAACGGATATGTCTTCAACTAACTATCCGTTGACAGCAATAACTACTACATCAACGGATATTCCTTATCCGTTGACAACTCTCTCTACCACTGCAAAATGTGACATTCCTATGTCAACTGTGGAGGAGTTTGTAGTAATTGAAACACTTTTAGGAATGAGGGAAGGGAGTGAGAGGCTGCCTTGTGAGCAGGCAAAAGGAGAGAAAATCAATGAGAGGCTGACCATTTCTTCCGGTCAGGCAAAAGGAGAGCTAGAGAGTTCCACCTTAGTAGGTGAAGGTGAGGGTGTGAGAGGTGTGAGCCAGGGGGAGCCCCTGATGCAAGAAAAGAGAGATGAGAGGAGAGAAGGGACTACAGGAGAAATAAGGCAGGAAGAATCAGTCATTGCAAGTGAGTTAATGGAGGTTAATGAAGCTTCCAAAGAGATGGAATTTAGACAGGAATATCAGTCAGTTATTGACTCCATCTCTTTGGATCCTGAAACCTTTACTCATCCTGTTTCTGCCTATCAAGTCATGGCACAGCAGGGCAATGTGGAGGCAGAGGAGGCAATGCACCTAGTGCACACCTCAGAATCTCTTCAAAGAGCAAAAGAAGCTTTACAAACCCTGTCTCCAAATGCTGAAAGTGAAGAGTTTGGTAGTTATGACAGTCACAGTTCAGATGGTGAAGACATAAATGAAGATGAAACTCCAGGATGGATGTTTTCCAATGCCACTGAACTTGGGCATCTCAATGTGGAAATCATGAAGCAATACCAATCTGCTAAGGCTGAGCACCAAACTGCAGAACCACAGAGAAAGACTGTTCTTGAGCAAGTAATGGCCTCCCTGAAATTACAAAAGATGCAATCTGTTATTCAAAGAACACAGCAAGAGGAGGTCCAGTCTGCAATTAGAGAAATGAAAATAGCACTAGATGCCAGGATTGAGGCACTAGCTCCTACTACCACTCAGAAGGTGCTTTCTAGCAAACTTCTCAAAGAAGATAGCCTGGCTAAGTCTGTTCAGCTTCTTTCCTCAAGGGTGGATAGTATGGAATCTCAATTGCACACCATCATTGCCAATCAAACAAAACAAACTCAACTACTGGAAATGCTACTTGCAGCTTCAACCCCAACCCTTGATGCTAACAAAAAGGGGGAGAAAATGGTAACAAGCAAAGAAGAGGCTGCAACATCTACTGGCCAATTTCAAGCTACCAGTAGTGAGATAGCACATATTGAGGGGGAGCAACAGCCAATTGTAGTGGTCAATCCAACAGAGTTTGAGATAAAGGCTTCCCCTGTGAAGAAACAAGTGGCTTTGCCTGAGATTCAAAGATTAGAAGACATCTCAGATGGTGAAAGGCAAGCCAGGATAGAAGCTTTGGAAAAGATAAACAAGGAGGCTAATGACAGAATTCTAAGGACAGAGAGGATGATCAATGAATCAATTGCATCAACTTTGTTCCTTAATGCTCAATCTTCTGCTCCAACAATATCAACCACAATCATGAAGGTGCTCACTCCAAGGGTTGTGGCTCCTACATTCTATGATGCTGAGCCATCATTTGTCAAAGAATTTGAACCAGCTATCAAAACCAGAGCCTACTCACCACCAAAGGAAAATGGGAAGAACAAGCTTCAATTGGACTACCCATTTCCCAAGAATGATGAAGTAAAGCTAATGGGAAAAACAATTATGGAGTTCAAAGTTCAGACAAATAAGAGTGTAAGAGATTGGATGGCTGTAATCATGAGGAATGGAAAAGTATTAAATATATCCAACAGTCATCCTAGATTTGTGGAAGCTAAAAGAGAAGAAGTCTCCAGAATCCAAAGGGAAGCCCATCCAAGTACAGAAAATCAACATGAAAACTCAGAAGAGAAGCAAGCCAGGCTAGCTCAAGAGTTAATGGATGAGGTAGAGGTTGAAATGAAGGAACCTGAGGAAGTTCCCAAAATCAAACCTAGAAGAAGGAAAGCTAAAACCAAGAGGGTTCTTTCTCCAGAACCCTCTCCAGAAAAAGAAACAATTGGTTCACCAGTACCTATGTCTGCACAAGTAATCGACCCAACTGTAAACTTTCATGGTGACCCCATAAGGCCTAAAAAGGAACCAGTGAATTTTGATTCAATTGAAGTTCCTTCATTCTTGCTAAATCCAAAGCAGAAGAAAAGGGCTCCAAAGAAGCAACTTTCAAAGGGACCAGTTCAAGTTGCTAGGGTACCTGCCATTGTCAAACAACCAATCTTGGAAAACAAAGAAGACTTTATCTATCAGGCAGAAATTGAAGAATACTCTGACATGAATCTATTTTTGGATGAATTGTCAGAAGTAAGAGGAATTGACAAGTACAAGAATCAGCCTGAGAGATTAGTGTTTGTCTACAAGGGAGGAAGTCAGAGGACATGGCCACTAAAGAAGGTTCTTGGAGAAAATTATCATACATTGACCAGAGTGTTCTCAGCTTTCAAGAGACACACAGGGTTCTCTGAGATAGCCAGAAGGGAGATAATTAGCAGAATAGAAGAAATAAGGAGAGAATGGAACTCACCCTCAAGTCTACCAAAGAAAATGAAGATCCCTTATAATGGACAGAAAATCCACATTCAACCCTTTTGGATGATGGAGTTCAGGGATAATGAGGGCACTAGGAGATTCTTCAGGTTAGAAGACCAACTGTCAAAGGCTAGTTCTGACTACCTGAGATGGTTACAACTAAAGCTAAATCCAAAGGTTGTTGAAGAAGATACCTTCTATAGGCAACTTCAAGTGCAAATTGAGTTCAACTCTACCAAGGAAGGAAAGTCAAGGGTGCAGCCAACCAGAGAGAGGAAACCTCATTAATCTGCTCAATCTAAAGGAGCACATCTCTGATAAGTTTCTTAAAGCTTTCTGTTTTTAATTTTTGTAGCTTAATACAATGTTTGCATACTGAAGTGTGTATATATCGTTAGGAATGTTTTGTTATCATCAAGGTTATGAATTTATGCTTTATAGCCATCAAGTATAAATTGGGGGAGATTGTTAGGAATATGTTGTAGTTGATGATAACTTAACATTCAAGCAAAATTGTATAAGTCAAGTTTTGTAACTGTCAACGGATAAGACCTTATAACTCTATCCGTTGACAGGTAGCTCATCAACGGATGAGGTTTTGTAGCATACTGCAATATCTCTATTTATCAGTTGATAGTGTCTTTATTCAGAGTCATGTTGACCATCAATGGATAGGCAGAATAGGGTAGCCAATTGTAAATAAGCTATGCTATGTAATTCTGTCTAAGTGAAAATGTATCAACGGATGAGAACAGGGCTCTATCAACGGATACAACTCAAATCTACTCGATCAACGGATACAGCTCAAACTACCATCAACGGATAAGTAGACACAACATCAACGGATAATCATTGTCACTTTATCCTATGCTAGGAATTAGCAGTTGATAAGGACAGGTTTGACTGACAGATCACATGGGTTGATAGTAGGTATAAAAAGCAATATGGCAGCCATACTTTGGAAACACAGAAGAAAGAAGCATTCCATTTACACAGTACATACAAGAAAGGTGCAGGGGACATATCTGTTCACAAGGACAACCTTTCGGCTACATGTGGATTTGGAGTGGAGTAGCAAGTCAACTTGAATTAGATTAATATTATCTTATTCCTGTAGCACTTGTAAACTTGGAATATATAACCAAGTGTAGCAACTCTTTAGAAAGTAAGAAAACATACACATTTGCTTAGGGTTTCTTGAATATCTTTAGAAGCAAAGAGTTGTAAACACAGAAGCTGTGTACACTTGTATCACAGGGTTTTCTTCGAATAAAAGTCTCAGGTGGTACATTTAACCACCTGATTTTTTATGTGTTTGTGAACCATTTCTTATTCAGCAATTATTTCCTTATAGATTTCTGTGGTTTTTATCAGAAACTTATAATAATCAAGAATTGTATTCAACCCCCCCTTCTACAATTATACAAGTGTGTAATCTGGGAATAACAAGATCAATTATCATTCCTAAGTTATAATGAAAGAATTGAAATAGAAGCTACGCTTTCGTACTGAAATAAAAAACAGCAAATTTGTATTCAGCTCTCCACAAAAAAGGTTGCAGGACAGTAAGTCAATAACTAAGCCATGTATAATATTATATTGCCAAGAAAACCTCACCTTAAAAGTAAACCATTATGAAGGACTTGCACATACTGCAGATCCTTACATATACGGTGCTTGCACTTATAATCTGCAGATCCTTTTCCCAATTTATTAACATAATATCATCCACACTTGAAGAGTCGAGCACTCACGCCTATATATAACCCATATGACACACAGAAGCAGGAGATATATACTCACAGTTCGGAGCAAGCCAATAATAAGTGGAAGTAGCTGATCTCGGATATTCGACGTTTCTTCTTCATCAATTTTAAGCTGCATCATGTCAATTCTATTTATTAGTACACAGTTGCACCTGTGAAGCTGTTAAAATACTGCACAATAACCTAAAGATTTATATCAACTGTCGATTTCAGTTAACAAGATAACGTTTAGTATATTGTTCATTGAGATGTTTTACATTCAGTCATAGTTGTTTTATTTATTAGCCCCTTGAACGAAGGTAATCACAATTTTCAAATAAATTTTCTCATAAACTTGAGAAGCTTTTATTCAGTTGTATAGTCAAGAACTAAAAACCACTGACAAGTTTTTATAAGAAGAGAAAATAGCAGGATAAGGAATAAAGAAACTGTATCAGCTTCTGATTAACTGCAAATTTGACAACATTGTTTATTACTCCTGAAATAAAAACACACAATTACACACAATTACACACTCCGGACCTAATCATATATAAATCACAGTTACATTTCACCGAAACAAAAATCATTCAAATCACAATTACACAAACATATACATACATACATGTATAAGCAGAGACTTACATGGAGCTTGACATCAACAACGCGACAAAAGACATGAGGAGGAAGACGACGAGCAACATCAGGATAATCACACACATACTCCAAATCCAATTAAAACAATCTGCAAAAAAAAATGTTCAATTAAAACAAAAGCGAGCTTAAATCGAACTATTAATCGGAAAATTACTTACGATTTGAGCTTCCTTTTCTCTTAATTCCAGCTTCCCTCTTCTCTATTTCGATTTACAGAAATTGTAATTACTAAGATGTGGGTTTAATTAGGGTTAATTAGAGAAAAGTGAGGGATGGGGTGAGAGAGACAGAGAGAGAGGGTCTTGTAATGAGAGAGAGAGAGAGAGAGAGAGAGAGAGATGAGTGAGAGAGAGAGAGATGAAAGAGAGAGATGAGGGTGAGATGCGGCTAGATCTGAGAAAGGAAACTAAAGTTAGAGAGCGGGCTAATCTAAGGGAAAGTTATTCAGAGGCGGGGGAATGAAATAATCTAAGGGGGAAATGTTTTATTAGAAATGGGGGGAAATAATCTAAGGTTGAAATGTTTTATTAGAAATGGGGGGAAATGTATGAGTAGCGTGTTTTTTAATTTTAAAAATGTCATAAAAGATATTGGTTATTTTACCTACTGATGTCTGAAAAATAGCTTAACATCTCTTTTAAAAAAACCGATGTCAAAAATCTTTTTAACATCGGTGGTTTTTCAAACCGATGTAAAAGGGGCGATGTCTAATCCAATTTTTCTAGTAGTGACATCATACATCAATAGATACAAAAAATTGAGTAGATATATAAGCTAGCTCACAGTATATATATATATAAATTGATACACTACATTGAAACTCTTCATCATCTTTATACAATCACTGATCTTGGAGGTCTTCAGAAACGTATTCTTAAATCTGAAAGGATGAATTAGTTGAGACATTTCATCAAACAGATTGTGCCAAATTTAAACTTACTAATTGAATCAAACTATGAATTAAAACAGATTGAAACTTACTAATTAAATCAAAAAATGGACTGCTTCAAGTAGAGGGGGGTTTCGTATGAATTGGAACCGCGGAACTGATTCTCAAGCTATGAATGGATGGTTGTATGAACTGGGTCTCGAGTTATTACTTAGAGCTATGGGTGCGTGTTTGATAATGGTGAGATGAAGAACTAGGGTTTCAATTTGTGTTTGTATGTTTATGCGCGTGTTTAAATTTGTGTGTATAATTATGTTTATGTGCTTGTGCGGCTGAGAAGATAGTGGGGAGGTTGAAAAGATAGAGGGGAAAATGAAATTTTGGCGAGGAGGGAAATGAAACTTTGATTTGGGAAAAATGAGTTACTAAGAAGCGGCAATTTCATTTGGATTTTGGGGGAAGTAAAATTTTAGTAAAGGGAAAAATCCAATATTAACAAGCGACAATATGAATTAGATAAGGGAGGGAAGTGAAATTTGAGATTACGGATCATGAAATTCTAAAAAAATTCAGAAATTTGATTCGAAACAAAAAAAAAATCAAATTTTCGGAATATTAATATAATAGATACTCATTTTAGTGTAGGGAAAAAATAATCAAAAAATAAAAAGGTCGGGTTGTACGAGATTTTGACAAAAACGTAGTAAAAGTAATGCTTCCTTTAACGAGGCACGATCCAGATTCATTGAATAATTTTTTTGAATGATTTCTTCGACGATTAAACCGTACGAAAGTTAATAAACACTCATTTTAGTGTTGGAAAAAAATATTCAAAAAATAAAAAGGTCGGGTTGTACGAGATTTTGACAAAAACGTAGTAAAAGTACTGCTTCATAAAACGAGGCACGATCCAGATTCACTGAATAATTTTTTTGAATGATTTCTTCGACGATCGAACCATACGAAAGTTAATAAACACTCATTTTAGTATTGGGAAAAAATAATAAAAAAAAGGTAAGGTTGTACTAGATTTTGACAAAAACGTAAGTGCTGCTTCCTATAACGAGGCACGATCCAGATCACTGAATAATTTTTTTGAATGATTTTTTCGACGATCGAACCGTACGAAAGTTAATAAACACTCATTTTAGTGTTGGGAAAAAATAATCAAAAAATAAAAAGGTAAGGTTGTACGAGATTTTGAAAAAAACGTAGTAAAAGTACTGCTTCCTATAACGAGGCACAATCCAGATACACTGAATAATTTTTTTGAATGATTTCTTCGACGATCGAACCGTACGAAAGTTAATAAACACTCATTTTAGTGTTGGGAAATAATAATCAAAAAATGAAAAGGTCGGGTTGTATGAGATTTTGACAAAAACGTAGTAAAAGTACTTCTTCCTATAACGAGGCACGATCCAGATTCACTGATTAATTTTTTTGAATGATTTTTTCGACGATCGAACCATACGAAAGTTAGTAATCACTCATTTTTGTGTTGGGAAAAAATAATCAAAAAATAAAAAGGTCGGGTTGTACGAGATTTTAACAAAAACTTAGTAAAATTGTTGCTTCCTATAACAGGGCAAGATCCAAATTCAATGAATAATTTTTTTTGAATGATTTCTTCGATGATCGAACCGTATGAAAGTTAATGAACACTCACTTTATTAACATCCGTATGGTTGGATCGTCAAAAAATTAAAAAATACGGAGCTAATCTTAAACTATAGTAGTTTGACTAAGTAGTACTTTTAGTAGTTACTATTAAAATATTATACAAGATAAATTATTAATCAAAATAATTCAATTAATTAATTAATCAATTACTTAAAAAAATAAAAAAAATTAATGATTAATTAATTTAAGAAAATTAAATCACCATTACTATAGCTATCACAGTTCGATTTCTCCGGCCAAAACTCAAGAAAATTCTGGTGGCATTCAAGAACATCAAGAACACGATAATCATACTCAATTTTCTACATGTTATTGAACTCAAAATCTAACATATAATATATGAAATTGACTAGAAAAACAAGATCTACAACATGGTGCAATCAAAATCAACATCCAATCACGTTTTGAAATATCAAAATTTTAATAATTAAATTCGAATTTAACTCAGACAACACTATAAAAAACTGTTGTTTGAACAAATGTTACACAACAGTAATAGAAAAACTGTTGTCTGATTCCAACAACAGTCCCAAAAACCGTCGTATGAATGGCAAGAGTCAGACAACTGTATTTTCTGTCTGTTGTTTGAATTAAACTCAAACAACGGATCAGAAAAACTGTTGTCTCTTTCTAACAACAGTTTTGTGTGCTCTTATCTGAAACATTTTCAGACAATGGTTCCGGAAAACTGTTGTCTAAATATGAAATCTGTGCAACACTACATTTTAAATATCGTTGTCTGACTTCATCTAATAGACAATGGTTTTTTGCTCGTTGTAAAAACTGGGATCAGACAATACTTTTTTTTCTTGAACACGGGAACCGTTGTCTGATCTTTTCGGCCAACACTTTTTTTGCAGAGTGTTGTCTGATAGCATATTTGGTGTAGTGAGTGTTTTTGTCGTAAGAAACAAAAAAATGATGAATAGTTCCATCGTAAGTTGGTTTAATAATTCATTGTTGATTGTGGGATCCCTTTCTCAAACTTGTGATGAAAATCATAATTTGTGACGAAAATTTGAACTTTCTACTTGACCAAAAGCAATGAAAATATTCCGTGATAATTGACCACATTTACCGGTTTCAATTCAAAAAAACCGTCGTAAATGACCCAAATTCTTTTTGTGACTAGTCACAATTCAGATTTATTGTTACAAAAGGTCTCTTACTCATAAGGTTTTTTTTTTAATTTAAAATATGATTTGTTCAGGGATTTTATAAAACAATATCAAAAACAAAACTTGGCAAAGACTTATTATAATGATCATATGAGAATTTTTCTTTGGAATGTGCTTAATCAAGCTATTTTTTGGTATCCTAGCTTGCATAGGAAATGATCGATTTTTGTTGTATTCTGTCTTTATCAGAAAAGCATAACCGACTGATGTTAGATTTCTCCAATGTCTCCCCTTCGAAGGGCTTATCAATCACCAATTTATAAGACACTTTACAGATTTTTGGCTAACTCTGAATGGCTTAATTAATTCCTCAAGTTTAGGTCACTCTAGCTCCAAAACTTAATATATATCATCATACTCCTCTTATTCTGCATTGTCCTTCTTCTGAAGATATTACTGGCATATATAGCAATTTGGTTCTTTTTAAATTTTAATCAAAATGTAAAATATTTGATTTACGAAGACGGTATATGTAGAATTATAAGATCATTAGTTTTAGTTATTTGTTTTGTTATCACCTGCAATTAGTTGTAGTAGTCTGGACCATTAGTTCAGTTTTTTTGTCTGCTTGTAATTGTGATAAGTAATGAGTTGTACATAGATGTTTTTGGATTGTAGTAGGTAGATACCAGTATATAGTCTTTGCAATGAGAATCATTTAGGGTTGAGACCCTCAGACATATCTTGCGCCTCCAACAAAGTTATTTTCACTTTTATGCATTTATTTTGTTAATCTAAATGCTGGTTTTCTCATGGTATCAGAGCGAACCCAGGTTTGATTTATAATTAAATCTCTAATCTATTACATATTGTTAGTAGTATTTTTGTGTGTTCGTTCGCAGGGAAGGACTGAATGTAATATCAAGTTCAAATTTCTTATCTCTCACAATTTAGAAGTGTAGAAGAATGTTGTGTTTGTTTATAAACTAAATTAAACTAAACTAATTATCAATCGAGAATAAATTATATGAGGAAAACAATCCAAGAACTGGGGTTCTTCACTTGGTTTCAATGCACATTCAATATCTATGTGACGTCTACGTTCTTATTCTGCTGAAAACAATTCTTCTAAGGTTATAATGTTCTCTTCCAAGATACAATATAATGTCTACAACTATACCCTAATTGTCACTTCCGTGATACAATCAAAGACAATCATAAACTATTAAGCTCCAAGAATTATAAGTCTCACAACTCTCCTATTAATCTTCCAACCAAATATTCGAGTTATGTCTGTTAAATCATGTACTAAAATTGCAACTCCTCTCCCAAGTTATTACAATCCCTAAAATCCAATCAAAGGTTCATGACTCCCCTAATTGTGTTAAGCCCTCAATAACAGATCAGCAAAGCAAGAAAATCACAGATAATTAAACACACATGAATACCAAGGAATACTACCCAATCCTCAGATTAAAGATTTAGTTACACATAATTGAATAAGAAAACAAAATAATAATGATAATGAATAAAAACATAATATTGACGAAAGAATTGAAGATCGAAAGTACCTTGATACGATTAAAAGCTATGAATTGTTATGATTTACAATGGTAGGATGTGTTTAAATAGGCTCTACAAATCTTGCCTAGCAAGAAATTGCCTTCTATTACAATTAGGATTTAAAGAAGGTACCCAAAACTGCCCAGAATACAATTAGAATTAGAAAAAGGGCAAAACAGTAAATTCCCAGCCTTCTTTAACAAGATCACGTGCGCGATTTAATTCAGCATATTTCTTGCACTTGTTTCCTATCCCAGGTTGTAGAAAATCTCTCAAGCTTCGCGTGAGCAGTAAGATCGCTGAAAACGGACTTCTAGAACTCCAGATATGGCCAAAACAGTATAAGCTGTGCAGCCTTCCCGGAAAATCCGAATTTTAATCAATTAAATCTCCAAAAACGACAAAAGCTTAGATATTCTTGCAAACCTGCACAACTACACAAAACACATCAAAACTACACAAACTTGAGTCCAAAACAATCAATTTAAGCCGATTTAGAATGTTCCAAGTGGATATAAAATCCACTTATCAAACACCCCCAAACTTAAACCGATGCTTGTCCTCAAGCATAAACAATTACAACTACCTAATTAGTACCACTTCTGTAGGTGATCACGGTTGCATTTGGCATATGCAACAAGCCCTTTAAACCCCTAGGCAGCCCTAGTGGACGAGTAAGGTCTCGTGAGGGCCTATAGCGAATGTACCCACAAAATCCATTTAACCTAATGCAATGCAATGCATGAATGCAACTAATATGAAAAATGCAAGATCCCCTTCAAACTCACCAAAACCAACTAACAAGCAAATATCTCAAAGAATGTAACAAATCCAAGCAGAGCTCGACTAAGTCCCCGTATACTAACAGTACATAACAGAAACGTGCGTGTGTGCAATGCTCATCAGAAATACTCCCAAAACTAGGTCAAAAATCATACATGCTTTCCGTCAAGACAATCACAGGTTTATAAACAGAATAGACTGTAGACACTTCATAACCTAGGAACACCTCCACCCTTATCCAAGGTAGACAGAAACTCATGCTTTATTACTATGACACATAATACTATATACAATACACATGCTTATTTAACCGTGCAATGAATGAGACCCCAAAAGGCTTATACAATAATACCCATGTAGCGAGTGTTAGGTCAGCAATCCCAAACCTCAAGGTCTTTAGGTTACTAGGACTAAGTCCCCTCAGACTTAATTACTCGAGTATTAAAGAGCTCACTCTGGTTAATTTTGCATATAAACAAATAACTTATTGACTCTTTTTTTTTTCTTTTTTTTCTTTTGTTTTTTTTTCTTTTGTTTTTTTTTCTTTTTTTTTTCTTTTTTTTTCTTTTTTTTTCTGCAATCTGGAATGAGCCTTTCTCATTTCCAACCCTAGACTACTCATATAAATATGAGCTGACTACTAGCCATTTGACACCTAGCCATTATTGACAATTATGAACAACTAGCATGAAAATTCCTGGTTTCCCCCAAGCTTAAACTTTAATGTTCCTACGCTATAAAGGGAATAACGAAAATTCTAAATATAAACAAGTGATTAAATCTCAAAACATCCAACTGGCATGACCCTAACCTAGCCCAAAAGCACCCCAATGAGACTGTGTAATAAATTTTGTTCCGGTAACATGCAAGTCAATTCCTAGGAACTATAAATCAACCCTCTACTCATCATCATCACACCCAAATCAACATCCACCTATCAATCAGAATCAGCTCGTCCTAAAGGATCATGAAATATGCATGCCATGAAAATGCAACTAATATGACTCACATGGTATACGAAAATAAAACAAAATGTCCTATATGAACACACGTAGATAATACGAACATAACAAACATGCATGAACTATCACTACTATGCAAACATGATATCCTATATGAACACAAAATACAACAATATATACAACTACTAATCCCCCAAATTACCCCAAACTTAAAATATTCAATGCCCTCATTGAATGGAAGTAAATACAAGGGATAGCAGAACATACCTACTCATCCTCGCTAGCAGCACCCTCGTCATCCTCGTCAGATGAATCAGGTGGAGGATACGGAGTCCGAGCTCCAAATATAGGCCACTGGACCGGAGTACTAGGTGACTGAAACTTCGCCTCCAAAGCTACACCCATATCCTCAGAATACTGACGACTACTCACATGCATAGCATCCATTCGCCTAATCATTCGGCGAAAATAAGAATCAAATACCGACATATCCATCATACGCCGCCGAGAACCCGCCATAGCCACTCTCGGTGCCCTAGAAACCTGTGGCGGAGCGCCCGCTCCCTGACCACCAGCACCACCAACTATAAAACCGAGACCCCTAGGATGAGGAATGCCGCCCGACCACTCCCCCATCCGGTCTATAGAAACATCATTAATAGAACTCAGAGGTTTATACACCGGCTCACCTTCGTACCATTTAACCTTCGACGCATCACATAAGTACGCAATGATAGAAGCATAAGGAATACTAGCCGTCGAATTACTCCCCATATACCGAAGAATGTTTTGATTAATAAGGTACCCTAGGTCAACATACTCACCCTTGAGAATACCCCATAGTAGAATATCTCTATCAACGGTAACTTCAGACACATGGGATGATGGAAGGATACTAGAACTGATGAAATAGAACCATGCCCGTGCAAACTTAGACAATGATTGAGCCGGGAAAGTACACTTCTCGGTGGTACCTGCTCTACACTTCCATTCCGAACCCGGAATACATAGCTCACCAATAATCTCATTAAGATCAACATCATCTCTCGTCATTTTCCCCCAATCTGTAGCACCCCTAGGTTTAGGTGGTTGTCTAATCAAAGAACGAATAGCACGGGGCGAATAATCCACCTTCTGACCCCTAACAACCGTGGAGTTATTCCTTGCTATCGAAGCATTAGCATAAAACTCCCTAATCACATCCAACGGAGCCTCATTAGCAAATTCGCAAAATAACGTCCAACCCCGCTCATTAACCATCGCCACCATCTTCTCATTAGTACGAGGAACAAACCTCCTCTCCTGAATAACCCCCTTTTTAATTAACCGTACATACTCCGCTTTAGCATCCTCATTCACAAATCTCTCCACTCCATCTCCCACAACATCATTCTCATTCAAAGATGGAGGAGCACTACTACCACTACCCATTAACTGTTGCCTTTTAGAAGCCATAATCAACAAATATCAAGCAAGGCACAATAATCTCCAAACAATTCTCCAAATAAAGAACCCCCAAATTACACACCAAGAACCCTAATTTTCAAAATTCACAAATTCAAATAAAAGATAAGATAGAATGTTACCCAATTGAATCCAAGAGGTGAAATTGCTAGATGATTCCCAAGAAAAATTGAATTTAATTCCCCCTTGAACTTTGAATGAATGAAAGTTGAGAATTTTTTTTTTTGGGTTTATATATATGGGTTTTGTGTATGTCTAGGTTTATGTATATGTAGGAGATGTAAAAAAATTGAGATGAATTTAGATATAGAATAGGATTTGGGTGTGTTTAGGATTTGAATTTAAGTTAGGATAGGAGTTGAAGATGATAGGTTGAAGATTTGGGTATATAATAGAAATAGGATATGAGAATGAATAAAAGAAGTGAAGAAAATTGGGGTTTAAGGGGCAAAAATTCGCACACTGCAGGAGGAGGGCGCGCTGACAGCGCGGTGGCGCCTGTTGCGCCGTTTGGAACAGCGTTATAGGGCGCTGGGAGCTCTGCGGCGCTGTTGGCGCAGGCCTGTGCTGCGTTACTAGGCGCTGTCAGCCTTGTGGCGCAGTCAGCGCTGCACTGTTCTGTTCTGTATATTTTTTTTTTTTAAATCGAAAGAAATAATAATACAATATAATACAAGGGCGTGGGTTGCCTCCCACGAAGCGCATTTGTTTAACGTCGTTAGCCCGACGCTGATTCTCAACTGACGATAGGTTCTTGGAGGTGAAGAATGCTCATTCCTCGCTCCACTGTTTCTCCAAGCAGGTATGGCTTAAGTCTCTGCCCGTTCACCTTGAATACATCTGACCCTTCTCTAGTAATCTCACAAACCCCATTAGGATAGACCTTCACAATCTCAAAAGGTCCGGACCATCGTGATCTGAGCTTTCCAGGAAATAAACGAAGTCTTGAATTAAACAATAAAACATGTTGCCCAACCTCAAATTCCTTCTTCTGAATGTGCTTGTCATGCCACAATTTGGTCTTCTTCTTGTAGATACTAGCATTTTCATAAGATTGGAGCCTAATCTCCTCAAGCTCTCCTAGTTGAAGTAAACGCTTCTCTCCTGCAGATTTAAGATTAAAATTCAACTCTCTTGTCGCCCAAAATGCCTTATGCTGAAGTTCCACCGGCAAATGACATGGCTTCCCAAAGATCAACCTATATGGAGACATTCCAATAGGTGTTTTAAACGCCGTCCTATATGCCCATAGTGCATCATCAAGCTTTGTTGACCAATCCTTTCTTTACATTGCCACTGTCTTCTCCAAAATTGACTTCAGCTCACGATTCGAAATCTCAACTTGTCCACTTGTTTGCGGATGATAAGGAGTTGCCACCTTTTGTATCACACCATACTTTTTCAAGAGATCAGCCACTTGTTTATTGCAAAAGTGTGCACCTCCATCATTGATAATAGCCCTTGGCACTCCAAATCTAGTGAACACATGCTTCTTTAGGAACTTCTTCACCACTCTAGCATCATTAGTAGGAGATGCAATAGCTTCAACCCATTTAGAGACATAATCAACTCCCACCAAAATATACTGGTTCCCATAAGAAGATGGAAATGGACCCATGAAGTCCATCCCCCACACATCGAATATCTCCACCTCAAGAATAGATTGTAAAGGCATCTCGTTCCTCCTCGAAATATTTCCAACTCGCTGACATCTATCACACTTTGCCACAAAGTCTCTAGCATCCTGATGCATGGTTGGCCAATAGAATCCTGACTGCAAAACCTTCGCCACTGTCTTCATACTACTGTTATGACCTCCACACTCCAGAGAATGACAATGCCTGAAAATATGAGGAACTTCATCATGAGGTACGCATCTACGAAACATTCCATCAGCACATTCCTTATAAAGTAACGGTTCCTCCCAATAGTAGTGCTTCACATCATAAAAGAATTTCTTCTTTTGGTTATAAGATAGATCATCCGGCACAACTCCTCCCACAATGTAGTTCACAAAATCTGCATACCATGGTGTAGACAAGGACACACCTAGAACCTGCTCTTCTGGAAATTTATCATTGATAGGTTTTTCACCTCCTACCTCTCCATCTCCTTGATCCAACCTAGATAAATGATCAGCTACCAAGTTCTCGGACCCCTTCTTATCTCGAATCTCATGATCAAATTCCTGAAGTAAGAGAATCCAACGAACTAGACGAGGCTTGGCATCCTTCTTTGTCATCAAGAAACGAATTGCAGCATGATCTGAATAGACAATCACCTTAGACCCAACAAGATAGGATCTGAATTTATCAAGTGCAAACACTACTGCAAGTAGCTCTTTCTCCGTAGTGGAATAGTTGATTTGCGCATCATCGAGAGTCTTGCTTGCATAAGCTATCACATGCATACGCTTATCCTTCTTTTGCCCAAGAACAACACCCACAGCATAGTCACTAGCATCACACATAAGCTCAAATGGCAAGCTCCAATCGGGAGATGTAACTATGGGTGCAGAAGTAAGTTCCTTCTTCAGCCTGTTAAAAGCAACAAGACAACTTTCATCAAAGTCAAAGACACGATCCTTTTCGAGAAGATTACAGAGAGGCCGAGCTAACTTGGAGAAATCCTTGATGAACCGTCGATAAAAACCAGCATGACCAAGAAAGCTTCGAATTCCTTTCACAGATGAAGGTGGTGGCAATTTTTCAATAACTTCAATTTTTGTTCTATCGACCTCAATGCCTTTATTAGAGATTTTATGCCCAAGCACAATGCCCTCCTTCACTATAAAGTGACATTTTTCCCAATTAAGAACAAGATTAGTTTCAGTACATCTCTGCAACACCTTCGACAAACTGGCTAAACATGATTCAAAGGAAGAACCATACACCGTGAAGTCATCCATGAAGACCTCCATGTTTTTCCCTATAAAATCTGAGAATATGTGGTTCATGAGCCGTTGAAACGTCGAAGGACCATTACACAAACCAAAAGGAAGCCTCCTATAAGCAAAAGTACCATAAGGACAAGTAAAGGTGGTCTTCTCTTGATCTTCGGGTGCAATAGGAATCTGAAAGTAGCCCGAGAATCCATCCAGAAAGTTGTAATACTCATTACCCGCCAACCTTTCGAGCATTTGATCAATGAATGGGAGGGGAAAGTGATCTTTGCGAGTAGCGTTATTCAACTTCCTGTAATCAATGCAAACTCTCCAACCTGTTACTGTTCTCGTGGGAATTAATTCATTCTTCTCATTGTGAACAACAGTCATCCCACCTTTCTTAGGCACAACATGAATAAGACTAACCCACTTACTGTGTGGAACCGAATATATGATACCAGCGTCAAGCAACTTAGTGATTTCTTTCTTCACCACCTCTTGCAAATTCGGATTCAATCTTCTTTGTCCCTCAATCACAGGCTTATGATCATCTTCTAAGGCAATTCTATGCATGCAAAGAGCAGGGCTAATTCCCTTGATATCTTGAATTGTCCAACCAATAGCTGATTTATATTGCCGAAGAACATGTAATAATTTTTCTAGCTCATCATCACTAAGCAAGCTAGGCAGAAACTACCACAGGATATGTATCATTAGGACCAAGAAAAGCATACCTCAAATTAGCAGGTAGAGGTTTAAGTTCCACCTGTGGTGCCTCTGAAAGTGTAAAAACCATCTCAACTTCTGTGTCTCGAACAACAAGTGCTTCTTCTTCTACTACATCATCTAACACCCTTTCTGCTCCCATGAAGTGTTCATTTTCTAGCTGCACAATTTCATCAACTCTGTCAATAGTAAAACAAGTTGCTCCAAAAGGAGGCATCTTCATTGCTTTGTTGAGATCAAATTCCACTTTGTCCTCGCCAACATTCAATGTCAATTTTCCAGCTTTAACATCGATAGTAGTGCCAGCAGTAGCCAAGAATGGCCTTCCCAAGATAATGGGTATCTCGACATCTTCATCCATCTCTAACACCACAAAATCACAAGGTATGACAAATTTATCAACTTTGACAACCACATCTTCAACGACCCCCAACGGATATTTAACAGAACGACCAGCTAACTGAAGTGAAATCCGTGTCTTTTTAAGCTCTCCAAGACCAAGTCGTTTGCAGATTGAATATGGCATCAAACTCACACTTGCCCCTAAATCACACAAGGCTTTTATGTTCTCCATCTTCCCAATAGTGCAAGGCAAAGAAAAGCTTCCCGGATCTTTCAATTTCTGAGGAATGGCCTTTTGAATGACTGCACTGCATTCAGCATTGAGAGTAATGGTTTCTACATCCTCAAGTTTCCTCTTCTTTGTCAACATCTCCTTAAGAAATTTAGCATAGAGTGGCATTTGATTCAAAACTTCAGCCAAAGGAATATTGACATGCAACTGCCGGAACATAGTCAAGAACTTCTCGTACTGCTTCTCTAACTGTCTGTTGTGAAGTCTCTGTGGAAATGGAATAGGAGGAACATAAGGTGGTGGAGGAACATACGGCTTTTCTGGTTCTTCTTCCTTCTTCTCTTCATCTACTTTCTCTGACTTTTCTGCATCAATCTCTACTATCTGATTTTCTTTTTCAGCATCCTTCTCTTTAGGCTCAAGAACCTCAACCTCGGGCAACTCTTTCCCTCTCCTCAAAGTAATTGCTTTGCATTGTTCCTTACCAGTCTGGTCGGGTTGACTTGGAAGTGATCCTTGCTCACGAACACCCATCTTGGAGGCAATCTGTCCAATCTATGTTTCTAGCATCTTTTGAGATGATGCCATCTGCTCTATTCTTGATTCCATATTAGCCAATGCCCCAGAGGTTCCTTGCATAATCTTATTTAGTGCAACCTCCCAATCAGCTGGTTCTTTCTTTGGCGGAGGTTGATACTGCTGCTGTGCTTGATACGGTGGTCGTGACTGAAAACCAGAAGGTTGATTCTGCCTTGGAAATGCATAAGAAGGATTAGCCGCATGATTATTACTGTAAGAAAGATTGTTGTTTGGCCTTTGATTTGGATTGTAATATGAGTTATTCTGAACAGGCCACGGTTGTCTTCCCTGAATAAAAGATGCTTCTTCTGGAAATTGTTGCACATAAGATTCTGACTAGCACCATAATCATTATACCCCTCCATAGGTGAAGAAATAGCATTCACATTTGCTCTTTGTCCTCGCACCTCCTGAGTTAGAGTATCCAATTTTTGAGCCAGCATGTTGATCATCTCAGATTCTTGTGCTGCTTTTGCTGAGCTCGTCCCACTAGGTGCCCATGAATAATTATTAGATGCCAATTCCTCAAGAAGTGCTTTAGCCTGTGTAGTTGGTGCCTTCTTGAAATTTCCACCAGCAGCCACATCCAAACTCAAACGAATATCTGCATTCATGGCCCCATAAAAAGTACTAATGATCTGCCAATCTTCCAAGCCGTGATGTGGACACTTCCTCAATAGTGCCTTGAATCTCTCCCATGCCTGATATAGACCTTCACCCGGTTGTGCTTTGAAACTCATAATCATAGTCCTCAATTGTTGTGTCTTGTCAGAAGGATAATATTTGGACAAGAATGCAGTAGAAAGACTATCCCATGTAGCAACCGTAGTGTTTGGAAGTTGTTGAAACCATTCCAAGGCTCTTCCCTTAATAGAGTAGGGAAACATATGGAGACGAATCTTGTCACTCGTAACACCATTGATTCTGAATGAGCCACACATCTGCACGAAACGCTCTAGATGTCTGTGTGGATCCTCTAGTTCAATGTCTCCTTCAAAAGCTTGATTGCTGATCATCTGAATTAAGCTTGGATTAATGTTGAATTGGGTTGCACCAATCTCTGGAGTTTTGTACATGCAATTAGCAGGATTAGGTGTCTCATGGTCCCAAATAGAAGTCTCATCAACATTATCAACAACAGCTTGAGCTACCGGCTCTCCCATCTTAGCTTTCTCTTTTCTGATCTTTCTCAAAGTATGCTCGATTTCAGGGTCAAATTCCAATTTTCTCACGCAAGATGCACGTCGCATACACCTGAAAATCACCAACAAAACAACTTGTGGAACCAATTAAAATCTAACCAATAAGAAACAATTAACCTAAACTCAAGTATACTGCCTTCCCCGGCAGCGGCGCCAATTTGTTAGTAGTATTTTTGTGTGTTCGTTCGCAGGGAAGGACTGAATGTAATATCAAGTTCAAATTTCTTATCTCTCACAATTTAGAAGTGTAGAAGAATGTTGTGTTTGTTTATAAACTAAATTAAACTAAACTAAATTAAACTAATTATCAATCGAGAATAAATTATATGAGGAAAACAATCCAAGAACTGGGGTTCTTCACTTGGTTTCAATGCACATTCAATATCTATGTGACGTCTACGTTCTTATTCTGCTGAAAACAATTCTTCTAAGGTTATAATGTTCTCTTCCAAGATATTATATAATGTCTACAACTATACCCTAATTGTCACTTCCGTGATACAATCAAAGACAATCATAAACTATTAAGCTCCAAGAATTATAAGTCTCACAACTCTCCTATTAATCTTCCAACTAAATATTCGAGTTATGTCTGTTAAATCATGTACTAAAATTGCAACTCCTCTTCCAAGTTATTACAATCCCTAAAATCCAATCAAAGGTTCATGACTCCCCTAATTGTGTTAAGCCCTCAATAACAGATCAACAAAGCAAGAAAATCACAGATAATTAAACACACATGAATACCAAGGAATACTACCCAATCCTCAGATTAAAGATTTAGTTACACATAATTGAATAAGAAAACAAAATAATAATGATAATGAATAAAAACATAATATTGACGAAAGAATTGAAGATCGAAAGTACCTTGATACGATTAAAAGCTATGAATTGTTATGATTTACAATGGTAGGATGTGTTTAAATAGGCTCTACAAATCTTGCCTAGCAAGAAATTGCCTTCTATTACAATTAGGATTTAAAGAAGGTACCCAAAACTGCCCAGAATACAATTAAAATTAGAAAAAGGGCAAAACAGTAAATTCCCAGCCTTCTTTAACAAGATCACGTGCGCGATTTAATTCAGCATATTTCTTGCACTTGTTTCCTATCCCAGGTTGTAGAAAATCTCTCAAGCTTCGCGTGAGCAGTAAGATCGTTGAAAACGGACTTCTAGAACTCCAGATATGGCCAAAACAGTATAAGCTGTGCAGCCTTCCCGGAAAATCCGAATTTTAATCAATTAAATCTCCAAAAACGACAAAAGCTTAGATATTCTTGCAAACCTACACAACTACACAAAACACATCAAAACTACACAAACTTGAGTCCAAAACAATCAATTTAAGCCGATTTAGAATGTTCCAAGTGGATATAAAATCCACTTATCACATATCTAGACTTACCTTTTAATTTCTGAAAAATCAAGAAATGGTTGTTGAACCAGAAAAGAATGAGAGAGCTATGGTGATACCATATGCTGATCCTTATTATTTGGGAAGCTCAGATAATTCCAACACACCTCTTAGAGTCATCATCTTTAATGGAAAGAATTATAACAACTGGAGTAGGAGTGTAAAGATGGCTTTGGGGGCAAAGAACAAGCTGGGTTTTTTAGATGGTAAGATTTCTAAACCAGTTCCTACCTCATCTGATTTTAATAAGTGGATTAGGAATGATTACATGATTAGGTGTTGGCTTTCTGCAACTGTTACACCTAGCATAGCGGAACAAATGTTGCTTGTGAACTCTGCTAAAGAGTTTTGGGATGAGTTATCTGAAATGTATGGACAATCAAATGCACCAGAATTGTACATGCTTAAGAAAGAGTTGAGTGATTTAAAACAAAATAACATGAATGTGTCTGAGTATTATGAAAAATTAAAAGGATATTGGGATAAGATCAGTAACATAGAAGGGTTTCCCATTTGTAGTTGTGATGCTATATCTAAATGCACTTGCGATATGCTTAAAAAATTAAGTGAGAGGGAAGAAAATAACAAAGTCATTGAGTTTCTAATGGAACTGAATGGAGGTTATGATAATCAGAAGCAATACATCATAGGGATGGACCCTTTGCCAAGTGTGAACAAGGCATATCAGCTGGTGTTGCAAGTGGAGAAACAAAAAGAAATATCTGGTCTGATGGAATCAGGGGTAGAGGGAAGTGCTCTATTGGCAGGAAAACAACAAATAAATTACCCTCACCAGAGAAATACAAATGCAACAAGCAACTATCAGAAAAGAGAGAGTAAAGAAGAGAAAAGCAAAAAGAAATGTGAACATTGTAAGTTCACAGGGCATAGCAAGGATGAGTGTTTCAAGCTCCCCGGTTATCCAGAATGGTACACAAAATTGAGGCCTAATTGTGCAAGGACGGGGAGATATGCTTCTAATGTAAATGCTATTACAGACCATGGAATGCAGGACAATCCGTTGGAATCTGTAAACTTTGAAGACGATAACAAGAGCGCTAAACATAACACAGAGATGTTGAGTGCAGTTGTTCAAGAGGTACTAAAGGTAATGAATCAAAAGCAACAAGGAGGAGGTGGAGCAGGAAACAATAACGGGTGCAACTTTGCAGGTATGATATCTACTTTAAATGCGTGTTCTTATCATGACATGTATGATAAAAATTCTTGGATAATAGATTCCGGAGCTTCTGACCACATGGCTAGTAGCAGAAATTTATTTAGTGAATTGAGGGATTTAAGTAAAGGAGTCAATGTAGGGATGCCAGATGGTAATACTAGATCAGTCAAGCAAATTGGAACAATAGTATTAAGTCCAGAATTTACACTTAAAAATGTTTTATACATGCCTGAGTTTAAGCACAATTTGCTTTCGGTGAGTCAACTTGTAAAAGATGGAAATGTGAAGATCATGTTTACTGATGGTGGATGTTCTTTTCAGGACCCTATTAGAGGGAAAACACTTGGATATGGAGATGAGAAAGGAGGATTGTACAAGTTGGTGTTGCTTGAAGATCATAGGAAATTGGATGCTAAAAATAAGAATTTAGAGTTGTGTGCTAGTAATGCTTTAAGTTGTAAAACCAAGAATCGCTTAGATTTGCTTCATGAAAGATTGGGACACACCTCTTTGTCTAAGATGAAACAATTATCCTTTTGTGATTGTAAAAGTTTAAATCAGTATTTTTGTGATACTTGTTGTTTAGCTAAGCATCATAAATTGCCTTTCTCTCCTAGTGATTCTGTTGCTAGTGAATTATTTGAATTGGTGCATGTATATCTATGGGGTCCTTATAGAACACAAGGTATTAATGGAGCATCTTATTTCCTTACTATATTAGATGACAATTCTAGAGCCACTTGGACATACTTGTTGTCTAATAAAGAACAAGTCAGTGGGGTTCTTAGAGATTTTTTGATTTATGTTGCAAATCAGTTCAAGACAAAAATAAAAATAATAAGAAGTGATAACGGAACTGAGATATTGAATACTGAATGCACTGAAATGTTTAAAAGAAATGGAATATATCATCAAAGAAGTGTAGCTGGTGTGCCACAACAGAACGGTAGAGTTGAAAGGAAGCATAGGCATTTAATTGAAACAGCTAGAGCTATTAAATTACATGCAGGAATGCCAAATAATTTATGGGGAGAGTGTGTTTTAGCAGCAACTCACATCATAAATTTACTCCCATCTTCTGTGCTAAACTGGAAAGCCCTTATGAGAAGTTAATGAAGAAAATGCCTGATTATGATCATCTGAAAGTTATGGGATGTTTATGTTATGCATCAAACACTCATAGAAAAGGAGATAAATTTGCACCAAAAACTGTGAAGTGCGTTCTGTTGGGGTATCCAGGTGGACAAAAAGCTTACAAGCTACTTGAGTTAGAATCAAAAAGAATTTTTGTCTCAAAAGATGTTGAATTTAAGGAACATATATTTCCTTTTAAGCGAACTGTAGATGAGATTGCTAATAAACCACACAGTGTGGTTAATATGCCAGAATTATTGAAGGAAGAAGAGTTGTTTGATGAGGAACGACATACACCTGTACCTCCTTTTTCAGATTCGACACCTGAAGAGAGAAGTAATGCTGAAATTCAGGATTTTGGGGATGCTGCTGAAATTAGGATGACAAATGATGCTCAAAGGGCTAGAGATGAAGTTGCGAGGGAGAATGTTCAATTACGACAACCAGAGACAAGTATGGATACAACTGAAAGACCAATGAGGCAAAGCAAAATTCCTTCTAGATTTAAAGATTATGAAAGTGAATATTTGAAGAAAAGAAACGTGAAGGAAAATCAGAATAATGCCAGTGTGAATTTAATTCACACGGACCTGGACAATCTGAATTTTATAGTTCAGATTATCAAGCATCTTTGAATAATGTCATGAAGGTAGAAGAGCCACACAACTATAAAGAAGCTGCACTGAAAGATGAATGGATATATGCTATGGAAGAAGAATTTGCAGCCATAGAAAGGAATGGAACTTGGGAGATTACTGACCTCCCTGAAGGACACAAAGCCATTGATACTAAGTGGGTGTACAAAGTAAAATTCAAACCAGATGGAAGCGTGGAAAGACTGAAGGCAAGGCTGGTCGTTAGAGGGGATAAGCAAATTCCAAACAAGGACTACAAAGCCACCTTTTCTCCTGTGGCGAAATTTGCTTCTGTAAGAATTCTTATTGCATTAGCAACAAACAAAAATTGGAATCTACATCAAGTAGATATAAACAATGCATTCTTACATGGTACTTTGGAGGAAGATGTGTACATAAAGGTCCCGAATGGATATAAAGGCGTGCCACCAGGAAAGGTATTAAAGTTAAAGAAAAGCTTGTATGGCCTGAGACAAGCATCAAGGCAGTGGAACGTAGAATTAAGAGGGTTGTTAATTGAGCATAATTTCCGACAATGTCAAAGGGACAATTCTATGTTTATTAGGGAAAGACATGGTAATTGTTGCATCGTACTAGTTTATGTAGATGATTTAATCATCACGGGTGATGATGTTGAATCTATTGCGGAACTGAAAGATATTTTGGATCAAGCCTTTACAATAAAGGATCTTGGGAATCTGAGATATTTTTTAGGAATCGAGGTTGCACGAGGGATTAAAGGAACTATGATTAATCAAAGAAAGTATGCTCTGGATATAGTAAAAGACACAGGTACGGAAAATTGTTTAATTACGCAATTTCCTTTTCCAAAAGGTATCAAACTTTCACCAGATGAAGGTGAGTTAGTAGAGAATCCTGAACAATACAGGAGATTAATTGGGAGATTACTTTACTTGAATTTAAGAAGGCCGAATTTAACCTTTTCAGTCCAGCAGCTAAGTCAATATGTTAGTTGTCCCAGAAAGCCCCATTGGCAAGCTGCTACGCATGTCATTCGATATCTTAAAGGAACAGTGGAATTGGGGCTGTTTTATCCCAAGAAAATTGATCATATTGTAGTTGGTTGTAGTGATGCAGATTGGGGAAAATGCGCTTTCACTGGACGATCTCTCACTGGTTTTTGTGTGTTCTTAGAATCATCTTTGGTTTCTTGGAAAACAAAGAAACAAAAAGTCGTCTCTAAATCCTCATGTGAAGCTGAGCTTAGAAGCATGTCACAAACCACAAGTGAATTGACATGGGTTGCTGGAATTTTTGAAGATTTAAATGAAGATGTACCTCAACCCATTACGCTATTTTGTGATAACAAATCTGCAGAGTACATTGCCCACAATCAAGCTTATCACGAAAGGACAAAGCATCTCAAGTTAGATTGC
Source organism: Kitagawia praeruptora (assembly GCA_037693485.1). Classification (NCBI taxonomy): domain Eukaryota; kingdom Viridiplantae; phylum Streptophyta; class Magnoliopsida; order Apiales; family Apiaceae; genus Kitagawia; species Kitagawia praeruptora. The sequence continues at coordinate 134,825,385 of CM075345.1, forward strand.
TATTACATCAGAGAAAATATAGATGCTGGATTTGTTTCTACATCTCACGTGAAGTCTACGCTCCAACTTGCTGATATTCTTATAAAGTCCTTACCCTCACACCAACATGATTTTCTTAGTGCCAAGTTAGGACTTGTAAATCTTTCTCAAGTCCAACTTGAGGGGGGGGGGGGTGTAGAATTATAAGATCATTAGTTTTAGTTATTTGTTTTGTTATCACCTGCAATTAGTTGTAGTAGTCTGGACCATTAGTTCAGTTTTTTTGTCTGCTTGTAATTGTGATAAGTAATGAGTTGTACATAGATGTTTTTGGATTGTAGTAGGTAGATACCAGTATATAGTCTTTGCAATGAGAATCATTTAGGGTTGAGACCCTCAGACATATCTTGCGCCTCCAACAAAGTTATTTTCACTTTTATGCATTTATTTTGTTAATCTAAATGCTGGTTTTCTCAGTATACAATACCAGGACTCATGCTTTACACGATTATAAGCAACAAGTATGAACGATATGATTTACACGGTAGTGTTAGGATCTTTTATGGTAGACCCGAGAATAGTTTTTTTAGTTTCCTGTTAGCTCTGCGTTTTTTCTTGAACTATATTTGTTTTTTCTCATTGCGGTACAAAGTAGCAATCTAATACTTAATTACAAATCCTAGCTGCACGACAATCTTTGCACAACTAAACTGTATTAGCAGCGTTATCAACTTGTTTGTTTTCGAAGCTTAGCGTCATAAACTTGTAATTTAGCTACTATTTGCTAGTTAAAATTTATAAAGCAAAAGATCGTACGAATCTTTCCTGCTGTTAGTTAGACAAGGACCTGTATCAGAACTCCAGCCTTAAACGTGAGGTAACGTAGTGGTATCTGTCCCCAGAAGGATTCGGCTCATCTTTCACATGAATATAAACTTGATGCAGCCAACAACTTATGTAACAAGCTGCAAATTGTTCATAATTGTGATCGGTCAATTTCAAAAAATTTAAAATGATACTGTATGATACATTAAGGTATATATTTATGGTTTAATCACTTGAAAAACTAGCAGAATCTAAAATATATTTTATGATTTTATTATTTTATAAACTTGTTTTTTCATAACTACTAGCCATCTGAATTGCCAGTTTGCCAAATGAAAATAGGTCCATAGCTATGACATGATCGACAATCTGTCATGATGTGTTCTAAATCTAGTTAAATTATGATGCATGTGTCCTGTATGTTCCAGTTAAAATCTAATGATCGACAATCTATGATTACTACATATGTAGGCCTGTTTGCCCCACCTTATTTTAGGGATTTATGGACTTATTTTCGAGTAAAATTTTTATAATTTGATAAAAAAATTTTGTACAAGTATTTAATTTATGTTTGATATTCAATAAGTTACAAAAAAAAAGGTTGGAAAATAAGTTAAAAAGTTAGGAATCTTAACTTTCAACTTAAAAATAAGTTGACTTATTCTGAAAAATAAGTTTCTCAAACACCCCGTAGTAATCGCAGAAATTGATACTCTATCTGATTAAATAAGGAGATGGATGCATTGGGAACCATGATCAAAGCTCAATAAATATCTGCACTGCAAAATATTGCGCCGCGCCCCAATTTGATAACGAGAAATGCTAGAGCTCCCAAAACTAATTCCAAAACCATTCTCGAAAGATGAGTTGTCATCATGTAATTGGTTATTGTTAGGAATCTGCCTGATTCCCTGCGAATGCGGAAGCAATTTGGTAAATATGTGCGCTTAGATCCCACAAATATACGTGATAGTAATGAAGCAACAAACCAATAATACAGTAAAAGAGACAATAGATTTAACGTGGTTCGGCCCAGCCTATATCCACAAGAGAAACAACTTCACACTAGATAAAAGAGATTACAATATCCGGGTATCCGGCCCCTGAATTTTATACACAAATTCAGCCCTACAATACCTATTATTTATATCCCCAACTCACTGAAGTGTTTATCTCAAAACCTCCCCATATCACTGTTTCCCGAAAACCTTTCCTTCTCTCCCTCTCCCAACCCGGACAGTGCCACACAACCTGATTGAAAAACCCCTGCAGCGGGACCATCTCCGATGGCTGCAGTCAAACCCAAGTACCCTAAGGAATAGTTTAGGCACGAGGACCTTCTATCCCGACACTTCCTGAAAACGGGCTAAACCGGCTCCCCTACTAGACGGACTATCTAGCAGCTATAGAGAGAGAAGAGAGAATTATGGTGTGTTTGATAATGAAGGAGGAGAGGGGTATTTATAGGAGTAGATGTAGTAGGTGGGGTTGGTGAAATGGTTGGTGAAAAGAGGAGTTTGGCAAGAATGCATGACGACTGCCTAACAAGCTCAATGACGGCTTGCCTAACAATCTCCCCCTCTTTCCAAACTCACAGCTCTTCAATTGCATTCCATACCTGCGCCCTGTTGGCACAAATCCAACTTTTCCTCGATCCATATCATTCCCTAAAAAAAAACTCCCCCGAGTCCAAGACTCCAAACTATACCCAAGTTTGCACATTCATTCTCGAATGCCCACTTGCTATACGCATAAGTGTACCATTGACCTCTATTTGTCCAACTACATACATTTGAAGCAATCTGTTGTATACACACATACTCACTTGATTCAGGTCGGCCAATCCCATATGTAGTCCATCACACATGCAAGTGTGACCATCGATCTTTCATTTACTCCCCAATGTTACACTAGTGGATTTTGATGTTATATACAGCAAGCTGATTGTTTATCTTGTACTAGTTTTACTATATTTAGCTTACCATTATGATTGAATCACTTGATGTATCATATGCATATATATGTGTTTGCTATGTATAAGTATACTCTCAGGTAACTTGGTTGATGATATGGAAAGGCAAAGATTTAAAGCTATCTATCTGTTCAGCTCGCCAGAACCAAAGCAGCAAGCTGATTTGAACTTGCCAGAACCAAAACAGCAAGCTGACATGAACTCGCCAGAATCAAAACAGCAAGCTGACTTGGACTTTCCAGAAGCTGTTCTTAGTCAAGTTTGATTTCGAAGATTTCTTGAAGATTGCTTAAAGATCAGAGATTGGCTAGGATTAAATATGTAAGGACTCTATTATATAATATATAGTATATATAATTAATAGAGCTCAAATCTTTTTCAAAAATCTGTTCTTTATTTAGTGGGATTGTGATTTATTTTTCCTTATCCTTTCAAAACAGATTTTACTCAATCTTTTACTTATATAAACATTCCATAACAGCCCAGATTCGTTCATATCTTTTTATAGCTGTTGGAAATTGATTTTATCATATATATACTATCGTATATATATCAAAATGAGTTTGTTGAAGATTCAAATCATTTCAAACGTTTTATATTCAAAACCTCTAACTAATATAGCTGTTGGAGAGTGTTTTTATGTAATCAAATCTTTTCCATATATCAAATCTTCAACTAGCCGTTTGTATGTTTTTCATATATATTCACTTACAACCGTTCTTGTAAGTAACGAAGAAAAACCACAACTACAAGTTTGAGACTTGCTTATACACGTTTCTATCATCTCTCTCAAACACCATTCTTATAAACTCTGAGCTTTATTGTTATATACACTTATATTATATTAGAGAGTTTATAGCTTGAGTTGTAATACTCGAACATCTTATTTTGGATTGTATTGTTCAATTTGTATTGAATACTTGCTGTACAAGTTTGGCTTAAAGTTTTGGGTGGGTCGAACTAGACTAGAGAAGGATACTTTGGAAGTATTGCTTAGAGAGTTAGTTCAGCACAGCAAATAGCAAGCCATTTGTCAGCAGGATTGGTAAGGTTGAGTTGCTGGGCATATTGGCTAAGGAACAAGGGTTTGGTGAACGTTGCTAGAGAAGTATACTTGGGAAGTATAGCTTAGAGAGCAGGTTCAGAAACAGGTGTTCAGCAAGCCATTTGTCAGCAGCTGGGATTAAGGGAGATATATTATTGTATCTTGTAATTGGTTTATTTCGTTGATCGATAATATATTCTCTTACCGGGTTGGTAAGGGACCAGGACGTAGACCATAGGGGTTAGGGGTCGAACCTGGCTAAAAGTCTCTGTGTTATTTATTTTCTGCTTTTTATTTTCTGCTTGTATTTTGCTTACTGTTTGCATTCAGCTTACCATCTGTCTCTGCATAAAACGAAATCAGTAAGCTGTTTCTGGTAATTTTTAAAATCGGACTTAGTTGAATATAGTTAGCCATTTACACCTATTCAACCCCCTTCTAGGGTGCATTTTCATTTGGTATCAGAGCTTTGGTGTACTAACATTTCTGTAACGGGAAAGTATAGATCCTATGGCACCCGCTTATGTAGAAGGAGATTATTTAGACATGCCACCACTTCTCAATGGGATTGAAAATTATGATGCTTGGAAACAGAGAATGAAGGTGCTTCTCAACAGAGATGATGCAATTGAATGGAGAGTCGTTAAAAAGGGTCCTTTCACTTTTCTTGACAAAGACGGCAAGCCAAAAGACATTGACGATTTCTCAGAATCAGAATTGATAAAATCAGGCTATAATGGAAGAGCAAAGTATACATTAATATGTGGTCTTTCAGAGTCAGATTATGACATGGTCTCCTCATGTAGCACTGCAAAAGACATATGGGATACCTTAAAAATGCATTATAAAGCTACAACAACAAAACAGCGTGCTGATTTGAAAGATAAAAGGAAGTCAAAGGCTCCATTGACTTGGAATGATGGAAAATCTATTTCTGGTGAAGTACCAAGTGAAGAGATAATAAACTCTGCATTTGTTGGCATTGATGATATAGGAAACACGAAAGAAGTTCTTGTAAATAGTGATGTGTCTGATTCAGAATCAGATTCTAGTGAGGTAAACTCTTTTCACTCCTGGAAATCTTCTAAAAATATTATTATGGAATCACTAACAATGCAGGAATCAAAAAATGTAACCATTGAGGAACATTTGGCACTAAAGGCTGAAATCAGCAAGATGATTGATAAGAACGGCTATCTATCCAAAATGGTAAAAGATCTGTTGCCAAAAATGGAAGAATAGGATTCAACTTCATTCAGTAAAGCTACAGAGATCAAGGAACTAAATACTAAGAACAGACATTTAGAGGCTAATGTCAAGTTACTTGAAAAGAGAAACAAGACCTTGACTGAAGAAATCAAAGAGCTAAGGTATGATGTCAAAACTAAAGCTAAAGCATTGGAATCATACAAAATGAAGGAATCTAGTCAAGCCGAATCCTCAAAAACTGCTGAAAAGAGAGTCCAGCAAGCTGAACTCATCAAACAGCAAGCTGAAGTGATCACCCTCCTAGAAACAGAAGTTAAAGATCTCAAGAAGGGCATGGAAACTTTTGTTCAAGGTGAAGACACTTTAAAAACAATGATGAAAAAGGCAAATGTACCTTTGGTCAGAGAAGGTGTTGGTCTAAACTTCAACAAGAAAGATAAAGTGCTCAAATATGATGGAAGGAATGGCATTCCCTACAATTATGCTATGCCTTGGAAGACATGCAACAAATGTGGTGGAAAAGGACATCTGGAAAAGAATTGTGTGGTTCAAATATATCATAAGACGAAAACAGCATACCAGAATGGATCGGTCAGACAGAAAACAGCTTACCAGAATGGACAAAACAGGAGACAAACAACATACCAGAAAGCAAATGACAGAAGACAAACAGCTTACCATTATCAGTCTGGCAGAACACAAAGGACTACAAATCAAGCACCAAAAGTGATACAACAGTGGATCAAGAAATCTGATCTACATGTTCTTTATGTCCTATCAACAAACCATGGTGGATCCAATAAAATTTGGGTACTCAAGTAGTAAGTATGTTTTTTTGTCCTCGTACATTTCTTTGAATATGATTATATTATTCTTGTGGTACTAACGAGATTCCTCTAATACATAGATGGGACAAATATATGTATATGTATTGTATTATGCAGGAAACAAGAAAGAAGAATACTATTATGATCAGTTGGAATGTATATTGTCTAATCAGCAAGCCATTTTCCAATTCAGAAGAACAATTGCTATCGATGAATTTTCTGGAAATGTGTTTTCAGCATGCTGGTTTGATTTATTCAACTTTATAATTATAACTAGCCTCATGCTTGTTAAATGCTTTACCACATGTTTTATTCTTATATGCTTATCTTCTTGACCCTTTTCTGATGATGTCATAGGGGGAGAAGAACATGAATACATGAGGATATAATGTTATATGTTGGATTTATCAACTAATGTTTCATGCAGGGATGAGTCGTATTTATATCTTATTGCATATGATGAATTGTGCTAACCTGATTATATGATGAGATATTATGTTAATCAGGGGGAGCATTGTTTTAGGGGGAGCAACATAGTCTCTCCGATGTATTCAAGTATGTCATCATCAAAAAGGGGGAGAATGTTACCGTGTTGTTTTGATGATGAATACAAAGGTTGTATCGTAATACTTCATGTTTATCTATCTAATCTTGTTTTGCAGGAAGTATTGATCAATGATTAAGGGGGAGCTTTTAGCTCAATCACATATTGGTATATAATCATCAAAAAGGGGGAGATTGTTACACTAGTGGATTTTGATGTTATATACAGCAAGCTGATTGTTTATCTTGTACTAGTTTTACTATATTTAGCTTACCATTATGATTGAATCACTTGATGTATCATATGCATATATATGTGTTTGCTATGTATAAGTATACTCTCAGGTAACTTGGTTGATGATATGGAAAGGCAAAGATTTAAAGCTATCTATCTGTTCAGCTTGCCAGAACCAAAGCAGCAAGCTGATTTGAACTTGCCAGAACCAAAACAGCAAGCTGACATGAACTCGCCAGAATCAAAACAGCAAGCTGACTTGGACTTTCCAGAAGCTGTTCTTAGTCAAGTTTGATTTCGAAGATTTCTTGAAGATTGCTTAAAGATCAGAGATTGGCTAGGATTAAATATGTAAGGACTCTATTATATAATATATAGTATATATAATTAATAGAGCTCAAATCTTTTTCAAAAATCTGTTCTTTATTTAGTGGGATTGTGATTTATTTTTCCTTATCCTTTCAAAACAGATTTTACTCAATCTTTTACTTATATAAACATTCCATAACAGCCCAGATTCGTTCATATCTTTTTATAGCTGTTGGAAATTGATTTTATCATATATATACTATCGTATATATATCAAAATGAGTTTGTTGAAGATTCAAATCATTTCAAACGTTTTATATTCAAAACCTCTAACTAATATAGCTGTTGGAGAGTGTTTTTATGTAATCAAATCTTTTCCATATATCAAATCTTCAACTAGCCGTTTGTATGTTTTTCATATATATTCACTTACAACCGTTCTTGTAAGTAACGAAGAAAAACCACAACTACAAGTTTGAGACTTGCTTATACACGTTTCTATCATCTCTCTCAAACACCATTCTTATAAACTCTGAGCTTTATTGTTATATACACTTATATTATATAAGAGAGTTTATAGCTTGAGTTGTAATACTCGAACATCTTATTTTGGATTGTATTGTTCAATTTGTATTGAATACTTGCTGTACAAGTTTGGCTTAAAGTTTTGGGTGGGTCGAACTAGACTAGAGAAGGATACTTTGGAAGTATTGCTTAGAGAGTTAGTTCAGCACAGCAAATAGCAAGCCATTTGTCAGCAGGATTGGTAAGGTTGAGTTGCTGGGCATATTGGCTAAGGAACAAGGGTTTGGTGAACGTTGCTAGAGAAGTATACTTGGGAAGTATAGCTTAGAGAGCAGGTTCAGAAACAGGTGTTCAGCAAGCCATTTGTCAGCAGCTGGGATTAAGGGAGATATATTATTGTATCTTGTAATTGGTTTATTTCGTTGATCAATAATATATTCTCTTACCGGGTTGGTAAGGGACCAGGACGTAGACCATAGGGGTTAGGGGTCGAACCTGGCTAAAAGTCTCTGTGTTATTTATTTTCTGCTTTTTATTTTCTGCTTGTATTTTGCTTACTGTTTGCATTCAGCTTACCATCTGTCTCTGCATAAAACGAAATCAGTAAGCTGTTTCTGGTAATTTTTAAAATCGGACTTAGTTGAATATAGTTAGCCATTTACACCTATTCAACCCCCTTCTAGGGTGCATTTTCAGTACTTTGGTTGCAAGGAGTGGGGTCATATTACCGCTTAATAAGAAGGATCCAGATGCATCATTGGCTGTGGTTACTCTCGATTGTGAAGATGTTTGCACCGTCTTCAATCGAGGCACTAGTTCTCCAGGAGAATGGATATTAGACTCAGGGTCATCTTACCATCTATGTTCCGAGAAGGGGCATTTTGACAAATTCCAAGATACAAAGAATGAAACAGTTTCTTTGGATGATGGGTCTACTTGTGAGATCAAGGGGATTGAAATTGTGAAAATCAAAATGTTCGATGGAATAGTTCCCAGCTTGAACGGGGTAAGATATGTGCCTAAGTTGAGGAAGAATCTAATATCTATCGGTCGGTTAGCTTCAGAAGGCTACAGATGCTCTGTAGTAGGGGGAGCTATGAATATCAAAAGAGGCCGTGTGGTTCGGATGAAGGGAGAGCTACGTGGGGGAATATATCGTCTGATTAGTACGTGGCCAGAACGTACTGGAACTTCGAAAATCTGGTTATCTCGTGCACGAGGGAAGAGTGACTTGTAGGATACTGCTGCGGTTGTATTGCCTTCCAGTCTAGACGATGGTGCAAAAACTGCTGGGATGGATGCTTGGTCGAAGGGCTTCCACGACATCAACGAGTAATTGGTGTGTTGCAGCTGCATATGGGCATCGATCAACACGAATCAAGTGAGCAGTGAACCATGCAACAGATTGATTTGTTTGATATGCAGTTGGGTGAAAATGCACCCTAGAAGGGGGTTGAATAGGTGTAAATGGCTAACTATATTCAACTAAGTCCGATTTTAAAAATTACCAGAAACAGCTTACTGATTTCGTTTTATGCAGAGACAGATGGTAAGCTGAATGCAAACAGTAAGCAAAATACAAGCAGAAAATAAAAAGCAGAAAATAAATAACACAGAGACTTTTAGCCAGGTTCGACCCCTAACCCCTATGGTCTACGTCCTGGTCCCTTACCAACCCGGTAAGAGAATATATTATCGATCAACGAAATAAACCAATTACAAGATACAATAATATATCTCCCTTAATCCCAGCTGCTGACAAATGGCTTGCTGAACACCTGTTTCTGAACCTGCTCTCTAAGCTATACTTCCCAAGTATACTTCTCTAGCAACGTTCACCAAACCCTTGTTCCTTAGCCAATATGCCCAGCAACTCAACCTTACCAATCCTGCTGACAAATGGCTTGCTATTTGCTGTGCTGAACTAACTCTCTAAGCAATACTTCCAAAGTATCCTTCTCTAGTCTAGTTCGACCCACCCAAAACTTTAAGCCAAACTTGTACAGCAAGTATTCAATACAAATTGAACAATACAATCCAAAATAAGATGTTCGAGTATTACAACTCAAGCTATAAACTCTCTAATATAATATAAGTGTATATAACAATAAAGCTCAGAGTTTATAAGAATGGTGTTTGAGAGAGATGATAGAAACGTGTATAAGCAAGTCTCAAACTTGTAGTTGTGGTTTTTCTTCGTTACTTACAAGAACGGTTGTAAGTGAATATATATGAAAAACATACAAACGGCTAGTTGAAGATTTGATATATGGAAAAGATTTGATTACATAAAAACACTCTCCAACAGCTATATTAGTTAGAGGTTTTGAATATAAAACGTTTGAAATGATTTGAATCTTCAACAAACTCATTTTGATATATATACGATAGTATATATATGATAAAATCAATTTCCAACAGCTATAAAAAGATATGAACGAATCTGGGCTGTTATGGAATGTTTATATAAGTAAAAGATTGAGTAAAATCTGTTTTGAAAGGATAAGGAAAAATAAATCACAATCCCACTAAATAAAGAACAGATTTTTGAAAAAGATTTGAGCTCTATTAATTATATATACTATATATTATATAATAGAGTCCTTACATATTTAATCCTAGCCAATCTCTGATCTTTAAGCAATCTTCAAGAAATCTTCGAAATCAAACTTGACTAAGAACAGCTTCTGGAAAGTCCAAGTCAGCTTGCTGTTTTGATTCTGGCGAGTTCATGTCAGCTTGCTGTTTTGGTTCTGGCAAGTTCAAATCAGCTTGCTGCTTTGGTTCTGGCGAGCTGAACAGATAGATAGCTTTAAATCTTTGCCTTTCCATATCATCAACCAAGTTACCTGAGAGTATACTTATACATAGCAAACACATATATATGCATATGATACATCAAGTGATTCAATCATAATGGTAAGCTAAATATAGTAAAACTAGTACAAGATAAACAATCAGCTTGCTGTATATAACATCAAAATCCACTAGTGTAACAATCTCCCCCTTTTTGATGATTATATACCAATATGTGATTGAGCTAAAAGCTCCCCCTTAATCATTGATCAATACTTCCTGCAAAACAAGATTAGATAGATAAACATGAAGTATTACGATACAACCTTTGTATTCATCATCAAAACAACACGGTAACAAGTACTGCATGCCCTTTTCACTATATCTGGATTTACCCCTGCTTTTGGTAGATCTTCTCACAGCACCCATTCCTCTATTATTTTGACTACGCAAAGCCAAAATTGTCATTCCGTCCTTGTCACCATCCTGGTTCTTCCTTCCATCATTTGACAAAAGTGCTGATTGAACCTCCTCCATTTTTAACGTGTCATTTCCGTACAAAATGGTTGTGACCAAATGATCGAATGACTCCGGAAGCGAAGTAAGAAGAATAAGGGCCTTATCTTCTTCCTCCAATTTTACATCAACCTTTTCAAGTTGATCAACAATACCATTAAACACATTCATGTGCTCAATAACATTGCCTTGAGCTGCCATCTTCAGTTTGTATAACTCGCGCTTCAGATTTAACTTTGTAGTCAAGTTCTTCCCGAGATACAATGTCTCCAACTTTGACCATAATTCCTTCGACGTGCTTTCGTCAACAACATTATTGATAATGTTATCAGCAATGCATAGTCTGATGGTACTCATGCATTGCGACTCAGCATCCTCCCAATCTTCATCGCTCATCTTTGTTGGTTTTCCCTCCTTCCCCTTCAAAGCACTTGCTAGCTTCTGTTGGGTTAGGATATCCTTTACCCTTCTCTGCCAAAGAGTAAAACTTCCTTTACTATCATATGGAGTCACCTTGAATCCTCCAATACTTGCCATGATCTCCGTTTGCACACACAAATCAATCCAAACAACTAAATCAATTGGCCAGGTAAGTGTAAGAAACAATGGGAGCACTTCCGTCAAAACGACACCAAATTAGACAACCACTTTTCTTAACGACTTTTCTTCGGCACCAATAATTTAGACACAACTAGCTCTGATACCAACTGTTAGGAATCTGCCCGATTTCCTGCGAATGCGGAAGCGATTTGGTAAATATGTGCGCTTAGATCCCAAAAATATACGTGATAGTAATGAAGCAACAAACCAACAATACAGTAAAAGAGACAAGAGATTTAACGTGGTTCATCCCAGCTTACATCCATAAGAGCAACAACTTCACACTAGATAAAAGAGATTACAATATCCGGGTATCCGGCCCCTGAATTTTATACACAAATTCAGCCCTACAATACCTATTATGTATATCCCCAACTCACTGAAGTGTTTATCTCAAAACCTTCCCCTATCATTGTTTCCCGACAACCTTTCCTTCTCTCCCTCTCCTAACCCGGACAGTGCCACACAACCTGATAGAAAGACCCCTGCAGCGGGATCACCTCCGATGGCTGCAGTCAAACCCAAGTACCCTAAGGAATAGTTTAGGCACGAGGACCTTCTATCCCGACACTTCCTAAAAACGGACTAAACCGGCTCCCCTACTAGACGAACTATCTAGCAGCTATAGAGAGAGAATAGAGAATTATGGTGTGTTTGATAATGAAGGAGGGGAGGGGTATTTATAGGAGTAGATGTAGTAGGTGGGATTGGTGAAATGGTTGGTGAAGAGAGGAGTTTAGCAAGAATGCATGACGACTGCCTAACAAGCTCAATGACAACTGCCTAACAGTTATCATTTAATAACTGAAATGAGTTGCTCGTGCATTAATATGAATCACACGTATAAAATGATGTCACGTGGCATTCAGGAATATTTTTGGATCCTTTTCGAGCTAGTTAGCATTACTCTTTGATTGTAACGTTGCAAATGCGAAGTATTGTCGGTCCTGCAGTTCATGCATATATACACCAACCCCACCACCATTTTGCCATAAAAGGTGCATTGCCTTTCCTTGCGCCCCGGCCCAGATAATGGAGTCTCACGTTTCTACTTTCTACATTCCGAGCCAAACTAGTTATTGTCCGTTTTATAAGTTGCTCACATGACTTCTCATGGCTTTAGTTTTCTCTTGTATTAATTCATAAACTAGCTATATCCCTGAGACTTCTATCCAATATGCATGATATGATTGATTAAAATGTAGGTTAATAGTATGTTTTATTTGAAGAACATTGCATTAGTCCTAGCTATGTCATTTACAAATCATTATCAATATTATTCATCAACTTGACACCCTACGTACAAGACAAAAACAAGAAAATTTTAATGTTGCTTGACAACAAAACTACAATTGCTACTCTAAATAACAAGTTGCAAATGTTTCTTCAAAAAAAAAAAGAAAAAACAAGTTGCAAATGTTAATGTATATACTTTGATTTAAAATACTAAAAAATACTACTAATACATTCTTTGGACGATCTGAATGAAAAAACAAATATTCCATTAATCAAAATTATTTAACTAATTAGCTCAAATTATTTTATTTTATTTTTTGAATAAAAATTTAATTTTTAAATTTTTATTCAAAAAATGAAAATTTGAAAAGTAAATTATGAAATTATACTTTATATATATCTTAAAATATGTACCAACTAATGAAAAAAATAGTAAACGGAGGGAATACTAAGAGAAGGTAGATAAAAACCAGTGTTGTAAAAAGCGGTAAGCGGTTCTAAGCGGCGACACGACCTTCTAGCGCCTAGGCGGTTAAGCGGGCGTTTAAGCGGATTTTTAAGAAGGACGGTAAGCGGATTGTGAATATATACATATATATTTTAATTATTTAATTATATATTTACAGGTTGTGAATTATACAAGTTTAATACATATATTATTTATAATATAAAATTTGAAAAATAATTAAAGAAATAATAAACATAAAAAATATAAGTAAAAAAAATATTTTTTTAAGGGTCAAAATTTGGTCAAACCCGCTTAATCCCGCCTAAACCCGCTTAATCCCGCCTAAACCCGCTTAATCCCGCTTAAACCCGTTTAATTCCCTGAAAAACGCTTAATCCTCCGATTAGTAGAAAATCGAGTCGGTTAGTGTATATTTTCCGCCTAGGCGGCTGCTTAGACCGCTTTTTAGAACACTGATAAAAACACATGTTACATAAATAGTAAGATTGATTTAGATTAATTTTTCACATAAATTGTATTTTTTTTTTCTTAAATGGACTAAACCACTGAGGTGAGGAAAGAAATATTTCTTGTGGTTTTTTTGGAGCATAATTGCACGTTACTTGCGTATATTTTTCGATAAATATAAACGGGCTTAGTTTTTTTTTTTTGAAACAGAAAGATTTCATTAATCAAAGGAAGAATCAATCAAAACATATTCCAACACAGGAAGGAGCATATATAAATGAGTTCACAGTCCCTAACAAATAAGGCAGCTTAGCTATACTATGAGTTACACTATTTGCTTGTCTTCGAACATGTTGGACATTCAAGTCCGTTCTTTGTTGTAGGACAGCCATACAACCTTCGAACGTGTTCCCAACTTCAGAAAAATATGTCGTCCTCTTCAGTACTGCATTCACCACACTTAGCCAGTCACACTTCCCTACTTCTGTCTTAATTGTAAATAAACAAATGTCTACACCTTCTTGGGCTTCACAAAAATTTGTGTGGGGTTTTAAGGATGTGAGAACCCAAGGGCCCATCTTAATTTAGGCCCAAGATTAACTTAAGTTCGTCCACATACTTTTCGAAAGTACTAATTAAGAACTCGTACATGATATATAAAACCCACAAGTTTTTTTTTAAAATCCAATATCTCATGATCTAGATTATTATTTTTTTTTCTCAAGCAAACATCAAAAAATTGCAATGAACAAAACACAAACCTGATTGTTGAAATATTATGATCAAGAACAATGAGAAGATTTTTTTCTCTCCTTTCATGTGAGAGCATTTGAGTTTTTCTCTCCGTCTTTTTAAGATTGTGGGAGTTTTTCTCTCTTGAGTTCAATCATGGACGACATAGAGATGCAATTGGCAGATATGGATATTACAAATGAAGAAAATGAAGAATTAGTCTTTGATGATGGGGTGGAAGAGGAGGTGAATCGATTTGAATTATGTCTTGTTGGTCGCTTTTTGACAGAGAAGAATATCAATGGCAGGGCAATGAGAACGAAGATGGCGGATTTATGGAAACCTGCCATGGGCATCAACATTAAGGAATTGAAGGCAGGGTTGTTTTTGTTTCAGTTTTATCACAGGGAGGATATGAATTGGGTGATTTCGAACGGGCCGTGGACTTTTAATGGCGCATTACTAGTCACGAATGTAATCAAAACTGGGGAAGATCCTATCAATGTGCCATTGGTGGAGGTGGATTTTTGGGTGCAAATTTACGATTTGCCAGTGGGTTACATGACTGAAGTGGTTGGGAAACAGCTAGGCAACTTCTTTGGTCGATTTTTGCAGTACGACATGAAGAACAATTCGAGTATTTGCAGAGAATTCATGAGACTGAGAATTAGAGTGGATGTTCGTAGGCCTTTGAAACGGAAGAAGAAAATCTGCAAGAAAGACAAGTCGGAAATCATGGTGAATTGTAAGTACGAGAAGCTAGGAGATTTTTGTTTTGTCTGTGGCATGCTCTCACATACAGAGAGGTTTTGTCAAAAGAAACTTGAGGTTGGCAATGAGGAGGTTAGTAAGGAGTGGGGACATTGGTTGCGTGCCCAACCTAGGAAGCCGGCCGGAGGTGTTACGAGCAAGTGGCTCCGGGGAGACGGTGATGGAGCTTGGGGACGACAGGGAGAGAAGGATAGTTCAACGGCGGAAAATCCGGGTTTTCAAAAACCTGATCCTATGCGAGCTGGATCTTCGCGTGATAATAGGGAGAGATCAACTGTTTCAGCTGATATTACGGGCATTTCAAATTTTGAAAATAATAAGGTTGTACACAAGGAGGGAAATTTGAATATTAATGGGCCTGAGTATTTGGACTTGGAAAAACAGTATGGGCTTAACCTGGGAAAAGGCAAAGAAGCGATCTGGGTGTTAATATGGCCCAACAAAAAAATCAAAATATTGGCAACAAGGACTCTACTCTTTCTGGTGTGGATTGTGTGGAGACCTCCCCTTCTTTATTGGCTAAGCTTGCGATGCAAGCTAGCCAGTCGCAATGAGTTTCATAAGTTGGAACTGTCGAGGGCTTGGGAACCCTCGCACAGTTCGTGCTCTCTATGATCTTATTAAAGATCATAAACCCAGTCTCATTTTCTTAATAGAAACTATTTCGTTTGCAAGTAGGATTGAAGAACTCAGAGTACGCTTTGGTTTTGATTATTGTTTTTCTGTTGATAGAGTAGGTCGCAGTGGAGGGCTAGCAGTTTTATGGAGGAATTCTTTACAATGTGAAGTTTCTGGTTATTCACAACATCATATTGATATGCTGTTTTTGGATAATAATATTGCGTCGTGGCGTTTGTCTTGTTTTTATGGATATCCTGAAAGGACGAGACGTAGAGAGTCTTGGAACTTAATTCGCAGATTGGCAGACATTTCTTCACTCCCCTGGCTTATATGGGGGGATTTCAATGATTTGCTTAATGCTTCGGATAAAAAAGGGTTGATTGCTCACCCTCAATGTTTGTTGGATGGCTTTCGTACTGTAGTAGAGGACTGCCAAATATCTGAGCTCATGTTAAATGGAGGGAAGTACACGTGGGAGAAAAGCAGAGGAACTCAATCTTGGGTAAGGGAGAAACTTGATAGAGGTTTTGCTACGATGTACTGGTGGAGTAAGTTTCCAATGCACAATTTGAAAGTTGTTCGTACTTCGGTTTCTGATCATGATGCTTTATTGATAGATCTTTTTAAAGTGGATATTAGCAGGAAAACCTTTAGGTTTCGTTTCGAAAATGTGTGGTTGAAAGACCCGAGTTTTACACAGGAAGTTAGTGAGGTTTGGAAGACAATCCCTGTGACTCACCTGTTACCGAAGTTAATGGAGGTCACATCTTTTATGGCTCGTTGGGGGAGATCATTTTTTCACAAATTCAGGGAAAAAGTAAAGAAGCATAAGATGAACCTTGATAGACTAGCTGACTGCAATGATGCTCAGAGTGTGCAAGAGTACATAGACGAGAAAGAGAAGTTGAATATTCTTTTGCAGCAAGAGGAAACTTACTGGAAGCAAAGAGCGAAATTGTTCTGGCTACAGGAAGGTGATGAGAATACGAAGTTTTTTCACTCTTCTGCCTCTGCAAGAAAAAAGGCTAACAAGATCAGTTTTCTCTATGATAACGATGGTAATAGAGTTGAAGATCAAGATGGAATGTGTGAAGTGGTTAAGGAGTATTTCAATACGCTCTTTACAGTGAATGACAATGCAGGCGAAACACAAAATTCAAGAGGGCATAGGGTTGTTTCAGAGGAGCAGAATAAGTTGCTAACGGAGGATTTTTCTTTTGGTGAATTTACAGAGGCTATAAAACAGATGCACCCTGATAAGGCTTCAGGTCCCGATGGCCTTAACCCTGCTTTTTTTCAAAATTTCTAGTCGATCATGGGTCAAGAGGTCTTCAAGTATTGTAAGGATTGGCTGCATACAAAGAAGTTTCCAAGTGAGCTTAATTGCACAAATGTTGTTCTTATTCCGAAAAAAGAAAATGCTTCTTGCTTAAAAGATCTTAGACCTATTGCTCTTTGCAATGTCCTTTACAAAATTGTTGCTAAAGTCCTCGCAAATAGGATGAAAACTGTTCTGCCATTTGTCATTTCGGAAAACCAGTCTGCATTTGTTAAAGGTCGAAGCATTACGGACAATGTCCTAGTAGCTTTCGAATTAATCCATCATATGAGCCTGAAAAAACATGGAACTGAAGGTGAAGTAGCTCTCAAATTGGATATTAGCAAAGCATATGACAGAGTGGATTGGTCTTTTCTCCGCCATAGGTTGGTCGTTATGGGTTTTTGTGAGACCTGGATTGCTTGGATGATGATGTGCGTTAAGACAGTCACGTACAATTTCAGTTTTAATGAATCTGTTATTGGTCCAATCACGCAAAAGAAGGGGCTTAGACAGGGGGATCCTCTCTCCCCCTATCTCTTTTTAATATGTGTTGAAGGTTTATCAAATGCCCTTGATGAAGCAACAACAAGTGGTGAAGTCAGTGGTTGTAGAATTTGTCCAGGAGCTCCAATGATTTCACACCTTCTCTTTGCTGATGACAGCTTTCTTTTCTTCCGAGCAACAGTGGAGGAAGCCACGAGTATAAAGCAATTGTTGGTAAACTATGAATCTTGTTCAGGGCAATCAGTTAATTTCCAGAAGTCAGGAGTGTTCTTCAGTGCAAACGTCAGACGCGATAAACAGTTGGAGATTTCCTCAATCCTTGGGGTTCATAACGATTTGGCAAATACTAAATATCTCGGTTTACCTTCACTTGTAGGTAGATCAAAAACTAGAGTATTTAGTTATTTAAAAGACAAGGCTAGCAAGCGTATTCAATCTTGGCAAGCAAAACCAATATCACAAGCTGGTAAGACTGTTCTGATTCGAAATGTCACCCAAGCCGTACCAGCCTATAGCATGTCTTGCTTCTTAATCCCTAAGTCCATTTGTCAGGAACTGGAACAAATGTACAATAATTATTGGTGGAGATCTGGTAAAGTGGGAAATCAGAAAGGTTTGAATTGGCTATCCTGGAAGAAAATGAGTTATGCTAAGAGTAGAGGAGGAATGGGGTTCAAGGACTTATATGGCTTCAACATTGCATTACTTGGTAAGCATGTTTGGTCATTTATGCACGATTCAAATACTCTTGTTTCCAGGCTGTTCAAAGCTAGATATTTTCCAAGTTCCACAGTTTTGAAATCAAGTATAGGTAACAGACCTAGCTTCATATGGCGGGGTATCTGGACAGCTAAAGAGGAGTTAACTGGTGGTTTCAGATGGGTGTTGGGGAACGGGAATGACATCAAAGCCACTGAGGATCCTTGGCTTCGAACAAAGAAAGATTTCTGTGTTGAATCGAATCAGTTCTATGCTGGTAGGAATGAGACTGTCTCTAGTTTGTTTTACAATAATGAGAGGAAGTGGAATCAAACTCTGATCAGAGAACGCTTTTTGAAGGAAGACGCAGATGCTATTCTAGCATTACACATACCTCAAAGAGATATTGCAGATAGGATGGTCTGGACGGTTTCGAATAATGGGGAGTATAGTGCAAAGTCAGGCTATCATTATTGGGTTAACAGGAATTTTGGGGATGAAGTTGTTGTTCAAAGTATTGGCTGGAAGAAAGTATGGCATCTGAGAGTTCCCCATAAGGTCAAGGTTTTTATTTGGCGTTTCTGTCGCAATGTCATCCCGGTTAGAAGGAGACTGAGTGCTAGAGGAGTTAGTGTTCCTATCACATGCCCGATGTGTTTGAGAGATATAGAACACATGGCACATTTGTTCTTCGATTGTGACTTCGCAGGTGATTGCTGGCATCATGTGGGCTTAGTGTATGATTGGAGTAATGTAGAGTATGCCCACGACTGGTTGCTAGAGAAAATTAGTACTGCAACTGCAGATGAAGTGGCTAAAATTTGCATAGTTTTATGGGGAGTGTGGTATTGGAGGAACAAGAAAGTTTGGGATGGGAAAGCTGTCACAGCTGCTTTTGCTATGGACAGTAGTTTTAAGATGCATTCAGAGTGGTTGGAAGCGAAGAAGAAACCTATAAGTACCAGTGTTAAGCTAAGGCCAGTAGTGGAGAAAGGTGATAAAAGATGGTATCAACCAGATGTGGGTGCTGTCAAAGTCAATGTCGATGCTTCCGTTTTTCCAAATTCCCAGAATTTCTCGATAGGGATGGTGTTAAGGGATCACCTGGGATCGTTTATTGCAGGGAAAGTTATGTGTTTTCCTATGGCTGCGTCTGTTTTGGAGGCTGAGGTTGTAGGGATCAGAGAGGCGTTGTCTTGGATTAAGGAGGGAAGTTTCAGCACTGATTTGGTAACTCTGGAGTCTGATTCTATGCTGGGTGTCAAAGCAATAACAGGAGGAAAGAAGAATCTGTTGGAAGTAGGTGATATTGTTGAAGATTGTAAGGAGCTACTAAGTATGGTAGCGGTTTCAGTTTGTTTTATTCGGAAAGAAGCTAACAAGGTAGCACATACATTGGCTAGAGTCCCTTGTTTAGCTAATTCCCATATTGTTTTCACGTCTCCTCCTACGTGTTTGTTGGAGGCTCTTTCGTTTGATTTGATTTGTTGAATGAAAGTCGTTTTTTATTTCAAAAAAAAAAAAAAAAACCCACAAGTTTTTGGAGCACTCTACCAAACTAGATACGATAGTTACTAGTATTTTGATTTCATAATCCATATCTATATCCGTAAATTAACTGATACACTTGTGAACATTTTGACGTCAGTTTTAAAAAATTCGGTTTTGTTTTAATTTAATGTGTAAACAAGTCGACATGAATATAATTTTAATACTTAGTTTATGAATAAGCTCGTGGGCACACATATAACTTGGTTAAAACCAGTTGAGTCGTTCGTTTAGCTTAAAAAATTCAAATTTCTGATCAAACTTGATTCGCTTAATTAAAAATCGAACGCGCGAGCTCATCAATTTTAAAAATAACAAAAATATAATAAATATAATTAATGTTACAGTTTGTAAATAATTTAATTAAATTTTAATAATAATTTAATTATATTCTATATATAATAATATCCTTATATATAATAAGCGTAAGAGGGTTATTATCCATAAATTTGGTTTGGTCACTGTACTATCAAAATAATCTAAAACGTCGAATCTAATATTTTTAAAAATAGACGATCAAGATTATATCATATTAAAAAGAAACTTATAATCTAAAAAGTATATAATTAAAAAAGGTTGTATTGGAATTGAATTTTAAAAAGATACTATAATATGAAAAGGATATAATCATGACTGAACATGTAAAAACTAATATATATCAATTTTTAAACAGCAATTTGATATATAATTACATATAAAGATTAAAAAATTATTATATTTAATAAACATTAAAAAAAATATCGTGGGGGTTGTAAGTAAAAAAGAGATAGCTTCCAATGCATACAGATACAGATTCAAACAGAACACAAAAAACTAAAGTAGAATGCTATATGTAGAGTAGATCCATATTAAATTCATATCGAATTATTAATATCTTAATATTCATATGTATAACTATTACCGTGAAATATGTATAAACAACTAAAATCAATTACAAATAAACAAATTAAAAAGATCTCTAGAATTAATTGGAAAATAAATCCTATCAATATTTATAAATATCAATATTTAAATACAAATATTCAATACAAAATATTTAAAAAATATTTAAATATGATCTAGAATGAATTAATATTTATAAATTTCAATATCAAGTTACAAATCGTTAAATACTTTTTAAAGATAGAATATATTAATGTAAATAATTAAACAAAATTGATTACTTATATTGGTTTAACGTTACAATGATAAAAAAACAAGGGTTTAACTTTGTAAATTGTTATCTATAAATTTAAAATCGTGTTGTAAACTATTTAAAAATAACTCTCAAGTGTAATGAAATAATTTCCATGATGCATATATTAAAATAGCAATTTTCAAAATAAAACCCACAAATATTAATTTATTAAATAAAAAAATTAAAAGAAAACCTTGTATCGCACGGGTTATAAGCTAGTAAGAGAGATAATAAGCGAGTACTACCATAGGTCAAGGATTCTACTCTCACTAACAACATAATTAAATTTAATATTTTATAACTTTAAATATATGCTAATAAAATATATGATAAATACACTTTTCAAAACTCATTAATTATCTATTAAATTTAGTATTAGAAACTCATTAATAACATATTAAATTTGATATATTTGAATATTGAATTTTGAATTCGATTTCAATTTTTTTTAATATTGAATTTTTTTCTAAAAAAAGTATAATTATATATTTTATACTCATAAATTATTTAAATTAAAAATAATTCCCCTAAATTTTTATGTAAAGAAATTTGCCCCAATCTAATACTTTTTAATGCTTCATTTTTTTTATCAGGGGAAAAAAATGATCTCCTTAAATTAGGATGAGGATCTGCCAATGACATCATGTATATATCTATATGAAAAATGAGGTACCAAACTGGGTATCAAAAATTATTACAAAATGACGTATCATTGTTTTGATTGATTATAATTATAATGGACCCGCCAGGATCATCCAATTAAAACCAATCAAAACAATATCATGTCATTTTGTAACAATTATTTGTACCCAATTTGATAACCCTAGCATTTCTCTATATGAAGAAAAATAAAACGGAAATTTAATTTACAATGCATTAATATATTAGATTTCAGGTGAGGTGGTTTTCAATATATATATATATATATATAGTATATATAGAGTCTTACTCCACTACAAACTAAAACTAAATACAAACTAAAAACAGATTGGCCCATAACACAAGACCCAGCCCAAAAGATTAAATCCGTAATTTTGAACCAAAAAAATTAAAAAACACAATCGCACTGCTGTGCACGCAAAACAATAACCGCCTTCTCTCTCCCCTCTCTCTTTCTCCTCTCCACTCTCCACTAACTGTAAAATCACTAAAAATCGGCAAAATCAGCTTCTATTATAGATTTATTGATTGTTCACAATATATCGAGCTGTGGGAGATCTCTAATCTTCAGGAATCGAAGAAAACAACACAGATCGGAAGAGTAACGACATTAATCAAGTCAAAAACCACAAAAAAAATCACTCATAAAGGTATATTACTCGATTTTTTAACTTATTTAGCTCGTGTTCTTCTATACGAGTGTATTTTACATGATGCATTTTGATATTTTGTTGATTTTTAGGTTTTTGTTCTAATATATTATTCCTGAAGCAAAATATATTTGAGTTTTGAAGCAAAAAAATGTCTAGAACTAGAGGAGGTATGAAAATTAGATGTTTATTTGTTTTTTACTGATTTGTTTCATTTTACTGATGTAGGTGCTATATTCTGGTATGTGTGTTGATTTTGATTTTACATTTTACTGATTTAGGTGTTATATTCTGTTATAACTGTGTTAGTGTTCTGGTATGTGTGTGCTATCATTTTACTGATTTATTATTTTAGTGATTTTAGTGTTCTGTTTGAGGATTTTAGTGATTTTAGTATTCTGTTTGATTTTACTGATTTATTATTTTAGGTATATTTTGGTATGTTTGTGTTAGTGTTCTGGTATGTTTGAGTATTTTCTCTGTTTATTGAATTTAGTATTTTAGGTATATTTTACTGCTCTGTTTAATTTTAAGGGTTGTTGGATAGTTGGGCATCATTCATCTACATCTTCAAATGGAACTACTGATCCACAGCCTAGGCAGCCCAGGGGTGTTCAGATTAATAATAGAGCCTCAGCTAAAAAGGCTGTTACACAGATGCAAACTAAGAATACAAACGATACCCAACTATCTACAACTTCATCGAATGTGGCCGGGGTTTACTCTTCATCCTCTGATCCTGTACATGTACCTTCGCCTGATTCCAGACCAACTGCTAACATTGGAGCTATTAAGCGTGAAGTTGGGGCAGTTGGTATGCGTCGGCTGCCTACAGAATCTTCTGCCAAAGGTTCATCAACGCATTCTAATTCTTTTCTTAATTCACATTTAGGACGTGATGGTCCGTCAAGAGATTCATTTAGATCTTCTCCTTCCATGTCTAAAAGCAACCATCCTACTCAAGCTCCTGTTAATGAATTAACTATGAAGAGCATTCCTGTCACTAGGCCCTTTGTCAATAATCAGCATGTTAACAGACAGCATCAATCTTTGGGTCATCTGAAAGGTAATCAGTTTATGCAGAACTGTTTATCTTAATTTAATACTGTACAGCTGTGAGTGCTCATTCTATAATGGATGGATGGAACACAGATTTGTATACTTATGTGCCTCATTCTGCATCTGTCCTGAAAATTGTTTAGAATTTTTTTAGATAATTTTAACGCAATACAAGATTTTTTTAAACTCGATGAGTTTGTACACCACACGGAAACTGAAAAAGAATCAGCGTTTGGGTTCGTCAAATCTAACACAAAAGTACACCAACACCACAAGATTGCTAGGTCTAGTTTTTTAAAATGTTTATATATTTTTTTTCTACCAAAGGTTGTTCTTACCCAATGATATATGTTCAAGGTAGCTACAAGAACTATTTGCTACTGGTGCAGACTATCAGTGATTACAATTTGATATCCTCTGCATCATATTAATGTTGTCTTTGTCCGTGTGATAGTTAACCGTGAAAGAGTGTAAAAGCACCTCTCTATGTTGTTAATATTATTATTTTTTGTTGTTGTAGTGAATGCAACTCTTTAGTAGTGTTTGCTTTCATTGTTAATTATAGTGTTTACTCTATAGTTATAGTTTATGGTGTGGTTCTCAGCCCTTCCGGCAATTAGGATGGTGGTCGTGCGGCAAAAATCACTAATTTACATAGCTGAAATCATTAATATACACAACTAAAATCACAAATATCTGGGAAAAAAAATTGAAAATTTTTTCTCGTGAAATATTTTTTCCAGAAAAAAGTACACAGCTAAAATCACTAATTTACACAACTAAAATCATTAATTTACACGTCTAAAATCATTCATATACACAGCTAAAATCACTAATATGTAAAAAAAATTCCGAAAATTTTTTCTCGGGAAATTTTTTTTTGAGAAAAATTTTTTTCGAGATTTTTTTCCGGAAATATTGATTCGGAAATATTTTTTCCCGAAATATTGATTCGGAAATATTTTTTCCCGAAATATTGATTCCGAAATATTTTTTCCCAAAATATTTATTCGGAAATATTTTTTCCAAAATATTTATTCGGAAATATTTTTTTCGAAAATATTTTTTTCCGAAATATTGATTCGGAAATATTTTTTCCGAAAATATTGATTCGAAAATATTTTTT
The DNA here is from genome assembly GCA_037693485.1 of Kitagawia praeruptora. Lineage (NCBI taxonomy): Eukaryota > Viridiplantae > Streptophyta > Magnoliopsida > Apiales > Apiaceae > Kitagawia > Kitagawia praeruptora. Next base: position 134,849,786 of record CM075345.1, read on the forward strand.
CCGAAATATTTAATCGGAAATATTTTTTCCCGAAATATTAATTCAAAAATATTTTTTCCCGAAATATTTTTTCCCGAAATATTGATTCTGAAATATGTTTTCCCGAAATATTGATTCGGAAATATTTTTTCCCGAAATATTTATTCGGAAATATTTTTTTCCGAAATATTGATTCGGAAATATTTTTTTCAGAAATATTGATTCGAAAATATTTTTTCCCGAAATTTTTAATCGGAAATATTTTTTTCCGAAATATTTAATCGGAAATATTTTTTCACCAAATATTTATTCGGAAATATTTTTTTCTGAAAAATTGATTCGGAAATATTTTTTCCCGAAATATTTAATCAAAAATATTTTTTTCAAAATTTTTAATTTTAAATATTTTTTTCTGAAATATTTTATTAGGAAATATTTTTTCACAGAATATTTATTCGGAAATATTTTTTTCCAAAATATTTGTTTAGAAAATTTTTTTCCCAAAATATTCATTAGGAAATATTTTTTCCCGGAATATTTATTCGGAAATATTTTTTCTCGAATTATTTATTCAGAAATATTTGAAATATTTTTTTTCCGAATTATTTATTCGGAAATATTTTTTCCGAAATAAAACAACTTTTTAAAAATAAAATTGTAAATATAAAAAAAATAAAAATATTATTAAAAAACTAAGAAATTAAATAAAAAATATAAAATTGAAAATTAAAATAAATTAAAATAAAAAATTGAATAATTGAATAAAATTAAAGATTGAAGTCATAATAATGTGTGAGTGATGGTTTGATGATGTGATTTTGGGGATGGGTGAAGTCATATAGGGGTGTAGATAGTAAAATAGGGTGAGTAAAATTGGGTGTGCAGATAGTGGTTTTTAGTTTGTATTTAAGTATTGGTTTGTATTTGAGCAAAAACCTATATATATATACGGTCTTAATCAAATAGAAACCAAATTAAAATAGAAACTAGAAACTAAACCCTAATCTAATATTTAAAGCTAATCTAATGACCAAACTAGGGGGACCCCAATACAAAAAGTTTATAATTTTCTAGGCTCCATTCAGTAAAAAAAATATATATATATTGTTCACTACTGACGTGGCAGTGACGTCAGCGTGAACAGTATTTTTTTTTTTGCTGGATGGAGTTAATAATTTTAAACACTTTTTGTGAAGGTGCCCCTGGCGGGGCCATTAGAATAAATGAAATATAATTTATTTAGTGTTGGTTTCTAGTTTTATTTTAAGGGAGGTTTCTATTTGATCACTAGTCTATATATATATATAGGCTTTTGCTCAAATACAAATCAATCCTTAAATACAAACTACAAACTAACACTAAATTAATTATATTTCATCTATTCTAAGTTTCCCGCCAAGGGTACCTTCACAAAAGATGCTTAAAATAATTGGCTCTATCCAACAAAAAAAAAAAAAAATCCCTTCCGTGGAAATGCGAAACATTTAAGACAGTAAACGGATGAGTTAGGTAGTCATGAGGGCCGAAGGCCCTCGACACACCCATCAATCGTCTATTGCCTTTACCATTGATTGCCATTCCTTACAACTTTAGAATGATAAAGGCGCGAAGCGCCGTACAAGAAGGTGCGAAGCACCGTTAACCAGTGAAATCCACTGCCACGTCATCACGTGAACATTGATTTTTTATTTATTTATTTATTTATTTATTTTTTGTTGGATAGAGCCAATTATTTTAAGCATTTTTTGTATTGGGGTACCCCTAGTTTGGTCATTAGATTAGCTTGAAATATTAGATTAGTGTTTAGTTTTTAGTTTGTAGTTAATTTTAGTTTGTAGTGGAGTAGGACCCTATATATATATATAGTTGGCAATTTCATAAATAGCTTTGGTACAACCAATTTAGAGAAATTTCATAATAGAGCCAACTAATAATAATAGCACGATGCAGTAGGGCTACTTCTCTTCCAGAATTTCTTGAATCATATGTAGTCAATTATACTTTTTACAAATCTAACTACAGTTAAACCTCATTAAAGTAATACACTTAGGATCGAGAAAAAATATTAATTTATCGAGTTTATTACTTTATCGAGAATAAAAATATACTGTCTCCATCATATCGGGACGGAAAAACAATATTACTATAACGAGGTTATTACTTTATCGATTATTACTTCATCGAGGTTCAACCGTATATATCTATACTAATATAAATAAGCAAACTAGGGTCTAATTTGATTGTTTGGTTCAACCATTTAAAACAATAGTGACCGTTAGATATTTAGTAAATAGATGATAACCGTTAGATCTAATAATCCTGTAAGAACCCAAATTTTCGGTAAAATTAAAACTCTTTATTAAGTGTTGAGAAAATGAGGAACAATGATTCCGACTCCAAGGTAGTAACAGTTCTAATGAATGAGTGTTGAATGGATATAGATTCCAAGGTTTATATGATAGGAAGAATGCAACGGGTTGACAACCTAGATTAGAATAATCTATCTCCTAGAAAGATAAGATATGAAAATTCCAAGTAGAGGAAATATTCTCATGTCATCCAAATCGATATCTGTTATTAGTCCAGTGGTTCCGTGAAAGGGTTAAGGAACGCCCGAAAGAGAACAAAGACATTTTTATAAATATAAGGAATAAAAAGAGAGTAAGCAATGAATAGTGTTTTTGGTGGAAATGAGAATATTATTAGATGACGCTATATAGAAGTATTCAGAACGGATTTCTGAGTTCGTATTCATGATCCAGAGGCGAAATAAGTGTATGTAAACGACATCGGATTCAGAAAAATAGCGCTTTTATTTTCTCCGAGATTTTCCCTAGACACTGAAGGATTTAAGGATTTTATAAAGAGATTTGAGGATTTTAAATTCAAAGATTATAAAGAAGGATTGAGGATGATATTATAAATATTAAGAAGGTTTCCGGTAAAACCCTAACTAGAAATCCTTGAGATATTCCTTCGAACGATCAATCAAATTGAGCAATAACCGGACAAAGAAACAAGCAGGGAATCAAGGAAATAAAATTGGTGGGAGGATAAGGAACTAAGGTGACCAAAGAGTAAGTCAACTATAAGCTTGGTGGTGTGTTTGCACTTGTACAAAAAAAGAGAATGCATAATGTGATGCCAACAAGTGGTCAAGTAGATGAGTGACACTTGGTCCAATGGATGGCTAACAACACAAAAACAAGAGATGCATCCAAGTATAGATAGACATTACATGTATTAAGTCATTTAGAAAACAGAACAAAGAACAAAACCAAGAGCAACCAATCTCTCCAAAACTGTCCACCATGAACCAAGCTCAAAGAAAAATTCATATCTCCATTTCTATCCATGATAAAATCACCAAATTTTAACCATAGATTCTCAACTCCATGGACAAGGTTCGTTTAAAAATTCATAGCAATCCAAGTAGTATAGCCTAGGAAAATCACCTCCCCAAATTGAAGAAGCAAACTGTCATGATGCTTGACAGTTTCTGGACCGATTTTCTAATGGCCATATCTCCTTCATTACTCAATTAAATTTGGTGTTCTTTAGCTTGTTGGAAAGCTGGTTAGATGCTCTACAATTATTCTTTAGGACCCTCATCCAGAAAAGCAAGGTAAGGACCTTGTTTTTGCATTTCTTTGGACTGGTGAATAGTAACTCCGAAGTGATAAACTAGTTTTCTTGTTTTGTTCTTAAGGATTAAGCTATATAAAGACTATCTAAGGCTTGTTAAGTGTTTATAAACACTTGATAGTGTTTCTAGAGCTTCCAAGAAGGTAAACCCTTAACCCACCTTTGAGTTTTATATGAGATTTGATGGTGTTTATGGCTTGTATGCATGATTTAGAGCGTGTATGTTATGTGGGTGTTATAAAAATGTTAAAATATGTTTTGTGGCTCCAAGACCTGTTGCGACAGTGAGGAAGATGATAAATAGTGTCCATGAGTGTTGGTTGTTGGTTGAATGATTATTTGGGTTGTTTGAAAATTGGATTATTCGTTTTTAAGCCGTCGTAATGTCAAAATTTACATAGGTGTTAAAAACAGAGCATGTCCGAAACTGTAAGTTTCTTACAAGGTTGAGGACCTGCCATGAACTTGTAGATCTTGATTCATAGATCGTTTTGGCATGAGAATCGAAACCAACGGACTTACGGTTTAGGAGTTATGGTTAAATTCGTAAAAGTGGTTCGAAACCGTAAACGAAAGTTCGTAACTGAAATTGGACCCCTTTAATATTACGAAATCAGTGGAAAATTTTGATAATTAAATATTAGAGATAAAAAGGAAGGTGTGGGAGAAAACCTCATGTCAAACGGATCGTTTACCGATTTTATAAAAATGTTCGAATCGAGGTTTAACGCAAACGAAACCATTAAAAGTATAACTTTGGTTATAACTTAGAAAACGGGCGATAAAACTCGAGGTATAATCTTGGTTCGTAAACGATCGAACCTAGCACTTTTGTGACATAAGTATATACCAAGTGTGAGCTTAATGATATGCCTTGATAAAGAACGAGTGTCGGGTTATAGCGATTTGAATAGAAAGTCATGCTAGGGGATGCATAACGAGATAACTCGAAAACCCGATTTAATATAAGTAAAGTACTTAGCTTTTTTTTAAAAGTATAAGTGATTAACCTCGGATATTGTGACTATTGATAGATCACCTGATTGATCGAGGCACACTACCCCTACAGGATTACCAGGCAAGTCTTCAAAACTTTGAAGCTGTTGTTGTGATAATATATATATATATATATATATATATATGATTCTGTTTATATATGCCATAGCATGCATGCTTGTTTTCAAAGTATATTGGAATACTTGTTCCCTGAACTGATATTGGCCTATAGACTAGATATGAATTATCAATTATAAGCCGGATTGTTTTGTCAAGACCCTTAGTGAAGAGCGTATGATATTCATTCTTTAAATATAGACCGGGAGTCGGTATTTTGAGATATAGAGATAGTCGTGGAAACCCGGAGGGATTCCAGTGATAGTTTATTTGAGGAATGTTATTTATGAACATTATTTATATTTCCATAAAGTATTAATTACTTGGAAATTATTCGAGAAATGTTATTTGAATATTATCTCAATCGAGAAGTACTATATGAATATTATTTTAAATATTCATTCGTGTTTATTTATTTACTGAATATTATTGTAATATTCATTTGAGCTTTAAATTACTTAAATGAATATTAGTTTCGAATATTCATTTAGAGTTTGATTATTCGATGAATAATTACCTTAATATTATTGGAAATTTATTTATTAAATGAATATTATTTTGAATATTCATTTAAGATTTTTATGTACTTGATGAATATTATTTTAAAATATTCATTGGAAGTTCTATTTACTTAAGAAATATTATTTCGAATATTCTTTTAAAATTTTGGTTACTACAAGAATATTATTTTGATATTCATTTAGAGTATTATTTATTAAATGAATATTATTTTCAAATATTCATTTAAGGTTTGATTTATTTAGTGGATATTATTTTAAATAATTATTGAAGATTATTTATTGAATGAATATTATTTTGAATATTCATTTAAGAAGAGATTTATTTAGTAAATAATGTTATATATTCATTCGAGGATTACTTACGAGCAATATTATGATTTAATAATATTCCGTAGTTATTATTGACTTAATAAATATTATTGGAATATTTAATTAAATTCTTTTGAATTCTTTTTATAATGATTTATATTATTCAAAGATTATCCTTCACCTCAGATATTATGTAAAATATTTCGGAGTCTTTTATGACTATTTTATCAAGGGGAGGTTCCCAAAACTCTATTTTCATTTAAATCTATCTTATAAGAAGATTTAAATACTCGCTCAAACCTCCAAAAACATACAAGGGGACCTCACTTGAGAGCTGTTATTTATTTGACTGCCCAGTCATATACTTGCTAAAACTATCTTGTCACTCACATCTTGATTCGTTCGAACATCGATATGAGTCTTTTGGTTACCTCCTCAACGCTCGAGGGGTAAGATTGATGGAACAAGTTTATATCCATTAACAAGCATCAGCTTGGGAAATATTGGTAAATTTTCCTTTCCAATTAGATACGATTACTTTGTGGAGTCCTATCAACAAGTGTTATACTTGGAGAAAAGGGGAACGAACTTTACGTTTCAGAGTCATGGATAATATTCGAACTAGGAGACGCGTAAGTGGCCGAGTGGCGCCGGTCCAGCAATAGCCCAACCGTTGGCTGAGGAGTTCCAGAGGGCGTTAGACAAATAAATCCGTCGGAGCTACCTTCTACATGTTGACTGATGAGATGCATGACATACGACTGATCATCGTAAACGTCAGGGCATCTGGCGCGGCAATGCTCCCGTATTAGTTCATCTTCCAAATTGGGGAAATTTTCTGCAACATTATCATTGTTGGCAGGTTTGAAAAGTGTTTGAACTGGAATTGCAATATTCTTCCTGCAAGTTCCTCTATTATGAAAATTTGATAATATATTGCTTATCTTTGATATAGCATATATTTCCACGGAACAATTACATTTTTAGTTACCTTGTAACTTCATCTTATACCTTATATTGGTACTACGTTCGTTAATGCATGGCATATGGTATCAAAGATATTTTGAACTGTTATATATTCTTACTGTTCAGTTATATTCTTTTAGGTGGGCTATTGCTCACCCTTGCTTTATTTATCTATATCACAACAACAGCTAGATCAGATGTCCGCGCAAGACGCACTCAGCGTAAGCAGGTGTCAGCCGTCAAAGGATTAATCGCTGAGGTCATAGCTACCATTGCTGAGGATGCAGCTACTAGTAGGCTAGTTGTTAGCATTTGAGCATCAAATGTATTTATTATATGGCATATACAAATGGATGGCAAAGAGTATGTACTGGTTAATTGTAAACCTTTTGGGTTGTAAGAACTGAACCTTGTGATTAATAATATTTGGTAATTACTCTGATTTCATCTCTGGGACTATAACGAGTGTGTTATGTTGTCATTTTGGGTCACAAGGTTGTAATTTAATTTATGTTGGTTTTGTGGATTGAAATTGAGACCGTAATGACCAGATCCCTGACCCCGGATCTGGGGGTGTTACAGAAATGGTATCAGAGAGTTTCGTTATAAATCCCAGAGATGATGCGACGTTAAAACAATAAATTCACTAAGATAATAAGAACTCTTGCCAAGTTCATAGTCGGACTACTTAATGTAGTATTGACATATAAAACCCTTATGGGAACTCTTAAGTATCATGGTAGTAACTTAGCTCGTTCTCGTGTCGACTTGTAAGGCGGCATACCTTGAGGCGTACGAGCAGCAGCACGGTGATGCTTTATTATTTGCTGGTGATCGTCTTGTTGATTCGATGGAATACTCTACTGAGAACCAGGAGGAGGTTTCAGCTAAAGAAGAGAAACCTGTTAGGGATAAGGAGTTTACCCTTGAGGAAATGAGGGTTGCAGCCAGAGAGACTATAAGAGTTAAGGTATAGTGCTCAGAGAAGTGAACATTGAGAACTGAGATATTATTAAGAGAATTAAAGAGGCATATTGGATTCATAGCTGGACTGTCGGATGAAGTACCAGCAAGTAAGACAAATTGAAAGGATTGCTTGAGATCTTATATGGAGTTCGATAAGAATCCTTAGAAACTTTCAGATTAATGAGAAAAGAGTAGAATGATGCATAATTATCAAAGACATCGATATATGTCGGGAAGTAGAGTCCCAGGAACAATTGAAATAGAGGCAAGAAGTGTCATATCATCTGATAAATGGGTTAAGTTCGAATATTGTCAATAGTAATTTGCCATGAGAAGGCAGATTTCATAGGTTATAATTTATAAAGTCAACTTGAGAATTGATGAGGTGGTTTGATTCAGGGAAATGTTCATTTTATGAATGGACCAGCTTAGAAAATAAAGACATTGGAAAGTAATGGTATGATGGGATTCAGAGGAATAGTAAATTCTTTCTTTTCCTTAAATGGATTAATGTAGTTATCTTAAGTTATTTCGACACTGAATCGTAAATGGATCAAGTAAAGCGATCAGTGGTTAGAAGGTAATTGAGAGTGTTTTTAGATGAAACCTGAAGGAATGAGGGTATGCCAAGTTCTCGAAGTATGAGTCTGGCAAAATAAAGTTTAGTTATTAGAACATACGATCAATAGTGAGTAGTGTTGGTGGGTCCTGCCGAGCTAAAGACAGTTTCAAATGGAGAAAGGCCAACCACACCAACAAAAGTGAGAAATTTCATAAGATTCACAAGGTATTATCAAAGATTGCAGTACCGTAACCCGACTTATCTGTAAGATTAAAGATTTTGAATGGACAAGATAAATATGGGAGAAAATCTTCCTTGAGCTAAAGATTAAATTGGTGACGACCCAGCGCTGGCGTCGCCTAAATGGAAGAAAGAGAATTTTGCGATATTTTATGATGCATCTCATACAGGGTTAGGCCCCGTGCTTATGCAGCACGGTAGTGTAATTTCGAATATATTTGGACAACACGGTTCACCAGATTCGGATGGCCTTGGTAGTGCCAATTTTGTGGAACGACTAACTCCGACGGTAGTGTTCCTTCTGAGACTAGTTGTTAGGTAGACTGGTATTCGGTAGCATCGACTATTAGGACGAATATGTACCGAGAAAATGTGGCATGTTTCAGTTTGGAAATTTTGATTTCCCCTTCTAAGGAAGGTATATTTTTGGTTTCCTTCCAATGGTTAAGCTCACAACTTTATGTCAATCATTTCATTTTTATAACTGTTGATAGTTCGACCCGCTTGAATGTTCCTAGAAATATTCTTCGGGTATCAAAATGGATCTTCTTAGTGTTACCAGTGGGTGGATAGATTGACTAAAATTTCCCTAACTCTGGAAAGGAATTTGACAAATTTCAGCAAACCTTGTCTTTCTGATTATCGGAATACGTCACTGAAGAGAGGGGAAACTGGAGCGAACCCTATGGATTGGGTAAGGTAGCCGCTATACGGGCTGGTAAACAGACCCCGATTATTACGATTGATTATAGAGACAAAATTATGAAGTTGAGATTGGACGGAAAAAAAAAAGGAAATGTAATTAAGAAACAAGTCGGACTGAGAAATTATGGGATTGACTTAAATGAAAAGGCTGTTATGCCAAGAGTGTAAACTTTTGTGGCACATGGAATTAAAAAGAATAGTTGAAAAGATAAAAGTAAAGGAAGGTGATCGGAGACGGTACCGAGAAGTCGAGTGAGACTTATATGGAGTAAAGTTTTGAAAAGATCAAAAGGTATCAAAGTAGAAGGCACTATGCCAGCAATTGCTAGAAAAGTACTGCTATTAGCCAACCCCTAAACTCACATATTTTAGCATGGCCAGTTGGGGCCAAGTCACTAAGGATTATCAAGTGACTAAACCAACAATGTAAGGACAAAGCGGGGTGCTTCTAACCAAGTGCCAACCGCGAGGACTTTTGATATAAAATGAATTGAGATACATGATGATGGATTTTATATATACCATGGACGTATTAGGATTGAGGATAGTGACCAATGAAGAGTTACAAAGATTGTCAAGGATGGTGCAGTATGATGCATAAATGTTATCTGAAGCTTAGTGTCCTCAAGAAGAGCAATAAGTACCAAGAGATTCATGTTGAACATGACCAATATCTTCCAGAACATCCTTGCTAACATTACCAAGTTCTGTAAGAAAGACAGATAGACATATGTTGTCTTTTGGAAGGTCATATAGACTGACATTCATTTGAAAGAAGAGGTTAGCATTAGGCTACCTATAGATTATCAAGATGAGAATGATTGAAAAGAGACCCTTATTAAGGATATATGATTGAATTGCCAAGTATAGGATGTAAGTATTCCTTGAAAATAGAATTGAGGATAGAATGTCCATAGATTAAGACGAACCCTGGGGGATGCACAAAGGATAGCATCACCCCTAATAAAGACATTGTGAAATCAGACGATATAAGTTGAATCGACCAAGGTATCAATAACCTGTAAGGATTTGTGGAAAGGAGTCTCGAAAAGTACATAGACAGAATTGTTATAGAATTGATTAATGATGTTTGATATACCCTGTACCCAGAAGATACAAGAGGAATGATGAAGATGACCTAAGAAACCCTATAAGGGAAGAGGTAACGTTCTGAACTTCAAAAGGGAAGTTTGGTAAGGAATGTATGATATAGTAACAATAAGGCCAGATGAAGCATGTGTGAAACCATGAGAAAGTATGGATTGAACCAATAAGGTTGAGATTATCCTAAAACAAGAAGGGAGTTAAGTAAGGAAATATCCTAGGTATGATTGGGAGTACCTGTAGTAAAGTTCACACCAGAAAGGTGGAAGCAATGACTTTTGGAAAAGACTAATATATGCTTTCTCTCATTCAGCAGAATTTAAGGGAGAATGCTTTCACCCTGAGTTGAAATAGATCAATTAAGAAAACATTGATTGTAAGAAATTATTATAATCAGGAAAGGCCAATGAGGTGGCCGACACTTTAAGTATAGAGAAGTACAACAAATGCTCATACCAAAGGAAACAGAATGAGAATAAAAAGGACCTTGAAGGTCAGAATGTGATGGAGGAATTTACGTTCCCTCTGAGGATTGTGCGAGGAGCAACTATGGGAATTGTTTAAGTAAACATTCGATTCCTGATATTGACTGAAGTACATTACCGACATTAGGAGGCTCTACGACAGGCAAGACCAAATTCCCCAAGAGACTCTCCTTTATTTTTGGAAGAGAGAGGAGAGATTAGGTGATAAGGGATGACTGAATACAGAAGGTAGATTAGTGTTGATATTGATAAGCCATCTGGCATGATGATGAATGACAAGAAAGTTATTGTTGGTGTATTTCTGTGCAAACAAGATAGAGAATATGAGGTTGGAGAATCATGATGCTGAAAAGTATCCTTGTGAAAAGAATTAACGAGGTTCAGAAAGTGATTAAGTAAACTGCTAAGCTTCCAGTCTTATACTGGAGACATATGATTGATAATCTCACCAACCTGTTCCAGCTGCGATGCTGGAAGCTTTTCTGCAATTTTATCTGCTTCATGTAATATCTACGTCAAGTTCAGGAAGCGTTCCTTATGGATAGGGAATAGTGATTATTTTGTTTTCCTAGAGGACCTTGAATTGACAATTATGAAACACGTATGTTTAGTTATTAAAGCACTGCGTAAACGATAAACGATGGTGATCCTTCTGAGAAATTATGTGATAATGACTGTGGAAATGTCGAATTGAATCTAAGTTAGAGAATTCATCCAGGTTTATTTCGGATGGTTTAATTTTGGAACGACGGGATATTTGAAATAAATGATCAGGCTATGATGGTTCATAGAATGATTACAATAGAAATGAAGACAAGTGGCTGATAGAGATGAATATAGAGTTGAGGATCAATAAGGGAGTCAAATATGCGGACTCATGAGAAGCTCCAGTAATGAAGCGAGAAAAGTATGAGATTGACATTGTAAGTATTGGTCACAATGGAACACTGAAATTGAAAGCATAAATGACATAAGGATTAACTCCTTTTAAGTTTGGAAAATTCGAGGAAATTTGGAATAGATCGGTTGAGTAATAAGGAGACTCATGGATCGAGGGAGTGAAAATCTAGACGGTTGAAAAAAGGAAAGTTTAACCCCAAAAAATGTGACGTTATTAGGTAAAGGTGATGGGTGTCCCGATAATGGGATGACGGTGGGGTTAAATAATAGAAGTGAATGAGAATTAGACAATAAGAAGGATGTGTTAGGAATAATTCATGAGTTGTGATGTTAAGAATAGAATTTACACATTATACTTCTTATAATCCTGATCGTATAAAGGATTTAGCACTATATATAGGATTTATGTGTAAGACAGTTATCTGTACAGTTTAGTCAGGAATGAACAGTGTATCGGAGACTACATATCAGAAACAAAGAGCAAATCCTGATGACGGTCTAATACTGATGATGATCAGATACTGATGCAAGATGAAATCCTGATATCAGTCTTGTTACTGATGATGTCATTATGGATGCTACAGAAACTGGCAAGTGCTATAAAACAGGATCGTTGTTTGAAGAACAAGCAAGAAGATATTATGAAGGAAAGAGTTTTCTATTGAAGATGAATTGGATTATGACAACATTGCATTGATGGCAAATGTCTCAGATAAACCTGGATCTCCAAAGAAAACTTCTCCATCCTCTGTTAAGGTATCACTTCACTCTCTTGATTCATTTGATAGCTTAAATTCTGATGAAATTAGAACTATCCATGCTGAGTTTAAGAATCTTATGACTAATTTTAGAATTCTTACTTGTGAAAAAGACGAACTTAAGGTTAAGAATGATAAATTAGTTGATAGAAATAATTTTCTTGAATCTGAGTTAATTCAAATGGAAGAATACAAGTTAAGTTCTGATAAAGCTAAGCATGATTATAGTGTTATTCTTGAGGCTTATGACTATGTCAGAAAAGAACTAGAGGAAGAGAGAGATGTGATTAAGACCATTAACAAATCCTGTAAAAAGACTATAGAAATCTTTGAAAGTGGAATTTGTGGTAAGGTTAATGGTTTAGGTTTTGATCAGGCTAGACAAGAAGAAAAAGTAGCTATTGTCAATGATGATAGTAAGGTAAAAGCTAGCACATCTAAATCTGAAGGTAAGAAAATTTTTTCTGAACCTAATCATGTTAAATTTGTTGATTCAAAAGGTACCCCTGTTGTACACAAAAGGAATAACAATAGTAATTCAGATGAGAAAGTGTTAGAGAAACCTAAGAATGTAAACATAGGGTTTCTGTCTAAATCTCAGTTGAAACAGAGATTAGATGGTCTTTCAGAGTCTAGCAAGATCAAAAGAAATAGGAATGGAAAAAAAGGTATTAACAAAGAGAATAATTACAAGAATGTACCTGATGCACCTAGGAAAAAATGCTATAAGTGTGGAAATCATAATCATTTGGCCCTAGACTGTAATCAAAAACCTTCTTGGAAAACTGAGTCCAGATTCCCCAAGACTCAGAAAATTCAATACCAACCACAAAAAGCTTGTTATCATTGTGGTAGTTTACTTCATTCCATTTACATGTGTAGAGAATATCATGAACTGTATTATGACTATTATTCCTTGAAATCTGAAACTCCTAGTCACAAACAGTTTGTGAAATTAGAGTCTAAAGTTGACTCTACAACAGGTAAAGTAAAGACAAAATTCTCAAAGCCTGTTGTCTCTAAATCTAGTAAGAAAGGATCCAATCAAAGTTGGGTCCTAAAAAATTCTAACTAGTTACTTTTTGTTTGCAGGGCACAGGAAAGAAGCATTCAATTATCTTGGACAGTGGATGCTCTGGACATATGACTGGAAAGAAGTCCCTGCTTACAAAGTTTGAGAGGAAAGCTGGCCCAGTAATATCTTTTGGAGATGGCAACAAAGGAGAAACTCTGGGATATGGCTCAATTGTTTTAGGGAATGTCATCATAGAAAATGTAGCACTGGTTGAAGGCTTGAAACATACTCTTTTAAGCATAAGTCAACTGGGTGATAAAGGTTACAAATCAATCTTTGACAGAGAAGGATGCAAAATCTTGAATATGCAGAATGGAGACATTGTTCTAACTGGTCAAAGACATGGTAACATATATGAAGCCAGCTTAAGTGATACAATTAAAGGAATTTTTAGATGTCTCTACAGTAAAGCAACAAGTAATGAAAGCTGGAATTGGCACAAGAAGCTCTCACATCTTAATTTCAAAAAGCTTAATCAACTTGTTAAGTACAATCTAGTGAGAGGCCTACCTCAGGCAAATTATGTGCAAGATGGACTTTGTGATGCATGTCAGCTTGGAAAGCAGAGAAGAACCACTTTCAAGAGCAAGACTGAAAATTCAATTACTGAACCATTTCACATGCTACATCTCGATTTGTTTGTTCCAGTAAACATTATGTCTATCAACAAGAAAAGATATGCTCTAGTGATAGTAGATGATTTCACAAGGTTTACATGGGTGTTCTTTCTACACAAGAAGGATGAAGCTCCTCAGCAAATCATTGAACTTGTAAAGAATATTCAGAATAACTCTGAGTACAAAGTTAAAGTACTTAGGAGTGACAATGGTACAGAATTCAAGAATTCTACAATGGAGGGGTTTTGTGCAGACAATGGAATCACTCAACAGTTTTCTGCACCTGGTATACCTCAACAGAATGGTGTAGTGGAAAGAAAGAACAGGACTCTCATAGAGGCAGCAAGAACCATGCTTGCAGATGCAAAACTTCCAACCTACTTTTGGGCAGAAGCTATTAACACTGCATGTTTCACTCAAAATTGTACCTTGGTAAATAGTCATGGAAAAACTCCCTATGAGATGATCAAAGGAAAGAAACCAAGTGTGAAATACTTTCACATCTTTGGATGCAAATGATATGTCCTAAAAGTTCATCCAGAACAACTTGGAAAATTTGAAGCCAAATCGGATGAAGCAATCTTTCTATGATATTCAGCATCAAAGGCCTTCAAAGTTTATAATCTCAGAACTCACATTGTTATGGAATCAATTCATGTTGCATTTGATGATAAGAAATTTGGAATTCTGCAAACTGATGAAAGCCATGACAAATTGGAATTTGAAAATCTGAAGAATTCTGAGATACTCTCCAGTGATGATGAAGGTTCTTCAGAAGGAATTTCTATTGTTTCTCAAAGGAATGCTACTGTTGAGGGGGAGCAAATGAATCAAGAAGAACACAGTGATCATCAGGAGTAGACTAGCTATTCAGAGTCTACTCCATCAGGAACTGATCCTTCAGAGTCTACTGAGGAAAGATCAGTAACTAGCAGCAATATGGAATCTATTGATTCTATTGATCGAAGGAGAGCTATTGAAGGCAGAGAGAGTTCTTCTACAAGAAATACCACTAACTTAGGGGGAGAGACTAGCAGAGTCAATCTACCACCTGTTAGAAAATGGACAAAGGATCATACTAAAGATTTAATTATTGGTGATCCAAATAGTGGTGTTCGAACTAGAAGATCAATTCAAAATGAATGCTTATATAGTTGTTTTCTCTCAAAGAATGATCCTAAGAAGGTTGAAGAAGCCTTACAGGATCCTGATTGGGTAATTGCAATGCAGGAGGAATTAAATGAATTTGAGAGAAACAAAGTCTGGAAACTGGTACCAAGACCTAAAGATAGATCTATTGTTGGTGCAAGATGGGTTTTCAGAAACAAGCTAGATGAATCTGGTATGATTGTAAGAAACAAAGCAAGACTGGTGGCCAAGGGTTATTCTCAGGAAGAAGGCATTGATTATGATGAGACCTTTGCACCTATGGCTAGACTGGAAGCAATCAGGATGTTTCTTGCATTTGCAGCTCATTCAAAATTCAAGGTATACCAGATGGATGTAAAGAGTGCATTTCTAAATGGCAAGCTTGATGAGGAAGTGTATGTGGAGCAACCACCTGGATTTGTTGATCCAAAGTTTCCAAATCATGTCTACAAACTTGACAAGGCACTCTATGGACTAAAGCAGGCACTAAGAGCATGGTATGAGACTTTGTCTAAATTTCTTCTTGAAAATGGCTTCACAAGAGGTACAATTGACAAAACTCTATTCTTTAGAAAGATAAAAGGTGAATTGCTTTTAGTTCAAGTTTATGTTGATGATATTATTTTTGGTTCTACTAATGAAAAGTTGTGTGCTAAGTTTAGCAAGCTTATGCAGTCTAAGTATCAGATGAGCATGATGGGTGAATTAAATTATTTCTTAGGCTTGCAGGTCAAACAGACTGAGACTGTTAGATATTGATTCAAGTGATGATCAGGATCTGAGCATTACTGATCAGATACTGATGCTGACGTCATCAGTAATACAACGTCAGTATTGGACTATCATCAGGATTAGAAGCTGGTCAGTATTTCGTGAAGATTCTCATCAGACCAGAGATCAAGGAAGATTGATATGTCGGTTCCTAGATTATAGGAAGGCAGCTATCATACAAGATATGCATTCAGAGATATATGTAATTGATTTAGAATATCTTGTAATTGATAGTGTAACTGTGTACTCTATATAAACACAGTTTAGGTTTTACATTAGAGTAATCGCTTACACGAGTTATCTTGTAACCAAGCAGCTCTTAAGAACATAAGAATTTCTTAAGAGAGTTTTGTAACAGTTTTATATCAGAATTAATAAAGCTGTTATTGATTCATACTTGTGTTATTTCTACTTAAGTCGAAAATCTTGAACAATTGTATTCAACCCCCCTTCTACAATTGTTATTTACTGGGCAACAATTGGTATCAGAGCGAAACTAATTAATATTAATCAGAAACGATCTTAAGATGTCGACAAGCAAGTATGAAAGCATCAAAATTCCAATTCTCAAGAAAACTGAGTATCCAACATGGAAAGTGAAAATGATGATGTATCTGGAAGCAACTGATCCTGACTATCTTGATAGGATCAATGATGGACCATTTCTTCCAACAAGACTCGTTTCAAGAACAGAGACTGTTGCTGAACACTATGTCATTAAGGCAAAGAGTGAGTGGACGGCAGAGGAAAAGGCTCAAGTACTCAAAGATGCAAAGGTAAAAAATATTCTGCATAACAGTCTTGATAATGTCATGTCTAACAGGGTAATAGCATGCAAGACTGCAAAGGAAATTTGGGATACTTTGGAAACTCAATGCCAAGGTACTGAATCTATCAAAAGAAACAGAAGGGCTCTGTTGATTCAGGAGTATGAGCAGTTCGATGCAAAATCTGATGAAAGCCTTACTGATATGTATGATAGATTCTTGACTTTACTGAACAATCTATCACTTGTTGGCAAAGAGTATGATCCAGAAGACTCAAACACCAAGTTTCTTAGAGCTCTAACTGAGGAGTGGGATACTCAAGCTTCAATCATAAGGCATCAATATGATTTGAAGATGCTGTCTCTTGATGAAGTCTATGGGATGCTAAGAACCCATGATCTTGAGGTTCAACAGAGGAAGAACAAGAAAAATGTTAAAGCAAAATCTGTTGCTTTGAATGTTGAATCAAAATCAAAGGGAAAAGCTGAGGAGGTTTCTAACAGAAAGAGTAGAGTGGAAGAGTCAATTCCTGATGACTCATCATCAGATACTGATACTGAGTCTGATCCTGATACTGATGATGACTCTACTGATTCTGATATGATGGAAATGGTTGCTATGATAGTCAAGGGCTTCAAAAAGATGAAGTTCAGAAAGGCAAGGAAGCAAGGAAAATTTCAGAAGAAAACCTTCAATGCTGACAAAGACAGGTACAAGAAGAAAGAAGGTAAAAGCAGCAAATTTGACAAGTCAAAAATCAGATGCTATAACTGTGATGGAATGGGTCATTTTGCAACTGAGTGCAAGAAGACCAAAACCAATGCTCTCATTTCTTCAAGCAAGGATTGGATGGACTCATCATCTGACTCTGAAGAAGAGAAAATGAATTATGCTTTGATGGCTAAAACTGATGAGACTTCTGCTGCTGAAAATAAGGTACCTGAAATTTTGTTTGATTTTGATACTAATAATGTCTCTGAGCTAAGATCTTTCTTAAAATCTCTGCATATTAGTTTTAGGAGTCAATCTCTTGAAAATACTAGGATAAAATCTGAAATGGCAGAGGTTGTTAAGAGAAATGATCATCTAGAAGCAGAGTTAATTTTCTTGCAGGAAGTTCAAGCAGAATGTGATAATGCTAAACACATGAAACTTGAAGCAGAGTTTAAATGTAATGAACTTGAAATGCAACTTAAAGAGGCAAGTGAAAAACTCAGAACCTGGACACATTCTGGTACAAAAACACATGAAATTATTACTGATAAAAACTGGAAAGAGTGTCTAGGTTATAAGCCAGAGAATGAGAAAAAGGACAAAGAAAAGGTTGTTTCATCTAATCCAGGAAGAGTTGTAGTTGATGACTCAACAAATCCAAAAACCTACAGATATGTTACAGACAGTACTAAAACCAAATTAAAACCGGTTAATTATGTGTATCCAGAAATTCCCAAATCTACTACAGAAAAGGGATCTTCTTCTACACATCATTCTGAGTCTAGAACTGTCAAAAATAAAAATGTAGGTCTTTTGTCCAAGAAAAAATTAAGGGATAGAATCTGTGAGGTAACAGATAGGAAGAGAGTTCCAACTGTCAAAAGGAACAGGAATGGTAAAGTTGGAATAAACAAGGAGAATAATTATAAGTATATTCCAAATGCACCAAGAAAAGTATGCTTTAATTGTGGTAACTCTAATCATCTTGCTATTGATTGCAGGAGGAGTAAAAAGAAGCCAACTGTAGTTCCTAAGTCTGACATTAGGAATAAATCAGTATTTTATAAACCACAGAATCCTTGTTTCCATTGTGGCAGTAAATGGCATTCCATTTATACATGTGAAGAATACCATAATTTGTACTATAATTATTATGAGCCTTTGCCTAAGTTCAATAAAAGTACAAATTTTGGAAAAACAAAGAACTTGAATACTAATCATGCATATGTTAAGAAAAAGGTTAATTCTGATGGACTTAATCCTGATGAAGGTATCTTTACAAGAAAATCTTCTGCTGCTAAAAATGTTAAGTTGCATGAAAAGAGAACCCAACAAGTGTGGGTTCTTAAAAATTCTAACTGAGTTCTTTGTTATTCTGATTGCAGGGTAAAAAGAAAAATGTGTTAGTCATGGATAGTGGATGCTTTGTGCACATGACTGGAGACAAAACCTTGCTATCAGAATTTGAGGAGAAGGCTGGCCCAACTGTGTCTTATGGAGATGGCAACATTGGACAAACTTTGGGATATGGCAGTATTGTAATTGGAAATGTCATCATTGAAAAAGTAGCTCTGGTGAAAGGACTCAAGCACAATCTGTTAAGTGTTAGTCAAATCACAGACAGAGGTTATCGTGTCAATTTCAATGATACTCATTTTGAAGTTATCAGCAAATCTTCAGGAAAGGTTGCATTAACTGGTCAAAGACATGGTAACATTTATGAAGCCAACATAAACACTAATACTGATAATCCAACTACATGCCTCATCAGTAAAGCTTCTGTAGATGAAAGTTGGAATTGGCATAAGAAGCTTTCTCATCTCAACTTCAACAATATAAATGAGTTGGTTAAGAAAGACTTGGTAAGAGGATTACCAAAGGTACTGTATACTCCTGATGGACTCTGTGATGCTTGTCAGAAGGCTAAACAGAGAAGGACATCATTCAAGAGTAAATCTGAATCCTCAATTGATGAACCATATCACATGCTGCACCTTGACTTGTTTGGACCAGTGAATATTATGTCCATCAGTAAGAAAAGGTACACTCTAGTCATTGTTGATGAGTATACTAGATTTACCTGGGTTTATTTTCTGCACAGAAAAGATGAAACTGCTGAAATACTGTTGGACCATGTGAGACTTATTGAAACGGGCACAAAATACAAAGTAAAGATTCTGAGAAGTGATAATGGGACTGAATTCAAGAATTCAGCAATGGAAGAGTTCTGCAAATACAAAGGAATAATTCAACAATTCTCTGCTCCTGGCACACCTCAGCAAAATGGAGTAGTTGAAAGAAAGAACAGGACTCTTATTGAAGCTGGCAGAACTATGTTGGAGGAAGCTAAACTACCTACTTATTTCTGGGCAGAAGCAGTCAACACAGCATGCTACACTCAAAACATCACTCTAATCAACAGACATGGTGTAACTCCTTATTAGATGATTAAGGAAAAGAAGCCAAGTTTGAAGCATTTACATGTGTTTGGCTGCAAGTGCTTTGTTCTAAGACCTCATCCTGAACAGCAAGGAAAATTTGAGACAAAAGCTGATGAGGCCATCTTTATTGGCTATCCAACAACAAGAGCCTTTAAAGTCTACAATCTAAGAACAAAGACAGTCATGGAGTCTATAAATGTATCTTTTGATGATAGAAGAATAACAGGGATTATAGAAGACTCTCATGATAGTTTGATCTTTGCAAATGAAGCTACCAAGAATTCTGATGAAGTCATGTCAGATACTGATACTTTGTCAGATCCTGACGATCGATCAATTCCTGATCGAACAACTGTTACTGATGATGACTCAAATAATGCAAATGTTGAGGGGGAGCAAGAGCAAGACATCACCAGTACTGATACAACTCAAACATCAAGTAGAGACTCATCAGAAACAGATTCAAGTGACAATCCTGACAGGATATCAGGAAGAGATAGCACTATCTCAGGGGGAGCTTCTAGCAATTCTAGTTCTTTTGAAGATAACACCAATCCAGGGGGAGCATCCAGTTCGAGAAATGACTTACCATCAACAAGGAAATGGACTAAAAGCCATACTCCTGATTTAATCATTGGGAATCCTGAAGCAGGTGTTAAGACAAGAAGTGCAACTCAGAATGAATGCTTATACAATAACTTTCTATCAAAGGAGGAGCCTAAGAAAGTTGAAGATGCACTTAAGGATGCTGATTGGGTGATAGCTATGCAAGAAGAACTGAATGAGTTTGAAAGAAATGAAGTCTGGAAACTTGTACCAAGGCCCAAGGGAAGGTCTATTGTGGGTACAAAGTGGGTATTCAGAAACAAGACTGATTCAGATGGCACAATTGTGAGGAACAAAGCAAGACTAGTAGCAAAGGGGTATTCTCAACAGGAAGGAATAGATTATGATGAGACTTTTGCTCCTGTTGCAAGACTAGAAGCCATCAGAATTTTTCTGGCATATGCAGCCCACAAGAAGTTCAAAGTATTCCAGATGGATGTAAAAAGTGCATTTCTCAATGGAGAACTGGAAGAGGAGGTATATGTTGAGCAACCTCCTGGCTTCATTGATCTCAAATATCCAGATCATGTCTACAGATTGGATAAAGCACTTTATGGACTAAAGCAAGCTCCAAGAGCTTGGTATGAAACCCTAGCTCAATTCTTACTGGAAAGTGGATTCAATAGAGGTACAATTGATAAAACCTTGTTTTATTTGAATCATGGTAAGGATTTGCTGTTAGTTCAAATATATGTTGATGATATCATTTTTGGGTCAACTAACACTAAGCTGTGTGAGAAGTTTTCAAAGCTAATGCAGTCTAGATATCAAATGAGCATGATGGGAGAAATGAGCTATTTCTTAGGTCTGCAAGTTAAACAGACTGATGATGGGATTTTTATCAATCAGTCAAAGTACACAAAGAATTTACTAAAAAGGTTTAACATGCAAGACAGCTCTACAGCTTCAACTCCTATAGCTACAGCTACAAAGCTTGATCCTGATCAAGGAACTGAGGTAGATGTAACCAACTACAGAGGAATGATTGGCTCACTCCTATATCTAACTGCTAGCAGACCAGATATCATGTATGCAACCTGTCTATGTGAAAGATTTCAAGCAAATCCCAAGGAACCACATCTCATTGCAGTGAAAAGGATTTTCAGATATCTTAAGGGCACTTCTTCTCTTGGCCTTTGGTATGCTAGAGAATCAGACTTTAGTTTATGTGGTTACTCAGATGCTGATTTTGCAGGATGCAAAATTGACAGGAAAAGTACTTCAGGCAGTTGTCAGTTTCTTGGAGGAAGACTAGTTTCTTGGTTTAGTAAAAAGCAAAAGTCTATCTCCACATCAACTGTAGAAGCTGAGTACATTGCTGCTGGAAGCTGTTGTGCTCAGATCATGTGGATGAGAAATCAGCTAATGGACTATGGTTTGTCATTTTCAAAAATACCTATTTATTGTGATAACCAAAGTGCTATTGCTATGACAGGAAATCCAGTTCAACATTCTCTTACAAAGCACATCAGTATCAGGTATCACTTCATAAGAGAACAAGTACTAGAAGGAACAATTGAACTTCATTTTGTTCCTACTGATCAACAGTTAGCTGATATATTCACCAAGCCACTATCTGAGGCTACTTTTACAAAGTTGGTGAATGAACTTGGAATGGTAAACTATGGCAGTTCCTGAGAGAAAGAAGTTATCAGATACTGACAACTTGCAAATACTGATGGAAAGTCAATCCTGACAGTGGTCAACATCGAATCCTGATGCAATGATTCGATCATCAGTATTTTGTTCAGAATCTAACTGTCTTCGTATTATCTCAATTTCCTGATTCAAGCTATGATTAATGTTATTGAATTCCTGATAATGTGTTCACTTTAATTAGTCCTCATATTTATTCTAAGATAACATGATAAATCAGGAAAACATTGAATAGAATAGAGAAACTAAATTTTTCATTAATAATAAGAAAGAGATTACATTCAAAGATTACATCTTTTGTGTTCTCTATCTACTAATCTATTCAATAGGAAATAAAAGACCAATCCACTCCATTGTTAATAGCCATCCCAGATCCCATCTTTGCCACTTTGTTTGGGTGGAAGTTGACAGGGATAAGGTTATTTTTGGTGACATATTCATTAACAATGGTTGATGGAGTTGGATGAGGATGCCTTAGATGAAAGCCATGCGAATGCTGTTTGGAGGGCAGCATCGATGTCGATCACTTTTGCAGGTTTTTCCTTCTCGATTTCTTCGAGACCTGCATCCATCTGCAACCAGAGAGTCTCCAGTTGTCTTTTCCAGTCGAAAGCATCAAACTCTTCACGAGTATAACTGAATATATCTCTTTTCTCTAAGAGATGGAGGTTTTTCTCTTTGATGGTAAGGTTCGACATTGTTAAAATTTTTGCTGTGAAGGGTTTGTCTTATTTTTCTTTCAGGAGAGAATGAAGGGTTAATGAAGTAAGTGGACAAGTCTTTAAGGTTAAATAGAGAAGGGTGGTACAAGAATATGAAACGATTCATATTACTGGTGCAAGTACCAGGTATATTCAATTGTGATGTTTTAAATTTCTTTATTTAAAACAAAATTACCTTGTTTTATTTTAGTCACAATTTTATTTCTCGAATAATTCGAGCGCGTGTGTTCACTCGACTACTACATACAGTTACAGATGTAAGTCGTGACGCGTGTAATCCTCACCACTCTCTCACGTAATTTGGTCCATTACTTCAGCATAAACGAATGATTTACTGACACCTGTTTTTGAGAACTTACAAGTATTGTCCAATATCAATTTAGTTTACTAATTGATTTATTATTCTCAAACTATCAGTAAAGCATCGTCTCTCTCTGTCTTTGCACTCTCAAACCCTAATTTCAAAATTAACACATCTTTTGTGTTTGAAATTCCAATGGCGAATTTATCTTTCATGAACAGCAAGGTGGTAATCAATGGAGTTACTTTTAATACTAATAACTTCACTGCAGTTCTAGATCATCAAGACTTGCCCAATGATTTCCACATTATTTAGGACTTTTTGGCCTCAAGCCCAATCAATTATGCTCTAACCCAACCTGCCAAGATATCTTTTAAGTCTGTTATGCAGGTTTGGAACACAAGTGTTTTTGGGAAAGGTCTTCCATCAGAAAAGCCTCAGATGAGCTTTGAATATGACAATGTTACATACTATGTGACTCCTGAGATTGTCACTGAAGCCCTACACTTACCATCAATCATTGGTAAGCCTGTATTCAAAGTTCCTGATTCAAAACTTCTTGAGTATGTTGTAAGCTTGGGTTACAATGGTACGCCAAAGAAGTTTGGAGAGCTCTACAGGACAAAGCTCAAGAAGGAATGGAATTTCTTCTTTGACACTACCAGTAGATGTTTCTTGAATAAAGTGTCAAACTTTGATGCCTTACCCACAGGTTCAGCCAAAATTGGGTACTCTCTAATTCATGATCTCTCATTTGATTATGGTTCTTTTATACTAAAGGCATTAAGCGAAAGAAAAGCAGATAAATGTGGTTATGTTTGCTTTCTTAGATTTTTCCAATTAATTTTCTCTCACTTATGTCCTCATGCTGTTTTTGAGAATGATACAATTTTGCCTATATGTAAAATCTCAGAAAACAATATAAAGAGTCTAATCAATTCTAATAAGGCAAATAAGTTTGATGGAACTCCATACATTCCTGATGAAGTATGGTCTCTTTTAAGAGAGAGAATGCCTATTCAAAATGGCCCAGCAACTGGTGCTATGGAACAGGACCTTACACATCCTATTCCTGACACAAGCACACAACCTAAACACTTATCTAAACAGTCAACCACCTCTGGTGTCTCACAAAAGACATCAGTTGTAAAATCAAAGAAATCAGCTAGATCTGATGTGTCTAAGAGGCAATCAGGATCAAAGAATTTCTCCACTCCAACTCACTCTCAAATGAAGTCACAAGGGGGTGAACAAAGGGTTTTCGAAACATCTGGTCTGAATAAAGAAACAGGAGTGAAGAGGAAAGTTGATCAAAGAGCTATTTCTGATTCTGATTCTGATGATGATACAATGCCTATATCAGTCTTGATGAAGAAGAAGGAGATTGATGTTGTTGATACAAGAGAAGTGGCTGTCTCTGAAATGCCAAAGAAAAGAAGAAGATTAATCAGGAAAGGCAAATTTGTTGATCACACAGAATTTCTAAATCTTACTGATGCTATGAAAGACAATCCTGATGTTGTTAATCAGGATGAATCATCAGTTCCTGACGCTACTGCTAATCCTGACATCTCTACTCCTGATAATTCACCTATGAAGACTGTTGAGATTTCCGATTCTCCAGCATCTGCATCTCCAAAGAGAAGAATTATTGAGATGTCTGTCGATCAAGTAAATGCTATTGCTGCTCAGCTGGGTGTTAAACCTTCACCACTTGAAGTAAAAGCTGCTGAAGCAAACGTCTTTCACAGACAGAAGAAACAGAGGACTACTATGTCATCTCTGAGAGGATCTAGCCCACAAGAACCTGAACTTCAAAGGAGTTCAGAAGCTATTGCAGATCCAGTCACACAAGAACCACCTACTCAAAGTGAAGGTGCAGACATTTCTGAAGGAATAGTCACACAAGAACCATCTTCTCAAAGGGAAGGTGAAGACAAGAATATTCCTGCCCTACAAGAACCATCTTCTCAAAGTGAAGATGCTGGCAAAATCACATCAGTGTTAGTAGTATTTTTATGTGTTCGTTCTCAGGGAAGGACTGAATTGTAATATCAAGTTCAAGTTTTTATCTCTCACAATTTAGAAGTGTAGAAGAATGTTTGGTGTGTTTATAAACTAAATTAAACTAAAGGAAATTAAACTAATTATCAATCGAGAATAAAATATATGAGGGAAATAATCCAAGAACTGGGGTTCTTCACTTGGTTTCAATGCACATTCAATATCTATGTGATGTCTACGTTCTTACTCTGCTGAAAACAATTCTTCTAAGGTTATAATGTTCTCTTCCAAGATACAATATAATGTCTACAACTATACCCTAATTGTCACTTCCGTGATACAATCAAAGACAATCATAAACTA
Source organism: Kitagawia praeruptora (assembly GCA_037693485.1). NCBI lineage: Eukaryota > Viridiplantae > Streptophyta > Magnoliopsida > Apiales > Apiaceae > Kitagawia > Kitagawia praeruptora. The sequence goes on from CM075345.1 coordinate 134,875,225, forward strand.
TTAAGCTCCAAGAATTATAAGTCTCACAACTCTCCTATTAATTTTCCAATCAAATATTCGAGTTATGTCTGTTAAATCATGTACTAAAATTGCAACTCCTCTTCCAAGTTATTACAATCCTTAAAATCCAATCAAAGGTTCATGACTCCCCTAATTGTGTTAAACCCTCAATAACAGATCAGCAAAGCAAGAAAATCACAGATAATTAAACACACATGAATACCAAGGAATACTACCCAATCCTCAGATTAAAGATTTAGTTACACATAATTAAAGAAGAAAACAAAATAATAATGATAATGAATGAAAACATAATATTGAAGAAAGAATTGAAGATCGAAAGTACCTTGATACGATTAAAAGCTATGAATTGTTAGCTATCAATTGTTATATGAATTACAATGGTAGGATGTGTTTATATAGGCTCTACAAATCTTGCCCAGCAAGATATTGCCTTCTATTACAATTAGGATTTAAAGAAGGTACCCAAAACTGCCCAGAATACAATTAGAATTAGAAAAAGGGCAAAACAGTAAATTCCAAGCCTTCTTTAATAAGAACACGTGCGCGACTTTAATCAGTACGTTTCTTGCACTTGTTTCCTATCCCAGGTTGTAGAAAATCTCTCAAGCTTCGCGTGGGCAGTAAGATCGCTGAAAACGGACTTCTAGAACTCCAGATATGGCCAAAACAGTATAAGCTACGCAGCCTTCCCGGAAAATCCGAATTTTAATCAATTAAATCTCCAAAAACGACAAAAGCTTAGATATTCTTGGAAACCTGCACAACTACACAAAACACATCAAAACCACACAAACTTGAGTCCAAAACAATCAATTTAAGCCGATATAGAATGTTCCAAGTGGATATAAAATCCACTTATCAAACACCCCCAAACTTAAACCGATGCTTGTCCTCAAGCATAAACAATTACAACTACCTAATTAGTACCACTTCCGTAGGTGATCACGGTTGCATTTGGCATATGCAACAAGCCCTTTAAACCCCTAGGCAGCCCTAGTGGACGAGTAAGGTCTCGTGAGGGCCTATAGCGAATGTACCCACAAAATCCATTTACCTAATGCAATGCAATGCATGAATACAACTACTATGAAAAATGCAATTAATCTAGCCTACCATACCTTCAAATCCTCTCATGCCATATCAACTTAAGAATCAAAGTAAATACGCAATGTCTTGGTGTCGAAAGTGCAAGTATTCACATAGTCTACTCAATGAACATGCATAAGTTCTCACAAGTCCATGTCAAGTGTAAGAATAAGTTAGTAAACATGCTAAGCCTACAAGAGCACATCTTTGAGACAAAACTCGGGATCTCATACGCAAAAATAAGCAAACACTCACAATCCACTCGCAAAAGAATATTCACTCAAGAACAAGGGTAAGTGTATCACTCAATTCCAACAAAATCATAAACATGCTTGACATTTGGTATCAATCTAACTCTTAACACAACATACATCAATGACGATAATCAAAAGGTCTTTAATTGGGTTATAACGTGGGCTAGGGACAAGGTATGTCAAATAAGCCAAAAACAGGTGAAGTGTCAAAAGCTAGTAAGTACCATAATGAACCATTCACAACACCCTATTTCCTCCCACATAAATTTTACTAAGAACACTCGACTAGTCGACTAAAGTAGAATCACAACAAACATGCTCTCATAATATTTTTTTTTTCTTCTTTTTTTTCTCTTTATTTTTTATTTTTTTTTCTTCTTCTTTTTTTTTCTTTTTTTTTTCGAGAGCTAAATAAAACAATAATATAAACAATAACAATGATCCCACAATTTATTGCATATGCCGACTAGCAAGTAAACAACCAAACCCAATCTCAATATTTTCCCCAAAAGTATGACCAACAATAAACCCCTCCTTGCACACCTTATTACTCCCTTAAGCACTATACTAGCCTTTGACAATGTGGGTTCAAATTAATGTAAGGCCAATACAAGAAAAAGGTCTAGGCAAGTAATGTGGTGTGTCACCGAAAAATAGGATTAAGCTCAACGGGTTAACTAATTGATCATGTAAACATGGTGTGATAATATGGGAAAATATGTGGTTATTCCTAATTGCCTTTATCATTTTAATCGTCAAATAATGTCATGCGTTTCAAGAAAGACCTCAAAAAACTGCTAGCAATGCAAACAATCCGTGGACACTCAAGCAAACGAATAAATTGCAAAAAAATATGCAATATGGCTCAAAAACTCACTTGGTGGAAAAACATACTCAATCCCAAGCAAAAATCTCTCTAATGCACCAACTTGTATTCAAAGCATGCAAACTAAATCATCTTGCACATATTCATGTCCTTCTAATTACTTACAACATTCAATAAGTCTACTAGCTTCAACTTACTAGTGTATGTGTGTGCACAAGTCCAAAGCATATCACTTCTCAATCAAAAGCGTCAACAACACAAAATTCCTATCAAGCATGGGTGCAAATGCAAACTATTATGAACTCACATGAATACAAAAAAAAAACAGAATGTCCTATATGAAACAAACGTAGATAACACAAACATAAATGCATAATTTACTACTACTAATATGCAAAGCATGAAATCCTACATGAACAAATAATACAACAACTACATATCCCTCAAACCACCCCCAAACTTAAAATATTCAATGTCCGCATTGAATGGAAGTAAATACAAGGGATAGCAGAAAACATACCTAACCATCTGAATCCTCATCCTCCTCGGTTGAATCTGGTGGAGGGAACTACGTACAAGCTCCATAGACTGGCCACCTTGCCTGAATACTACAAAATCCCCAATTTACAAGAACACAAATTCGTAATAAAAATAAGATTAGAGAAAAAGATTTACCCAATACGAATCAAAGAGGTGAACTTGCAATTAATTCCTCTTTAGAATTGAATTTTTAGAGATTTAAATAAGTAGAAAAGAGGAATTGGATTTGTATGTATAGGTGGTTATATAAAAATAATAATAATAATAATAATAATAAATATAAGAATAATAATAATAAGAAATAATAATAAAAAATAATAATAATAATAATAACAATAATAATAATAAAATAATAATAATAATAATAATAATAATAATAATAATAATAATAATAAAAAATTTGAATTAGAAAAGAAATAGGTTTAGAATTTTTGGAGGAAAGATGGGAGGTTTTGGAATTAAAATAGGAAAAGATTTAGAGAGAAAGGGGTATAAATAGAATGGGAGGTGATTTTTTTTTTTTTTTTTATGAGACAACAGCTGACAAACAACAAAAAAAATCAGACAAAACACTGCTCCACGCAACCTGCCGCGCGTACAGGCAACCTGCTCACACAGCAGTCACGCAGGCGCAACCTGCGTGACAACCAGGCAAACTGCGGCACATACAGTAACGCAGGCGCAGCCTGCGTTACACCTCTGCAATCTGCGGAAACACCAGTAACGTAGGAGCATCCTGCGTTACACACAAAAAATTCGATTTTTTTTTTTATTTGGAAATTTTTTTTTTTTCTACACTAATGCATGGGTTGCCTCCCACGAAGCGCTCCTTTAACGTCAATAGCTTGACGTATTTGCACATAAAATCTTCAGTGAGGAGAAAAAGCAAATAGATTCACATATTTACGAATTAGTAATAAAATTATGATGTGCATATATGCCTTAGATCCATTGAAAGGTACGAAAACTTTCAAGAACCTATCATGCTCAAGAGACTTGGAAACATCAAAATAGCTAGAAAAGTCATCAGAATAATCATTATAAGTACGACTCATATACTCCTCCCAAATCGGATCCTTATACTCTAAAGCAAGATTTTCAACTTCATCAATCTTAACTTCCTTCTCTTTTATAATTGGACACTCATCAATTTTAATCTCGTCTACCAATGTATTAAGCTCAAAATTTTCTAGATTTGGTAGAATTTCAATTGCATCCAAATAATCATTAATGCGCATGGGACAATTATCAACTACACAAGTAGACTCATCAGACACAACATTATCATCAATTGCTAAACAAGAATCATGGCATAGAGGAAAATTGACACAAGGAAGAGTTCTATAACATCCTTCATACCACACTGCTCGAACTTCCCAAATAAAATTATTTAGTTTAGCATTCTCCTCGTACCAAGCTATTGAATCACATGGAATATCATTGTCACTAGCAATCTCTAAAGTTGGTTCATCAAAAACTCCCAAAGAAAGTAAAGGAGGATTAGACCGAGTTCCTTGAATCATTTTATTGAGCGCAATCTCCCAATCAGCAGGTAAAGAAGGATTAGACTGAATTAAACTCATATCAACATCATTACACATATATGGATAAACATCATCATGATATTGATTTTCAAACGAATACGAATAATCATTGCTAGGGGCATATGGAGCATAAAATGGGTTCTCAGAATAGAACGAATTCACCTGATATGCATTACAATCCTCATAAGCATTGAATTGTGAGTAAAGATTGAAGTCTTGATATTGTTCCTGCCTGTTGTAGAAATTCTGAGCATTGTTCCAACCAAAGTTGTACTCCATCTAGTCTCTCTCCTCAAAACCTGTTTAAGTTGTCTACCTCAAAGAACCTGTAGACACTCCAAAGAAAGAAATACAAAAAGAAAGAAAAGAAAAATATATACAAAGATAAAATCTAAACAATAAGAAACAATTAACCTAAACTCAACTATACTGCCTTCCCCGGCAGCGGCGCCAATTTGTTAGTAGTATTTTTATGTGTTCGTTCTCAGGGAAGGACTGAATTGTAATATCAAGTTCAAGTTTTTATCTCTCACAATTTAGAAGTGTAGAAGAATGTTTGGTGTGTTTATAAACTAAATTAAACTAAACGAAATTAAACTAATTATCAATTGAGAATAAAATATATGAGGGAAACAATCCAAGAACTGGGGTTCTTCACTTGGTTTCAATGCACATTCAATATCTATGTGATGTCTACGTTCTTACTCTGCTGAAAACAATTCTTCTAAGGTTATAATGTTCTCTTCCAAGATACAATATAATGTCTACAACTATACCCTAATTGTCACTTCCGTGATACAATCAAAGACAATCATAAACTATTAAGCTCCAAGAATTATAAGTCTCACAACTCTCCTATTAATCTTCCAATCAAATATTCGAGTTATGTCTGTTAAATCATGTACTAAAATTGCAACTCCTCTTCCAAGTTATTACAATCCTTAAAATCCAATCAAAGGTTCATGACTCTCCTAATTGTGTTAAGCCCTCAATAACAGATCAGCAAAGCAAGAAAATCACAGATAATTAAACACACATGAATACCAAGGAATACTACCCAATCCTCAGATTAAAGATTTAGTTACACATAATTAAAGAAGAAAACAAAATAATAATGATAATGAATGAAAACATAATATTGAAGAAAGAATTGAAGATCGAAAGTACCTTGATACGATTAAAAGCTATGAATTGTTAGCTATCAATTGTTATATGAATTACAATGGTAGGATGTGTTTATATAGGCTCTACAAATCTTGCCCAGCAAGATATTGCCTTCTATTACAATTAGGATTTAAAGAAGGTACCCAAAACTGCCCAGAATACAATTAGAATTAGAAAAAGGGCAAAACAGTAAATTCCAAGCCTTCTTTAATAAGAACACGTGCGCGACTTTAATCAGTACGTTTCTTGCACTTGTTTCCTATCCCAGGTTGTAGAAAATCTCTCAAGCTTCGCGTGGGCAGTAAGATCGCTGAAAACGGACTTCTAGAACTCCAGATATGGCCAAAACAGTATAAGCTACGCAGCCTTCCCGGAAAATCCGAATTTTAATCAATTAAATCTCCAAAAATGACAAAAGCTTAGATATTCTTGGAAACCTGCACAACTACACAAAACACATCAAAACCACACAAACTTGAGTCCAAAACAATCAATTTAAGCCGATATAGAATGTTCCAAGTGGATATAAAATCCACTTATCAATCAGCAGGGGAGTTTCCTGACAATGCTCAAGGGGCTTCTGAAATTGAAATTGAACTTGCTAAAAGTCTGGCAGATAAAGCTGCTCATGATTTGCACATTGCTGAATGTGATGGAGTGATTGCTGACACTGCATTTGAGGGAAGCACACAAGAACCTTTGACTCAAAGTGTTGAAGAAGCTTCAAAACCTCCGGCTACACAAGAACCATCAGTAGCAAATACTGATGCAAGTCATGCTATAGTTGCAGTGGTCAATCCTGATGTAAGTACTACTGATCCACTAATTACATTGCTTATTGAGCCAATTTTAGCAAGGCCAATGGATTCTTTAACTACTTCATCAGGTAACATCTCTTTCTCTACTTCCTTTACTACTGATAGTATGATTACAGATAGACCTGATAAAAGGGATACCTCTATTTGTATGACTTCAGATCACTCTTCTCAGCCACCTCTTATTTCTTCACATTTAATGAGCCAGAACCTTTCTTGTGAGATTGAGAGTGAACATTTAGAGAAAAAGAAGAGTGATGAGAGGCAGTCTCCTGAACTGGCAAAAGGAGAGGTAGAAAAGAGTGAGAAGTTATTAACTTCTAGTGAGGTAGAAGTTGCTATTGAAAGTAACTTAGGTAACATTGTGAGAAGTGATGAGATCACTTTAAAAGAAAAGAGAGATTTAGGAAATGTTACTAATCTATCTGCAGGGCATCAGGATTCACCAGTTGTATCTACTGGTGTTTTGAAAATGAAAGGTGTTATGCTTCCTGATGACAATGTTGAAAATAAACTTCCTGAGGCTGGTGGTGGCTCAGATGATGATGATGATGATGATGATCATGCTGATCTTGAAACAAAGCAAATGCAGGCAGCTATAAAAGCAAGTCTTCAATCTACTTATGGGTCTTCAAGTAGATACATGCAGTCAATGACTCAAGAAGAATTCAGAGGGGAGTAAAGTTCAATTCTTCCTCCTGATACTCGAGCTGCAAGGGGATATGAATGGGATACTGAATGGAATGTACCGACTGCTGACATGAATTTTCAAAATGCTCTTTTTCATTCCGGTCATATTGCCACGAGGATGCCAACTCCTGAACTCAAGGCTCTTCTTAAAACAAATGCTCTTCTAGCGAAGGGATTGAAGAGTGAGATTGACTCTATGAAGGCTGTAACTGATAAATTTCAAGCGGGTATTCAAACATCTGTTTCTATATCTGCTACTGCTTCTCAAGCACGCCTTCTTGCTGATGATATTAAAGCACTTGACAAGAACATGGATTCTAGAATGACTGTCTTGGAATCAAAAGTTGATACTATTGATGAAACCCTCAAGCTTATTTTGTCTTTCTTCATTGCGGAAGATAATGATGTCAAAAAGGGGGAGAAGATAGTCAAAACAAAATGCTCACCTAATCCAGTTGTACAAAAGGATGGAGGAACGAGGTATGATGGCAATTATATTCCTATGTACTTAAATTTAAGAGACATAGAGGTTGAAATGAAGAAAGGTACTGCTGTTAGAGAAGTGTATCTAGGCATGGAACAACTGTCTCTAAATCCAGATGGGAAAGAAATTGCTTATGTGTTGCTAGGTGAGTTAGATCTTCCAAGAAGCTCAATTCAGAATCTCAGGGCAGCTATCTATCAGATTAATGAGGAAGATGAAGAACTCAAAAATCTGAAGAAGAAACTGATTCAAATTCTTGAAAGCAAGGAAGAAGAGTTGATATCTGATTTCTTGAAGATGAATCTGTTTTATCAAAGAATTTTTGAAACTGTTCCTGATGATTTTTAGAAGGTATTTTGTTTTGAGTTTTTGACATCTTTGAATCAAGGAATTTGTGCTTTGTTTTATGAAGAACAAATTGGGGGAGACTGTTAGATATTGATTCAAGTGATGATCAGGATCTGAGCATTACTGATCAGATACTGATGCTGACGTCATCAGTAATACAACGTTAGTATTGGACTATCATCAGGATTAGAAGCTGGTCAGTATTTCGTGAAGATTCTCATCAGACCAGAGATCAAGGAAGATTGATATGTCGGTTCCTAGATTATAGGAAGGCAGCTATCATACAAGATATGCATTCAGAGATATATGTAATTGATTTAGAATATCTTGTAATTGATAGTGTAACTGTGTACTCTATATAAACACAGTTTAGGTTTTACATTAGAGTAATCGCTTACACGAGTTATCTTGTAACCAAGCAGCTCTTAAGAACATAAGAATTTCTTAAGAGAGTTTTGTAACAGTTTTATATCAGAATTAATAAAGCTGTTATTGATTCATACTTGTGTTATTTCTACTTAAGTCGAAAATCTTGAACAATTGTATTCAACCCCCCTTCTACAATTGTTATTTACTGGGCAACAGAGACTGGTATTTTCATTAATCAGTCAAAGTATATCAAAGATCTTTTAAGAAGATTTGACTTTCAAGACTGTGCAGTTGTAAAAACACCCATGGCAACAGCCACTAAACTAGACTCTGATCCTAAGGGAAAGAGTGTGGATAATACTAGTTATAGAGGCATGATAGGCTCATTGTTATATCTAACTGCAAGTAGGCCAGATATAATGTTTTCTACCTGTTTATGTGCTAGATTCCAAAGTGATCCTAAGGAATCTCATTTAATTGCTGTGAAGAGAATTTTTAGATATCTCAAAGGAACTCCAAATCTTGGTTTGTGGTACCCTAGAGAATCTGATTTCTTTCTAATTGGCTATTCAGACTCTGATTATGCAGGGTGTAAAATAGACAGGAAAAGCACTACAGGTACATGTCAATTTTTGGGAAACAGACTGATTTCTTGGGCAAGCAAGAAGCAACAATCTGTCTCAACCTCAACTGCAGAAGCTGAGTACATAGCAGCAGGCAGTTGTTGTGCACAGCTCCTTTGGATAAGAAATTAGTTGATGGATTATGGTATGACACTTAGTAATATTCCTATGTTTTGTGATAATACTAGTGCTATTAAAATTGCAGAAAATCCAGTTCAACATTCAAAGACTAAGCACATTGATGTCAGGTATCATTTTATTAGAGAACATATTGAGAATGGTACTGTGGAACTTCATTTTGTTCCTACTGACAAACAGCTTGCAGATATTCTAACTAAACCACTTGATGAGACTACATTTAGTAGATTAGTAAGTGAGTTAGGAATGTTAAATTTCTAGATCTTTAACATCTGTAATAGTAGCAAGGTATGTTGTTTTTAGCTTATAGACTTGATATTCTTGTCAGGATCTATACTTGATTATTAAATGCTTTAGCTATAACACTTTGCCTTGATAAATTTCAGTATGATAGACTTGTCGATAATCATCAGGATTAGAATTTGTTATCAGGATGCTGACGTCATCAGTATTGTGTCAGTATCAGGATTGTGAAAATTGTTTCATATCCTGACGTTTACTTTGTGTAGTAATCTAATTCTGTGATGTATTGAGTCTATGCTAGCAAGTTTTAATGTTTGCATACTGATAATTTATACATCATTCAATATTCAAAAGACAAGTAGATAATAAGAAATTGTATTTTCATTAATTGAAAGTTTTACATATATGGAAATGAAATACAACATCTTTTTGTCTAACTTCTACTGATAATTATGCAAGTGAACCATCTGATGATAATGTAAGAACTATGCTGTCTGAATTAGGTTATAGTGGACCTCTAGACAACATGAGCCAGTTAAATAGATCTTTTCTTAGAAAGGAATGGTCTTTCTTCTTTGATCAAATTGCTAAATGTTTTACTGGTAAATGTAGTTCTTTTCAGCAAATTACTTCTGTTACATCACATATTGCTTATAGTTTGCTTTATGACAGAGTAATTAACATTGGTCACATTATCTTAAGTCAGATGAGTATTAAACTTGGGTTAAGAGATCAAAACAGGAAAATGGTCTATTATCATAGATTTATGCAAATGTTTATTAACCATTTTATTCCTGATGTTGAAGCTAGATTTGGTAGGGAACATTGTGTTTCTTCTTATGAACAGCAAAAGAGAATTTTCTCTGACATTATAAAGAAGGACAATGAAAAGAATCTAGATGAAATACCTGCAATTCATTATCCACATCATGTTCAGGTAATTCTTAAAACTCATCTTCCTACTCTCTACAATTCTTCTTTCTTTTGTGGTGAAATGGCTCAGGAATCTCATTTGGAGGAGAACCCACCTGTGTCTACCCAAGTAGCCCAAAACATTATAGTCTCTGAAATAATTCAAGAACCAAATTTTGATCCACAGCCTATTGTTTCAAAGAAACCAACCTCTGGTGTTTCTCAAAAGATATCAGTTGTAAGGAAGAGAAGATTTGTTGTGTCAAGTAGTAGTAATGATGATGATTTAACTCTTGCTGAGAGAGCAGAATTGAAGGCTACAATTCAACTTTCTATGTTAGCACAAAGAGATGAAAAACCTAGCCACAGCCAGGCTGCAGTCTCCCAAAAGGCTGTAGTTCTTAACAAGGGAAAACAGTTACTGGATACTGTCTCTCAAAAGACTGTGTCTATTGAAAAAGGATCTCATCCCAAGATCACTTCTGTGTCTACACCTCTTGAGTCTTCTCAGGATAAATCTTTTGCTCACTATACCAGGAGAACAAGGAGAAAGATTCAATTGTCACCTACACACACAGATTCTAGTCCAACTAACATTATGCAGGTTTCTACACATCAAGCTACATCTATGTCAGTATCTGACAAGAGAGATCTGGATATTGATTCTTCATGGGAAACTACATTATCATACAGACAGGCTATGGGACTAATTTCTCTCAAAGTGAAGTTGTCAAGGCCTGTTCTAGATTTTTTGGTTGAAAGAGTACCAAAACTTTTATTTCCAGAAGAATATGGACTTCTACATCAAAGACTTGACTTAATGAAGATGTATTTCTATGTATCTGTCAGAAGACAATTAGTCAAGAAATTTGGACTCTCGAAGCATGTTGCACTTCAATCACTTCATGCATATTTATTTGACAATGATGTCATTATTGAAGATGCCTCAGCTCAAGGTGAACAACATGAGGAAGTAGATAGAGGAATGCAGTCAACAGAAGATACTATTGCACCAGTGGTGAATAGTAGGAAAGATCAGATCACAGTCACTGCAACACAAGAACCATCTAGTTAGAGGAAGGATGACTCAGGAGCTGTGATAGCTGATGTTGAAAGATCTTCTGTGATGACTGAAATTGCAAGTGGGAAACCCTATGATATGGGAGGAATAACTTTGACTGGTTTTCTTGAAGATCAAACAAATTTTGTTCAGTCAGAGTCTATCCACCTTGAGGGTGAGTCTCAGCAAACAACACTTAAAGACGGTGATGTACTAACTATGGTGTCTAATAAAGTATTACTGAAGACATCAGAGTCTAGTAAAGAACCTGAAAGTGGTATACTGGAGCCTGTAGTCTCTGGAAAGAAAGTAGATGATTGTGTGGGTTCAGAGACTATAGCAGCTCACTCCTTGGAGAAAACCTCAAGCCCCTTGCCATATGAGGAACCCTCTCTCCATGTGAGTTCAGGTATAAAAACTCCTTCTAAACTCTATTTTTCTGTAGGTCATGAGAGCACTTATCCAAATTTGAGTGATACACTTGAAAAGATGGACTTAGATCCACAAACTGAGAGGCTGGCTCCTGATCAGGCAAAAGGTGAGGTAGAAAGAGTGTTGACTTTAGTAAGTCAAAGTGAGAATGAGGGTATGGATGATCAACTCCATAGTGAGGGAGAGAAAATTAGGAAACCATCGTTTGATTTCTGGGATCAGGTTTTTCCTGAATCTTGGTCTGAAAATTTGGGTATGGATGCTGGTACTTATTCATTCATCAAAATGTATCAGAAGAATGACCTAGCACATCACAATGCAAAGCCAGAAGTTAAAGCTCAGAAGCAAAAGGAGAGGCTTGCAGGAATCATTAACAGAAGAGGTGCCAGGATAAAGCAATCTCTTGATACATATGTACCAGATGAAGTTCCTAATGATTCTAGTGTTCCTTTGTATGTACTTCCACTAGTACAAACTGGACCTATTGCGTCGCCACCTATAGCGTCGGTTATTGATCTATTGCGTCGCACTTTTACCTATTGCGTCGGTTGTTTGTATTAACCGACGCTATAGGCCTATTGCCAGAAGCTTTAGCGTCGGTTGTTTGCATCAACCGACGCTATAGGTAGAGCCTATAGCGTCGCCCTTTTGAGGGGCGACGCTATAAGTATACCTATAGCGTCGCCCTTAAAATGCCGACGCTATAGGATACACTTATAGCGTCGCCCCCTAAAATGCCGACGCTATAGGTATTTTCCATTTTTTTATTTTTTACCCATTTTTAACTAGTTTGTAAAATAAATCAAAAAAATAAATAAAAATAGGAAAAATGACAATTTTTGAAAATAAATTCATACACACCAAAGTAGTCATACTCTTGTGATGAATTTTAACATACTTTCACTAATTTTCCATTTTTTTTTATTTTTCCACATTTTTAATTAACTAGTTTGTCAAATAAATAAAAAATTAAATAAAAATAGGAAAAATGGCAATTTTTGAAAATAAATTCATACATACCAAAGTAGTCATACTCACTATTTGTGTGATGAATGTTACCTTATTTTCACTAATTTTCCATTTTTTTATTTTTTCCCCATTTTAACTAGTTTGTAAAAAAAAAATCAAAAAATTAAATAAAAATAAGAAAAATGACAATTTTTGAAAATAAATTCATACACACCAAAGTAGTCATACTCACTATTTGTGTGATGAATGTTACCTTATTTTCACTAATTTTCCATTTTTTTATTTTCCCCATTTTTAACTAGTTTGTAAAAGAAATCAAAAAATTAAATAAAAATAGGAAAAATGACAATTTTTGAAAATAAATTCATACACATCAAAGTAGTCATACTCACTATTTGTGTGATGATTGTTACCTTATTTTCATTAATTTGTGTGATGGATGTCAAGATATAACGATTTTAGTGATGTGGTAATTTTTAAAAAAATTCCTAGATGTATTTGGTTTGCTTTTGTAATGGTCAAACCGGTCATAGTACACATTCATTTTAATTAGTCTTGTCCCCTATGATGAATCTATAAATATTACATATCAATATCATATCTTATACTAAATATTAATATTAATAATATAATATTGGGAAATTGGGATTTAATATAACACATAACACATTAACACAACACACGGGTCAAGTCTAAAATTGGGAAATTGGGATTTAGGGTTACTACGCCGCTCCGCCCCTCTCGTCTCTCATAGTCACTCGACTCACTCTCGTCGCTCCACTCATCTCTCGTCTTCAACAAATCTGCTCAAGGTTAGATTGCTATCTTGATTCTTGAGTTTAAACCGTTGTTTCGTATTTTGATTCATATTTTGTATCTTCAATTCGAATATTTGATACGAATCTTTGATTCGTTGATTGATATATAGTAATATAGTAATACGAATCTTGAGTTGAACTGCACGCTTATATTTTTGTTATGTATATGCAGCCATGTCAACTTCTGATGGTTTAATCACATGATTACCTGCTGAAATGGAAGGTAATCACATGATTTTCTGATGGTTTAATGTTGTAATGCAACTATATACAAAGATTTGGATGTGGAAGAATCATGTATTACACGCGAGGTAATTAAAATCATTCAATTTAGTATAGTCAGAGTGTTTTTCTTATGTTAATGCCTTTTGTTTTACTGTTTTTCTTAGGCATGAAAATTCGGAGACAAGGACTGTTGTAAGGTTAGCTGTTCTGCAAACTTTGTTTTTTAGGATTGTTAATGTTGTTCTGGTTTTGAAATAATTGAATTTCCAGGTTAGTGCTTGGTCTTTACATATCCTCTATTTATAGAAAATTATAGATACTTCCAACCTTATTGGTAACTTCAAAACTATCATTTATGGTATTATGTCCAGTGACCACTTTGTTTATCATTTCTTTGAAGTGCCAAGTATGTCAATCTCTTGCCATCAGTAATGAAACTAGAATGTTTTTTTACTGAATTCTGTGTCCTTGATTTTTATGAAATTATTTAGTGAGATTTGTATAGTTGGTAGTAGAATTTGTTGATTTCACCTTGTGTGTTATACTGGTTATGTTTGCGCTTATTATCTACGTGTTTATTCAGTTTCGATAGTTTGTTACTAGGATTTAATAAATTTTTCGTCTGTAAACTGATTCTAGAGACAGCTAGATGTCAGCATGCCAAATATTCGTCTATAAGCCGATGTGTGTAAATGTAATGTATCTAATCTCTTCATTCTGATTGTTTAATCAGGCATTTCAGTGTGAATATAGCATCAGATGAAGGATTTCTGAAGGATGGTCAGGATCATGTGAATATGTGCTTGATTGTGTGTATGTTTATTTAATTATTTTATATGTGTTTATTTTGAGAATTTGTGTGATCATAGAAGAATTGAACTTGTGCTTATATGTGTGTGTGTGTCAGTGTGTGTTTTCAGAATTTGTGTGATCATACCGAAATTTATTTGTGAATTTTTTTTCTCGAAATTCTGTGCAGTTTGGAGCAGAGGTAAAACTGTTTTTTTACTGTCGGTGAGTTAGCTTGTGTGTAATTTGCCTAGTGAGATTTTGTAGTTTATTTTTTACGGTTGTAAATCGTAAATCGTTAATTACAGAAATTTAAATACTCGATAAAGTTGTACCTTACTGGTGCTAGTGGAACTATAAGCTACCTGGAAATGTATTCAACTTGGTTAATTCCGTGGATTTTAGCCCTTTTTGACTTGTACTTAATGATCATTTTGGTTCTTTTTGACTTGTTATTAGTACTTAATGATCATTTTGGTTCTGACTTTACTTCTATGGGAAAGTCCCTTTTGATGCCTAGTAAGAAGGTCTGTCAAGGACTATGTATATTTTCGTAAATGTTGTAATTTTTTCTCGAAATACCTGATTTACAGAATTTAGTCGGAAAATGTCGAGTATTATGTTAAAGCCATAGGTGTATCTTGTTGGTATATTTGATATTAGCAAAACTTCACATGCCAAAAGTAGCCAGACAAGGCTTGTCTTGAGTTTTAGTAAAGTGGATGTATATTTTAGTTTGTTTTTGGTTCCCTCCTGCTAATTTGTTATTTTATGTTATTTGTTCTGTTCTTGTCATCTCCCTTAATTTTTGTACTTGCATTACCTATGTTGAGACCCTGGAATAGATTACTTCTTTCTGGAAGTAAAAAAAAAAGGAATTAAAAAAAATTTGGTTGCAGGATATATTTGTGCAGGATATATCAGGAGGTTGCGTTAAGAAAATCTTGGTTCACTAGAATTGAAGATGTGATGAAGACGGTTTAATGCAGCTCGAAGTTTAAGTGACCAGTACTGGTTTGGCCAATCCTACTACTGTATTGGCCAACGATATTAATGTGTTGGACGGTTCTACTAGCCTTCTGCTGATCTGTAGCAATCGTCTTTGGTGTTGAAGGATTTATAACATTCAAACCATCGAAACTGATTCTAGAGACAGCTAGATGTCAGCATGCCAAATATTCGTGTATAAGCCGATGTGTGTAAATGTAATGTATCTAATCTCTTCATTCTGATTGTTTAATCAGGCATTTCAGTGTGAATATAGCATCAGATGAAGGATTTCTGAAGGATGGTCAGGATCATGTGAATATGTGCTTGATTGAAATTGGAGCTGACGAAGGGAAACATATCCTTTTTTGATGCAATTTCCACGGCCTAGCACATATCTGCTGATTCTTTTGAATTAAGTCAAGAGTGATGCTGATGATGATGAAAGATAGAGCAACAATAACAATCATACTGATGAGATGTTGGTATGTAATGGATGAGTTTTACTTATCTCAAGAGCTTCAGGTCATTACTATGGCTGCATAAGATGCAAGTTTTTTCTCCAGACCTTTTGTGCTGATCTGCATAAGTTGATGTTGTATATTATGGGTTAAATGGTGTATAGACTAGTTTGATTGGTTGGATTATATTTTGGTTGTATTGAATGATTTGTTTTGTAATGGGATTAAAATTGTGTTACTTGTTTGGTGCTCTAGCTTGGATCATATTTTGTAATGGTGAAATTCCAATTTTGAAATTATTTTTTTTAAAAAAAATATAGACCTATAGCGTCGGTCATTTGAAAGGGCGACGCTATAGAATTTTTTTTTTAAAAAAAATTAACCTATAGCGTCGGTCATTTGAAAGGGCGACGCTATAAGCTATACCTATAGCGTCGGTTATTCCAAATGACCGACGCTATAGGTTATTTTTTAAAAAAAAATTAACCTATAGCGTCGGTCATTTGAAATGACCGACGCCTAAAGTAGGATTTAGCGTCGCCTTTTTAACCGATGCTATAGGTATAGACCTATTGCGACCCCTACATGTACTACGCCATTTAACCGACGCAATAGGTCAATTTGACCGTTGCAATAGGTCCAGTTTGTACTAGTGTTCCAATATCAGCTAAAATTGAGACATCTACAGTCTCTGATCACTCTAAGGAGGAGTCAGGATTTGAAGATGTTAGTACACAGAATACTGGTGAAGGAGATGGTGATCATGTTTCAGTTCCAGATCAGAAAGATGAAGATGTTGATACTTGTTAGGTCCGGAATAACGTAGAAGGGGGTTGAATACGTTATTTAAAAATATTTTGATTTTTGATGTGGATATGAAATCAAAAATACTAAATCGAAATAACACAACTGTGTGGTAAATATCTTTAAATAGATAAAACCCGGAGGTTTGTTACACAATCTAATCCTATGGATCAGCTACAAAAACAAACACTCCTAGGATAGTTTAGGCACGAGGACCTTCTACCCGACACTTCCTGAAAGCGGGCTAAGCCGGCTTTCCTACTAGATGGACTGTCTAGCAGCTTACACAAAGATGGTATAAGAGAGAGAAGAGAAAGTTGTGTGTTGAGGTGTGTTTTGAAATGAAATACAACAGGCCTATTTGTAGGTTTTCAGAAAGTCACTATGCAGTTAATATACGTAACTGATTACGTATATTAAACTGAATTTTCAACACACTGCCTTTTCAATTTCAAAGTTTTACTTTGAATTTTTAATTCATGTGGGCCCCACATGTTTCTTACTTTATGAATAGTACTTTTGGGTACTATTCATGAATAGTAATTTCGGTTACTATTCATATGAATAGTCCTATTCATATGAATAGTGATTTAGGTTACTATTCATGTGAATAGTGATTTCGGTTACTATTCATATGAATAGTGATTTTGGATACTATTCATTTTCTCTCTTCTGTTTATTCTGCTCTTTTAATTCACCTCAGAAAATAATTCAAGTACCAGATTAATTTAATTATTTTATAAATAATTTAATTAATCTGTTACTTATTTAATTTTCAGAGTAAATTAACTTTTGACAATACCTTGAGATATTATGTCTGTCCTTGATCGTCAATAGGCTTTGGCAATTCTTTCTATGAATTAATGTGTTGATCCTTCCCGTATGTGTTGACACTTGGTGCACTGGTCTGGTTCACAAGTGACTATCACTGATCTTGATCTTCACACCTTCGTTACATTCCAATTTATTAGCCTGCAGTAATATCTTCAAATACATGAAATCTTTTGGCCATTCAACTGAATCATCTGTACATCTTATTATGTCATTGAGGCTTGATCATGTTAATGAACTTCTTTCAGCGACTTGATCCTTGTTGGTGCCTGTTCTTCAAATTTCACGATCCCTGTATAGAGTTAATATTATTTATCTTTTATCCTAGTTGAGTTATATATGTCCTCCATTACATATTACATTTCATTATACTTTACAATCTCCCCCTATTTGATTGTTAGGGTTTGACAAGCAAATACCTAGAGGATAACTCAACTGATACAAAATAAAATACAAAGATAAATAATATTAAAGTGCATTCTGGATCATATATATACATTTTCCAGATTTCTAAAAATTAACCAAGTGCAAGACAATTGTTCCTGTAGACTGAACATAACTTCAAGTTTGCCTTTGCTTTCTTTCCACATTGCACTAATACTCCCATTAGTTTTTCCTTTCCCAAAATAAAGTTAATTCCGTGTCAACAACCTTTTCCTTGCCTTTACGCCTAGTAGATTTTTCTTGTTCATCCATCTTCTCCCCCTCAGTTGGGTTATCCTCCAGAGTAGTAGGATATGGAGTTTGTAATTTAGACGAAAATCCTTTTACCAAGGAGTTGATTGCTTGACTAAACTGGGCTGCCATGGAACTTAATTGAACCTGGAATGCATCATGTTATATGAGTTGTAAATTTTTGATTTCTGCAATGGACTTACAGATATTTGACAACTCTTTCTCCATTGTTTGGACCCGTGTAAGGAGTCTGGTGTATTCCTGTCTGGTTACAGGTGCATGTGGTTGAGTCGTAGGTTGCTCACTCGTACGTTCTGCAGGTGTTTCACTCAACACTATATATTCACTCGGTTTAATGGTTTGGGTTACACTTACATGTTCTGTTGGTGTTTCCCTCAACTTTCCTCTAGAGCTTCCACCGATATGTGTACCTGCAAATGAAATCATCCTAGCCCCTTTTTCAGAGGTCACGGATGGTGCAATGAAAGTTCGTGAGCTTCCGTCCTCGCGTGAAGCGAGTTGCCGACCACTGGTAAAAAGTGGTAAATCTCGAAAGAGATCCAGAGATTTTCCCTCTGGGAGGTTAAACTTGAATCGATTAAATGGCACAAAACCCAAGTTTCCCTCGTATGTCTGTGAAGACACTTGGTTCATAAAAGAACCACCCACCAATGGATCATTCCGTAAAATGGAAGATTCACCAGCAGTTATTGAGGTAGGTAATTCCACCTCGGATGCCTGTGAAGGCATTTGATCTTTTGAAAGATCATCAACCACTCGTATGTTCCATGAAATGGAACTCAAGATAGTTGCTCCCGTCAATTCAACCTCATTTACATTTGCACTCATTGGATAAGAAAGAATTGTTTCACTAACAGTTGCCGTTACCTCAGGTTCATTGGGTTTACTTCGTTTAGAATGAGGTAGAGCGGCTGTTGTAACTAACTCCTTATGTGGTGCTGTTGAGGCACTATCTCCCTCAATAATGTGGATGACTGGTCGTTTAAGTGACAATTGAGGTGTAGGAGTTTGTTGTGTTTGTGTTTGCATTTGTAGAATGGGCTCTTCGATCTGTGTTAGAGTCGGTGGGATTTCCTGCTCTTGGTCGGGTAAGATGGCCACTGGGGGCTGTAGAAACTGTATTTCCTGTGACACAATAGGGAATACAAAGGTTGGAATAGCAGGGATTGAAATATTACCTTGTCGTATACCTGCTCTCACTGGTCGTGGTAACAACGGAAGTGGGACAGTCTTTAGATATTCAGTTAGGACTGTAGGCACATCCGTATATTTCTTTTTGCTTATGTAATTAATTACATTCGTCTTCATGGAAGAACATTCCACCTTTTGACCATTTTCCAAGCGTACCCTGTCTTCATCATTCAAAAAATCATTCAATATTAACTGTAGAAACCTTGGATATAGACATTTGACATTTTGAGTCCGAACGTCTCTTGTTCCCAAGCGTTTCATTTTTAAAATGATTTGACCAAGCACAATTTTTCCAAGATTAATCCTCAAATTATTGGCGACCGCATACCCTATTATTTGAATAAATTCAGGTATTCGATCTTGATTTGTTCTATCTGAGGAAAAAACATGGTTAAGAGTGTGAAAGAAGAAATTCCAGTACTGGGTTAGAAACGTTCTAGAAAGATTACCAGTATTGAAATTGCCATCTTGGTACCTTATAAAACGAAAGAACATTTCAATCTGTTCAGGTGTAGGATCAGAAACGAGATTTTCCATAGGAAAATGAAGAATTCGATTAACATCTCGTTCAGTGACCCTAATCGACCTACCAAATAGTCGATATGTGAATGCACACCCGTCCTGTCCAGAAGTGTTAACCGCACTGCAATATAATTCACACAATGCATCATGGTTAAGCTGCACCTGTGTAACTAAAGCATAGCGGATTAATGAATGTTCATTCAGAAATTGTGTCCAAGCCCGAAATTGCTCATCCTGAATGGTTTCGATTTGCTGAATAGAAACAGGATTAACTTTAGCAATTAAAAAGCTTCCCTGCAATGCCATTTTCAAAAACTTTGAGGAAATTCAAAAACAAGGGTTAGTGCGTGTAACAAGAATATGAAATCCGCTCTAAAAACCACCAGCTAGATTGAGATATCTTTCGGGTCAAAGCTTGAAATATTCAGCAATTGTGTGTGTATATGCTATGTATATCTGAAAATTGATGATGTTAAACACAAACAAAAACTCATCATTTATAAGGTTTCAAGTATTAGTGGGTTAGGTGTAATAGTGACAGGTTATGTTTGAAAAATAACACCGCTCAATAATTTCTCACCTAACTACCTAATTAGCCGAAAAAACATCTTATCACCGAAACCTGTCGGCTGAAAAAACATCTTATCGCCGAAACCTATCAGTCTATACACATACACATATAATACTTCTAATTATTATGGATTTAAAAATAATCACACAGTAAATCAAGAATTAATCCACAATAATCAGATAAACTCACAATTAAATAGACATAAAATTAACAAAATATCATTAATTGATATATGTCAATAAAATATTTATTTAATTATGCTACAATTAACTCAATTATTTACTAACTAATTACCATAAAATATAGCATTTATAAGCGTGGTAATTAATATAGAGATACCTAAAAAAAATGATGACTGGATGCAAAGTAAATTCACAAGTCCTAAAAATATGGACATTTAAAATACCTGTGAATTTATAACAAATTGCAGTTATTGATTATCCAAAATTAATTAGACAGATTTAACATCCCAAGTTCACCAACTAACCTGGAGAAAGTGGATTCATCCAGTGGTTTAGTAAAGATGTCTGCAATTTGTTGATCTGTGGGAACAAAATATAATACCACAGTTCCGTTCATGACATGCTCTCGTAAGAAATGATACCTGATATCAATATGCTTAGTCCTGGTGTGTTGAACTAGATTGTTGGCAATGGCAATGGCACTCGTGTTGTCGCATAGAATTGGAATTTTGTCCAACATGAGTCCATAGTCCTGAAGTTGATTCCTCATCCACAGGATCTGAGCACAACAACTACCTGCCGCAATGTATTCTGCTTCGGCTGTCGAGGTAGATACTGAGTGTTGCTTCTTGCTGTACCAAGATACCAACCTTCTTCCTAGAAACTGACAGCTTCCAGAAGTACTTTTCCGATCAATCTTACAACCTGCGAAGTCAGAATCTGTATAGCCAACTAGGTCAAAACCTGTTCCTTTAGGGTACCAAATCCCAAGATTGGGGGTTCTCTTAAGGTATCTGAAAATACGTTTAACAGCTATAAGATGTGACTCTTTAGGGTTAGCCTGGAATCTAGCACATAGACAAGTTGCGAACATAATATCTGGTCTACTAGCAGTTAAATACAAGAGAGAGCCGATCATACCTCGATACTTCGTGATGTCAACTGACTTACCAGATTTGTCTTCATCAAGCTTGACTGCAGTTGGCATCGGGGTCTTGGCAGTAACTGCTTCTTCCATCCCATACTTCTTCAGAAGATCCTTTATGTATTTTGATTGGCAGATGAAAATACCATCAGGCTTCTGAACAACTTGAAGTCCAAGGAAGAAGGACAACTCACCCATCATGCTCATCTCGTACCTACTCTGCATTAGCTTAGCAAATCATTAGTAGAACCAAATATTATATCATCCACATATACTTGCACCAGAATTATATCATTTTTATGCTTTTTATGAAAGAGAGTTTTGTCGATGATACCTCTTGTAAAACCATTTTCAAGTAAGAACTTGGAGAGAGTATCATACCATGTTCGAGGGGCTTGCTTGAGACCATAGACAGCTTTGAAGAGAAAGTACACAAAACCTTCAAATTCCTTGTCTTCGAACCCAGGGGGTTGTTCAACATAGACTTCTTCCTCTAGATCTCCGTTCAAAAATGCACTCTTCACATCCATATGAAAAACCTTAAAGTTGGAGTGTGCAGCAAATGCTAAGAACATCCTGATTGCTTCAAGCCTTGCAACTGGAGCATAGGTTTCATCATAATCAATTCCTTCTTCTTGAGAGTAACCCTTTGCTACCAATCGAGCCTTGTTCCTCGTAACAATACCATTTTCATCCAGTTTATTCCTAAACACCCATCTAGTGCCAATTACAGATTTATCTTTTGGTCTTGGCACCAGCTTCCATACTTTCTGCCTTTCGAACTGATTGAGTTCTTCCTGCATTGCAGTTACCCAATCTGGATCATCAAGAGCTTCATCAACCTTTTTAGGTTCAATTTGAGATAAAAATCCTGCAAAATTGCATTCATTCTGTGTTGCTCTTCTAGTCTGTACACCCGTGTCCGGTTCACCAATGATCTGTTCAAAGGGATGCGCTCTACTCCATACCCTTTGTCTCGGCAGATTTGATCTTGATGATTCCCCAAGTTCATAATTGTGTTGAGTGTGATGACTAGTAGATCCAAAATCATTGTTTGCTCCTCCTGAGCTGTTGCTTTCAGAGTTTGATGAATCAGAGTTTAATGAACCAGCAGATGTATTCTTTGATGTTTCTTCACTTGATTGGGGTTCATTTTCATTGTTCACTTGCTCCCCCTCAACATGTGCTGCTGTCTGATCTACTGGTATAGATTGAACAATAGAGTCTGAAAGAGTATCAGAATTTTGTTCATTCTCAAATCTCAGCTGGTCATGTTCATCAAAATCTTCAAGTCCTGTTATCTTTTTATCATCAAAAGACACATGGATAGATTCCATGACCACTTTTGTTCTCAGATTATAGACTCTGAATGCTTTTGTGGATAGTGGGTATCCAACAAAGATTCCTTCATCAGCTTTTAAATTAAATTTGGAAAGCTGTTCTGGATGAGTCTTAAGAACAAAACATTTACATCCAAACACATGAAAGTACTTCAGGTTCGGCTTCTTCTTTTTCACCATCTCATATGGTGTTTTACCATGCTTGTTTATGAGTGTAGCATTCTGTGTGAAACAAGCAGCTTGCACAGCTTCAGCCCAGAAGTAAGTTGGCAGCTTTGCTTCATCAAGCATGGTCCTTGCAGCTTCTATGAGAGTCCTGTTCTTTCTCTCTACTACTCCATTTTGTTGTGGAGTTCCAGGTGCAGAGAATTCTTGCTTTATTCCATTTTCTTTACAAAACTCTTCCATGACTGCATTCTTGAACTCAGTGCCATTATCACTCCTTATGATTTTCACTGTATGCTTAGATCCTTTGTCCAGTTGTCTGACATGCTCTGTTAAGATTGATGCAGTTTCTTCTTTCTTGTGCATGAAATATACCCATGTATATCTGGTGTATTCATCAACAATAACCAAAGCATATCTTTTCTTTTCAATAGACATTATATTTACTGGACCAAATAAATCAACATGCAATAAGTGATATGGCTCAAGAATTGAGGATTCAGTCTTACTTTTGAATGAATTTTTCCTTTGTTTTGCCTTTTGACATGAGTCACATAGGCCATCTGGAGTAAAAACTGATTTGGGCAATCCTCTCACAAGATCTTTATTCACTAGCTCATTAATGCTGTTGAAATTCAGATGAGAAAGTCTCTTGTGCCAATCCCAGCTTTCTTCAATTGATGCTCTACTCAGTAGACAGATTGCAGAGCCATCAGAGTTTGTTGAAAGCTTGGCTTCATAAATGTTACCATGCCTGTATCCCTTCAGAACAACTTTTCCTGTAGATTTGCTTACAACTTCACTGTGTTCTTCAAAGAAATCCACATGATAACCTCTGTCACAGATTTGACTCACACTTAGTAGATTATGTTTGAGTCCTGAGACTAGAGCTACAGATTCAATGATGACATTCCCAAGATTGATATTACCATATCCCAGAGTCCTTCCAATGTTTCCATCTCCATAAAAAACACTTGGGCCAGCTTTCTCCACAAATTCTGATAGCAGGGCTTTATTTCCAGTCATGTGTCCTGAGCATCCACTGTCCAGAACAAGGATATTTTTCCTGTTACCCTGCAATCACAAAAACCACTAATGATTAGTTTTAAGGACCCAGACTTGCTTGGATCCTTTGGCCTTATTAAGTTTGTTAGCTTTTGCAGCAGAAGTCTTATCAGAGTTTGTGCTAACATTCTTTTTATCAGAATTTATACATGTAGAATCAATCTTGAATTTATTCAAAAAGGGTTTAAGTTCATAATAAGCATAATACAAATTATGATACTCTTTGCATGTATAAATAGAATGCCAAATACTTCCACAGTGAAAACAAGGATTCTGTGGCTTAAACCTAACTGAACCACTCTTAACTCCTGACTTAGGAGGTATAGAGTTTATATTTTTATTCTTCTTGCAAAAAGTAGCAAGATGGTTAGGATTTCCACAGTTGTAACATTTTTTTCTAGGAGCATTGGGAATAGGCATATAGTTATTGCTTTTATTGATGCCTACCTTTCCATTTCTGTTTTTCCTAGGTTCTTTTACCTTGTTCACTCTTTTTATCTCCTTCAGCTTGTGTTTAAGCTGTTTCTGAGACATTAAGTCAATATTTACTGATTTGACTTCCAGTTTTGGTTTGTCAGATTTTGGTACAAACCTCACAGGATTAATTTTGGGCTTTGCAACCCTTTCAGTAAATACAGGTTTAGAGGTCTCAGCTTCTAGGTTGGCAGTTTTCTTTTTATCAGTGTAACCTAGACCTTCTTTCCAACAATCATTCTCTATGATAATCTGAGTAGTTTTCCCAGAGTTAGTCCAAGTTTTAATAATGTTTCTTTCTTTAACAAGTTCAGATTCAAGATAAGCATGCTTTTTCAATAATTCAGTTTTAACAAAAATAGCATCATCTCTCTCTTTCTGAATTTTTAACATCTGGACTAATTCTAATTCTAGATAGTCATTTCTCTTTCTAAGGTCTAGACTTTCAGATTTTATTCTTTCATTTTCTAAAGTCTGATCTCTGTAACTAACATACAAGTTTTTAAGAAAGAGTCTTAACTCAGATATATCAGTAGTATCAAAAGCTAGAGTAGAATGAGGTACCTTGGTCTCAGTAGCTTCAGAGATACTATCAGCATTTGCCATTAAGGCATAGTTCACCTCATCTTTAGAGTCTGAAGTGCCAGCCCAGTCCTTCTTCTTTGTGATGTAGGCTTGACCTTTATCAGCTTTGGCTTTATTGCACTCAGGTGCAAAATGTCCTTTCTCACCACAATTATCGCATTTGATCTTGGACTTGTCAACTTTCTCAGACATGCCTTCCTTTCCCTCAGCTTTTCTAAAATTCTCTATCATGAATGTATAGCTTTTTGGATCTTAACTGTTGTGTAATAACAGAGTGGCTCTGATGCCAATTGTTAGGTCCGGAATAACGTAGAAGGGGGTTGAATACGTTATTTAAAAATATTTCGATTTTTGATGTGGATATGAAATCAAAAATACTAAATCGAAATAACACAACTGTGTGGTAAATATCTTTAAATAGATAAAACCCGGAGGTTTGTTACACAATCTAATCCTATGGATCAGCTACAAAATCAAACACTCCTAGGATAGTTTAGGCACGAGGACCTTCTACCCGACACTTCCTGAAAGCGGGCTAAGCCGGCTTTCCTAATAGATGGACTGTCTAGCAGCTTACACAAAGATGGTATAAGAGAGAGAAGAGAAAGTTGTGTGTTGAGGTGTGTTTTGAAATGAAATACAACAGGCCTATTTATAGGTTTTCAGAAAGTCACTATGCAGTTAATATACGTAACTGATTACTTATATTAAACTGAATTTTCAACACACTGCCTTTTCAATTTCAAAGTTTTACTTTGAATTTTTAATTCATGTGGGCCCCACATGTTTCATACTTTATGAATAGTAATTTCGGTTACTATTCATATGAATAGTACTATTCATATGAATAGTGATTTCGGTTACTATTCATGTGAATAGTGATTTCGGTTACTATTCATATGAATAGTGATTTTGGATACTATTCATTTTCTCTCTTCTGTTTATTCTGCTCTTTTAATTCACCTCAGAAAATAATTCAAGTACCAGATTAATTTAATTATTTTATAAATAATTTAATTAATCTGTTACTTATTTAATTTTCAGAGTAAATTAACTTTTGACAATACCTTGAGATATTATGTCTGTCCTTGATCGTCAATAGGCTTTGGCAATTCTTTCTATGAATTAATGTGTTGATCCTTCCTGTATGTGTTGACACTTGGTGCACTGGTCTGGTTCACAAGTGACTATCACTAATCTTGATCTTCACACCTTCGTTACATTCCAATTTATTAGCCTGCAGCAATATCTTCAAATACATGAAATCTTTTGGCCCTTCAACTGAATCATCTGTACATCTTATTATGTCATTGAGGCTTGATCATGTTAATGAACTTCTTTCAGCGACTTGATCCTTGTTGGTGCATGTTCTTCAAATTTCACGATCCCTGTATAGAGTTAATATTATTTATCTTTTATCCTAGTTGAGTTATATATGTCCTCCATTACATATTACATTTCATTATACTTTACAATACTTTTAATCAGGTTTGATTACTTGAATATCATACAACACAAACAACTTCTTCTACAAGACTTGAAGATACAGTTCTTTCTGATTCTGATTCTGAAGATACTAGAAGCACTTCCAACATTGAAGTTCATTCTGATGTTTTGAAAGATATTCAGAATTCTCAAATTGCTATGCAAACAAGACTTCAATCACTTGAAGATAACCAAGTCACAATTATGGAAAATCAAGCAGTTCTGATGAATATCATTTGTTCTGTTTCTGAATCTCTTGGAATGAATGTTGATGATGTCAAAAAGGGGGAGATAAAGACAATTCAAAGACAACAACACCAGACTGGGGGAGATAAAGAGCAGACGAAGGGAAGTAAAAAGAAGAACTAGGAGTGACAGTGGTGAATCTCAGCTAGGAAGTGGTAAAGGAAGAGCAGCATTAATAGTTAAAATTCTTTCTTCTAAGTACTAGATAATCGTCTACATCTGGGAAGGAGGTACTTAACTTCATAATTCTACATTCATAAATTCTATTCTGGTTGTATTGTTATATATTTTGACATCCACAACTTAGATTTATGCTTCAGATTTTAAAGCATAAATAGGGGGAGATTGTTAGGAATAATTCATGAGTTGTGATGTTAAGAATAGAATTTACACATTATACTTCTTGTAATCCTGATCTTATAAAGGATTTAGCACTATATATAGGATTTATGTGTAAGACAGTTATCTGTACAGTTTAGTCAGGAATGAACAGTGTATCGGAGACTACATGTCAGGAACAAAGAGCAAATCCTGATGACGGTCTAATACTGATGATGATCAGATACTGATGCAAGATGAAATCCTGATATCAGTCTTGTTACTGATGATGTCATTATGGATGCTACAGAAAATGGCAAGTGCTATAAAACAGGATCGTTGTTTGAAGAACAAGCAAGAAGATATTATGAAGGAAAGAGTTTTCTATTGAAGGAAACTATCGACTAGAAGGCAGAACATTGTCATGTATAGATTATATCTTTCTGTTATTAGTTGATAGGTAGCATTATAAATACTCTCTCTATATCATTGTAAAAAGAGTCGAACAAGTGTGTTATGAGTTCGTGTGCGTAGCTCTGTATAAGGTTTGTATTCAAGAGTTCGAAACAAACAGAGAGAGAGATTTGTATTGTCAGCAGCTGCTAAAGGTATTGTACACCTTTGGTAGAGTTTGTATTTGATCTTATTAATACAAACAGAGTTTGATTCATTCGTTTATTCTTGTTCATATAATCAAGCAAAAATCAGACACGATTATATAACTTGTATTCAACCCCCCCCCCCCTTCTACAAGTTATTCGAGTTAACAGGATGTGATTGATAAAGAAAAGATGGGGAAATAATTATGGAATGTGAAGCAAGGAATGTTATGAATGGATTGATGAATGGGTTTTTTTTCTAACGAGCTCTCGGGATGACAACCTGATAGTGTTAGTATTATGTATATGAAAGAGCCAGTGTCGTGGCGTGGAATGCCAGTAACAATAATATCAAGCGAGAAATCTACAGATTTAACCAGAAAGGTTGAAGGATTTCCAAAAGTGAGTGATGCTAAGATCGAACAAGAGAATAGGTCCATAAAATGATGGACAGAGCAGCTAGGATATGTTGACACACGAGATTACGCTATAGTAGTATTTGATACGATTACGATTATTTTTCTTCTCTGATAAACCTCTATAGTTCAGAGGTAAATTCTAAGTATGATATTTTTGCAATCATGAAATTTTCTATAATTCTCTGGAATTCTTTTCTTTTCTTCTCTCTTAATCAAATTCTTTTTTTGAATTGAGAAGAACAACCCTTTAAGGAGGGGAGGTACTGCTACGTGACTCTCTGTCTGTGTGATAGAAGTCTAAATGGAATGCCATTAATTGTTTAATTGCTTGCCAAGTACTAAAGGCTGGCCCCCTTCTGTACCAACTATGCAATATAACGAATGTTCATTGATCACAGTGATCTCTCAATAAATTCTTCTAATTCTATACAGTAATTGAGATTGCGAAGATTAAACCGATCAAGAAATGCGTAATTACGAGTGAGGCTATCTCCGAATTCGCAGCACGATAGTAATACCGAAACCACTACAGATACCAATAAGAGTAATAGTATGTGACTGGGTAAGATCATAACCCGGACAGTGTGTTGTACGAAAAGTAGCAAAGATTAATGAAAAAGGATAAAGGATGTATGGTAGCACTAGTAAGATGTGCTGGAAAAAAAAGGATTGGGATTGATTGAGGATTGACTGGAGAACTGGAAAGTGAAATAACCAACAAGTACTCAATTGTCTTCTACCTGATTCCGGGACGGAATCCTTTTAAGGAGGGGAGACTGTAAGAACCCAAATTTTCGGTAAAATTAAAACTCTTTATTAAGTGTTGAGAAAAGGAGGAACAATGATTCCGACTCCAAGGTAGTAACAGTTCTAATGAATGAGTGTTGAATGGATATAGATTCCAAGGTTTATATGATAGGAAGAATGCAACGGGTTGACAACCTAGATTAGAATAATCTATCTCCTAGAAAGATAAGATATGGAAATTCCAAGTAGAGGAAATATTCTCATGTCATCGAAATCGATATCTGTTATTAGTCCAGTGGTTCCGTGAAATGGTTAAGGAACGCCCGAAAGAGAACAATGACATTTTTATAAATATAAGGAATAAAAAGAGAGTAAGCAATGAATAGTGTTTTTGGTGGAAATGAGAATATTATTAGACGACGCTATATAGAAGTATTCAGAACGGATTTCTGAGTTCGTATTCATGATCCAGGGGCGAAATAAGTGTATGTAAACGACATCGGATTCAGAAAAATAGCGCTTTTATTTTCTCCGAGATTTTTCCTAGACACTGAAGGATTTAAGGATTTTATAAAGAGATTTTAGGATTTTAAATTCAAAGATTATAAAGAAGGATTGAGGATGATAGTATAAATATTAAGAAGGTTTCCGGTAAAACCCTAACTAGAAATCCTTGAGATATTCCTTCGAACGATCAATCAAATTGAGCAATAACCGGACAAAGAAACAAGCAGGGAATCAAGGAAATCAAATTGGTGGGAGGATAAGGAACTAAGGTGACCAAAGAGTAAGTCAACTATAAGCTTGGTGGTGTGTTTGCACTTGTACAAAAAAAAAAGAATGCATAATGTGATGCCAACAAGTGGTCAAGTAGATGAGTGACATTTGGTCCAATGGATGGCTAACAACACAAAAGCAAGAGATGCATCCAAGTATAGATAGACATTACATGTATTAAGTCATTTAGAAAACAAAACAAAGAACAAAACCAAGAGCAACCAATCTCTCCAAAACTGTCCACCATGAACCAAACTCAAAGAAAAATTCATATCTCCATTTCTATCCATGATAAAATCACCAAATTTTAACCATAGCTTCTCAACTCCATGGACAAGGTTCGTTTAAAATTTCATAGCAATCCAAGTAGTATAGCCTAGGAAAATCACCTCCCCAAGTTGAAGAAGCAAACTGTCATGATGCTTGACAGTTTCTGGACCGATTTTCTAATGGCCATATCTCCTTCATTACTCAATGAAATTTAGTGTTCTTTAGCTTGTTGGAAATCTGGTTAGATGCTCTACAATTATTCTTTAGGACCCTCATCCAGAAAATAGGTAAGGACCTTGTTTTTGCATTTCTTTGGACTGATGAATAGTAACTCCGAAGTGATAAACTAGTTTTCTTGTTTTGTTCTTAAGGATTAAGCTATATAAAGACTATCTAAGGCTTGTTAAGTGTTTATAAACACTTGATAGTGTTTCTAGAGCTTCCAAGAAGGTAAACCCTTAACCCACCTTTGAGTTTTATATGAG
The DNA here is from genome assembly GCA_037693485.1 of Kitagawia praeruptora. Lineage (NCBI taxonomy): Eukaryota > Viridiplantae > Streptophyta > Magnoliopsida > Apiales > Apiaceae > Kitagawia > Kitagawia praeruptora. The sequence goes on from CM075345.1 coordinate 134,905,723, forward strand.
ATTTGATGGTGTTTATGGCTTGTATGCATGATTTAGAGCGTGTATGTTATGTGGGTGTTATAAAAATGTTAAAATATGTTTTGTGGCCCCAAGACCTGTTGCGACAGTGAGGAAGATGATAAATAGTGTCCATGAGTGTTGGTTGTTGGTTGAATGATTATTTGGGTTGTTTGAAAATTGGATTATTCATTTTTAAGCCGTCGTAATGTCAAAATTTACATAGGTGTTAAAAACAGAGCATGTCCGAAACTATAAGTTTCTTACAAGGTTGAGGACCTGCCATGAACTTGTAGATCTTGATTCATAGATCGTTTTGGCATGAGAATCGAAACCAAAGGACTTACGGTTTAGGAGTTATGGTTAAATTCGTAAAAGTGGTTCGAAACCGTAAACGAAAGTTCGTAACTGAAATTGGACCCCTTTAATATTACGAAATCAGTGGAAAATTTTGATAATTAAATATTAGAGATAAAAAGGAAGGTCTGGGAGAAAACCTCATGTCAAACGGATTGTTTACCGATTTTATAAAAATGTTCGAATCGAGGTTAAACGCAAACGAAACCATTAAAAGTATAACTTTGGTTATAACTTAGAAAACGGGCGATAAAACTCGAGGTATAATCTTGGTTCGTAAACGATCGACCCTAGCACTTTTGTGACATAAGTATATACCAAGTGTGAGCTTAATGATATGCCTTGATAAAGAACGAGTGTCGGGTTATAGCGATTTGAATAGAAAGTCATGCTAGGGGATGCATAACGAGATAACTCGAAAACCCGATTTAATCTAAGTAAAGTACTTACTTAGCTTTTTTTAAAAGTATAAGTGATTAACCTCGGATATTGTGACTATTGATAGATCACCTGATTGATCGAGGCACACTACCCCTACAGGATTACCAGGCAAGTCTTCAAAACTTTGAAGCTGTTGTTGTGATAATATATATATATATATATATATATATATATATATATATATATATATATATATATATATATATATGATTCTGTTTACATATGCCATAGCATGCATGCTTGTTTTCAAAGTATATTGGAATACTTGTTCCCTGAATTGATATTGACCTATAGACTAGATATGAATTATCAATTATAAGCCGGATTGTTTTGTCAAGACCCTTAGTGAAGGGCGTATGATATTCATTCTTTAAATATAGACCGGGAGTCGGTATTTTGAGATATAGAGATAGTCGTGGAAACCCGGAGGGATTCCAATGACAGTTTATTTGAGGAATGTTATTTATGAACATTATTTATATTTCCATAAAGTATTAATTACTTGGAAATTATTCGAGGAATGTTATTTGAATATTATCTCAATCGAGAAGTACTATATGAATATTTTTTTAAATATTCATTCGCGTTTATTTATTTACTGAATATTATTGTAATATTCATTTGAGCTTTAAATTACTTAAATGAATATTAGTTTCGAATATTCATTTAGAGTTTGATTATTCGATGAATAATTACCTTAATATTCTTGGAAATTTATTTATTAAATGAATATTATTTTGAATATTCATTTAAGATTTTTATGTACTTGATGAATATTATTTTAAAATATTCATTGGAAGTTCTATTTACTTAAGAAATATTATTTCGAATATTCTTTTAAAATTTTGGTTACTACAAGAATATTATTTTGATATTCATTTAGAGTATTATTTATTAAATGAATATTATTTTCAAATATTCATTTAAGGTTTGATTTATTTAGTGGATATTATTTTAAATAATTATTGAAGATTATTTATTAAATGAATATTATTTTGAATATTCATTTAAGAAGAGATTTATTTAGTAAATAATGCTATATATTAATTCGAGGATTACTTACGAGCAATATTATGATTTAATAATATTCTGTAGTTATTATTGACTTAATAAATATTCTTGGAATATTGAATTAAATTCTTTTGAATTCTTTTTATAATGATTTATATTATTCAAAGATTATCCTTCACCTCAGATATTGTGTAAAATATTTCGGAGTCTTTTATGACTATTTTATCAAGGGGAGGTTCCCAAAACTCTATTTTCATTTAAATCTATCTTATAAGAAGATTTAAATACTCGCTCAAACCTCCAAAAACATACAAGGGGACCTCACTTGAGAGCTGTTATTTATTTGACTGCCCGGTCATATACTTGCTAAAACTATCTTGTCACTCACATCTTGATTCGTTCGAACATCGATATGAGTCTTTTGGTTACCTCCTCAACGCTCGAGGGGTAAGATTGATGGAACAAGTTTATATCCATTAACAAGCATCAGCTTGGGAAATATTGGTAAATTTTCCTTTCCAATTAGATACGATTACTTTGTGGAGTCCTATCAACAAGTGTTATACTTGGAGAAAAGGGGAACGAACTTTACGTTTCAGAGTCATGGATAATATTCGAACTATGAGACGCGTAAGTGGCCGAGTGGCGCCGGTCCAGCAATAGCCCAACCGTTGGCTGAGGAGTTCCAGAGGGCGTTAGACAAATAAATCCGTCGGAGCTACCTTCTACATGTAGAGAACGACTGATGAGATGCATGACATACGACTGATCATCGTAAACGTCAGGGCATCTGGCGCGGCAATGCTCCCGTATTAGTTCATCTTCCAAATTGGGGAAATTTTCTGCAACATTATCATTGTTGGCAGGTTTGAAAAGTGTTTGAACTGGAATTGCAATATTCTTCCTGCAAGTTCCTCTATTATGAAAATTTGATAATATATTGCTTATCTTTGATATAGCAGATATTTCCACGGAACAATTACATTTTGAGTTACCTTGTAACTTCATCTTATACCTTATATTGGTACTACGTTCGTTAATGCATGGCATATGGTATCAAAGATATTTTGAACTGTTATATATTCTTACTGTTCAGTTATATTCTTTTAGGTGGGCTATTGCTCACCCTTGCTTTATTTATCTATATCACAACAACAGCTAGATCAGATGTCCGCGCAAGACGCACTCAGCGTAAGCAGGTGTCAGCCGTCAGAGGATTAATCGCTGAGGTCATAGCTACCATTGCTGAGGATGCAGCTACTAGTAGGCTAGTTGTTAGCATTTGAGCATCAAATGTATTTATTATATGGCATATACAAATGGATGGCAAAGAGTATGTATTGGTTAATTGTAAACCTTTTGGGTTGTAAGAACTGAACCTTGCGATTAATAATATTTGGTAATTACTCTGATTTCATCTCTGGGGCTATAACGAGTGTGTTATGTTGTCGTTTTGGGTCACAAGGTTGTAATTTAATTTATGTTGGTTTTGATCTGGGGGTGTTACAAATCCCGTTAGATCTAATAATAAGGAATATTCTATATTTAAATCCCTCTTATAAAAATCCAATGTTCGAATCCCGTCAACAACAAATTTACATTAAGATTTTATGTTATTAGTTCTAAACAATACATATCATTTATTAAATAACTATTATTATTAATAATAATTTTATTAATTAAGATTATAAAGTTAAATAATATTCATAATAAATTATTATACCCTATTTTGTTTAATCATATAATTTTAAAAATATTTAAAAGTAACTTGTACTTTGCATGGGTTATAAGTTAGTATAACTAAAAACGAGTTTGAGTTTGAATTCGACCTCAAATTGAGTGGATTTTGAATTTTGAATTGGGTTTAGAGGCCGTTTGGCAAACTTGGCTTAAAGCCAAAAGTGGCTTTAAGTCATTTTTGCCCTGTTTGTGTAAAGTGGCTTTAAGCCGGTTTTAAGTTAAAAAACTGCTTAAAGTCATAAGCTCCATTTAGGTACTTTTGACTTATGACTTATGACTTTTGGAGTTTTTTTTTTCTTTTTTCACAATTCTTGTAAAGTTTAAACATTATGAATTTAAAATTTTTTAAAGTCAAATTTTTTTAAATCCCCATTTAACTTTAAGTAAAATTACCCAAACACTTTCATTCAACTTAAAGCAAATAACTTTACTTTCTCCTTTAAGTTAAAAAGACCCCCATTAAGTCAAAAGTAACTTATTTTAAGCAATGCCAAACACCCTCTTAGTCGAGTTCAATACATACTTGACTCGACCAAGTAACGGTTGGAAATTATGTTCGAAATCGACTTATATACAATCTCCAACCAAACCAAATTCAAAGAAGGCGAGCAACTCGACTCGAATTATATATTTAGAAAAGTACCTTTTGTAGTACAATTAGCAATTCGGATTGAGAAATTTGGCTTCAAACACTCTCCTAGTTGTTGGTGACATGCAGAAAAAAATTCGCTGTCAGGACTCAGCAGTCACCACTCAGCAGTCAGCAGTGACCTGCAATGTTCTGTACTCCCTCCGTCTGTGTTTATGTTTCTCATTTTGACTTTTGGAATTATTTATCCTAAGAGAATTTTCAAAGGTGTCAAGCCCTTAAGTAAAATTCAAAATAAATTGCCTTAAATAAGATATATAGAGAATTTATAAAATTTTGTCCACTCCAATTGGACAAAACTCTTAGGTAAAAATATAGATAATCACAATAGGTTGACTATATTTGTCAAACCTTTAGCAACTTGTAGTTTAACTCCACATCATCAATTACCATATAAAAATAATACATTCTATTTCTAACAACTTGAAATAATAATAACATACCATTTTTAAAATATAGCCAATCAATATAGTCAATCCCATTGGAGTAAAACACGTTACAGGTTCAACAAATTTTACATAATCAATATTTAGCCAATCATTTTACAAAACACCGTTGGATATGCTCTAAGAGATTGACTCTTAATTTACGTCTAATTTATAAAATAAAATATAATCATGAGTGATCTTGTTGGATTCGTATTTGTTAGTACTTTAATACAGTGAAGTTTTTATATTTAATACTAATACGAAATTGAAAATATTAATGATTAAAAATGTACATTGGCAAACGTGTCCAAAAAAACAGGAAATACATTTAGAGACGGAGGGAGTAATAAGTTATTATATTATACGTAAAAGTATAATACTCCTAGATAAGCCACAGCTAACAAAAGGGTCTGTTTGGCTCAGCTTAACTTATGGACTTATAGATTTATTTTCGGGTTAAAATTTTATATTTTGATAAAAAAATTTATACAAGTATTTAATATATGTTTGAGATTCAATAAGTTGCAAAATAAGTTGGAAAGTTAAGAATCTTAACATTTAACTTAAAATAAGTTGACTTATTCTGAAAATAAGTTCTTCCAAACACCCCAAAAAATTATACATTAACAATACTCCCTCCGTCTCTTAAAACTTTGCTCATTTGACTAAAAACACGGGTTTTAAAATAGTGGGTAATGAATACTCCCTCCGTCTAAAAAAACTCTTCCCATTTCAAAAAACACGTTTGCCAACGCACATTTTTGATCGTTAATATGTTCAATTTCGTATTAGTATTAAATATAAAAAACTTCACTGTATTAAAGCACTCATAAATACGAATCCAACAAGATCACTCATGACTATATTTGGTCTTATAGATTATGCGTAAATTAGTAATTTGTCTCATGTTATGAACAGGGCCGACATTGTAAAGGGGAAGAACATTTTGTGAAAGAGGGAGTTTAATTTTTTTATGGAGTAGTGGGTATTGAATATTGATTTTAAGAAGTAGTGGGTATTGAATATTATTTTTAAGGAGTAGTGAGTGGAGTAGTGGGTATTGAATATTATTTTTAAGGAGTAGTGGGTGGAGTAGTGAGTATTGAATATTATTTTTAAGAAGTAGTGAATATTAAATATTATTATTTTATGGCTTAAAACAGAAAGAAGAAAAGTATTTTAAATTACCCAAAATAGTAAACAAGAAATGTTTTAAGAGAGGGAATAGAGTATATATCTTTCAAAATATGAGCTACAAATAAAATAATGGTTAGGTGTCTGCAGAGCCTCAATCTGTCGGTGTGCTCCATGCAGTGTTCCAGAAATCGCTAGGCGGTTCAGGGTGGTTGGGGTATCGCCTAGCACCTAATCGGGTAGGCGGGGATTAATCGGACGGATTAATCGGAACATTAATCGGATATTATAATAATATTTAATATATTAGTCTAATTTACAATTAAACATATCATTTTAAATAAATTAAAAGGATTAATCGGATTTCAAAAATCGAATCGATTGGTTACCTTCCAGAAGATTAATCGGGGATTAATCGGCTGAATCGGGGATTTTTAGAACAGAGGCTCCATGTGCCAAAACTTGCTTTTCAACTGAAAAATATCCTCCACTTGAAATAACAAATTCTGGGAAAGCTAAGTACTCCCTCCGTCCCAGCCGGTTCTTTACAAGGCGGCTGGGCACGGAGGTCAAGGATAGTGAGTGTAAAGTGGATGTAATATTATTAAAATAAATGAAGTAGTGGATGTAATAGTGATTTTATTGTTAAAATAAGTTAAGTAGTGGGTGAAATAGTGTAAAGTATTGTTAAAATAAGTGAAGTAGTGGGTGTAATAGTGTTAAAACTTACTATTTTGGGTAATGTAAAGAAATGGTGGGACGACCCAAAAAGGAAATTGTAAAGAAATGGATGGGACAGGGGGATTATATATATACATAGGCTTTTGCTCAAATACAAACCAATCCTTAAATACAAACTACAAACTAGAACTAAATTAATTATATTTCGTCTATTCTAAGTTTCTCGCCAAGGGTATCTTCACGAAAGATGCTTAAAATAATTGGCTCTATCCAACAAAAAAAAAAAAAATCCCTGCCGTGGAAATGCGAAGCATTTAAGACAGTAAACGGATGAGTTAATTAGTCATGAGGGCCGAAGGCCCTCGACACACCCGTCAATCGTCTATTGCCTTTACCATTGATTGCCATTCCTTACAACTTTAGAATGATAAAGGCGCGAAGCGCCGTACAAGAAGGTGCGAAGCACCGTTAACCAGTGAAATCCACTGCCACGTCATCACGTGAACATTGATTTTTTTTTTTTTTATTTTTTTTTGTTGGATAGAGCCAATTATTTTAAACATTTTTTGTATTGAGGTACCCCTAGTTTGGTCATTAGATTAGCTTGAAATATTAGATTAGTGTTTAGTTTTTAGTTTGTAGTTAATTTTAGTTTGTAGTGGAGTAGGACCCTATATACATAATACATGTTCCTATCGAAAGATATATTTTTGTTTGAAATTAACAGACTGTTTATGATGGAAGTAAATTTACCTTTAATTGTATGTTTAATTCAATGTATAAATTAGAGGCACTTTAAAGGATTTAATAATTTCTTAAACGAAAAATCAGTAAGACTTCAATATCATCATGGCAGTCAAAAAATATTTTTTGTACAAAGAACGTTTACACATGAATCATGATTGAACGTCAAAATCTTATAAGACCGACTTAAAAATCTTTCGAACATCCAAATATCTGCTATTTTAAGGAATGTAACAGGGTTATTTCAAAAAAAAAAAAGGAATGTAATAGGGGAACGATTACGAAAATACTCACCCCGTCTCAAAATACATGTCCCTTTTGTAAAAGAAATTTGTCCCAAATTACATGTTCCTCTCTTCTTTCCATACAAATATCTCTTCTTTTTATACAAATTTAAGTATAATTTTCCAAAACTACCCCTATATTTGTATTTTCAATGCTTGACTTCTTTAAAACTTAATTTTATTGGGCGAGTGCCCTAAATACCCACTTTTTATTTTTTGCTATCCAAAATGCCCAGATCTCACACTACGCGTCCAAAATACCCATGGGATACGCCTATGACAGAGGAGTATCCTCGAATACGCCTTTTACAGAGGAGCAATTGATAGAATACGCCCATATCTAAGGCGTAAATAAGAGATTATGCCCATGGATGAGTAGTATTTACTACAGATGCGCATGTTGGTAAAACGTATCATCTGTTGCGCATCCGCGACTAGCGTGATGACGTCATCATCGCATTTCTCAGAAAACTCAGAAAAATCACCAGCTCTGGCGATTTGGCGATTTTTGGCGACTTCTCCGGCGTGGTTCATTCTCGACCATCAATCAGTTTCCGTTCAACTCACATATATCACTAGATTCGTCTTTCAAATCTCTACAATCCTATGTCAAATTTAAACGATTTCTATTCTCGGATTCTAAACGCCCAATTTGAACCCAAAACCCAATTTTTCGACGAACCACTCGTCGTCCGTTCGTCCAGTTCCATTAACGTTACGTTGATGTGTTATAGGTTATTACATTCGTCTCTAGACGATCTACAATCCTATACCAGTATTAGCCCAGTCCGATTGCCAGATGTTTAAGCCCTAGATCGGCGATTCACGCCGGAAAAGAGAAAGCAACGGAAAGAGATGAAGTAAACGGTTGCTACAGTAAAACGAAGGTTGCGCCTTCTGCAAACGCGTAACATGTGGGTATTTCGGGCGGTGTACTGAAAATTGGGTATTTTGAGTAGTGGGTACTAAAAAAATGGGTATTTTGAGCAATTTTTCAATTTTATTCTCATTTTTCAATACATTTATTAAGGTTATTTATTAAAAAACCTTATCCAACCAATCTTTTTCTTAATATGCATATTTTTCCAAAAGGAACATGTAAATTGAAACGAAGAGAATAGTTATAAGAGTAAAAGAATAAGAGATGATTTATTCCAAGTAATTCAATATACACCGAAACTCATTTACATACAATCCACACGTGTCAACACATCCATGCATCAACAAGTGAACCATCCCCCATACAATTCATCAACCTACCTCATCAAATAGTCAACAAATTTATCAAACTAAACAAAATAATAATGATACACATAATTTAAGAAAAAACAATAAAGTAAAACAATGTCATCCGTCCATCAAAAGTACAAGCAAATCCAACGACGATAAACCTCTCCACGTCACTAAACATGTGTCACTCACATCAAAGCCATGGAGAGACACGTGGCAGTGACAGCAGTCCCGGCGATGACTGCCCGGTGAACCCAGCCGTCGGTGAAGCTACCGCTGGGAGAATCATCTGCAGATCCCTCAGGAGCTGGACCACTAGCCGGAGCACCAGAAGGAGATTCGGTAGGACCTTCGGGAGCCGGCGAAGGACCCTCGGGAGCCGGTGAAGGACTCCCGGGAGCCGGTGCGGGAGCTGGAACCGGAGTTGGTGATGGAGAGGGAGTTGGTGTAGGTGGAGACACTGAAGGTGATGGTGTGGGTGTGGCTGTGGGGGAGACTTTGGGTGCTCCAGCAGGGGCTTGTGCCATGCATGAGGTGGCTACAAGAGCTAATAAAAGAACAAGTTTCAACATTGAGGAACTCATCTTGTATTTTCTAAAGAGAATTATCGAGAGAGATCGAGAGAGACAGAGAGATATTATGATGTTAGGATGAAGGGAAAAGGCTCTTTTAAGAGAGATTATATATGAAAGGGAGAGAGATGACACTTTGGAGAGACAACTATTAAGATTCCTATATAATTTATTATATGCAGAAATATAAAGCGGCTTCACCATGAATGCACAAATATATAATAACATCATATGGTAGTAGTATTATTGAATGGGGTATTTTAGTTGTCATGTTTGGTAGAGGACAGAGGTGGTTAGATAATGTATCTGAACAAAGCAAATAAGAGCTGTGAACTACTCGTATTGTATTGTTTTATTGAGGAGGGTGCGACGAAATGCACTGTAATGTGTTCATTTCGTACAAGCATTCAAATTCAAAGAATCGATAGAATACCTAACCAAACGTCTGTATTATTCTCTCCGGTAGTTTTTTTTTGGGAATTTTTTTTTCATAATACATGTTTAATATTAATTTTTAATATAAATTTATGATTATTTTTCCAAATTATATCTTTTTTAAAAATTGTATAATAATTAATAAAGAACTATCATGAATATAAAATGGCTTAAATTTTTTAAAGGTTAATGCACTTATAATGTATATAAGAAAAAATATAAAATTCAATTAATTTTTTTTAAAATACATAATTTTTTCAAAAGAGACTTGTATTATGTAATATTATAAATATTAATTTTAAAGATGAATTTAGAAAACGTTAATTGCTTCATAGTTAATGAATTCTGTTAACGAGAATTGAAATATTAAAGTCAACTATTGGTATTTTGCTTTTAATATATATTTGAAAATGATAATTACATTCTCATTAGATGGATAATTATTTTCTTTTTTTTTTTCTTGAAATACGATTTCATTCTCATTTTCGATAATCCGCATCTTATATCCCTTATTTTCATTTTTGATTATCATTTTTTTGGCTAAATACCAATTATCATTTTAATTAACCTTCCAAAAGTTCCTAAATAAATTGTGCATGATCAATTTAGAATGTATATGTCCATCAGTATTCCTAAATAAATTATACATGATCAATTTAAAATGTATGTGTCCACCACTATTCCACCAAGAACTATTCCATGTCAATATGTCATGAGTTTAAAGTACTCGTATTGACATTTAATTTAAACAGAATTGATTATGCAGTTTTGTTTATTGAACTTGACTAATTTACGATCACAACGAGTTCATGATCGCCATTCATTCGGAATTCTTATATATTGTCAACTGAGTTGATTGTATTTTAAAACCCTCGACCATATTGAGAAGTCGATCTCTTTAAATTATTCGCACATATAATAGTGGAGATTGGTGTTTACAAAGTTTTAGTGAGGCAAGCACGATCATACAAATTTTAAATTAAATTCAAACAAATTAAATCAATTTTACATAAAAAGAAATAAGCTTTTTATAAGGAATTTGAAATATATCTTTAATTTTTTAATCTCTTTCACATATCGTCATGTAAATGTTTTTTTTATCTGTAGCATCAATAAAGTTGCGGATGTTTTAATAAATAAATATTTTCTTCAAATGATCCATTACTAGCCGTATATGTGTATATGTTAACCTCATGGAAAAGGCAAAATGCACGACAAGGAAGCTTGAACTCGCCGGTAAAATAATACGTATTTCATGTTAGTGATATGACACCAGATATTATACGTAGACAATTATCGTAGTTAAATCAAGTAAAGATGCAGATCAAACGAAAATAGTCTAAATGCCCTTGCACAAAGCATAACGAAAATAATAAAATTTGATCATAACGGACGTGCGGTCATTTTCAGAAGGTGGTAAAATGTCTTTGTCTTAGCATGCATATATAATATTATCATTTTATGGATGTTTCGTAATTTTAGCAGTCTCCTTTTGAGCCTAACTAACCATTACTGTATGATATACTCCATACATTCACAATATTTTTTGTCCAAACCTTACCTGTCTAACCATAACAAAACAAGTAAATCTTAGCTGTAAAATGGATTTTCCACACGAATAATTGAGGGGAGAGAATGCATGATATATACGTATATAATACTTGTAATGGAATACAGCCAGCAAACGGTAATATTGCAACTGATAAGTGGATTTTATATCCACTTGGAACATTCTATATCGGCTTAAATTAATTGTTTTGGACTCAAGTTTGTGTAGTTTTGATGTGTTTTGTGTAGTTTTGATGTGTTTTGTGTAGTTGTGCAGGTTTGCAAGAATATCTAAGCTTTTGTCGTTTTTGGAGATTTAATTGATTAAAATTCGGATTTTCCGGGAAGGATGCGCAGCTTATAATGTTTTGGCCATATCTGGAGTTCTAGAAGTCCGTTTTCAGCGATCTTACTGTCCACGCGAAGCTTGAGAGATTTTCTACAACCTGGGATAGGAAACAAGTGCAAGGGACGTGCTGAATGAAGTCGCGCACGTGTTCTTATAAAAGAAGGCCATGAATTTACTGTTTTGCCCTTTTTCTAATTCTAATTGTATTCTGGGCAGTTTTGGGTACCTTCTTTAAATCCTAATTGTAATAGAAGGTAATATCTTGCTGGGCAAGATTTGTAGAGCCTATTTAAAACAAATCCTACCATTGTAAATCAGAACAATTCATAGCTTTTAATCGTATCAAGGTACTTTCGATCTTCAATTCTTTCTTCAATATTATGTTTTCATTCATTATCATTATTATTATGTTTTCTTTATTAAATATGCGTAACTAATTCTCTAATCTGAGGATTGGGTAGTATTCCTTGGTATTCATGCATGCTTGATTACGTGATTTTCTGCTTTGCTGATCTGTTAATGAGATCTTAACACAATTAGGGGAGTCATGAACCTTTGATTGTATTCTAGGGATTGTAATAAGCTTGGGAGAGAAGTTGCAATCTTAGTACATGATTTAACAGATATAATTTGAATATTAGATCGGGAGATTAATAGGAGAATTGTGAGACATATAATTCTTGGCACTTAACAGTTTATAGATATACTTTGATTGTATCACGGGAGTGACAATTAGGGTGTAGCTGTAGGCACTATATTGTAGCCTGGGAGGGTACAGTATAACTTTAGAAGAATTATTTTCAGCAAGGTAGGAACACAGATATCACATTAATATTGAGCATGTATTGAGACCAAGTGAAGAACCCCAGTTCTTAGATTGTTTTCCCATATATTTGAATCTCAGTTTAAAATCAATTCTTAGTGCTTATAATTAGTTCTTGGTTAATTTAGTTAATACACAAACCCAAAATTCTTCTCACACACTTCTAGACATAAAGAGATAAGAAACCTGAACTTTGAATTAAATTTTGTCCTTCCCTGAGAACGAACACACAAAAATACTACTAACAAATTGGCGCCTCTGCCGGGGAAGGCAGTAATGTTGAGTTTGAGTTAATTGTTTCTTGTAGTTTGGATTTTATCTTTGTATATATTTTTCTTTTCTTTCTTTTTGTATTTCTTTCTTTGGTGTGTCTACAGGTTCTTTGAGGTAGACAACTTAAACAGGTTTTGAGGAGAGAGACTAGATGGAGTACAACTTTGGTTGGAACAACACTCAGAATTTCTACAACAGTCAGGAACAATATCAAGACTTCAATCCTTACCCACAACTCAATTCCTATGAGGATTGTAATGCATATTAGGTGAATTCGTTCTATTCTGAGAACTCATTTTATGCTCCATATGCCCCTAGCAATGATTATTCGTATTCGTTTGAAAATCAATATCATGATGATGTTTATGCATATATGTGTAATGATGTTGATACGAGTTTAACTCAGTCTAATCCTTCTTTACCTGCTGATTGGGAGATTGCGCTCAATAAAATGATTCAAGGAACTCAGTCTAATCCTCCCTTACTTTCTTTGGGAGTTTTTGATGAACCAACTTTAGAGATTGCTAGTGACAATGATATTCCATGTGATTCAATAGCTTGGTACGAGGAGAATGCTAAACTAAATAATTTTATTTGGGAAGTTCGAGCAGTGTGGCATGACGGTTGTTATCGAACTCCCCCTTGTGTCAATTTTCCTCTATGCCATGATTCTTGTTTAGCAATTGATGATAATGTTGTGTATGATGAGTCTACTTGTGTGTAGTTGATAATTGTCCCATGCGCATTAATGATAATTTGGATGCAATTGAAATTCTACCAAATCTAGAAAATTTTGAGCTTAATACATTGGTATACGAGATTAAAATTGATGAGTGTCCAATTATAAAAGAGAAGGAAGTTAAGATTGAGGAAGTTGAAAATCTTGCTTTAGAGTATAAGGATCCGATTTGGGAGGAGTATATGAGTCGTACTTATAATGATTATTCTGATGACTTTTCTAGCTATTTTGATGTTTCCAAGTCTCTTGAGCATGATAGGTTCTTGAAAGTTTTCGTACCTTTCAATGGATCTAAGGCATATATGTACTTCATAATTTTATTACTAATTCGTAAATATGTGAATCTATTTGCTTTTTCTCCTCACTGAAGATTTTATTTGCAAATACGTCAAGCTATTGACGTTAAAGGAGCGCTTGGTGGGAGGCAACCCACGCATTAGTGTAAAAAAAAATATTAATGTATGTTTTTTCAAAAAAAAAAAATCGATTTTTGAGTGTGTAACACAGGCTGCTCCTGCGTTTCTGTTTCTAGCGCAGTGTGTAACGCAGGTTGCGCCTGCGTTACTGGTATAGGGGCAGACTGCGGGGCTGTTGCGCAGGCTGCGCCTGCGCGTCTGCTGGTTGAGCAGGTTGCCCTGTACGCGCGCGGCTTGCGTCTGTTGCAAGAGTGTTTAGCTGTTGTCTTCTAAAAAAAAAATAAAACTTTTTCACCCTCCATTCTATTTATACCCTTATTTCACCTAATTCTTTTCCTTTTTCAATTCCAAAACCCCCCATCTTTTCTCCAAAATTCTAAACCTATTTCTTTTCTAATTCATATTTTATTATTATTATTATTATTATTATTATTATTATTATTATTATTATTATTATTATGATTGTTATTATTATTATTATTATTATTATTATTATTTTTACTATTCATCAAATTTCGTACCTTCTAAATTTTTTTTATTTTTTTATTTTTTTTATTTTTTTATCATATTCATCATCTTTTATATATACCCACCTATACATACAAATCCAATTCCTCTTCTATTTAGTTAAATCTCTAAAAATTCAATTCTAAAGAGGAATTAATTGCAAGTTCACCTCTTTGATTCGTATTGGGTAATCTTTTTCTCTAATCTTATTTTTATTACGAATTTGTGTTCTTGTCAATTGGGTTTTGTAGTTTTCAGGCAAGGTGGCCAGTCTATGGAGCTCGTACGCAGTATCCACCACCAGATTCTGATTCCTCCGAGGAGGAGGACGAGTAGGTATGTTTTCTGCTATCCCTTGTATTTACTTCCATTCAATGCGGACATTGAATATTTTAAGTTTGGGGGTGGTTTGAGGGATATGTAGTTGTTGTTGTATTAATTGTTCATGTAGGATTTCATGCTTTGCATATTAGTAGTAGTAAATTATGCATATTTGTTCGTGTTATCTACGTTTGTTTCATATAGGACATTCTGTTTTTTATGTTCGTATTTCATGTGAGTTCGTAGTAGTTTGCATTTGCACCCATGCTTGATAGGAATTTTGTGTTGTTGACGCTTTTGATTGAGAAGTGATATGCTTTGTTCTTGTGCACACACATACACTAGTAAGTTGAAGCTAGTAGACTTATTGAATGTTGTAAGTAATTAGAAGGACATGAATATGTGCAAGATGATTTAGTTTGCATGCTTTGAATACAAGTTGGTGCGTTAGAGAGATGTTTGCTTGGGATTGAGTATGTTTTTCCACCAAGTGAGTTTTTGAGTCATATTGCATATTTTTTGCAATTTATTCATTTGCTTGAGTGTCCATGGATTGTTTGCATTGCTAGCAGTTGTTTGAGGTCTTTCTTGAAACGCATGACATTATTTGACGATTAAAATGATAAAGGCATTTAGGAATAACCGCATATTTTCCCATATTACCACACCATGTTTACATGATCAATTAGTTAACCCGTTGAGCTTAATCCTATTTTTCGGTGACACACCACATTACTTGCCTATATCTTTTTCTTGTATTGGCCTTACATTAATTTGAACCCACATTGTCAAAGGCTAGTATAGTGCTTAAGGGAGTAATAAGGTGTGCATGGAGGGGTTTATTGTTGGTCATACTTTTGGGGAAAATATTGAGATTGGGTTTGGTTGTTTACTTGATAGTCGGCATATGTAATAAATGGTGGGATCAATGTTATTGTTTATATTATTGTTTTATTTAGCTCTCGAGAAAAAAAAAAGAAAAAAAAAAGAGAAGAAAAAAAATATATTATGAGAGCAAGTTTGTGTTTGTTGTGATCCTACTTTAGTCGACTAGTCGAGTGTTCTTAGTAAAATTTATGTGGGAGGGAAATAGGGTGTTGTGAATGGTTCATTATGGTATTTATTAGCTTTTTACACTTCACCTGTTTTGGCTTATTTGACATACCTTGTCCCTAGCCCCGTTACAACCCAATTAAAGACCTTTTGATTATCGTCATTGATGTATGTTGTGTTAAGAGTTAGATTGATACCAAATGTCAAGCATGCTTATGATTTTGTTGGAATTGAGTGATACACTTACCCTTGTTCTTGAGTGAATATTCTTTTGTGAGTGGATTGTGAGTGTTTGCTTGTTCTTGCGTATGAGATCCCGAGTGTTGTCTCAAAGATGTGCTCTTGTAGGTTTAGCATGTTTACTAACTTATTCTTACACTTGACATGGACTTGTGAGAACTTATGCATGTTCATTGAGTAGACTATGTGAATGCTTGCACTTTCGACACCAAGACATTGCGTATTTACTTTGATTCTTAAGTTGATATGGCATGAGAGGATTTGAAGGTATGGTAGGCTAGATTAATTGCATTTTTCATATTAGTTGCATTCATGCATTGCATTGCATTAGGTTAAATGGATTTTGTGGGTACATTCGCTATAGACCCTCACGAGACCTTACTCGTCCACTAGGGCTGCCTAGGGGTTTAAAGGGCTTGTTGCAAATGCCAAATGCAACCGTGATCACCTACGGAAGTGGTACTAGTTAGTTAGTTAGTTGTAATTGTTTATGCTTGAGGACAAGCATCGGTTTAAGTTTGGGGGTGTTTGATAAGTGGATTTTATATCCACTTGGAACATTCTATATCGGCTTAAATTGATTGTTTTGGACTCAAGTTTGTGTAGTTTTGATGTGTTTTGTGTAGTTGTGCAGGTTTGCAAGAATATCTAAGCTTTTGTCGTTTTTGGAGATTTAATTGATTAAAATTCGGATTTTCCGGGAAGGTTGCGCAGCTTATACTGTTTTGGCCATATCTGGAGTTCTAGAAATCCGTTTTCAGCGATATTACTGCCCACGCGAAGCTTGAGAGATTTTCTACAACCTGGGATAGGAAACAAGTGCAAGGGATTTGCTGAATGAAGTCGCGCACGTGTTCTTATAAAAGAAGGCCATGAATTTACTGTTTTGCCCTTTTTCTAATTCTAATTGTATTCTGGGCAGTTTTGGGTACCTTCTTTAAATCCTAATTGTAATAGAAGGTAATATATTGCTGGGAAAGATTTGTAGAGCCTATTTAAAACACATCCTACCATTGTAAATCAGAACAATTCATAGCTTTTAATCGTATCAAGGTACTTTCGATCTTCAATTCTTTCTTCAATATTATGTTTTCATTCATTATCATTATTATTATGTTTTCTTTATTAAATATGCGTAACTAATTCTCTAATCTGAGGATTGGGTAGTATTCCTTGGTATTCATGCATGCTTGATTACGTGATTTTCTGCTTTGCTGATCTGTTAATGAGATCTTAACACAATTAGGGGAGTCATGAACCTTTGATTGTATTCTAGGGATTGTAATAAGCTTGGGAGAGAAGTTGCAATCTTAGTACATGATTTAACAGACATAATTTGAATATTAGATCGGGAGATTAATAGGAGAATTGTGAGACATATAATTCTTGGCACTTAACAGTTTATAGATATACTTTGATTGTATCACGGGAGTGACAATTAGGGTGTAGCTGTAGGCACTATATTGTAGCCTGGGAGGGTACAGTATAACTTTAGAAGAATTGTTTTCAGCAAGGTAGGAACACAGATATCACATTAATATTGAGCATGTATTGAGACCAAGTGAAGAACCCCAGTTCTTAGATTGTTTTCCCATATATTTGAATCTCAGTTTAAAATCAATTCTTAGTGCTTATAATTAGTTCTTGGTTAATTTAGTTAATACACAAACCCAAAATTCTTCTCACACACTTCTAGACATAAAGAGATAAGAAACCTGAACTTTGAATTAAATTTAGTCCTTCCCTGAGAACGAACACACAAAAATACTACTAACAAATTGGCGCCGCTGCCGGGGAAGGCAGTAATGTTGAGTTTGAGTTAATTGTTTCTTGTAGTTTGGATTTTATCTTTGTATATATTTTTCTTTTCTTTCTTTTTGTATTTCTTTCTTTGGTGTGTCTACAGGTTCTTTGAGGTAGACAACTTAAACAGGTTTTGAGGAGAGAGACTAGATGGAGTACAACTTTGGTTGGAACAACACTCAGAATTTCTACAACAGTCAGGAACAATATCAAGACTTCAATCCTTACCCACAACTCAATTCCTATGAGGATTGTAATGCATATCAGGTGAATTCGTTCTATTCTGAGAACTCATTTTATGCTCCATATGCCCCTAGCAATGATTATTCGTATTCGTTTGAAAATCAATATCATGATGATGTTTATCCATATATGTGTAATGATGTTGATACGAGTTTAACTCAGTCTAATCCTTCTTTACCTGCTGATTGGGAGATTGCGCTCAATAAAATGATTCAAGGAACTCAGTCTAATCCTCCCTTACTTTCTTTGGGAGTTTTTGATGAACCAACTTTAGAGATTGCTAGTGACAATGATATTCCATGTGATTCAATAGCTTGGTACGAGGAGAATGCTAAACTAAATAATTTTATTTGGGAAGTTCGAGCAGTGTGGCATGACGGTTGTTATCGAACTCCCCCTTGTGTCAATTTTCCTCTATGCCATGATTCTTGTTTAGCAATTGATGATAATGTTGTGTCTGATGAGTCTACTTGTGTAGTTGATAATTGTCCCATGCGCATTAATGATAATTTGGATGCAATTGAAATTCTACCAAATCTAGAAAATTTTGAGCTTAATACATTGGTAGACGAGATTAAAATTGATGAGTGTCCAATTATAAAAGAGAAGGAAGTTAAGATTGAGGAAGTTGAAAATCTTGCTTTAGAGTATTAGGATCCGATTTGGGAGGAGTATATGAGTCGTACTTATAATGATTATTCTGATGACTTTTCTAGCTATTTTTATGTTTCCAAGTCTCTTGAGCATGATAGGTTCTTGAAAGTTTTCGTACCTTTCAATGGATCTAAGGCATATATGTACTTCATTATTTTATTACTAATTCGTAAATATGTGAATCTATTTGCTTTTTCTCCTCACTGAAGATTTTATTTGCAAATACGTCAAGCTATTGACGTTAAAAGAGCGCTTGGTGGGAGGCAACCCACGCATTAGTGTAAAAAAAAAATATTTGTGTATGTTTTTTCAAAAAAAAAAAATCGATTTTTGAGTGTGTAACGCAGGCTGATCCTGCGTTTCTGTTTCTAGCGCAGTGTGTAACGCAGGTTGCGCCTGCGTTACTGGTATAGGGGCAGACTGCGGGGCTGTTGCGCAGGCTGCGCCTGCGCGTCTGCTGGTTGAGCAGGTTGCCCTGTACGCGCGCGGCTTGCGTCTGTTGCAAGAGTGTTTAGCTGTTGTCTTCTAAAAAAAAAATAAAACTTTTTCACCCTCCATTCTATTTATACCCTTATTTCACCTAATTCTTTTCCTTTTTCAATTCCAAAACCCCCCATCTTTTCTCCAAAATTCTAAACCTATTTCTATTCTAATTCATATTTTATTATTATTATTATTATTATTATTATTATTATTATTATTATTATTATTATGATTGTTATTATTATTATTATTATTATTTTTACTATTCATCAAATTTCGTACCTTCTAAATTTTTTTTATTTTTTTATTTTTTTTATTTTTTTATCATATTCATCATCTTTTATATATACCCACCTATACATACAAATCCAATTCCTCTTCTATTTAGTTAAATCTCTAAAAATTCAATTCTAAAGAGGAATTAATTGCAAGTTCACCTCTTTGATTCGTATTGGGTAATCTTTTTCTCTAATTTTATTTTTATTACGAATTTGTGTTCTTGTCAATTGGGTTTTGTAGTTTTCAGGCAAGGTGGCCAGTCTATGGAGCTCGTACGCAGTATCCACCACCAGATTCTGATTCCTCCGAGGAGGAGGACGAGTAGGTATGTTTTCTGCTATCCCTTGTATTTACTTCCATTCAATGCGGACATTGAATATTTTAAGTTTGGGGGTGGTTTGAGGGATATGTAGTTGTTGTTGTATTAATTGTTCATGTAGGATTTCATGCTTTGCATATTAGTAGTAGTAAATTATGCATATTTGTTCGTGTTATCTACGTTTGTTTCATATAGGACATTCTGTTTTTTATGTTCGTATTTCATGTGAGTTCGTAGTAGTTTGCATTTGCACCCATGCTTGATAGGAATTTTGTGTTGTTGACGCTTTTGATTGAGAAGTGATATGCTTTGTTCTTGTGCACACACATACACTAGTAAGTTGAAGCTAGTAGACTTATTGAATGTTGTAAGTAATTAGAAGGACATGAATATGTGCAAGATGATTTAGTTTGCATGCTTTGAATACAAGTTGGTGCGTTAGAGAGATGTTTGCTTGGGATTGAGTATGTTTTTCCACCAAGTGAGTTTTTGAGTCATATTGCATATTTTTTGCAATTTATTCGTTTGCTTGAGTGTCCATGGATTGTTTGCATTGCTAGCAGTTGTTTGAGGTCTTTCTTGAAACGCATGACATTATTTGACGATTAAAATGATAAAGGCATTTAGGAATAACCGCATATTTTCCCATATTACCACACCATGTTTACATGATCAATTAGTTAACCCGTTGAGCTTAATCCTATTTTTCGGTGACACACCACATTACTTGCCTATATCTTTTTCTTGTATTGGCCTTACATTAATTTGAACCCACATTGTCAAAGGCTAGTATAGTGCTTAAGGGAGTAATAAGGTGTGCATGGAGGGGTTTATTGTTGGTCATACTTTTGGGGAAAATATTGAGATTGGGTTTGGTTGTTTACTTGATAGTCGGCATATGTAATAAATGGTGGGATCAATGTTATTGTTTATATTATTGTTTTATTTAGCTCTCGAGAAAAAAAAAAGAAAAAAAAAAGAGAAGAAAAAAAATATATTATGAGAGCAAGTTTGTGTTTGTTGTGATCCTACTTTAGTCGACTAGTCGAGTGTTCTTAGTAAAATTTATGTGGGAGGGAAATAGGGTGTTGTGAATGGTTCATTATGGTATTTATTAGCTTTTTACACTTCACCTGTTTTGGCTTATTTGACATACCTTGTCCCTAGCCCCGTTACAACCCAATTAAAGACCTTTTGATTATCGTCATTGATGTATGTTGTGTTAAGAGTTAGATTGATACCAAATGTCAAGCATGCTTATGATTTTGTTGGAATTGAGTGATACACTTACCCTTGTTCTTGAGTGAATATTCTTTTGTGAGTGGATTGTGAGTGTTTGCTTGTTCTTGCGTATGAGATCCCGAGTGTTGTCTCAAAGATGTGCTCTTGTAGGTTTAGCATGTTTACTAACTTATTCTTACACTTGACATGGACTTGTGAGAACTTATGCATGTTCATTGAGTAGACTATGTGAATGCTTGCACTTTCGACACCAAGACATTGCGTATTTACTTTGATTCTTAAGTTGATATGGCATGAGAGGATTTGAAGGTATGGTAGGCTAGATTAATTGCATTTTTCATATTAGTTGCATTCATGCATTGCATTGCATTAGGTTAAATGGATTTTGTGGGTACATTCGCTATAGACCCTCACGAGACCTTACTCGTCCACTAGGGCTGCCTAGGGGTGTTAGGTCCATTAAGATTGTAGAAGGGGGGGTTGAATACAATCTTTATCTTTTTATCGAAATTTGTCCGGTAAATAAAATTTAGTTTAGACAAATTTGTGAGGAATTAATTGAAACAAAATTCAAGTTAAATATAACGATATATTAAACTTGATGGTTGTTACAAAATCAGTACAGAGTAATATCAAGTTAATAAAAACAAATTAGGAAATTCAACATGAATTTTTCTTAATTTGTTAATAAAAATCGAGATATAGATTAGGAGTAAAAACTCGCTAATAGTACAAGAGTCACAAGTAATCAAGCTTGAACGGATTAAATATTACAAATACAAAGCTTTTGATTTTCTGGGAATTTATTGCTCTTGAATGATATCTTAAAGATGAGAGAGAGTTGCTGTGTTTCTTGACTGTGTTGAACTGATATTTTGTCTTGTATTTATAGCCTCTGTCAGTTTGCCTTGGTCGATTTCCTTTTTGTTGAACAAATGATTAACACTCCTGTTAATTTTGAGATTGGATTGTACATCAAAGACAATCTCCAAGACAATCAGTACTTCCAAGACAATCGACTTTGAACTGCCAAGACAATCGCCAAGACAATCGCCAAGACAATTGTTGATCTCCAAGACAATCGCTGTTTGAACTGCCAAGACAATCTTTGTTTGAACTGCCAAGACAATCTTTGTTTGAACTGCCAAGACAATCTTTGTTTGAACTGCCAAGACAATCTCTGTTTGAACTGCCAAGACAATCGGCAAGACAATCTCTGATTGTCTTGCTAGTTCATTTTTTCAGCTTTAAATTAATTTGATTAAAATGCATAATCATTTTAATTTAAGCTTGCTTAAATAATTATTCTGATTTAATTAACTTAATAATTAATTTAATAAATAAATTAATTCTTAAAGAATTCATTTATTAATTAAATTAACTACTTGATTTAATTAATTAAAGGAGAACAATTATTCAACCTAAGATTGACTAAATCCTTTTCTGAATCACTAAAATTAACAAAAGAATACCACTGAATATTCTGTTGACGCTCCATGCACGGTCTGGTTCATGAACGACTAACTTCAATGACTGTCTTTTATCTTTTCACATTAAAGTGTGATTCCTTTTCTCTTCTCATCTCTTTCTCTTTATCCTCTGTACTCTGTCTGAACCTGTCACTTGTAAAAATCTCTGTCTCTTAGAAATAAATCCACTTGTTTGATTTCATACTGAGGCTTGATCAGGAGACTGAACTTCTTCCAGTGTAAAATATCAAAACTATAGATTGACTTGTAGTTTTTCTTCTGACAGATAGCATCTTCTGAGATTCCTGTGACAGATTAAATTATTTACTTATTACAATCTAATTTAAGTTGAGTTGATTCCTCGTACTACAAATAGGCTGTGTCATATGCCTTTCAATCTCCCCCTATTTGTTTGTTAGAAAATAACAAGCAAATACCTAGAGGATAATTCAACTAACTCAACTTAACTTAGTAAAAGATAAAACTTTAAATGCAAGTAAATAAAAGAACAGTTCTGGTTTATATTAACATTTTCCAGATTCAAACATGAAAGATAAATACAAGATAGATGATCCTCTAGCCTGATCATATTTAACTTATCCTATCTTGATCTATCTAGGCTCTAAAAATATAACAAGTAGAGCTACTCTTCAGTTAGGATGGTCTTGACTTTGAACTTCTCCTTCTTCTGGTTCTTCAATGATAGGCTGAAGATTTGCAATCAACTCAGCATCAAAAGTACGTTCACGTTCATTTGGTATACCTTGAGGTCTGACTGGTTGAGGTCTGACTGGTTGATTTGGATATCCTTTTAACCTGTTCACCTCCTGTTCATACCTTGTCATGTTTCTGATACAGTAGTTTTGAATGAAATCTGCAGCATCCTTCTTTTCTGTTGTATAAAGACCAGTGTTTCTCAACATTTTTTCAACCCATACCAAATGCTTAGCATTGTACTCTGGCAGCTTCACATTATCACAAATGATGGTTTGATATACATCTTTCTTCAGAAATATTACTTGAAATGGTGTATGAGTTATTTCAGGACTGGCATTTCGAGCAAACTCGAAGAGATGTTCATACAATAAGATATTCAGTTCAGAACACAGTGATACCTTTTGTCTCAAAATCCAAAGCTCAGACAAGGTTCTTCTTTCTAAACAATTTAAAGATACATGGAACGAACCTTCAGAGTGACAATTAACAACAATTACCATTTCCTTTTTGTGAGAATTAAAGCCAACATTTATTCGAGAGACTTCACACTTCAAGGCCTCCAAGTACACTGAATGATTTGGATTGGCATCTTTATACTTGTAAATGATTCCAAGAAACTGCTTGTCATTATTTGTTGTAAGTTGTGGAAGACTGATTATCTTTCTGGCTTCTTCCCACTTCTCACCAACTTTGAGTTTAATATCAAGTTTTCTCTTTTCAACAAGTATGTGATGTTGCCGTTGCCTTTCCACCTTTTCTTGTCTTAGAAGCTCTTCCTTTTCATCCAACATCTGAGATAACTTTGCTAGTTCCTCTTTTCTTTTCTTCATACTAGCTTCATGCTCTAGCATTTTCTTGTCAAAGTGTGGGTCAGCTGGTTGCTCTATCCATTGACTGAGATCTGGTTCTTGTTCAAATTCAGGTACACCAATAATTTCATCTGGCCCAGCAAACGGATCAAAGTCATCAGTCTCACCAGCGTAGTAAACAGTGTTGTCTTGTTCAAATGTGCTCTCAGCTGCTTCAACTCCTTTTCCCTTTTCTGACTGTTGCTGTTGATACTTATCCACAGATTCACTTCCACTTACCCTGGATTTCTCCCCCTTAGTTGGATTATCCTCTACAGATTTATCAAAGGGACCGGTCACAACAGCATCACCACTTTTTCCTTCAAAGAATTCCTTTTCTTCTGCTGTGGGTGCGTGAGTTCTGCTAAGCATGTTAAACAAAAGTTTCAGCCCTTTACCTTGTTGTGAATTCTGCCTTTCAATCAATTCAAGACGACGTTCAGTAGACAATTGATTCTCATGCAGTTCTGTTTGGAGAATTTCAACTTTGTCGGAGATTTCAGAAATAAGCTTATCTTGAGCAATAGTAACATCTCCAGAATCATCAAGTGCCTTTTCATGAGATAGTTCAAGAGTCTTGATCTTGTTAGTGAATGTAGTCTTTATGTTGGTAATGGCAGTCTGAAGTAATTGTTTCTCAGCTACAGTTTTCTCAAGTTGTTCCTGTAGTGCTTGAAGTTGAGCCATAATTAATGAACTGTTTGTGTCAGTGTGTGCACTCACCTGAGGTTCACTCAAGGATGTTTCACTCTCCTTTCGTGCATGTGTTTCACTCAATTTTATGGTGGTCCTCACATCACTCAAC
This sequence comes from Kitagawia praeruptora, assembly GCA_037693485.1. Taxonomy (NCBI): domain Eukaryota; kingdom Viridiplantae; phylum Streptophyta; class Magnoliopsida; order Apiales; family Apiaceae; genus Kitagawia; species Kitagawia praeruptora. Next base: position 134,930,557 of record CM075345.1, read on the forward strand.
ACTAGCTCCTTTTCCTTAGATGTACCTGCAGAAGAAATCACCCTAGCCTCTTCTAGAGAGGTCAGTGGTGGTGCAATGGGAGTTCGCAAATCCCTATCCTTAATCAAATCTACATGTTCATTAGGTATTGAAATCTGAATTGCTTCAGTGGTAGATTGATTAAGTTGCCTTCCACTTTCTCCAGTTGAAACTGCGAGTGGAAAATCCCTTAAGGGAGCCAGGAATGTTTCTCCTGGGAGGGGAGATGATGACTCTGTTATAAGTGGCAAAGAGTCAAGATTTCCCTCTGAAGCCTGTGAAGACTCTTCTACCGTGACAATGGTAGGTACTGTTTCAGTAGTAATCCTATTGTGCACTCCTTGCTCAGTGTCCCTAGTAACATCAAAATCTAAGGTTATGTTTTCCCCCATTGTGAGTAATAGGGGTGTGCTTGACTCTGTACAGGGTGCCATGGCCGACTGGCGAATTTCAATGGACTCATCCTGTTGAGAGAATGGTTCCAGTAACTGTTCATGTGCCATTTCAATGTCCATATCCTGTTGGGAGGATATGGATGGGCTGACAGATGCCTCAATTAGTAAGTTTCTTCTCTTCTTTAGTGGAGGCAGAGCTGTGGGATCACTCATATCACTACTTCTTACATTAGATCTTTTCACTGTTAACTTACTTCTGGATTTAGGTTTTGAGATTTGTGATGACACTGTGTTTGGCTCTAAGACCTGGGATTGAAGTTGTGGTTCTACAACCTCTTGGTCTAACCTATCAGCCTCTTGGGCTCCAGAAGTAGTTTGAGATACAGAAGTAGTTTCAGGGAAAGATGAGAATACCTGTTCAGTAGCAGTTGCTGCTTCTTGTTCTTGTTGCTCAGGAAGAGGTGCAGGTTGTACAGGATCAAGAACAGGAGGCTCTTGAACAGGTTCAGGTTCAAGGACAGGTGCATTTACAAGTCTAGGAATGATAGGTAAATTTATGAATGTAGACAAGTATGGAGTCACATACACAGGCACATTTTGGAATTTTCTGTGGGTGTCTAGGCTAGTGAATATTTTCTTGGTTTGCTTGCCAGACTTAACAGGATTATCATTCTGAAAAATTGTTTGTTCACCAACAGGAACAAGATGATTGAATATTAACATCAAAAATCTAGGGTAATAACAAAAGACTTTCTTACCCGCATCAAAATCCCTTCTGGTTTTAACAATTCGACTAATCATTGTATCCCAAAGTAATTTTCCAATATTGATTCTAAGATTGTTAGCAACAGCATAACCAATATTTTGTAACATGGAAGTAAGTAAGTGAAAATTACCTCTCTCAGAATTAGCAAACACCTTGGAGATTGTGTCAAAGAATGCATCCCATTGTTGAACAAGATTCTTTTTGCTCAAATTGTTCACATCGAAAACACCATGATAATTAATATCAGTGAAGAATTGACTGAGCTCAGCAATGGTAGGTTGTGGAGCAAAATCACCCATTGGGAGGTCCAAAACAGTACTAAGAATCGATTCATTCACAATGTGATGTGTACCATTAAAATCAAAAGAAAATGAAGTCAAATCATCAGACACAACAGCTTCTGTGCAAATCAATCTCAGAGGTCCTAATTTCAACGGAACATCCAAAGATATAGCATTTCGAATAAGTGAATGATCGTTTAGAAATTGAATCCAAGGCTTAAATCGATCATAGGGACAATTATCTGGATTAAAATATCCAACCAAATTGTGCTTCATTATCTCAAAATTATTCGCCATTTCTCCCTTTATAACACACAAACAACACACTGATGAAATTAACAAAATTTATAAAATTCGGAATTAATAATTAATTAAAATTAATTAAAAATTCCAATTAATTTGATGTTGTCAGAAAAATCTCAAATTTCAGTATGATGTTCTCCTAATCACTGTGAGTCTCAATCTAATTTTAGATTTGTCAAATAAAATCTAGAACAATCAGAACGGAGAAGAATACAGTCCGTTTGTGAAATCCCCTTTTTCAATTACTCGGCCAAACGCAGTGATTTTGGTATCAAAAGAACAAGCTTGAGACGATCTGTTCTAATCCGGTGATGATTTTGACAGTTCGAGTAAGAATTTTGGCAGAGATTCGACTTAGTGATGTGTGTATTGTGTATGTATCTATAACAGTTCTCTGTGTAAAAACACGAGAGAGAGAGATATGACCAAGACAATCGTGAGATTGTCTTTTTTTTTATTTAAAGTAACGTATATGTACTGGAGAGACTTGCCAAGACAATCGTGTGATTGTCTTGCCGATTGTCTTGGCAATACAGATCCCACCAAGACAATCGTTTGAGCCCCAATTGTTTTGTTGTGTTTATTATTTTTTTTTTTAAGTACTAAACTGACTCTCCAAGACAATCGTGCGATTGTCTTGGCGATTGTCTTGGTAGTTCAAAATCTATCAAGACAATCATTGACATCATAGAAAATAACAGAATATTCACAGTAATACATAATATTTTTAGAAAAAGACCTGCCAAGACAATCAGATTGTCTTGGTGATTGTCTTGATAGAGAAATAATTCTCTAAGACAATCAATTGAGCTAATTTACACATATGTACTGTAATAAAATAATTTTAATGAACATACAATCTTAATTATTACTAAATTTACCATAAATAAAATAAAAATAATAATAATAAAACATAGGTTATTCTTATAACGGAATCAAACATAAATAGCAAAAGGACAAACACTACAAATCCATAAATAAAATATTAATAATTTACATAATTATTCATGATAAATTAATAAATATATATTTTCTAATAAAATAAGTTTCTGATAGAAAATTATTTAAGAAGAAAATATGACTTATTAAACTATCATAAATAAAATTTTCAAGAAAAATAAGTTTCTCATAAATTACAACTTGTAAAATTTTGAGAAAAATATTTTTAAGGAAAAAGAATTATTTTAATATTGAAAAGAAGTAAGAAGGAATATATTAAGATGATAATGGCAATGATTTGAACATTAACAAGTATCAAGGTAAGTTGATAAAATAATTATACAAGTGATTTTAATCAACAAATATTAACAAGATAATCACTTGTAAATTATTAAAGATCAAACCTCAGATATTAACTAGTTTAATTACTAGGACTATTTAACATACCCAATTCACCAACAATTCTGGTGAATGTGGATTCGTCAAGAGACTTAGTAAAAATATCTGCTGTTTGTTCTTCCGTGGGTACAAAATGTAACTCCACGGTACCATTCATGACATGCTCTCGGATAAAATGATACCTGATGTCAATGTGCTTGGTCCTCGTATGCTGCACAGGATTGTTGGAGATTGCTATGGCACTTGTATTGTCACACAGAATTGGAATATTGTCAAGTACAAAGCCATAGTCACGTAGCTGATTCCTAATCCACAAGATTTGAGCACAACAGCTTCCAGCAGCTATATATTCTGCTTCAGCTGTTGAGTTGGAAACTGTTTGTTGTTTCTTGCTGTACCAGGAGACCAACCTACCACCTAGGAATTGACAACTCCCAGAGGTGCTTTTTCTATCTACAACACTTCCTGCATAATCTGAATCTGTATATCCAACAAGGTTAAAACCAGATTCTTTAGGGTACCAAATACCTAAGTTAGGTGTACCCTTAAGATATCTCAAGATTCGTTTAACAGCAATGAGATGCACATCTCTAGGATCCGCTTGGAACCTTGCACACAAGCATGTAGCATACATAATATCAGGTCTACTTGCAGTAAGGTAAAGTAATGAACCTATCATACCTCTGTAGCTTGTGATATCTACCTTAGCAGAATTTTCACAAGCTCCAAATTTCACAGCTGTTGATGATGGTGTTCTTGCTGAAGATGAGTCCTCCATTTGATATTTCTTGAGGAGCTCTCTGACATACTTGGATTGACAAATAAAAATTCCATCTGTCCTTTGACTTACTTGTAATCCAAGAAAGAACTTCAGCTCACCCATCAGGCTCATCTCAAATTTACCCTGCATTAACTTAGCAAATTTCTTGCACAGAAGATCATTAGTAGACCCAAATATTATATCGTCCACATAGACTTGGACTAATATAGTATCATTCTTATGTTTCTTAGTAAAGAGAGTTTTGTCTATGACACCTCTAACAAATCCATTTTCAAGTAAAAATTCAGAAAGAGTGTCATACCATTTCCTTGGAGCTTGCTTAAGACCATAAATTGCCTTGAAGAGAAAGTAGACAAAATCCAAGAATTCTGGATCTTCAAAACCAGGAGGTTGTTCTACATATACCTCTTCATCCAGCTTGCCATTCAGGAAGGCACTCTTGACATCCATTTGATAAACTTTGAAGTTTGAATGTGCTGCGAATGCCAAGAATATCCTTATAGCCTCAAGTCTAGCCACTGGTGCATAGGTTTCATCATAATCTATTCCTTCAGCTTGAGAATAACCTTTAGCAACCAGTCTTGCTTTGTTTCTAGTTACAATGCCATCTTCATCAAGTTTGTTTCTGAATACCCACCTGGTATCAACTACTTTCCTGTCTTTAGGTCTGGGTACCAGCTTCCATACTTCTTGTTGTTTGAATTGATTGAGTTCATCTTGCATAGCAATCACCCAATCAGGATCTGAAAGAGCTTCTTCTGTTTTCTTAGGTTCTATTGCAGACAAAAACCCAGAATAATTGCATTGATTTTGATAGCTCCTTCTAGTTTTTACACCAACATCTGGATCACCAACGATCAACTCAAAAGGATGAGCTCTATTCCACACAGACTGTCTGGGAAGATTTGACCTTGATGATTCGCCTTGATCTTCATTATGATGTTGAGTATGACCAGTTGATCCTTCATCACCTCCCCCTGAGTTGTTGCCAGTTTGACTAGATGAATGTTCAGGAGTGTCAGTGGTATCTCCAGTCTGATCATTGTTTCCACCACCACCACCCTGATCATTATCATCATTATTACTGTTATCATTAGCATCAACATCAGGTTGGTTGTCATCATCTGAATCGGAGTCTGTCATATCATCGAAAGATAACTTTTCAGATGAATCCTCCGTTTGGATACTAGGAAGTTTAGTGTCATCAAATGATACATTGACACTTTCAAGCATTGTCTGATGATCAATCACATACACCTTGTAAGCTCTTCTTGAATAACCAATGAAAATTGCTTCATGTGCTTTGGCCTCAAATTTTCCACCACGATCATCTCCATCTTTAAGCACAAAGCATTTTGCTCCAAATACATGAAAGTACTTGAGTGTTGGTCTCTTTTCATACATAATTTCATAGGGGGTTTTCATCAAGTCTTTGTTGATTAAAGTTCGATTCTGGGTATAACATGCAGTGTTAACAGCTTCAGCCCAAAAGTACAAAGGAAGCTTTGATTCACTTAACATAGTACGTGCAGCTTCAATCAAAGTTCTATTCTTTCTTTCTACTACCCCATTCTGCTGAGGAGTTCTTGGGGCTGAGAACTGCCTTGTTATTCCCTTTTCAGTACAAAAATCATTTAGAACTGCATTTTTAAATTCGGTTCCATTGTCTGACCTTATTGCTCTAACTGGTTTCTTGTACTCCATTTCAATCAACTTAATGTGATCAATCACTAACTGTGGAGTTTCATCTTTGGAATTCAGAAATAAAACCCATGTGTACTTTGAGTAGTCATCAACAATCACGAGAGCATATCTTTTCTTTGACATAGACATCACATTAACTGGACCGAACAGATCCATGTGCAACAGTTGTAGAGGTTCAGTTATTGATGATGTGTCAGTGCTCCTGTGAGTTGCTGTTTTTAATTTGCCTTTTTGACAGGCATCACAGAGTCCTTCTTGAGTGAATTCCATTGAAGGCAACCCTCTCACCAGTTCTCTTTTAACTAGAGAATTCATTGTTTTGAAATTAAGATGGGAGAGTTTCTTGTGCCATAGCCAACTTTCATCTGTAGATGCTTTGGAATAAAAGCAGTTGATTTCTTCAGTGCTTCCAGTGTTCATATTGGCCACGTACAGATTGCCTTTTCTGACTCCTGTAAGAGATGGTTGTTCATGTCTCTTGTGAGAGATTAGACAATTCTTCTTGTTGAAGTAAGCCTCGAATCCCTTGTCACAAAATTGACTGACACTTAACAAATTGTGCTCAAGTCCTTTCACAAAAGACACTTCATCAATGATAACATTTCCAGCTTCCAATCTGCCATATCCATCAGTTGTACCTATGCTGTTATCTCCAAAGGTAACCACTGGGCCGGCTTTCTCAACCACATTTGTCAGCAGGGTTCTATCTCCAGTCATATGCCTTGAACATCCACTGTCCAAGATCCAGGTCACTCTATCAACCTGTTTCACACCCTGCAATGACAAATAGGTTAAACCTTCTTCGGAACCCAAACCTGATTGGGTCCAGAATACTTAAAGAATTGGCCTTTGTCAGGCAAAACAACATTTTTAACGTTGACACCATTTTCACCACTAACCAACAAACATTTAACCCTATAAACAGATTTGACAATCTTTTGCTTTATCTTGGGTATCCATGTTTCTTTAGCAGCAATGACATTTGTTTCACTGACTGGACATTTGACCTTGTAAGCAGCCTTACAAAAAGTCCGTTTAGGCTTTGATACAAATGTCTCTCTCCTATCTTGAGGAGGACTAGCAGTCTTTGATCTAACATTTTTATTCTTATACATATGTTGTCGAGGAGCAGTCTTACCAGCACATGCTTGATTACCATTAAAGTAAGCAGACATTACATTAAAAGCACAAGACATACAATTGACAACACCACATGCTTTATGATAAATATCAATGGTAGGCATGGTATGCATGTTAGATATGTTATTGTTCTTTTTCAACTTATCACTACTAAACCCAGTTTTAGATGAACTTGTTGGATAAACAATCTTAACTGGTTTCTTAACAGATTTAACATTATCAAGGACTATGCCATTTGCACTGTCCTCATTACGCATCTCTTCTTGAATAATGATAGATGTGAAGTTTGGAGGTTCTGCAATCGACTTCTTAAAGAGAGGATCTTCAACCTTCTTAAGCACATGTGGTATACCCCTCTCTTTAGCACTAACAAGGTTAGGGGTATTTATGCCTAACAATCCAACAGCTTCGTTATAACCAAACCCTATTCCTACAGTTCGTTCTATAGCTTGTTTATTGAAATGCTCTTTAGAAAGTTTAACAGAATTAAAGCAAGCACTAACCTTGGTTTCAAGTTCAGCAATTTTAGAAAGTTGTTTAGTCACTACCTCTAGAATAGATTTCTCTCTTCTATTGAGTCGTGCTATTTCCTCTTTTTGTTGATCTTGATTAACATGCACCTTTTTTAGTTCTAACACTTCATTTTCAAGTTCAGTGTTTAACAAATTTAATCTAGCAATGTGTTTTTGTGCATTAGCCAAGGAGCCACCTAACTGACGAACCAACTCAGAGTCAGTAAGTTTTACCTGTGGTTTAGGATCAGTGGGCATGTCACCATTTGCCATTAGTGCAAGATTTCCAAATTCTTCATCTTCACTATCTGTGTCATCCCAGCTTTTACCAGCAGCCACATAGGCTTTCCCAGGTTTCTTCTTTTCAGGAACATAATCTCTCTTCTGGGCTTGTTTGGGTTTCTGACACTCAGTGGCAAAGTGTCCAAGTTCATTGCAATTATAACAACGAATTTTGCTTCTATCAACAGTTCCAGTTTTGTAGCCACCTCTGCTACTGGAGGATGAGGAACCTCCTCTCTGGAATCTGTTATTAGACTTGAACTTGAACTTAGGATTTCTCCTGAATCTAAAGTTGCCAAATTGTCTAACCATGAGTGCCATGGATTCATCCTCCAACTGATCCAATTCTTCTAATGAGTAAAACTCACTTCCATCCTGAGTAGCTGGTGTCTGACCATGTTCCACTTCAGTCTGCTCCTTGTCTGAGCTGTAAGGTCGAACAACCTTAGCTTCCACTTCCTTAGGAGCCTCAACCACTAATGCTGTAGATGAACTTGCAACTCTACCTTTACCATGAATCTCTTTCTGTTGGACTTGTTCCAACTCATAGGTTTTTAAAACACCGAAGAGTTTTTCAAGACTAACTTTATTCAAGTCACGAGATTCTCTTATTGCTGTTATCCTGTGTTCCAGGTGAGTCGGCATAGTCAGTAGGAACTTCAGATTAATCTCCTTCTGTGTATAGTTCTTGCCATGGATTTGCAAGTTGTTGATTATTTTATTATACCTTTCAAACACTTCTTGAATGCCTTCATTAGGGCCAGCTCTGAAGTGTTCATACTCAGAGGTTAAGATTTGAAGTCTGTTCTCCCTGACTTCATCGGTTCCTTCATTAATGGTTTCAATAGTTTCCCACATGTGTTTGGCAGTTTTACAATTCATCACATGGCTATACATCACAGCATCCAGGGAATCTATTAGAATGAGTCTGAGGTTTTTATCAAGCCCTGCATCCTCCTTTTCATCAGGTGTATAGGTAGCAGGGTCCTTTGCATAAGATTTGGCAGGAATCACAATTTTACCCTCAGCTTCAACTTCATCTTCATAGACCATAGGAGTTTTAGGTCCGGTTTTCAAAACAACCAAATATTTAACATTTGTACATTCCAGAAACAACTCCATCTTATTCTTCCACATATCATAATTATCTTTGTCAAAGATAGGTATCTTAACAATGGCTTTAGAAGTCATGATGAATTTTTAAGAGAGTTAAAAATTCGAGCTTGATTTTTAATTGAATAAAAATAGGATCTTGATTTGTATATCAATCAAACGGCTCTGATACCAATTGTTAGGTCCATTAAGATTGTAGAAGGGGGGGTTGAATACAATCTTTATCTTTTTATCGAAATTTGTCCGGTAAATAAAATTTAGTTTAGACAAATTTGTGAGGAATTAATTGAAACAAAATTCAAGTTAAATATAACGATATATTAAACTTGATGGTTGTTACAAAATCAGTACAGAGTAATATCAAGTTAATAAAAACAAATTAGAAAATTCAACATGAATTTTTCTTAATTTGTTAATAAAAATCGAGATATAGATTAGGAGTAAAAACTCGCTAATAGTACAAGAGTCACAAGTAATCAAGCTTGAACGGATTAAATATTACAAATACAAAGCTTTTGATTTTCTGGGAATTTATTGCTCTTGAATGATATCTTAAAGATGAGAGAGAGTTGCTGTGTTTCTTGACTGTGTTGAACTGATATTTTGTCTTGTATTTATAGCCTCTGTCAGTTTGCCTTGGTCGATTTCCTTTTTGTTGAACAAATGATTAACACTCCTGTTAATTTTGAGATTGGATTGTACATCAAAGACAATCTCCAAGACAATCAGTACTTCCAAGACAATCGACTTTGAACTGCCAAGACAATCGCCAAGACAATCGCCAAGACAATTGTTGATCTCCAAGACAATCGCTGTTTGAACTGCCAAGACAATCTTTGTTTGAACTGCCAAGACAATCTTTGTTTGAACTGCCAAGACAATCTTTGTTTGAACTGCCAAGACAATCTCTGTTTGAACTGCCAAGACAATCGGCAAGACAATCTCTGATTGTCTTGCTAGTTCATTTTTTCAGCTTTAAATTAATTTGATTAAAATGCATAATCATTTTAATTTAAGCTTGCTTAAATAATTATTCTGATTTAATTAACTTAATAATTAATTTAATAAATAAATTAATTCTTAAAGAATTCATTTATTAATTAAATTAACTACTTGATTTAATTAATTAAAGGAGAACAATTATTCAACCTAAGATTGACTAAATCCTTTTCTGAATCACTAAAATTAACAAAAGAATACCACTGAATATTCTGTTGACGCTCCATGCACGGTCTGGTTCATGAACGACTAACTTCAATGACTGTCTTTTATCTTTTCACATTAAAGTGTGATTCCTTTTCTCTTCTCATCTCTTTCTCTTTATCCTCTGTACTCTGTCTGAACCTGTCACTTGTAAAAATCTCTGTCTCTTAGAAATAAATCCACTTGTTTGATTTCATACTGAGGCTTGATCAGGAGACTGAACTTCTTCCAGTGTAAAATATCAAAACTATAGATTGACTTGTAGTTTTTCTTCTGACAGATAGCATCTTCTGAGATTCCTGTGACAGATTAAATTATTTACTTATTACAATCTAATTTAAGTTGAGTTGATTCCTCGTACTACAAATAGGCTGTGTCATATGCCTTTCAAGGGGTTTAAAGGGCTTGTTGCAAATGCCAAATGCAACCGTGATCACCTACGGAAGTGGTACTAGTTAGTTAGTTAGTTGTAATTGTTTATGCTTGAGGACAAGCATCGGTTTAAGTTTGGGGGTGTTTGATAAGTGGATTTTATATCCACTTGGAACATTCTATATCGGCTTAAATTGATTGTTTTGGACTCAAGTTTGTGTAGTTTTGATGTGTTTTGTGTAGTTGTGCAGGTTTGCAAGAATATCTAAGCTTTTGTCGTTTTTGGAGATTTAATTGATTAAAATTCGGATTTTCCGGGAAGGTTGCGCAGCTTATACTGTTTTGGCCATATCTGGAGTTCTAGAAATCCGTTTTCAGCGATCTTACTGCCCACGCGAAGCTTGAGAGATTTTCTACAACCTGGGATAGGAAACAAGTGCAAGGGATTTGCTGAATGAAGTCGCGCACGTGTTCTTATAAAAGAAGGCCATGAATTTACTGTTTTGCCCTTTTTCTAATTCTAATTGTATTCTGGGCAGTTTTGGGTACCTTCTTTAAATCCTAATTGTAATAGAAGGTAATATATTGCTGGGAAAGATTTGTAGAGCCTATTTAAAACACATCCTACCATTGTAAATCAGAACAATTCATAGCTTTTAATCGTATCAAGGTACTTTCGATCTTCAATTCTTTCTTCAATATTATGTTTTCATTCATTATCATTATTATTATGTTTTCTTTATTAAATATGCGTAACTAATTCTCTAATCTGAGGATTGGGTAGTATTCCTTGGTATTCATGCATGCTTGATTACGTGATTTTCTGCTTTTCTGATCTGTTAATGAGATCTTAACACAATTAGGGGAGTCATGAACCTTTGATTGTATTCTAGGGATTGTAATAAGCTTGGGAGAGAAGTTGCAATTTTAGTACATGATTTAACAGACATAATTTGAATATTAGATCGGGAGATTAATAGGAGAATTGTGAGACATATAATTCTTGGCACTTAACAGTTTATAGATATACTTTGATTGTATCACGGGAGTGACAATTAGGGTGTAGCTGTAGGCACTATATTGTAGCCTGGGAGGGTACAGTATAACTTTAGAAGAATTGTTTTTAGCAAGGTAGGAACACAGATATCACATTAATATTGAGCATGTATTGAGACCAAATGAAGAACCCCAGTTCTTAGATTGTTTTCCCATATATTTGAATCTCAGTTTAAAATCAATTCTTAGTGCTTATAATTAGTTCTTGGTTAATTTAGTTAATACACAAACCCAAAATTCTTCTCACACACTTCTAGACATAAAGAGATAAGAAACCTGAACTTTGAATTAAATTTAGTCCTTCCCTGAGAACGAACACACAAAAATACTACTAACAAATTGGCGCCGCTGCCGGGGAAGGCAGTAATGTTGAGTTTGAGTTAATTGTTTCTTGTAGTTTGGATTTTATCTTTGTATATATTTTTCTTTTCTTTCTTTTTGTATTTCTTTCTTTGGTGTGTCTACAGGTTCTTTGAGGTAGACAACTTAAACAGGTTTTGAGGAGAGAGACTAGATGGAGTACAACTTTGGTTGGAACAACACTCAGAATTTCTACAACAGTCAGGAACAATATCAAGACTTCAATCCTTACCCATAACTCAATTCCTATGAGGATTGTAATGCATATCAGGTGAATTCGTTCTATTCTGAGAACTCATTTTATGCTCCATATGCCCCTAGCAATGATTATTCGTATTCGTTTGAAAATCAATATCATGATGATGTTTATCCATATATGTGTAATGATGTTGATACGAGTTTAACTCAGTCTAATCCTTCTTTACCTGCTGATTGGGAGATTGCGCTCAATAAAATGATTCAAGGAACTCAGTCTAATCCTCCCTTACTTTCTTTGGGAGTTTTTGATGAACCAACTTTAGAGATTGCTAGTGACAATGATATTCCATGTGATTCAATAGCTTGGTACGAGGAGAATGCTAAACTAAATAATTTTATTTAGGAAGTTCGAGCAGTGTGGCATGACGGTTGTTATCGAACTCCCCCTTGTGTCAATTTTCCTCTATGCCATGATTCTTGTTTAGCAATTGATGATAATGTTGTGTCTGATGAGTCTACTTGTGTAGTTGATAATTGTCCCATGCGCATTAATGATAATTTGGATGCAATTGAAATTCTACCAAATCTAGAAAATTTTGAGCTTAATACATTGGTAGACGAGATTAAAATTGATGAGTGTCCAATTATAAAAGAGAAGGAAGTTAAGATTGAGGAAGTTGAAAATCTTGCTTTAGAGTATAAGGATCCGATTTGGGAGGAGTATATGAGTCGTACTTATAATGATTATTCTGATGACTTTTCTAGCTATTTTGATGTTTCCAAGTCTCTTGAGCATGATAGGTTCTTGAAAGTTTTCGTACCTTTCAATGGATCTAAGGCATATATGTACTTCATAATTTTATTATTAATTCGTAAATATGTGAATCTATTTGCTTTTTCTCCTCACTGAAGATTTTATTTGCAAATACGTCAAGCTATTGACGTTAAAAGAGCGCTTGGTGGGAGGTAACCCACGCATTAGTGTAAAAAAAATATTTGTGTATGTTTTTTCAAAAAAAAAAATCGATTTTTGAGTGTGTAACGCAGGCTGATCCTGCGTTTCTGTTTCTAGCGCAGTGTGTAACGCAGGTTGCGCCTGCGTTACTGGTATAGGGGCAGACTGCGGGGCTGTTGCGCAGGCTGCGCCTGCGCGTCTGCTGGTTGAGCAGGTTGCCCTGTACGCGCGCGGCTTGCGTCTGTTGCAAGAGTGTTTAGCTGTTGTCTTCTAAAAAAAAAATAAAACTTTTTCACCCTCCATTCTATTTATACCCTTATTTCACCTAATTCTTTTCCTTTTTCAATTCCAAAACCCCCCATCTTTTCTCCAAAATTCTAAACCTATTTCTATTCTAATTCATATTTTATTATTATTATTATTATTATTATTATTATTATTATTATTATTATTATGATTGTTATTACTATTATTATTATTATTATTATTTTTACTATTCATCAAATTTCGTACCTTCTAAATTTTTTTTATTTTTTTATTTTTTTTATTTTTTTATCATATTCATCATCTTTTATATATACCCACCTATACATACAAATCCAATTCCTCTTCTATTTAGTTAAATCTCTAAAAATTCAATTCTAAAGAGGAATTAATTGCAAGTTCACCTCTTTGATTCGTATTGGGTAATCTTTTTCTCTAATTTTATTTTTATTACGAATTTGTGTTCTTGTCAATTGGGTTTTGTAGTTTTCAGGCAAGGTGGCCAGTCTATGGAGCTCGTACGCAGTATCCACCACCAGATTCTGATTCCTCCGAGGAGGAGGACGAGTAGGTATGTTTTCTGCTATCCCTTGTATTTACTTCCATTCAATGCGGACATTGAATATTTTAAGTTTGGGGGTGGTTTGAGGGATATGTAGTTGTTGTTGTATTAATTGTTCATGTAGGATTTCATGCTTTGCATATTAGTAGTAGTAAATTATGCATATTTGTTCGTGTTATCTACGTTTGTTTCATATAGGACATTCTGTTTTTTATGTTCGTATTTCATGTGAGTTCGTAGTAGTTTGCATTTGCACCCATGCTTGATAGGAATTTTGTGTTGTTGACGCTTTTGATTGAGAAGTGATATGCTTTGTTCTTGTGCACACACATACACTAGTAAGTTGAAGCTAGTAGACTTATTGAATGTTGTAAGTAATTAGAAGGACATGAATATGTGCAAGATGATTTAGTTTGCATGCTTTGAATACAAGTTGGTGCGTTAGAGAGATGTTTGCTTGGGATTGAGTATGTTTTTCCACCAAATGAGTTTTTGAGTCATATTGCATATTTTTTGCAATTTATTCGTTTGCTTGAGTGTCCATGGATTGTTTGCATTGCTAGCAGTTGTTTGAGGTCTTTCTTGAAACGCATGACATTATTTGACGATTAAAATGATAAAGGCATTTAGGAATAACCGCATATTTTCCCATATTACCACACCATGTTTACATGATCAATTAGTTAACCCGTTGAGCTTAATCCTATTTTTCGGTGACACACCACATTACTTGCCTATATCTTTTTCTTGTATTGGCCTTACATTAATTTGAACCCACATTGTCAAAGGCTAGTATAGTGCTTAAGGGAGTAATAAGGTGTGCATGGAGGGGTTTATTGTTGGTCATACTTTTGGGGAAAATATTGAGATTGGGTTTGGTTGTTTACTTGATAGTCGGCATATGTAATAAATGGTGGGATCATTGTTAATGTTTATATTATTGTTTTATTTAGCTCTCGAGAAAAAAAAAGAAAAAAAAAAGAGAAGAAAAAAAATATATTATGAGAGCAAGTTTGTGTTTGTTGTGATCCTACTTTAGTCGACTAGTCGAGTGTTCTTAGTAAAATTTATGTGGGAGGGAAATAGGGTGTTGTGAATGGTTCATTATGGTACTTATTAGCTTTTTACACTTCACCTGTTTTGGCTTATTTGACATACCTTGTCCCTAGCCCCGTTACAACCCAATTAAAGACCTTTTGATTATCGTCATTGATGTATGTTGTGTTAAGAGTTAGATTGATACCAAATGTCAAGCATGCTTATGATTTTGTTGGAATTGAGTGATACACTTACCCTTGTTCTTGAGTGAATATTCTTTTGTGAGTGGATTGTGAGTGTTTGCTTGTTCTTGCGTATGAGATCCCGAGTGTTGTCTCAAAGATGTGCTCTTGTAGGTTTAGCATGTTTACTAACTTATTCTTACACTTGACATGGACTTGTGAGAACTTATGCATGTTCATTGAGTAGACTATGTGAATGCTTGCACTTTCGATACCTAGACATTGCGTATTTACTTTGATTCTTAAGTTGATATGGCATGAGAGGATTTGAAGGTATGGTAGGCTAGATTAATTGCATTTTTCATATTAGTTGCATTCATGCATTGCACTGCATTAGGTTAAATGGATTTTGTGGGTACATTCGCTATAGACCCTCACGAGACCTTACTCGTCCACTAGGGCTGCCTAGGGGTTTAAAGGGCTTGTTGCATATGCCAAATGCAACCGTGATCACCTACGGAAGTGGTACTAGTTAGTTAGTTAGTTGTAATTGTTTATGCTTGAGGACAAGCATCGGTTTAAGTTTGGGGGTGTTTGATAAGTGGATTTTATATCCACTTGGAACATTCTATATCGGCTTAAATTGATTGTTTTGGACTCAAGTTTGTGTAGTTTTGATGTGTTTTGTGTAGTTGTGCAGGTTTGCAAGAATATCTAAGCTTTTGTCGTTTTTGGAGATTTAATTGATTAAAATTCGGATTTTCCGGGAAGGTTGCGCAGCTTATACTGTTTTGGCCATATCTGGAGTTCTAGAAATCCGTTTTTAGCGATCTTACTGCCCACGCGAAGCTTGAGAGATTTTCTACAACCTGGGATAGGAAACAAGTGCAAGGGACATGCTGAATGAAGTCGCGCACGTGTTCTTATAAAAGAAGGCCATGAATTTACTGTTTTGCCCTTTTTCTAATTCTAATTGTATTCTGGGCAGTTTTGGGTACCTTCTTTAAATCTTAATTGTAATAGAAGGTAATATCTTGCTGGGCAAGATTTGTAGAGCCTATTTAAAACAAATCCTACCATTGTAAATCAGAACAATTCATAGCTTTTAATCGTATCAAGGTACTTTCGATCTTCAATTCTTTCTTCAATATTATGTTTTCATTCATTATCATTATTATTATGTTTTCTTTATTAAATATGCGTAACTAATTCTCTAATCTGAGGATTGGGTAGTATTCCTTGGTATTCATGCATGCTTGATTACGTGATTTTCTGCTTTGCTGATCTGTTAATGAGATCTTAACACAATTAGGGGAGTCATGAACCTTTGATTGTATTCTAGGGATTGTAATAAGCTTGGGAGAGAAGTTGCAATCTTAGTACATGATTTAACAGACATAATTTGAATATTAGATCGGGAGATTAATAGGAGAATTGTGAGACATATAATTCTTGGCACTTAACAGTTTATAGATATACTTTGATTGTATCACGGGAGTGACAATTAGGGTGTAGCTGTAGGCACTATATTGTAGCCTGGGAGGGTACAGTATAACTTTAGAAGAATTGTGTTCAGTAAGGTAGGAACAAAGATATCACATTAATATTGAGCATGTATTGAGACCAAGTGAAGAACCCCAGTTCTTAGATTGTTTTCCCATATATTTGAATCTCAGTTTAAAATCAATTCTTAGTGCTTATAATTAGTTCTTGGTTAATTTAGTTAATACACAAACCCAAAATTCTTCTCACACACTTCTAGACATAAAGAGATAAGAAACCTGAACTTTGAATTAAATTTAGTCCTTCCCTGAGAACGAACACACAAAAATACTACTAACAAATTGGCGCCGCTGCCGGGGAAGGCAGTAATGTTGAGTTTGAGTTAATTGTTTCTTGTAGTTTGGATTTTATCTTTGTATATATTTTTCTTTTCTTTCTTTTTGTATTTCTTTCTTTGGTGTGTCTACAGGTTCTTTGAGGTAGACAACTTAAACAGGTTTTGAGGAGAGAGACTAGATGGAGTACAACTTTGGTTGGAACAACACTCAGAATTTCTACAACAGTCAGGAACAATATCAAGACTTCAATCCTTACCCACAACTCAATTCCTATGAGGATTGTAATGCATATCAGGTGAATTCGTTCTATTCTGAGAACTCATTTTATGCTCCATATGCCCCTAGCAATGATTATTCGTATTCGTTTGAAAATCAATATCATGATGATGTTTATCCATATATGTGTAATGATGTTGATACGAGTTTAACTCAGTCTAATCCTTCTTTACCTGCTGATTGGGAGATTGCGCTCAATAAAATGATTCAAGGAACTCAGTCTAATCCTCCCTTACTTTCTTTGGGAGTTTTTGATGAACCAACTTTAGAGATTGCTAGTGACAATGATATTCCATGTGATTCAATAGCTTGGTACGAGGAGAATGCTAAACTAAATAATTTTATTTGGGAAGTTCGAGCAGTGTGGCATGACGGTTGTTATCGAACTCCCCCTTGTGTCAATTTTCCTCTATGCCATGATTCTTGTTTAGCAATTGATGATAATGTTGTGTCTGATGAGTCTACTTGTGTAGTTGATAATTGTCCCATGCGCATTAATGATAATTTGGATGCAATTGAAATTCTACCAAATCTAGAAAATTTTGAGCTTAATACATTGGTAGACGAGATTAAAATTGATGAGTGTCCAATTATAAAAGAGAAGGAAGTTAAGATTGAGGAAGTTGAAAATCTTGCTTTAGAGTATAAGGATCCGATTTGGGAGGAGTATATGAGTCGTACTTATAATGATTATTCTGATGACTTTTCTAGCTATTTTGATGTTTCCAAGTCTCTTGAGCATGATAGGTTCTTGAAAGTTTTCGTACCTTTCAATGGATCTAAGGCATATATGTACTTCATAATTTTATTACTAATTCATAAATATGTGAATCTATTTGCTTTTTCTCCTCACTGAAGATTTTATTTGCAAATACGTCAAGCTATTGACGTTAAAGGAGCGCTTGGTGGGAGGCAACCCACGCATTAGTGTAAAAAAAAAATGTTTGTGTATGTTTTTTCAAAAAAAAAAATCGATTTTTGAGTGTGTAACGCAGGCTGATCCTGCGTTTCTGTTTCTGGCGCAGTGTGTAACGTAGGTTGCGCCTGCGTTACTGGTATAGGGGCAGACTGCGGGGCTGTTGCGCAGGCTGCGCCTGCGCGTCTGCTTGTTGAGCAGGTTGCCCTGTACGCGCGCGGCTTGCATCTGTTGCAGGAGTGTTTAGCTGTTGTCTTCTAAAAAAAAATAAAACTTTTTCACCCTCCATTCTATTTATACCATTATTTCACCTAATTCTTTTCCTTTTTCAATTCCAAAACCCCCCATCTTTTCTCCAAAATTCTAAACCTATTTCTATTCTAATTCATATTTTATTATTATTATTATTATTATTATTATTATTATGATTGTTATTATTATTATTATTATTATTATTATTATTATTATTATTATTACTATTCATCAAATTTCGTACCATCTAAATTTTTTTATTTTTTTATCATATTCATCATCTTTTATATATACCCACCTATACATACAAATCCAATTCCTCTTCTATTTAGTTAAATCTCTAAAAATTCAATTCTAAAGAGGAATTAATTGCAAGTTTACCCTTTTGATTCGTATTGGGTAATCTTTTTCTCTAATCTTATTTTTATTACGAATTTGTGTTCTTGTCAATTGGGTTTTGTAGTTTTCAGGCAAGGTGGCCAGTCTATGGAGCTCGTACGCAGTATCCACCACCAGATTCTGATTCCTCCGAGGAGGAGGACGAGTAGGTATGTTTTCTGATATCCCTTGTATTTACTTCCATTCAATGCGGACATTGAATATTTTAAGTTTGGGGGTGGTTTGAGGGATATGTAGTTGTTGTTGTATTAATTGTTCATGTAGGATTTCATGCTTTGCATATTAGTAGTAGTAAATTATGCATATTTGTTCGTGTTATCTACGTTTGTTTCATATAGGACATTCTGTTTTTTATGTTCGTATTTCATGTGAGTTCATAGTAGTTTGCATTTGCACCCATGCTTGATAGGAATTTTGTGTTGTTGACGCTTTTGATTGAGAAGTGATATGCTTTGTTCTTGTGCACACACATACACTAGTAAGTTGAAGCTAGTAGACTTATTGAATGTTGTAAGTAATTAGAAGGACATGAATATGTGCAAGATGATTTAGTTTGCATGCTTTGAATACAAGTTGGTGCGTTAGAGAGATGTTTGCTTGGGACTGAGTATGTTTTTCCACCAAGTGAGTTTTTGAGTCATATTGCATATTTTTTGCAATTTATTCGTTTGCTTGAGTGTCCATGGATTGTTTGCATTGCTAGCAGTTGTTTGAGGTCTTTCTTGAAATGCATGACATTATTTGATGATTAAAATGATAAAGGCATTTAGGAATAACCGCATATTTTCCCATATTACCACACCATGTTTACATGATCAATTAGTTAACCCGTTGAGCTTAATCCTATTTTTCGGTGACACACCACATTACTTGCCTATATCTTTTTCTTGTATTGGCCTTACATTAATTTGAACCCACATTGTCAAAGGCTAGTATAGTGCTTAAGGGAGTAATAAGGTGTGCATGGAGGGGTTTATTGTTGGTCATACTTTTGGGGAAAATATTGAGATTGAGTTTGGTTGTTTACTTGATAGTCGACATATGTAATAAATGGTGGGATCATTGTTATTGTTTATATTATTGTTTTATTTAGCTCTCGAGAAAAAAAAAAGAAAAAAAAAAGAGAAGAAAAAAAATATATTATGAGAGCAAGTTTGTGTTTGTTGTGATCCTACTTTAGTCGACTAGTCGAGTGTTCTTAGTAAAATTTATGTGAGAGGGAAATAGAGTGTTGTGAATGGTTCATTATGGTACTTATTAGCTTTTTACACTTCACCTATTTTGGCTTATTTGACATACCTTGTCCCTAGCCCCGTTACAACCCAATTAAAGACTTTTTGATTATCGTCATTGATGTATGTTGTGTTAAGAGTTAGATTGATACCAAATGTCAAGCATGCTTATGATTTTGTTAGAATTGAGTGATACACTTACCCTTGTTCTTGAGTGAATATTCTTTTGTGAGTGGATTGTGAGTGTTTGCTTGTTCTTGCGTATGAGATCCCGAGTGTTGTCTCAAAGATGTGCTCTTGTAGGTTTAGCATGTTTACTAACTTATTCTTATACTTGACATGGACTTGTGAGAACTTATGCATGTTCATTGAGTAGACTATGTGAATGCTTGCACTTTCGACACCAAGACATTGCGTATTTACTTTGATTCTTAAGTTGATATGGCATGAGAGGATTTGAAGGTATGGTAGGCTAGATTAATTGCATTTTTCATATTAGTTGCATTCATGCATTGCATTGCATTAGATTAAATGGATTTTGTGGGTACATTCGCTATAGACCCTCACGAGACCTTACTCGTCCACTAGGGCTGCCTAGGGGTTTAAAGGGCTTGTTGCATATGCCAAATGCAACCGTGATCACCTACGGAAGTGGTACTAGTTAGTTAGTTAGTTGTAATTGTTTATGCTTGAGGACAAGCATCGGTTTAAGTTTGGGGGTGTTTGATAAGTGGATTTTATATCCACTTGGAACATTCTATATCGGCTTAAATTGATTGTTTTGGACTCAAGTTTGTGTAGTTTTGATGTGTTTTGTGTAGTTGTGCAGGTTTGCAAGAATATCTAAGCTTTTGTCGTTTTTGGAGATTTAATTGATTAAAATTCGGATTTTCCGGGAAGGTTGCGCAGCTTATACTGTTTTGGCCATATCTGGAGTTCTAGAAATCCGTTTTCAGCGATCTTACTGCCCACGCGAAGCTTGAGAGATTTTCTACAACCTGGGATAGGAAACAAGTGCAAGGGACGTGCTGAATGAAGTCGCGCACGTGTTCTTATAAAAGAAGGCCATGAATTTACTGTTTTGCCCTTTTTCTAATTCTAATTGTATTCTGGGCAGTTTTGGGTACCTTCTTTAAATCCTAATTGTAATAGAAGGTAATATCTTGCTGGGCAAGATTTCTAGAGCCTATTTAAAACACATCCTACCATTGTAAATCAGAACAATTCATAGCTTTTAATCGTATCAAGGTACTTTCGATCTTCAATTCTTTCTTCAATATTATGTTTTCATTCATTATCATTATTATTATGTTTTCTTTATTAAATATGCGTAACTAATTCTCTAATCTGAGGATTGGGTAGTATTCCTTGGTATTCATGCATGCTTGATTACGTGATTTTCTGCTTTGCTGATCTGTTAATGAGATCTTAACACAATTAGGGGAATCATGAACCTTTGATTGTATTCTAGGGATTGTAATAAGCTTGGGAGAGAAGTTGCAATCTTAGTACATGATTTAACAGACATAATTTGAATATTAGATCGGGAGATTAATAGGAGAATTGTGAGACATATAATTCTTGGCACTTAACAGTTTATAGATATACTTTGATTGTATCACGGGAGTGACAATTAGGGTGTAGCTGTAGGCACTATATTGTAGCCTGGGAGGGTACAGTATAACTTTAGAAGAATTGTTTTCAGCAAGGTAGGAACACAGATATCACATTAATATTGAGCATGTATTGAGACCAAGTGAAGAACCCCAGTTCTTAGATTGTTTTCCCATATATTTGAATCTAAGTTTGAAATCAATTCTTAGTGCTTATAATTAGTTCTTGGTTAATTTAGTTAATACACAAACCCAAAATTCTTCTCACACACTTCTAGACATAAAGAGATAAGAAACCTGAACTTTGAATTAAATTTAGTCCTTCCCTGAGAACGAACACACAAAAATACTACTAACAGCAACATGCTTAGAATATCTTCAAGGGTGAAATCTAAATTTATTAGTTATAATGGTAATATTGCAACATGCCTATACATTTTGCTTTTAAGTTTAAAATGGTCTCCCTCTCAAAAAAAAAAGTAATACTAAGAAGTTTAAAAGAGTAGTGTTATGTATTTCGAAAGTGTTTTTAAATTAAGTTTTCAAATGACGTGGCATGGTTGATAGGATATTTTGAGAGGTTTTTACTGGTGAAATTTATGTAAATGCAGGGAGATCCATCATTATTATTTGAATTAATACCAATAACATTTTAATACGTGATATTTAGAAATAAATTCGGGAACAAATTTGAGAACTCTAGCATTTTTCAGTTTAAAATGGTCTATTTACTTAAGGAAGAGATATACAACCTTTTAATATGGGAGAAATCAACCATTTTCTAAAATACTCCATCCGTCCTACCAGGACGTTTACATTGGCTTTTAACACAAAGACCAAGGAAAATGAATAAAATAAATGAAGTATGGGTATAATAATGTATTTTATTGTTAAAATAAGTGAAGTAATGGGTGCAATAGTGATTTTATAGTTAAAATAAGTGAAGTAGTGGGTGTAATAGCGTAAAATATTGAAAAAGTGGAGTGAAGTAGTGGATGTAAAAATGTACTTTATTGTTTAAAGTTACTATTTTTTAGTAATATAAAGAATTGGTAGGACGTCCCTAAAAAGAAAGTATAAATAAATGAGAGGGACAGAGAGAATATCGAAGATTCAAATTTTATCGAAAACATATGTTATAAATTTAAAATTGACATTTCCTTGGTGCCCCGCCAAGTAATTTGGTCCCTAATAGGGATTAAAATCTTTTAAGCACCGGTAAGAGAAAAACATATATTGTTTAATAAAATTTAAACGGATGTAAGATTGTTTGTGGATGCATACCATCACTACTACACATCTGAACTTAGGATACACCACTTACATAGCATTTTTCTGGATGCGCTATGCAAGTGAAGTACTTGCATAGCGTTTTATGTAAAAATGCTATGCAAGTTATTTTATCCAAAGTTAAAAAAAAATGAAAAATTGAAAAAAAAAATACTAGGATATGTTGTTTTCAGAAACGCTATGTTAGTTCGAACTAAGATAGCGTTTTTATATGCGTTATGGTAGTTACTGTATTTTAAATATATTTTATTTATTTTTAATTCATTTTTTTAACTCTTGCATAGCGTTTTTAAACACGTTATAGAAGTAAACGTATCATAAGTATTTATATTTTTATTTTCAATTTATTTTTTTGACCATAAACTTATACATATCGTTCATCTTCCGCTGTATATTCCCTCTATTCTCTCTATCTCTCTCATTGCACCTCAGAAAAACATAACAATGACTTTCAAAATCCGGCCGATTGTTTGTTTCTCCGATAAATCGATATACATATTCTTGTTCATACCATTCTTTACATCAAGATCCATATAGATTTTGCTTCGTTTCATTCTCGTTTTAATCTCTGATCGCAAATTGGCGACTTTATTGGTTACAAACCTAGTTTCTACGATTTGGGGATTTTTCAATTCAAAGGTTTTTGATGCTTGATTGGTTCAAGATTGGTTCCAATTGTACCTCTCTCTCTCTCTCTCTCTCCCTCTCTCCCTCTCCCTCTCCCTCTCTCTGTGTGTATATGTTGAAAGAGTTTGTCCTAAAATCCAATCATGTATGATGATTTAGGAAGAACTTTCTTGTACTCTTATTTGATTTCATTAATATTAATAAAAGACTTATTTGTTTTTATTATGGGCCTTATCTATTTAAATTGTCTTAAATAAGATGTTCCATAGTTTAGAGTAAAGCTTCTAGAATTATAATGAGATTATAATAGTGAGATCTAGAAGATGATAACTCTAGACTTAAACAGTTCCTGATCATAGGATAACTAATCGGAAGTTAGTGAATCCGCAAAGATTGGTACATACTATGCTTGCTCCTTTAAGGAGGATGTCTGTTCTCATAGGCATTTGTGTGGTGACACTATAGCTAGTATGTAGGTGCTTATTAGGGAATAAGTTCACTGAACATGACTCGATAAGTTGAACAACTAATGGAGTTTACTCACGTGTCGATAGTTGTTCACTGAGTGATAGTTGTACAAGTGTCCTTAGACTTGAGATCGTTATAGTAATCTTGTATATAATGAACTATGCTTTGGTTTAGTCCTTAGTCTCAAGGACATCCATTAGGTCTATTCTGGGCATAGGGATTTGTGTATGGAGATAGTTAACGGTCAATAAAGTATCTACCCCTTCCAGTAAAGGAAGAGAATATCCTATGCTATTCTTATGATGCTAGTTCTGGAATCTCTGGCCAGAGTGTATGAAATTGGAAAGGAGTTTCTAATTTGCATTAATATGAACTTTGCATTATGAATAAGAATCATATGATTAAATTTGATAGGCTTGACACGAGTTCCATGCCTTGTATTTAATCGGGATATTGCAGGGTAGAAGGAATTGATTGTACGGTAACTAGTCACTGACAGGTTCTTGGTATTCTAAGCAATGAATTCATATTATCCGGATAGTCGCGATATGTTGAGAAGCATCACTCACGATGTAGAATAAATATAATTAATCAGTTAATTATATTTAATGAATTTTAGAATTCATATAAATAATAAATAAAAAGTTTATTATTATTTATTTCTACTACCGGCTTAATATTGAACCTACAGGGTCACACCATAAAAAGATTAATTTATTGATGAAGGTATTTTGAGAGAGCAAGTTGTTTTAATAATGATTAAAATTGTTTTAATTATTATTTAACATTTTATAAGATAAAGTGTAGGATTTATATATTAATATATAATGATATATTAATTATGAAAACCCTACATGAGCCCTATAAATAGAATGAGATGAGAATGAGTTTACATACTTTTGGTTTTTATGAAAAACCTAGTTGCCTCCCTCATCTTCTTCATCTCCCTCTCTTTCTCTCAAACCTCCATTTTTATAAAAGCTTAGTTTTATAAAAAGCTTCGTCGAAGAATTAATCTTGGTGGATACCGGTAGAGTGCTGCACACTCTGAGGAGCAACTGCTAAAACACCATTTTGTAAATCTTCGATTTCAAGGTATGGTTACGATTCCCTCGTTTATTCATTTTTATATGCTTTTCTATATGCACGATACATGGTTTTTACGGAATAATTGTTATACTGCGCTTCCGCTCGTCCGTAAATTCCTTCATATGTGTGTGTTATTCCCAGATTACACACTTGTATAATTGTAGAAGGGGGGGTTGAATACAATTCTTGATAGTTATAAATTTCTGATAAAAACCACAGAAATCTATAAAGAAATAATTGCTGAATAGAAATGATTCACAAACACATAAAAATCAGGTGGTTAAATGTACCACCTGAGACTTTTATTTGAAGAAAACTCTGTGATACAAATGTACACAGCTTCTGTGTTTACAACTCTTTGCTTCTAAAGATATTCAAGAAACCCTAAGCAAATATGTCTGTTTTCTTAGTTTCTAAAGAGTTGCTACACTTGGTTATATATCCCAAGTTTACAAGTACTATAGGAATAAGATAATATTAATCTAATTGAAGTTGACTTGCTACTCCACTCCAAATCCACATGTAGCCGAAAGGTTGTCCTTGTGAACAGATATATCCCCTGCACCTTTCTTGTATGTACTGTGTAAATGGAATGCTTCTTTCTTCTGTGTTTCCAAAGTATGGCTGCCATACTGCTTTATATACCTACTATCAACCCATGTGATCTGTCAGTCAAACCTGTCCTTATCAACTGCTAATTCCCAGCTAGCATAGGATAAAGTGACAATGATTATCCGTTGATGTTGTGCACAATTATCCGTTGATGGTAGTTTGAGCTGTATCCGTTGATCGAGTAGATTTGAGTTGTATCCGTTGATAGAGCCCTGTTCTTATCCGTTGATACACTTTCACTTAGACAGAATTACATAGCATAGCTTATTTACAATTGGCTACCCTATTCTGCCTATCCATTGATGGTCAACATGACTCTGAATAAAAACACTATCAACTGATAAATAGAGATATTGCAGTATGCTACAAAACCTCATCCGTTGATGAGCTACCTGTCAACGAATAGTTATAAGGTCTTATCCGTTGACAGTTATGATAAGTGGAGTTTATATCCATTTGGAGCGTTCCATATCGACTTAAATTGATTGACTTGGTCTCAAGTTTGTTGTATTTTTTTATGTGTTTTGTGTAGTTGTGCAGGGTTGTAGCTATCGGTTAGTGTTGGTGTTTCTAATCGATATTAGAGCGGAATTAAGTATTGGAATGAAGATGGTACACTTGTGTTATGCTACCAAGGAGTTACATGTGTCATGGTATTAAAGATGTTAGCTAATGCGAAAGAAACGGAGGAGAAAGGAGCAAATTGTGTAAAATTCGGATGGTTGCGCAGTCTTCACTGTTTTGGTCATATCTGGAGTTCTACAAGTCCGTTTGAGGCCCGTAAGCTGTCCACGCGAAGCCTGGGAAGTTTTCTATAATTCTGAACAGTAACAGACCGCGCAGACTGCGCTGATACCGCGCAGAGTGCGCCCGAACTCGCTGGAAATTCTGAAATTCTATCCTGTTTCGAATTAAATTGTATTTTTAGGTCTTTTCTTGTTGGAAAAGTATTCTAGGGCCTATATAAACACTACCTATCATTGTATATCATCATTATTGAGGAAGATCATCAACATTGTAGCCAAGAACAATTTAAAGATACATCTCCAAGCTAGTGACAAGCAAGGAGTAATCTTTGGAACTTTTGTATTCTTCTACTTTGGGGAGTTATTTCTGAACCTTATTTTCTCTCTTCTTTTAATTATTTGTTGTTCTAGAATTATGTTATCAATTGAACCCATGATGGCAATTAGGTCAATTATGGGCTAATTCGTTATCATGGGGTTTTAATGGAATTTGCTATGGATTCTAGATATTGAGTGTTAATTATGCCTTGGTGTGTGATTGAATGTATTGATTGCCTAGTATGTTTATGCTTATTCGTTATAAGTGCGTCGCGAACACTTGTAATTGTTTGTTTAATCCTAGTGAATGCGAAAGTGGATCTAGGGTTTAGAACAATTCATGCTAGCATAGGTTTTTGCATGTGAAGAACATGTATTAATTTGTGATGTGATTCTAACCGTCTTGCATTGACTATGTGGTTTAATGGGTGCTTGATCTTTAACCGGTATGTGTTCAATTGCTATAGACATATAGGGACTACACATATTTGGTGACTACTTGACTTCTATCAATTGTGGATGATCAGTAGGATGGTATCTGCACAACGAAAGTTGGTATGTATCAGTTTAGTGCATCTAATCAGTAATAAACTCTGTCACATGCTAGGTTAAAGGGCATAAGATTCTAGATGAAGTAGTAAATGAAATTGAAATCCCATGTTTGTTTATTATAAGTTAAAGTTAAGTTATTTCCTCGTAATTGGCTTAGTGGTAAGTAATCATTAGTTAAATCAAAACCAAAATTGTGATTGTCTTAGCAGTGAGTGTAAATCATAAGCTGGTGCATAAGTGAACATAACGAACAATTTGAGTCTCTGTGGGAACGAATCCTATTTACTCTATATTACTTGTTGACCACGTTCTCTTGCGTGAATAAGTGCGAACAAGTTTTTGGCGCCGCTGCCGGGGACTCGGTTCATTGTTTGTTAGTTTATGATCTTGTCATCAGTTTGGGTTAAATTCACTGACTCGGACGTTTTTTTTCTTTTTATTTGATGGATTATTGGGAGCATGAATTCGTAATTGTTTGTGAGCTGTGTGCAGGTGGACATTACACTCATCAATGTGAGTATAACAGAAACCGGCCAAATTTCAGCTGGGACTACAATCAGAGTGGTATGGAGCAATTCCAATATCCATCCTACCCGCTCCAAAATCAGCAGTTTGAAGATGAGCCATACAATCCAGGGGGAATTCAGCAGCAACAGGGGCAACAATTTCAGCATCAGTATGCCCCAGTGCATCAACACTTTCAACCTCCTGAATTTCAGCAGCAGCAATTTCAGACTTGGTCTATTCAACAGTCGACCGAAGAAGCTGAATTAGAAGAATTGAGGTTGATGGCTAAAAGCAATGCATTGTCTCTCCAGAGAATAGGAGATCAGATTGGTCAAATTGCAAATGCATTACAAACATTGAATCAAATTGCAAGTGACACAGAAGGCCTAGATGTAGAAGAGGAGGACAAGAACCTTCCTATCAGTCTTGACTGACCTTTCTTAGCCACGGGTGAGACCATGATCGAAGTTCAGGAAGGAGAGTCTGAGGGCAAAGATGAGGAAGAATCAGAACATGAAGTTGATAAGGAAGCAGAGCCGGAGGCAAACCAATCAGAAAATTCAGAATGTCCAGAAAATTCGATTCTGAATAATCAGCCGCAACCACTTCCTTTGCAATCTCAA
Organism: Kitagawia praeruptora; assembly: GCA_037693485.1. Taxonomy (NCBI): domain Eukaryota; kingdom Viridiplantae; phylum Streptophyta; class Magnoliopsida; order Apiales; family Apiaceae; genus Kitagawia; species Kitagawia praeruptora. The sequence goes on from CM075345.1 coordinate 134,958,741, forward strand.
AATTTTGAAGAATCAGCCCAAGATCAAGAAAATTCCAAGGCTCAAGTGGCTATGCTATTTCCTTCGAAGGATGAAGAGTGTCTCAGTGTGGAAGATGATGAATTAGAAGAGCATGTTCAGTTGTTGAATGCCGCTCCGTTGCAATCTGACTTCGACCAGCTGGAGGCCGAAGAGGAAAAGAGCATCATTCCTGTTGACAAATCTACTCCGGAGAAGACTACAGAGATCGTCCAAATCGATTTTCCTCCTCCATATCCACAAGGGCTTCAGAAGCAAACTCTAGCCATGAATTTACCGGCGGAGGACGAGGAGTGTTTTAGCTTGAAATTGGTTGATGCAAGGCAGAGTAAAAAGTATGACACGGAGAAGGAAAAGTATGACCAACTGAGGATTACAGTGCCTTGGTTAATGGGGCTACATATTCCACATAAGTTGCTTGGAGTGGAAGATCTCTGGAATTCTCAGGTGCGCCTTAAGCCATCAATTGAAGGAGCTCCCGAACTTGAGCTCAAAACATTGCTAGTTCACCTGGGGTATGTTTCTTGTAATTCATCTCCTTTGCTTGCTATTGTTATTGCTGCTAACTTTTCAGGTAGGCGGGAGAATGTTGTTAAGAGATTTTGTGAGGAGCGAATACGGGTAAAGCTTGTTGTTGAAGATGTCGCTCCAGAAAAGATCATTAAATGGCCTTATAGAGATGCGGTGCAGAAAATTTTCAAGATGAAAATTGTGGCCAAGTCTAGCTAAAGACGTTAAAGAAAGGCGCTTCGTGGGAGGCAGCCCATGATTTTTTTGCTTTCGAATAAAACAACAGTTGCGCAGGAGCACACCACATCTATCCACCACCAGACACACCACCCGAGGAGGGTGGAGATGCCGGCGTGTAGGGGAGTATCTCTTGTACCCTTTTAATTTACATTCAATGAGGGCATTGAATATTTTAAGTTTGGGGGTGATTTGGGGGATAGTAGTTGTATGTAATGTTGTATTTTGTGGTCATATAGGATATCTTGTTGCATAGTAGTGATAGTTCATGCATGATTGTTATGTTCATATTATCTACGTTTGTTCATATAGGACATTTTGTTTTATTTTCGTATACTATGTGAGTTTTTCATTTAGTTGCATTTTCATGGCATGCATATTTCATGATCCCTTAGGACGAGCTGATTCTGATTGATAGGTGGATGTTGATTTGGGTGTGATGATGATGAGTAGAGGGCTGATTTATAGTTTCTATGAAATTGACTTGCATGTTTCGGGAACAAAATTTATTACACAGTCTCATTGGGGTGCTGTTGGGCTAGGTTAGGGTCATGCCTGTGGGATGTTTTGAGATTTAATCACTTGTTTATATTTAGAATTTTCGTTATTCCCTTTATAGCGTAGGAACATTAAAGTCTAAGTTTGGGGGAAACCAGGAATTTTCATGCTAGTTGTTAATATTTGTCAATAAAGGCTAGGCGTCAAATGGCTAGTAGCCAGCTCATATTTATATGAGTAGTCTAGGGTTGGAAATGAGAAAGGCTCATTCCAGATTGAAAAAAAAAAGAAAAAAAATATAAAAGAAAAAAAATATTAAAAAAAAAAAAAAGTCAAGTGTTGTTTGATAATGCAAAATTAACCAGAGTGAGCTCTTTAATACTCGAGTAATTAAGTCTGAGGGGACTTAGTCCTAGTGACCTAAGGCTTTATAGTCTGGGATCCACTGACCCAACACTCGCTACATGGGTATTATTGTATAAGCCTTTTGGGGTCTCATTCATTGCACGGTTAAATAAGCATGCGTATTGTATATGTAGTGTCGTAGTATAGTAATAAAGCATGAGTTTCTGTCTACCTTGGATGAGGGTGGAGGTGTTCCTAGGCTATGGAGTGTCTACAGTCTATTCTAGTTATAAACCTGTGATTGTCTTGACGGAAAGCATGTATGATTTTTGATCTAGTTCTGGGGGTATTTCTGATGAGCATTGCACACACGCACGTTTCTGTTCATGTATTGTTAGTATACGGGGACTTAGTCGAGCTCTGCCTGGATTTGTTACGTTCATTGAGATATTTGTTTGTTAGTTGGTTTTGGTGAGTTTGAAGGGGATCTTGCATTTTTTTTTTCATATTAGTTGCATTCATGCATTTGCATTGCATTAGGTTAAATGGATTTTGTGGGTACATTCGCTATAGGCCCTCACGAGACCTTACTCGTCCACTAGGGCTGCCTAGGGGTTTATAGGGCTTGTTGCATATGCCAAATGCAACCGTGATCACCTACGGAAGTGGTACTAGTTAGTTAGTTAGTTGTAATTGTTTATGCTTGAGGACAAGCATCGGTTTAAGTTTGGGGGTGTGATAAGTGGAGTTTATATCCATTTGGAGCGTTCCATATCGACTTAAATTGATTGACTTGGTCTCAAGTTTGTTGTATTTTTTTATGTGTTTTGTGTAGTTGTGCAGGGTTGTAGCTATCGGTTAGTGTTGGTGTTTCTAATCGATATTAGAGCGGAATTAAGTATTGGAATGAAGATGGTACACTTGTGTTATGCTACCAAGGAGTTACATGTGTCATGGTATTAAAGATGTTAGCTAATGCGAAAGAAACGGAGGAGAAAGGAGCAAATTGTGTAAAATTCGGATGGTTGCGCAGTCTTCACTGTTTTGGTCATATCTGGAGTTCTACAAGTCCGTTTGAGGCCCGTAAGCTGTCCACGCGAAGCCTGGGAAGTTTTCTATAATTCTGAACAGTAACAGACCGCGCAGACTGCGCTGATACCGCGCAGAGTGCGCCCGAACTCGCTGGAAATTCTGAAATTCTATCCTGTTTCGAATTAAATTGTATTTTTAGGTCTTTTCTTGTTGGAAAAGTATTCTAGGGCCTATATAAACACTACCTATCATTGTATATCATCATTATTGAGGAAGATCATCAACATTGTAGCCAAGAACAATTTAAAGATACATCTCCAAGCTAGTGACAAGCAAGGAGTAATCTTTGGAACTTTTGTATTCTTCTACTTTGGGGAGTTATTTCTGAACCTTATTTTCTCTCTTCTTTTAATTATTTGTTGTTCTAGAATTATGTTATCAATTGAACCCATGATGGCAATTAGGTCAATTATGGGCTAATTCGTTATCATGGGGTTTTAATGGAATTTGCTATGGATTCTAGATATTGAGTGTTAATTATGCCTTGGTGTGTGATTGAATGTATTGATTGCCTAGTATGTTTATGCTTATTCGTTATAAGTGCGTCGCGAACACTTGTAATTGTTTGTTTAATCCTAGTGAATGCGAAAGTGGATCTAGGGTTTAGAACAATTCATGCTAGCATAGGTTTTTGCATGTGAAGAACATGTATTAATTTGTGATGTGATTCTAACCGTCTTGCATCGACTATGTGGTTTAATGGGTGCTTGATCTTTAACCGGTATGTGTTCAATTGCTATAGACATATAGGGACTACACATATTTGGTGACTACTTGACTTCTATCAATTGTGGATGATCAGTAGGATGGTATATGCACAACGAAAGTTGGTATGTATCAGTTTAGTGCATCTAATCAGTAATAAACTCTGTCACATGCTAGGTTAAAGGGCATAAGATTCTAGATGAAGTAGTAAATGAAATTGAAATCCCATGTTTGTTTATTATAAGTTAAAGTTAAGTTATTTCCTCGTAATTGGCTTAGTGGTAAGTAATCATTAGTTAAATCAAAACCAAAATTGTGATTGTCTTAGCAGTGAGTGTAAATCATAAGCTGGTGCATAAGTGAACATAACGAACAATTTGAGTCTCTGTGGGAACGAATCCTATTTACTCTATATTACTTGTTGACCACGTTCTCTTGCGTGAATAAGTGCGAACAAGTTACAAAACTTGACTTATACAATTTTGCTTGAATGTTAAGTTATCATCAACTACAACATATTCCTAACAATCTCCCCCAATTTATACTTGATGGCAATAAAGCATAAATTCAGAACCTTGATGATAACAAAACATTCCTAAAGATATATACACACTACAGTATGCAAAAATTGTATTAAGCTGCAAAAATTAAAAACCGAAAGCTTTAAGAAACTTATCAGAGATGTGCTCCTTTAGATTGAGCATATTAATGATGTTTCCTCTCTCTGGTTGGCTGCACCCTTGACTTTCCTTCCTTGGCAGAGTTGGACTCAATTTGCACTTGAAGTTGCCTATAGAAGGTATCTTCTTTAACAACTTTTGGATTTAGCTTTAGTTGTAACCATCTTAGGTAATCAGAACTAGCCTTTGACAGTTGGTCTTCTAACCTGAAGAATCTCCTAGTGCCCTCTTCATCCCTGAACTCCATCATCCAAAAGGGTTGAATGTGGATTTTCTGTCCATTATATGGGATCTTCATTTTCTTTGGTAGACTTGAGGGTGAGTTCCATTCTCTCCTTATTTCTTCTATTCTGCTGATTATCTCCCTTCTGGCTATCTCAGAGAACCCTGTGTGTCTCTTGAATGCTGAGAACACTTTGGTCAGTGTATGATAATTCTCTCCAAGAACCTTCTGCAATGGCCATGTCCTCTGACTTCCTCCCTTGTAGACAAACACTAATCTCTCAGGCTGATTCTTGTACTTGTCAATTCCTCTTACTTCTGACAATTCATCCAAATATAGATTCATGCCAGAGTATTCTTCAATTTCTGCCTGATAGATAAAGTCTTCTTTGTTTTCCAAGATTGGTTGTTTGACAATAGCAGGTACCCTAGCAACTTGAACTGGTCCCTTTGAAAGTTACTTCTTTGGAGCCCTTTTCTTCTGTTTTGGATTCAGCAAGAATGAAGGAACTTCAATTGAATCAAAATTCATTGGTTCCTCTTTAGGCCTTATGGGGTCACCATGAAAGTTTACAGTTGGGTCGATTACTGTTGCAGACATAGGTACTGATGAGCCAATGGTTTCTTTTTCTGGAGAGGGTTCTGGAGAAAGAACCCTCTTGGTTTTAGCTTTCCTTCTTTTAGGTTTGAATTTGGGAACTTCCTCAGGTTCCTTCATTTCAACCTCTACCTCATCCATTAACTCTTGAGCCAGCCTGGCTTGCTTCTCATCTGAGTTTTCATATTGATTTTCTGTACTTGGATGGGCTTCCCTTTGGATTCTGGAGACTTCCGCTCTTTTAGCTTCCACAAATCTAGGATGGTTGTTGGATATATTTAATACTTTTCCATTCCTCATGATTACAGCCATCCAATCTCTTACACTCTTATTTGTCTGTACTTTGAACTCCATGATTGTCTTTCCCATTAGCTTTTCTTCATCATTCTTGGGAAATGGGTAGTCCAATCGAAGCTTGTTCTTCCCATTTTCCTTTGGTGGTGAGTAGGCTCTGGTTTTGATGGCTGGTTCAAATTCTTTGACAAATGATGGCTCAGCATCATAGAATGTAGGAGCCACAACCCTTGGAGTGAGCACCTTCATGATTGTGGTTGATATTGTTGGAGCAGAGGTTTGAGCATTAAGGAACAGAGATGATGCAATTGATTCATTGATCATCCTCTCTGCCTTTAGGATTCTTTCATTAGTCTCCTTGTTGATCTTTTCCAAAGCTTCTATTCTGGCTTGCCTTTCACCATCTGAGATTTCTTCTAAGCTTTGAATCTCAGGCAAAGCCACTTGTTTCTTCACAGGGGAAGCCTTTATCTCAAACTCTGTTGGATTGACCACTACAATTGGCTGTTGCTCCCCCTCAATCTATGCTATCTCACTACTGGTAGCTTGAAATTGGCCAGTAGATGTTGCAGCCTCTTCTGAGCTTGTTCCCATTTTCTCCATTTTCTCCCCCTTTTTGTTAGCATCAAGGGTTGGGGTTGAAGCTGCAAGTAGCATTTCCAGTAGTTGAGTCTGTTTTGATTGATTGGCAATGATAGTGTGCATTTGAGATTCCATACTATCCACTCTGGAGGAAAGAAGCTGAACAGACTTAGCCAGGCTATCTTCTTTGAGAAGTTTGCTAGAAAGCACCTTCTGAGTGGTAGTAGGAGCTAGTGCCTCAATCCTGGCATCTAGTGCTATCTTCATATCTCTAATTGCAGACTTGACCTCCTCCTGTTGTGTTCTTTGAATAATAGATTGCATCTTTTGTAATTTCAAGGAGGCCATAACTTGCTCAAGAACAGTCTTTCTCTGTGGGTCTGCAGTTTGGTGCTCAGCCTTAGCAGATTGATATTGCTTCATGATTTCCACATTGAGATTCCCAAGTTCAGTGGCATTGGAAAACATCCATCCTGGAGTCTCATCCTCATTGATTTCTTCACCATCTGAACTTTGACTGTCATCACTGCCAAACTCTTCACTTCCAGCACTTGGAGACAGGATTTGTAAAGCTTCTTTTGCTCTTTGAAGAGATTCTGAGGTGTGCACTAGGTGCATTGCCTTCTCTGCCTCCACATTGCCATGTTGTGCCATGACTTGATAGGCAGAAACAGGATGAGTAAAGGTTTCAGGATCCAAAGAGATGGAGTCAATAATTGACTGATATTCTTGTCTAAATTCCATCTCTTTGGAAGCTTCATTAACCTCCATTAACTCACTTGCAATGGCTGAATCTTCCTACCTTATTTCTCCTGTAGTCCCTTCTCTCCTCTCATCTCTCTTTTCTTGCATCAGGGGCTCCCCCTGGCTCACACCTCTCACACCCTCACCTTCACCTACTAAGGTGGAACTCTCTAGCTCTCCTTTTGCCTGATCGGAAGAAATGGTCAGCCTCTCATTGTTTTTCTCTCCTTTTGCCTGCTCACAAGGCAGCCTCTCACTCCCTTCCCTCATTCCTAAAAGTGTTTCAACTACTACAAACTCCTCCACAGTTGACATGGGAATGTCACATTTTGCATTGGTAGAGAGAGTTGTCAACGGATAAAGTCTATCCGTTGATGTAGTAGCTATTGCTGTCAACGGATAATTAGTTATAGACATATCCGTTGATGGAGAAACACTTGTCAACGAATGAAGGATATCCGTTGATGAAGGAAAACGAGTATCCATTGAAGTGAAAACCAACACTGAATCTGTGGTGATTGATTTTAAGGAAGAGGCCACAGATAGTGTTGTGAATTCAGGAATGGGAGATTGATGGCCCAACAAATCATCTAAAAGATGATGACCACCAATTGTTGAGTGGGGCTTCTCCAAGAATTTTAAAGATGGAGAATCAGGAATTGATGTAGATATCATATCCACATCCAGAGATGGAGTTGGTGATGGTGGATCAAAATGTGTATCGATTTGAAGGTTAAGATCAAGGGGCTGTGACTCCACATTTATTGAAGTCACATCAAACTGAATTTGAGAAGGTACAGTTTGCTGTACAGTGTGTGCACCCTGTGATTCCCCAATAGTTTTGGATTTTACTCTTCTACCATAGGTTTTTGAGTGAGAGCTATCTGTGTCTCTTGCCCTTTTGTGCAGTGTTCCTGGAGTGGAACTTAAATTAGTAGTCACACCCTGTTGAGAGGATGTAACTAGAATTTGGCTTGTAGGTTCATTAACAGTCTTTTGAGAGACTGAAATGTTGGTTGCACCTGCCTCACCTTCCTTATCCTTAGGGCTTCTTTGATGTTCACCCTGTCCCTCACCACTCACTACCACCTTCACACTCCCCTCAAGAGTTTTGGTAGTTTTTGCAACAGGTGCCTTTTGAGAGACACCTGAGGTTTGTCTTTTAGATTGTGGTTTTGGAACTTTGGATTTGATCACTTTGGTAGGAGCCTGTTTGGTCACAGTCACAGACTCCATTGTGACACTAGAAGGCAAAGAAATTTGGGGGTTGGAGATAGGAGTTTCAGGGTTGGAAACAGTTACCTGAACAATTGGTAGATATACCAATTGTACTTCTGCATTTAGGTTCATTCGAATCAAATCACTTAAGACTCTCTTCTCCTGAACAAAACAATTGAACTTGCTATCCGGGTTAGCAATGGATAGCTCATTCTCAGATACATGCAGTGCTAGGAGCATAAAAAAATCTAGCAAAATAAACATTCTTGCTCCTAGTTTCCCTTTTTCCTAATTTAGCTGCTATCTCATACATGACTAGTGTGCCAAAATTATAGAATTTATCAGTCAAAAGCATACATAGCATAACTAGCATGGAATTGGTAACAGCATCAAAGTTATTAATCTTGCCAGAAAAAGTTTTAATGAAGGCATCACAAAGATAACTCCATTCTTTAACCATACCTTTCCTAACAATTTTCCCTAAGTTCTCAGTACTAAGGGTATAATTCATGGAATTAAGCATGGTAACAATTTCAGCATTACTGGGTACATTCAGACAGTTATTCTCAGGCAATTTTAAACAAACAGTTAACACATCAGAATTAACTACATAATTTTTACCCTTCAAAGAAAAAGCAAGTGTACCGTCTGTGCCATTGTACTCAGCAGATGCCCACACCTCTTCAATTACCTCATGGATTAGAAGAGTGGTGGCAGTCATAGCATACGACAGTTTGCATTTCTTCACGAAATTCATCATGGTGTGATATGCTTCTGGAGCGTTCACTGTATCAACAAAGGCCGCGAACTTGTTCTTCTCATAGGTAAACCCGGTGGAAGACATCATCTTAACAATAGGCGCCATTGAAGTGTTTGAACTTTTGTTGCAGAGAGAGATTTAGTGAAGAAGATGCAGTTAACTAATGAGATTCTTCAAAATGAATAAAGGTGAGATGTGAGGGCACAAGACAGCCTTTTATATTTTCCAAGAATTAAAAATGAAATAATTAAAAGTAATTACCCCATTGGACAAAAGTAACTGTCAGATAATAAATGAAAAGAAAAGAAGTACAGCCGTGACTAATTATACACGTTTACCAACGGCTGAAAAGAGAAATATGTATATCAACGGATAAAGATTGGACGGTTGAGAAAACAGTTTATCCATCGATGACGTGGACAACCTGTTATCCGTTGACATACGAAAATCTAGTAATGTGTTTATACTACCAACGGATAAAGGGATATCCGTTGATAAGCAAATTTTGCCTTAAACAAAATTTCTGCTAAGAGTTATTCTGAGAGTTTTTAATTCTCAAGTAAACCAAAACACATTTCTAGCTGCAATACAGTATTATTAGACACCACTAGGAATTATGAAAAATTAAGCATACCTAGTTCACCTACCAACCTTGTGAATGAAGATTCATCAAAAGGCTTGGTGAAGATATCTGCAAGCTGCATTTCACTTGGCACAAAGTGTATTTCTACTGTACCATTCATCACATGCTCTCTAATGAAGTGGTATTTGATGTCAATATGCTTGGTTCTCGAATGTTGCACTGGATTCTCTGTGATGGCAATAGCACTAGTGTTGTCACAGAAAATTGGAATCTTCTCAACTTTTAGACCATAGTCAATAAGTTGATTTTTCATCCAAAGAATCTGTGCACAACAACTTCCAGCTGCAATGTACTCAGCTTCGGCTGTAGAAGTGGAGACTGAGTTCTGTTTCTTACTGAACCATGACACAAGCCTGTTCCCTAGAAATTGACAGGAGCCTGTAGTACTTTTCCTATCAATTCTGCAACCTGCATAGTCTTCATCTGAATAGCCAATTAGATCAAAGCCAGAATCTCTTGGGTACCAAATGCCAAGGTTTGGTGTTCCCTTGAGATACCTGAAAATTCTCTTAATAGCAATCAAGTAAGACTCTCTAGGGTCAGCTTGAAATCTAGCACAAAGACATGTGGAAAACATTATATCAGGTCTACTAGCTGTTAGATATAGAAGTGAGCCTACCATGCCTCTATAGCTTGAGATGTCCACAGATTTTTCCTTAGTATTCAGCTCAAGCTTAGTTGTAGTGGCCATAGGTGTTTTTGCAGAGGCACAATCCATTAAGTCAAATTTCTTTAAAAGATCATAAATATATTTTGTTTAACTTATGAAAATTCCCTCATTAACTTGCTTTACTTGTAAACCAAGAAAGTAAGTTAATTCACCCATCATGCTCATTTCATACCTACTTTGCATAAGTTTGGCAAACCTTTTGCAAAGCTTCTCATCTCTAGACCCAAAAATAATATCATCTACATAGATTTGAACAAGTATTGAAGAACCATTGACATTTCTATGAAATAAGGTTTTATCTACTGTATCTCTAGTGAAGTGATTCTCCAAAAGAAATTGAGATAAAGTGTCATACCAGGCTCTTGGTGCTTGCTTCAACCCATAAAGTGCTTTCAAGAGAAGATATACATAATCTGGAAATTCTGGATCTTCAAAGCCAGGAGGTTGATGGTCATATACCTCTTCTTCCAGTTCCCCATTTAGAAAGGCACTTTTAACATCCATCTGATAGACTTTGAAGTTGGCATGTGCTGCATAGGCTAGGAAAATTCTGATGGCCTCAAGTCTTGCCACTGGAGCAAAAGTTTCATCAAAATTTATTCCTTCTTCTTGAGAATAGCCCTTTGCCACTAATCTAGCTTTATTCCTCACAATTATGCCATTTTCATCAGTCTTATTCTTGAGAACCCATTTGGTACCTATGATACCTCTATCATCAGGTTTGGGCACAAGCTTCCATACTTTATTTCTCTCAAATTGGTTTAGCTCTTCTTGCATTGCTAAGACCCAATCTGGATCTAGAAGGGCATCCTCCACTTTCTTAGGTTCCTCTTGAGACAGGAAACTACTGTATAAGCATTCTTCTTGTGTGGCCCTCCTAGTTTGGACTCTTGAGTTTGAGTCACCAATGATTAACTCAAAAGGATGATCTCTGGTCCATTTTCTTGAAGGTGGAAGGTTTGATCTAGATGAGGTTGCTTCATCTACGTGAGCATGATCTTGTTGATTGGATATTGAGTTTTGACTTTGAGAAACTCCCCCTGAGTTTGTTGTCCTTGAGGAGTTATGAAGTTGACTGTCAACAGATGCATCATTTTGTCTATCAACGGATGCTCCATTTTGCCTGTCGATGGATACATGAGAATGCCTGTCAACGGATGCATCTGATGATCTAGTATGATTGTCAACGGATGCTCCATTTCCAGTGTTAGCATCACTTCTAGTTGGACCAACAACTCTAGGTGAATTTTCAAGGCCTTGATCTTCATTTTCCTCATCATCATCAATGTACATTCTTCCTTCTACCTCATTCTCAAATCTCAACTTTTCATGGAAGCCTTCATCATTTAGACCTAGAATCTTTTGATCATCAAACACAACATGTACAGATTCCATAACAATGTTGGTTCTTAGATTGTAGACTCTATAGGCTTTCCCTGCTGCATATCCAACAGAGATAGCTTCATCTACCTTTGCTTCAAATTTGCCCAAGTTATCTCCATGATTTCTTAGCACAAAACACTTACATCCAAAGACATGAAGAAAAGCTAACGTTGGTTTCTTGTTGGTGAATAATTGATAAGGAGTCATTCCTCTAGCTTGATTGATCAAGGAAATATTCTGAGTGAAGCAGGCAGTGTTGACAGCTTCAGCCCAGAAATATGTTGGCAATCTTGATTCACTTAACATTGTTCTAGCTGCTTCAATGAGAGTTCTGTTTTTCCTTTCAACAACCCCATTTTGTTGAGGTGTTCTAGCAGCAGAAAACTCATGGACAATTCCATTCTCTTCACAGAAAATCTTCATTGTGGAATTTTTGAATTCAGTGCCATTGTCACTCCTGATTCTTTGTACTTTTACTTCAGAACCATTGTTTACTAGTCTGAGATGATTGATGATGATTTCACTTGCACAATCTTTGGAGTGCAGAAAGAAGGTCCATGAAAACTTAGAAAAATCATCCACAATCACCAGGCAGTATTTCTTCTTTGAAATGGACATGACATTTACTGGACCAAATAAGTCCATATGCAGCAATTGAAGGGGCTTAACAATGGATGACTCTGTCTTGCTCTTGAAGGATGATTTCTTTTGCTTCCCTAATTGGCAGGCATCACACAATCCATCTTTGATGAACTCCAATTGAGGGATTCCTCTAGCAAGATCCTTTCTTACCAAATCATTCATGACTTTAAAATTCAAATGAGACGGCTTTTTATGCCATAGCCAACTCTCATCCTTGCTTGCTTTGCTGAAGAGACAAGTAATGGATTCTGAGCATACTGAGTTGAAATCAGCTATGTAAACATTTCCTTTTCTAAAGCCTGTCAGAACCACATTGTTGTTTTCCTTGGTAGAAACAACACAGGCTTCTTTAGTGAACTTTACTTCATAGTCTTTGTCAGAAATCTGACTGACACTCAGCAAATTGTGCTTCAAACCTTCAACTAAAGCCACTTCTTCAATGATGACATTGTCCTTTGTAATCAAGCCATATCCCTTAGTATATCCTTTGCTGTCATCTCCAAAGGTAATTCTAGGGCCAGCTTCCTCCTTGAACTCTGTGAGCAGGGTTGAATCTCCTGTCATATGCCTAGAACATCCACTGTCTAGGTACCATAGATTCATCTTATTTCCCTGCACACAATCCAAAATACAAATCAAGTTGATTTTGGTACCCAAGTTTCCTTGGGTCCTTTCTTGTTAGCCTTTGGTTTTACACTCTTAGCAATCTTCACTTTGGGTGTAGATGCTTGAGTGACAGGTTTTGACAGATGCTCATTTGCATAAATATTTGATGCATGCATTTGTGAAAAATTGGCATACATATTATCCATGCTAGGAATGCTCCATGACATTTGTGGCATATTCACAAATTGAAAATAAGGATTAGGCACATATGGCATGTTCACATATGGATTTGAAAAACTAGCATTCTGATACAAACCAGGCATTGCAGGCATACTTGGCATAGATTGAGGTACATGAACAGGAGTCCTTTTAACAGACTTGCAATTAGAAGATAGGTGATTGGCACTATTGCAATTACCACAAGTTTTCCTAGGAGCAAACTTGTCAGGAGAATAATTATTTTTCTTGTTAATGCCTATCTTACAATTTCTGTTCTTTTTCTTTTTACCCTCAGTCTCTACCTTTTCATTAACTGATTTACCAACAGCCTTTTTGTTAAGTAAATCACCTGCCTTAGCCTTCTCACTGGATTTGGCTTGGCTACTTTCACCAGAAACAAAGTTCTTGGCTACTGGACCATACTGATCATTCAGTTTCTTGAGTTCCTTCTTACTAACAGACTTTTTGTTAGTCGGCGGATACCTCTCATCCGTTGATGGTTCATCTGTCAACGGATGATCACTATCCGTTGATTCACAAATAGTCTCTAGATCCTTAAGGCAAGGTTCTAGCTCCTTTTTCTTTTGAGTCCAGGTATCCCTCACAAATGATTCTATTCCCTGGACTTCTATTATGTTTTGAGAAATATTCCTACAACTTTGAAATTTAGCAATTATCCCTTGTTCTTTTTCAAGCTGGTCTCTTAAAATCAGTTCTCTTTTTAACACAGCTTCAAGTTCACTTTTAGCATCATTGCAATCAACTCTCATTTTCTCAAATTCTAGAAATTGAACTTCTAGAACTGCATTTCTATCACTTAAGAACTGATTAGTTTCTTTAATCCTATTGTTCTCCTTAGTAAGTGATTTAAGAGTAACACTCAAGTGATATAGTTCAGTAGACATTTCATCTATAACACTATTGCATTCCTCTTTGGTGAGCTCAGAGAGATTAGTAGAAAATACCTGATTGCTAGCTGAACTTGCTTCCTGCTCAGAATCAGCCATTAATGCAAGGTTGACAAACTCAGCATCATCATCAGAATGATTTCCATCAGCAGCCCAGTCATACTCTTGGGTCATGAATGCCTTTCCTTTCTGTCTGAGAAGATCAAAATATTTCTTCTTGTAGTCAACAGTTTCAGTTGGCTTTCCCTTGTTCTCAGATCTAGGCTTCCTGCATTCACTTATCATGTGACCAGCAATTCCACAATTGTAGCATTTAATTTTGGATTTATCCACATAATTGCTTGTAGAAAAATCCTTGTTAAATGGCTTGGCCACCCCAGAGTTTCTTCTGAATTTTAGCTTAGAGAATCTCCTAGATAGAAAGGCTAAATGCTCATCTATCTCTCATCCAATTCATCCTGCTGTAGGACACCCATTTCTTCAGACACCTTTTCCTTGCTTTTGCTTGATTCTGCTCTACCTTCACAAATCTCCCTGTTTGGTGTAGATTTAGCAGCTTCAGTCCTCTTCTCCTCCTTCTGCTCCAAGTTGGCAACAAGTGCAACTGACCCACTTTTCTTTTGGGCCTTCTCAATTTCATCATCCTGCTCCATTTCTAGTTCATATGTCTTTAAAGTTCCATAGAGCCTTTCAAGAGTAAATGACTTGTACTCTTGAGTGTTTCTTAGAGAAACAGTCATAGGCTTCCACTCTTTGGGCAGTGATCTCAGAAATTTGAGATTAGAATCTTTCACTTGGTAGATTCTTCCATACAGTTTCAAGCCATTCAGTAGCTTTTGAAATCTACTAAATGTGTCATTCAATGTCTCTCCATTCTTGAAATGGAAGTGCTCATACTGTTGGATCAGTAGCTGCATCTTGTTTTCCCTTATCTGTTCTGTACCTTCACAAAGGGTTTGAACAATGTCCCATACTTCCTTGGCGGTAGTACAGTTGATAACATTGTCAACCATGTCTGTTTCTAAACCATTAAACAGAATATTCATGGTCTTTTTATCTTTGTGAACTTCTGCAACATCCTCAGTACTCCACTCAGAAACAGGTTTTGGGATGTACGTGTCTGGTGCATCTGCAGCAAGACCAACTCTTGAAGCAGCCTTCATTGGAACATGAGGACCCTTCTCAATGCAATCTACAAAGCCTACATCAATAGACATGAGATGTAGACGCATTTTTACTTTCTAGTGAAAGTAATTTTCCCTATCAAGAACCGGTATCTTCACTCCATAATCCTTCTTAGACATGTTGGAAGTGTGTTGATCTTTAAACTTCAGATATATTAGAAGCTTGCTCTGATACCAATTGTTATTCCCAGATTACACACTTGTATAATTGTAGAAAGGGGGGTTGAATACAATTCTTGATAGTTATAAATTTCTGATAAAAACCACAGAAATCTATAAAGAAATAATTGCTGAATAGAAATGATTCACAAACACATAAAAATCAGGTGGTTAAATGTACCACCTGAGACTTTTATTTGAAGAAAACTCTGTGATACAAATGTACACAGCTTCTATGTTTACAACTCTTTGCTTCTAAAGATATTCAAGAAACCCTAAGCAAATATGTCTGTTTTCTTAGTTTCTAAAGAGTTGCTACACTTGGTTATATATCCCAAGTTTACAAGTACTACAGGAATAAGATAATATTAATCTAATTCAAGTTGACTTGCTACTCCACTCCAAATCCACATGTAGCCGAAAGGTTGTCCTTGTGAACAGATATGTCCCCTGCACCTTTCTTGTATGTACTGTGTAAATGGAATGCTTCTTTCTTCTGTGTTTCCAAAGTATGGCTGCCATACTACTTTTTATACCTACTATCAACCCATGTGATCTGTCAGTCAAACCTGTCCTTATCAACTGCTAATTCCCAGCTAGCATTGGATAAAGTGACAATGATTATCCGTTGATGTTGTGCACAATTATCCGTTGATGGTAGTTTGAGCTGTATCCGTTGATCGAGTAGATTTGAGTTGTATCCGTTGATAGAGCCCTGTTCTTATCCGTTGATACACTTTCACTTAGACAGAATTACATAGCATAGCTTATTTACAACTGGCTACCCTATTTTGCCTATCCATTGATGGTCAACATGACTCTGAATAAAAACACTATCAACTGATAATAGAGATATTGCAGTATGCTACAAAACCTCATCCGTTGATGAGCTACCTGTCAACGAATAGAGTTATAAGGTCTTATCCGTTGACAGTTACAAAACTTGACTTATACAATTTTGCTTGAATGTTAAGTTATCATCAACTACAACATATTCCTAACAGTGTGTGTGTGTGTGTGGCATCTCAAGGCACAGGAGGGGGTGGTGGTAGCTTCAAATCCACCTCCATTAATGGCGTTAAGATGTACTCTGTTACTTCTCAGAATCGTTCACTTGCCACGTGGATTAATCTTTAGAATCTCAAATCGTTCTCATTAATTATTATTGATGCTTGCTTTAGCTGTTTGGTTTATTTGATTTTATTTTGGTTTGCTTATTGTAGATTATTTGCAAAGGGTGGATTTGATTCAGGTCTTGCGGTTCGAAACCGCAACTACAAGAATTAAGGCAACTCCTGATGGAGAATATCTTATTGCATCAGGTGCTTAAACACATATATATTCTTTTACGTTTTGTTTCTTTTGTATACTGGAGGGGTTGGTACAAATTACCGAGTTTATACTACAATATACAGTATAAATTTTTAAGTATTTATGCTTCTTTTGTATGCTGATTTGATCTTCAATTTTAGGTATTTATCCCCTATAGGTCAAAGTTTACGAGTTGAGGGAACTTTCATAGAAGAGATAAGTTATAAATTTTTATAAATTTATGTGTTTTACATAGAAGAGATAAGTTATGATCTAAGATTGTTGATGCCATGTTACTATGTTTAGGCATACATAAAATAGGTATATCAGTTGTACTCTGAATTGGGCATCGGGAAATGATGAAAATAAGTGTGCTGTTATGTTTTGAATTTGCGTTGTGCTTCGTAGTTCTCTTTTTCTCAAGTTCTCTCTTTTATCAAAATCTTTTTTATAATTTTGTTATTTGTTTGATTTTTAAATACGGGTTTGTATATGTATCAAATGGTTACTTTTATTGCATGTATAATTTTGAAAACAAGTTCCCTGATGATATGGCAAGGAGATTTGCAATAGTGTTAGGGGTGTAAACAGAGTTGTTTGAAGATTTTAAATATGTGGTTTTTGATACTGTCCTTTTAGTTCTATCAATAGGTGTATTAGTGTATGAATTTTTTGTGGAGATGAATTTTTTATGATGGTTGTTACAATGTAAAAATACTATTTAAGTCTTTATGGAAATTAATTGTTGATTTGTGATTTATTTTACAAGTTCATCAAGTAATTTAAGTTTCTAGTTTGTGTGATTGGAGTTCTCTTTGTTGGATTGTATTTAAGAATATTCTAGGAATACATCAGTGAACAAAAGGCTGGTAACAAATTAAAAAAATGATATATACTTGCAAAGCATTTCTAGAAGTGCTATCTAAGTAAGTGTTATTAACTACAATAGCATTTCAGGGAACGCTATTGAAGAACATGCACTTACATAACACTTACTTAAATAACGTTTATGAAAACGTTATCTTAGAGCTGCACTTAGAGAGTGACAAAAAAAATGCTATCTAAGTGAACTTTACTTCAATAGCGGCTTCTTAGATAACGTTTAAAAACGCTATGTAAGAGCTCAAAAAACGCTCTCTAAGTTAAAATCTATAGTAGTGCATAGAAGTAAGAGGAGAAGCTATTTCCATATTATTGTTAGTGATTGTATAGATTTGTTTAAGCACTTTTGTGATGTGCTAGTTCAGTTTGTTCATAGTGCTTGTTTGGCAAATGGGCAGAACGCCCGTTTTGGACTTAAAGTAAGCAAAATGTCCGTTTTGCAAATTAACGAACTGTTTGTGCAATAAGTTGAGCGGACTTATTCTATACAAATAAGTTGATAAGTTGGAAGTTGTAAATCCTAACATTCAACTTTCAGCTTATTTTGTTTTCTCGATACACGTAATAGATAGTATCCTTCAAATCTTCAAAATCATATATCGGTTTTTTTATAAAATGTCCCATTTGAAAAGGCTGTTTATGAATATGTCCTATTTTTAATTTTAATTATAAATATGTCTCATTACTAAGATGTCCTATTTTTTAATATAATCATGATTAATTTACTAACTTCATATCATTAAAAGACATTTTTGTCCTCCAAACATTTCTTGTATTTTTCATTTTTCCTGTATGACAACGAAAACTAATAAATTACAACACACTTTAACTCTATTGATTCATTTCGTGTTCATGTACAGACCAGCTGTGAAAGTAATGAATACAGAGGAATTGCAAAAAATTGCAATGAGTCTAATGTTAACTTTGTTTGTGGAATGGATGGAGAGTTTTGAACAGGGTATGATCGAGGCTGCGGAAGATGAAAAGTGTTTAAAAAAAGAAGGCCTCCATGGAAACTGATACCATTTTTTGTTCGGAGATTCCAAAGAAAACTCCGAAATGGTTAAGAATGCTAGATCATAGCCTATCAATCTCTTGGAAATGGTTATGCCCCTGCGGGGCCAGGAGGGAGAGGGGGGAGATGGGAACATTATTGTCTTAATTAGTATATATATATATATATATATATATAATTATATGCATATAACTTATATATGAGTTAAATATTAATTATACGACATATTTATAATATTGCTTTAAAATAGGACATATTCATAAAGACATTACTAATTTGGGACATATTGTATAAATCCCCTATATCTCTTTTGATCCTTTTATTAAAAAATTGATATGTATATATCAAATTTCTCTGCTCATCGAGATATATCCATTAATATCCATTAATATATATTAAAAAATAAATATTTTAAAAATATTAAAAAAAAGTTAATTTATAAGTTCTAATTTACCAAACACTCTACTGATTTGTAAGTTCTGATTTACCAAACATTCTACTCACTTATAAGCTCTGATTTACTTATCACTATGACATTTATCATTTTAATCTATAAATTACTTATTTTAAAGTAAGCTAAATAGCTCACGTGTTAGCACCAACTCATTTTATGTCAAATACAAAGGAGTGGATTGATAATGCTCCTAAATTTATGTTGGTTGCTCTAAGTTTTGATTATATTTAATGAAAACAAGTACTTTATTTTTTTTAAAAAAGTATTATAGCAGTGTATAAGCTTAAAAATATAATATCCCACAATGACAAAATATAATGTATCAATATTAAGTTTAACTACTATTCTGACGTCCCTTTCATGTAACCTTTAATTTTTCTGCACGTATAAATATGATACTTCGTTTAATAATTTTTTAAGAATTTTGGTTTGTATAAATTTATTAAAAAAAATTATATTTGAATATTTCTCCAAACATATATAAACTCTAAAAGATTCATACATGCGAGGAAAGTAATGATAAATTATAATAATTGTTTCTGTGTGAACCCTAACATTACATCATATGTTTGTACTTTGTACCGTATTAATTTTTAGTATTACTAGTCGATAACCTGTGTTCGTAATCAGTTATCTTAAATTTTTATTTTTTTGATTTTTTTTAAAATAAAACTATTTATTATATTCTTTCGATTAAATAATTTAGTGACAATTACTTACTTCGATATTGATATTTTTCAAAAAAAAAATCCAAGTTTCAGTTGACCATAATTTAATTATCAATAATATTTATAGGATCTGGATCAAGAGAGAAGCAAACACTAAAAGAGAATTGAAGAACCATTATTAGTAATTGGATTACTTCTAAATCAATATAATTTTCAATCAAATATGAATTGTCTCTAAATTACACATCTTATATTTTTGGACAACTTTGCCCATGATCAATATATAATAATATATACATATTATTATTTATATATATATAAGAGTTCTTAGTTTCTCTATTTAAGGAATTAGCAAGCTGGAACTTGATCCAATATTTATAATTCATTATAATATATGTTAACCATCGTAAAAGTATAGAGGTCCTGTAATATAAGAGTAGCTATATTATTAGTTGCATTTATTATTAATCTATTATAGACACTTTTTAATATTAATTAATGGAGTTTGAAGTTGTATATAATACTATGTTCTCAATTTTTATTTTGATTGTTAGTTAAAAGGCTTGCAGTATAAAATTTCACTATTAAATTAAATCAATATTTAATAATGTTATTTTAATTAATTGAATTTATATAACTTCATTAATTAATGGAGTCCTAAGTTGTATATAATACCATATTCTCGATTTTTAGTTAATAGACTCCTACTATATTCTAACTTCACTAATAAATTAAATTAATATAGAATATTGTTAAATTAATTAATTAAATTAAACCATCATAAAAGTATAGAGGTCCAGAGTAGCTATATTATTAATTGCATTTATTATTAATCTATTATAGACACTTTTTAAGTATTAATTAATGGAGCCTGAAATTGTATATAATACTATGTTCTCGACTTTTATTTTGATTGTTAGTTAAAAGACTCGTAGTATAAAATCTCACTATTAAATTAAATTAATATTTAATAATATTATTTTAATTAATTGAATTTATATAAATTTATTAATTAATGGAGTCCTAAGTTGTATATAATACTATATTCTCGATTTTTAGTTAATATGTTCCTACTGTCTAACTTCACTAATAAATTAAATTAATATAGAATATTGTTGAATTAATTATTTTAATTTAATTTAATATTTAGTGGCATACCATTAAGAGAGGGTTTCTGCTTTTAATAAAGAGTATAGATAAGAGCATCTCCAATGAGGTTGGCTAGATTGATTAGCTAAAATGATAAAAAAAAATATTGATTGTGTAAAATTTACTGAACCTGTAAGGCGTTGTGCTTGATGGTATTGACTATATTTAAAAAAAATTGTGTTATTATTATTTTAAGTTGTTATAAATAGAGTATATCATTTAAATATGGTAAGGGATGATGTGGAATCTTCTTACAGGTCTCTAGAGGTTCGACAAATATAGTCAATATCAAAAGGTTGGCTAAAAATATAGACAAGAAAAATGTCCTATTGGATTTGATTTCTTTTATGTAATCTTTGTAATTTTTATTTATAATATGTTTTAATTATTTTTAGTTAAGGGTTCTAAATGGTTGGAGATCAACTTTTTTCCACCAAAAGCTACCAACATTTAGTACTTGAATAAATAGAAAAAAGTCAATGTTTTATTGATGAAAAAAAAAAGGTGAGGCTCTTTTAGGAGGGAGAAAAAGGCACCAAGAACTTTTGATTTTTTTTGTTTTGACTCGAAAACACGTTTAATTACATATAATTGAGTCCGGTCAAAGAAGAATTGAAACTACGTTCTCATGTTACACTATCTGGTTAAAAAAAATTAGCTTATATAAATGTGAACCCTCTTTTTAATTTAATTAAAAATTGAAATTATTTACATTAGAAGACTCTATTAGAAATTTAGAATTGATACAATCAAATAACGACCAGCACCTTAGTCCATGTCAAGTTTATGGTGGTACAGTTATAAACTAATAGTCCCAAGAAGAGTTTAATGTTCGATATGTCAAATTTTAAACTAGGCCACTTCACGAAAAACTTTTCCGTTTTTTTTATAAAAATTAGAAATCAGGCCCAATCTTGAAAGCACATGGAGCCTAATTTTTTATGTAGTTTTCTCTTCCTCGTAAAAAAAATCCCAAAAACGAATATCCCTAACAGCAAGAAATGAATCTCAAGCAGTCCATCATATTGAGGAAGGAATAAATTCATACATTAAACTAATCTATAACATTGCTTCTCACGTGTTCTTACGTTAAAATTGTTTCATAATTATATACTACCTCCGTATAAAATCCGTTTGCCCTCCAGTTCCGCTTCCCGCGCAAAGCATTCATTTTATTACAGCTCCGGCGAGACAATGTTACATCCCAATGGCAATGACGAAAATGCTAACAATAAAAAACCTGAACCGGATCATCAGAACCTTGTCGTTTCAGGTTACGATTCGAGCCCGAAATTTAAGGACTGTGTAGAATCACCTACGGAAAAAGTAAATGACGTTAGATCAATGGCGATGGATCCTGATAATAAAATTAGGAAATCTGTGCATTGGAGTGAAGATTTGGTCATGGAATCAGAAACACATTTTCCGCCTCGAGAAATGTCGTCCTCGTCGTCTTCGCTTGTTGGTGCAAAATCGAATCCTTATGTTGCTAATGCACCTGCTCCATCCGATTCTGCCTCCGTAATTTTCAAAAGTTAGTTCCTTCTGCCGTTTCTCTATATATATGTTTGCAATCATGCGAGAACAGTTTTAACGTGACTGTTTTAATTATTGTGAAAATTTTTATTATGACAACAATTATTGTACAAATGTTTTGCTCTTTTTCGCATGGCTTGTACATTTTTTTGAATGTAGAACAATTGTTAATGTTCTGACGCTCAAAATGTTTTCGACTGAGCACAACACACGATAATTTGGGGTCGATTTATATAAATTTTACTAGTTTTATCTCTGCATATAATGTTGATGTACTTGTTTTCTGCATTTTTTACAAGAAATGCTAATGACTGGTAGAGGATGCTAATGACTTGTATATATATGAATGCACATTTGGTATTGATTTGTAAATGTTTGGATGAAATCGAATGAAAAGAGAAATTGTATGACAAGCTTTCGCGCGAGTATTAAACTCTGCATATAATGTTGCTAGTATTTCTGTACTTCTTTACGAGATATATTGACAAATCATAGGGGCACAAAACAGTTTTCTTACTAGTCATTGCATAGGAATTCACATTTGAATTATACTTTGGGAATATATCAACGAAATTAACTAAATAGGCTTTTTCTATAAACAGCTACAAGAAACAAATTCGAATTGACTTTAATTATTACTTTCGTTTTGATTGTGCACTTTCAAATTGTTGAACGATATATGTGAGGTGTTGCACATGATCTGATTCTCAGTTTCAACTTTTTCTTTTCAGATTCTATGGTTAATGTTAAAGATGCACTAGGGAGATGGAGAAAGAGGGTAGGAGAAGCCTCGAAGAAGGCTGAGGATTTAGCTGAGAGTACTTGGCAACACTGTTAGTCTCTCTCTCTCTGCTCTGCTCTACTATTTTTGTTAAGAAATCAGAGATGCCTGCTACCCTAGCTATTATATGTTGTAATGGTAATATTTTGATAAGTTTTTCTTGTATGAAAGAAATGTTTCCTCACACTAGAACTTAGAAGTAGTAAATCTATTATTTAATTAGCCAAAAATTAAGATCTAGTAATATATTTATGAGTTTGTGTTTTGTAAAAGTAACTATGAAATTATACTACATATATCATAATGTTTGTCTTGATCTGTTGTTGCTTGCATTAGTATCATCAAAGTAATTTTTTGTTTTATGTGTTTAAATCAGTGAAAACAGCCCCTAGTCTTACTGATGCTGCATTAACAAGAATTGCACAAGGAACAAAGGTTTTAGCAGAAGGTGGTTATGAAAATATTTTCCGACAAACATTTGACACTGCCCCTGATGAGGATCTTCAGAATTCTTTTGCTTGCTATTTATCCACATCAGCTGGTCCGATTATGGGAGTTTTATATGTTTCTAGTGCGAAGCTTGCTTTTTGTAGTGATAATCCCCTTTCTTATAAAGCCAATAACAAGACTGAATGGAGCTATTACAAGGTATGAATGAATCTTGATCTGTATTTATCCTTGGATTTTCTGCATGGATACAACTTATTCTGGACCATACTGTACACTGTTTAAGCAACTTTCAATGGAAATTTGCTTTTACTTTTAACTTCCATTTCCTCTGTTGCACAAGCATAGTCGCATCATCATAGCGTAATATTGATGTCAGTTTCGGTACTCCCTCCGTCTCTAAATACTTTTCTCATTTGAGTTGGACACGTTTGCCAAGGCATATTTTTGATCGTTAATATCTTCAATTTCGTATTAGTATTAAATATAAAAACTTCTGTGTATTAAAGTACTCAGAAATACGAATCCAACAAGATCACTCATGACTATATTTGGTCTTATAAATTAGACGCAAATTAGTAATTTGTCTAATGTTATGAACAGTCCCGACATTTCAAACGAGAGAAACAATATGAGACGGAGGGAGTATAATTTAAGAAAATAATAGGCTCACAGTATTCATCTAAAATGCAAATGACTCCTTCCTAAACAGAGGAATCAAGACGTTAATGACAGAGGTTCATATTCTGTTTGACATTGTGCTTTACATAATGCATACCTGCTCATCCCCTGGTATAATCTTACAACGGCAGTGCTTTTTGGCCAAGAATCCTCGCTAAAAATGAGGACATTCTGCATCCTGATTTGACTCCTATTCCACATACCAATTTAGATGAATATGTTCTATTCTGGTACATAATTAGGATTTTGTGAAATAAACTAGGTCATTTTCATGTAAGATCGTCGTATTTCAGTACTTCATTATTGTTGATCTGTTTCATTAAGTAAAGATATCAGATTAGATGATAATTAGTAATGTTGTGTGCCATTTCTTCACCAAAACACTGTTAAGGACCCTGAGACTGCTGATATATTATTAGAATTCGATCATATCAACCATGTTGATCCTGATATGCTCCGGAAGAGTATGATTTTCATAAACAATCTAAAAATTTATCTTGACAAATGCAGAATAACTGGATTATTTTACTCTCAGCACCAAATGTAGTCTTATGATGAATGCTAGTACGCGCACAACCTTTGCTGACACAGATTTAGTTGCTTGATTATTATAGGTGGTGGTTCCATTACAACAGCTTAAAACGGTTAATACTTCATCAAGCAGAACTAATAGTGCAGAGAAGTACATACAGGTTATATCTGTCGATAACCATGAATTCTGGTACATGGGTTTTTTAAACTATGATACAGCTGTTAAGTGCCTGCTGAATGCTCTCGAGTTAGCAACTTTCGTTCCATCTGAAACCAGGCGCCTTTCTGCTTGACATTGGTAAATTTATTTGTTTATTTTGACTTTTAAAATAAATTATAGGGTGGTTTTTTTTTTGTTATTGTACGCATTACGCATTTTATATCTTTTGAAAGCAATAATTCCACTTCCACCGATCAGTACAAATTGTATAAATTTGAGTGATTTTTAGTTCTGTTTTACTTTTTCTAAATTTTATTGTTGCTTCCAATTATCTGAACCTCTCAGAAATATTGCGAGGCTTCGCTTCTTGTTTAGCCGACTTGGCATAGTTCATCGTTCATGTCATACCCAGAGCCGGCCCTGAGCATGTGCGACATGCTCGATCGCACAGGGCACTCCATTTTACTAGGGCACATTTTTTAGGTAGGTGTATATATGTATGTATATTTTATTTAAAAATAAAAAATTAAGTTTAATTTTAAAGATTAAAAAAATTTGTAAATGAGAAAAAGGTTGAAAATGGTGTTGTCAAAATAATTAAAAAATTATTATATTGAGCAAAATAAGAAAATATTATAATTATACAAAATTTTGCTTTCAAATTTCTATTAATACTAATTACTTTTGTTGTTAAACGTGTAGACTATAATTGTCATTAAAGTTGATTAAATGTTTTTTATTGACAACCTACATATAAGTATATTTTTACAATTAAAAGGTAATAGTTCAGTTTATCAATTATTCATTTTATAGGTGATTAAATGATTTGAAATCATATCTATTTTAATTAATTTACATATTAAATGAACCAACTCAATTTAAAACTAAAACTAAATTATAAAATACTTATATATTAATTTAAATACATAAAAATGAAATTTTCTATTTTAGTATTGTATTTGTTTTTATTTATTATTACTTTTTATTCTTTCATTTAAATATAATATATTAATATTTTACATATATAATTTATTTATTTTAATTTGTACTATTTATGTACTTGTTACAATTTTTTGTTATGTTTTAAAGTTATTTTATGAACTTGTTATGTTTTTTTACAAATTTCAATTAATGTTCAATATTTTATGTAGTTGTTATAAAAAAAAATTTATTAGTGTTAGGGCACTTTTTTTTTGTTTTGCACAGGGCATCCAAAATCTCAGGACCGGCTCTGGTCATACCACAAGCCCAGACGCTGCTAATTTTCCTAGAACGATTCATGAAATGAAACAGATTCTGTTTCGTTGTATAGGTTGTCGTTCATAAGTCGTATAATAAGGCAAGTTAAAGTGTTTAAGACGAAACAAGAACAGAGGATGCTAATCTAAAAAATGTTAGTAGATGTTTTATCAATGTGCATAAATTAGTGACAAATCACAGTTTAGGAAACAAGCAAGTAATCTCCACTCTAGCTTTTAAAATTCTGTATAAGATCATCGAATGCTACGACTAGTCAATGATAGTGGTTCATGTCGACTGTCATTGTTGCAGAATGGTGCTCATGTGACAATGGTAATTATGTACTCATGGTAAGCCTTTATTGTATGTAATATTGTATACCACTATTTCCCAGAATACTTCGTATTCTTGACTCTTTTAAGTTAATTCCAAATGACAGTATGGATAACTCGATTAACTAGGCTATCATTACTGTCTTAAGTTCTTTAATTTGAAGTCTGGTCAAAGTAATGTCTAAACTCCTTTGCAAGCTAACTTTCCTTAACTTGATATTTATTTTTTCTCCCTATACAAGAACCCTATGTTGATTTCAGTTTTCTTGTTAGAATGTGATTCCGGACCTCTATGACATAGTGGAATGGTTCATATATTTTATATTCGATACCTTAAAGCATGAAAAACGGTCCAAAACCATGTGTACGTGGATAGAGGAATGCTCCGCAACTATCATTTTCAACGAAACATTGAGGATGGTGATTGCGGAGCATTTCTACCCATCCATGACCATGGAAAAGCACTTAAAGCACATACGTAGGGGGAGAGAAATGAAACTACAGACCAAAATCGAGTTATCTTTTTTTCCTTTCGGCTAAGCTGAATACGTACATTTCAAATTTAAAAGTGTATGCACAATGTTTACCTTTACCGTACCAATGCAATTCAAAAGTCGGAAATCATTCACTTGGTAAACTCAACTAGAGTCATGTGTTAAGTTACGGGCTCTCCTGGGTGTTAGGAATTGGACTTACCAGGATCATATATTTTCCAAGGGCCATTATTTGGGTCAAAGAATGGATCACTAGGTTATTCGAGTGTCCGATCGTTTTTTGTTATCGGTCGTCGTACACAATTTTCAATAAATGAGAATATTGGGGGTAGGAGGGACTCGAACCTGAGTCCTCCCACATGCTCACCTAAAATCTTTTAGAAATTGAGCTTACTAGGATCATATATTTATCTTAACATCATGGGAACATAATTTAAGATTAGTTCAAAGAACTAGTACGAACTGAAGAACTGAAGCACTGTTCCTATATGTTGTGGCAGAAGTGAAGCTTTCCTGGAAAGTCATGTCGATGAAGCAGCTTTGCATTTGCATACCATGTCATTCATAACAATGGAGAACAAAAAATCAGAGGGCGAAGGCGAAGTATCCTTGTCATATAGCCTATCGTTTCTCTGCCTTCAATAAATAATTTAACACCTATCAAAATAATTATATCCCATTCATATTATGAGTCCCGTTTGGCCAATCTTATTTATGAAAAACAATTTATTTATTTTTTTTAAACTAGATGATGACCAGTGCCAAGCACGGGCTTAGAGGTTTATGTTAAATAATTACTAATTTTTATTTAATTAAATATTTGTAAAGTTATATTACAAATATTATAAAAAGAACTATGTTATTTGCATAAAAAATTTATGCGATTAACAAACTATAAACTCAGATTGTTTAACAGAAGTGCATGGAAAAACGTTTCGGTTGTTTTCATTAAAAAATATTTAGGATACTTGATCGTAATCTTTTAATATTATAAGTTATAATAAAAAAAATTCTAATGCAATGTAAGAATTATAATAATAAGAAGAAGAATTCAATTTTATTATTATTTTTTTAAAAAAATAACATATAATCGCGGGAAGAATGTTCTAGAGTACTGTATAGAAACATGTTCTATTTATTCTCCTTGAAAAATCTTTTGGAGAATTGGTCATATTATTTTTTATTCTAAATTATAATAAAAAAATTGCATTCTAATTATAATAGAATTTCAATTTTATTATTTTTTTTAAAAAAAATTACATAGAATTGTAAGGGAATATGATTCCAGGGATGAAACTATTTTTTTTATTTATAGTTGTAATAAAAGAATTATAACTACTATAGCAATTCTATTTTTTTTTTAAAAAACAACATAGAGTTATGATAAAAATAGGATTATAGGGGTGAAATCAAAATACGGTGCGAACCAAAAGTGGTACCGTGAAAAGGGTGTTCCTTGAAAAATCTTTTGGAGAATTGATCTTATTATTTTTTGATTCTAAATTATGATAAAAAAATTATATTATAATTATAATAGGATTTCAATTTTATTATTTTGTTTAGAAAATAACATAGAATTATAAGGGAATATAATTCTAGGGATGGAACTATTTCTTTTATTTAAAGTTGTAATTAAAGAATTATTTTAATATTATAAGTTATAATAAAAAAAATTGTGTTGGGATTTATGGGTGATAGCATAGAGACAACTTAACTATATTTCCCTGTACTTAGTTTTTACTAAGTTGAACATACTGTCACAGCCAGAGTATGTCTTTGTATTCGAATAATTGCTGTCATGTAATAATTGTATGATTTGGGAGAAGTTCATACATTTGTTCAAGCCTCAAGGAATACATCCAGAAGACAGCAAGAATAAAAGTTACTGTCATATTCTTGACAGTAAAGTTACATGAAGACAAATGTTGCAAAGTCACGACAAAGCTACATCTGACATCAACATTGGCTGAAGCATGGGACAGTAACATTCTCACACTTGACAGCAAGTCCGGAGTTCCGACAGCAACATTGGCGGGAGCTCGTACTGTCAACTACTGAATATTCCTTTGACAGCAGACTCTGCGGTTAAGGTTACTGTCACCTTGAATTATTTGATTTGGGTATTTTCTTAGTCAAAGCCCGTGACAGGTTACATGTTCAAGAAATAGATTTGCTGCAACACTCTATCGTTTGTAGCAGACCTGCAAAGACTACGACAAAAGCTTAAGAGATTCACAAGACAAGGCTGATCAATTCGAGGAGTATGTAATATCCACATCTACTAGAATTGTATTAGCTAGAAATAGAAAGAATCTAGGTTGCTTTACTTATAAGGTTTATCCTGTCTGTATAGCAATTTGGGAAAGTCACATGGGTGTGCAAATTGTAATGAGCTACCACTTGAAAACGACAGCAGCTCAACACCCCATGCGATAGACATAACATAGTATCTTAGTCTACGTAGATACATCTTAGATTCTTTTCTATTCATGTACGCACATGAAGCAATTTGTATCTCTTGAGATATCGAAGCTGGAGAAACTCTCTCTCCATGTTGTAGCAACACTTCACACAAGATAAATAAAACATTTATTTTGTGAGAAATCTTGTTTCACTTATTTCTTGCATACATCTACTGATAATCTATAATCTTTATCTTCATTGTTGATTTAAAGATTCGATTTTATCAGTATTACATTCAACCCCCCCCTTCTGCAATACTCTGGGACCAACAACTGGTATCAGAGCGGCCAGATTGATACACAAATCTGAAGATCATGACTAGTGTTCAGAAGTCAAGTGGAATCAAGATTCCAGTCTTTGATAAAGAGTACTACAATTTTTGGAAAAAAAAGATCTTGTTATTTATCAAAGCTGCCCATCCACTGTATTTGGGAATTCTTGAGAACGGCCCCTTCATACCTCAGAAGGAAGTAGCTGTTGCTACCGTGAATGATGAACTCATTCCAGCCCATTGGGCTGCAAAGAAGCCTTCAGAGTACACAAAGACCGAAAAGGAGAAAGTAGTCTTGGATGACTATTTACAACTCATCTTGCTCGACTCACTTACATTAGACAAAGCCATGTGTGATAATGTCATGGGATGTACATCTGCAAAAGAGATGTGGAGTAAGATAAAGTTGTTGTGTGAAGGAAGTGAAGAGGTTCGCGAGAATCAAAGACAAATTCTTGTATCACAATATGAAGCCTTTATTGCTAAACCAGGCGAAGAACTTACACACATATTTGAGAGGTTCAGTAAGCTAATAGCTGAGTTACAAATTCATGGAAAGTTCTATGATAGAAAGGAGATTAACATCAAATTTCTGCTCACTCTCCCTGAGCATCTTGAGCACAAAGTCACAGCCATAAGAGAGGGAAGAAACTTGAGTGATGTCTCTCTTGAAACTCTCTATGGTGTGCTCAAATCATATGAACTCGAGCTTTTTCAAAAGAGAGCTATTCAAACTGGAACCAAAGGAAAGTTAGCAAACATGTCAGGAGCCCTTATAGCTCATGAACCATAAGTAGCTTGTCCAAGTGAACCATCACAAAGTTCACAACCAACACAGATGCCATCTTTGAAGATTGAGAAGGTGTTGGATGACGAGGAGAAGGTGGTTCTGCAGCTGAAAGATGTTGAAGATGAAGACTTCTACACAGTAGAAGAGATTGAAAGCATGGATAATCCAACCATGGCTTATATGGCTAAGAGATTCAAGAATATCAAGTTCAGAAGGGACAAGTCATACAAGCCACAGGGTCAATCATCTAAGTTCAACAAGGGAAGTTTTTCAAATGCCACTGGTGGAGCCACAATAGGAGGATACAAGACAGGGTTGGTGGATAGGTCAAAGTTCAGATGTTACAACTGCAATGAGCTAGGTCATTTTGCTACTGAGTGCAGAAGACCAAGACAGAATCAGGGAAAAGGATTTGGAAATCAGTTTAAGAGGAATCAAGGGAAAGCCTATGTGGCTAAAGGAAAATGCTGGGATGATTCTGAAGATGAAGAAGAAGAGGAGTTTGTGAACCTAGCCCTCATGGCTAAATCTGATGAAGAAGCTTCAAGTTCATCAAATCAGGTACCATCTCTAGTTTTACTTGATATGTCTAAAACTGAGTACAAGCATACCATTGAAGATTTAAGTGCTGAGATGTTTAACATTCATGTTAGTTTATCTACTGCTCACGAAGAAATTGCTAAGTTAACTAAATAGAATGAAACTCTAAAATCTGAAAATGAAATGTTGTTGCTAAGAACCAGTCCCCTAGATTCATTAGCTCAAGAGAATACTAGGTTGAAAAATGATATTGTCTGTGCTAAGGAAATAGAAGAATTTCTCAGGAGTCAAATTGCAGAAAATGAGTTTAAACTCAAAGCTTTTAGAAACTCTTCTAAGTTAGTCCAAGAATATCATGATAATCACATTGAGAATCAGAAGGTAGGAATAGGTTTCGAGTATGGTAGAAGGCATGGAAAGGCAATTGCTCTTGATGATAGTGATGCTGTCAAACCTCATATTCTCAAAAGAGTTTACAAACCGATTTTCAAAAATCTTCAAGCTGATTTTGATGAAACCTCCTTGTTCATCAAACAAGAGCTACTTGATGAAGATGAGTGCATTGACAGCACACTGAGCGAAGGAAAAGATACTGTCAAGTCTCCCGTGACAGAAACTCTACCAAGCAATCAGACAGAATGTTCTAAAGTAGCTGACAGTAAGGATGAGATAGAAACTTCAAAAGATACTGTCAAGAGAGAACCCAAGACAGCAACTTTCAAACCTGCTATCAAGATAGAGGCGAAGAAAGGCATTGTCAAGGGTGGCTCGACAACAACTTCAGAACATACTGTCAAGGCAAATGTCTACAAGCCTAAGAATGGGAATGGTAAGTTAGGGATTGATAAGAAGAATGGATATGGTCATGTTAAGGATGCCCCTAGGAAGCTTTGCAATAATTGTGGATCATCTCATCATTTAACATTTGTTTGTAAGAAACCCAAACAGGATAAGGTTAATGCATCCAATGTTAGTGGTAACTTACATAGAACCCCCATTATGCAAAGAAGTATGGATGTCTGTAATAACACTGACTGTATGCCATGCAAAATTGTTGTTATGAGTACTTGTTTCAATCTGCCTATTCTGTCTATTGAAAGATGCTCCTATTTAGAAACTGCTGAGACTTCTGTGCCTGCCTATGTTGGTAAAAAGGCAGCTTCCACTAAGAGAAAGACCAAGTCTAACTCTAGAACCAAGTGGATAACAAAAGAAGTCAAACATGAGGATTCTAGTGTTGCTTTAAATGTGAAGCAGAATGATATGAACAATGATGTTGTAACTGCAGGACCCAACAGAGTTGGGTACCAGATGCAAATTAAAATCATCTGTTTTACAGGGCAAGAAGCAAAAGCAGGTCATGTGGATTATCGATAGTGGATGTTCCAGGCACATGACTGGTGATATAGCCCTGCTATCACATTTTGTGGAGAAAGCCGGTCCAATCATAACTTTTGGAGACACCAGCAAAGGTTACACTGTGGGATATGGTTGTTTGGAAATTGGAAATGTTGTCATTGAAGATATTGCTCTTGTTGATGGATTGAAGCACAACCTACTCAGTGTCAGCCAGTTCAGTGATAGGGGATTTAAGGTTGATTTTGATATGATGGTTTGTTATCTATCACAAGAAAGATCGAAGCCTCTCTTTGAAAGGAGTCAGGAAAGGAAGCTTGTTTGTTGCAGACCTAAATTCTGTCAATAAAGACAAGGCTTACTATTTTTACAATAAAGCATCAGTTGGTGAAAGCATGCTTTGGCACAAGAAGCTCTCACACCTCAATTTCAAGAATATGAATATTCTGATGAAGAAGGATTTGGTGAGATGACTACCTCAACAGGAATTCTGTCAAGAAGGACTATGTGAGGACTGTCAAATGGGTAAATTGAAAAGATCAGTGCACAAATCAAAGCAAGTGAATACCAACACTGAGCCATTCAAATTAATTCACATAGATTTGTTTGGTCCAGTAAATGTTCAATCTCTTGCAAGAAAGAGATATGCCCTGGTAATGGTGGATGACTACTCAAGGTACACTTGGGTGAAGTTTTTAGAGACAAAGGACGAAGCTGCTCAAGAAATCATTGATCACATAAGAGTTCTTGAAAGAACCCCCAATGCTCAAGTTCAATATCTGAGAAGTGACAATGGTACTGAGTTCAGAAATGCCACATTAGGAAACTTCTGCAAGGAAGAAGGCATTGTCCAACAATTCTCCACTGCTAGGACACCACAACAAAATGGAGTTGTAGAAATGAAGAACAGAACTCTCATTGAAGCTGCGAAAACTATGTTGAATGATTCTAAATTACCAACATACTTCTGGGTAGAAGCTATTAATACAGCTTGCTACACACAAAACAGAACCTTGATCAACAAGACTCATGGAAACACTCCTTACTATCTGTTAACAGGAAAGAAACCTACTATCAAGTACTTTCATGTATTTGGAATTAAGTGTTTCATGATGATTGACAACCATGAAAGGAAATGAAAGTTCGATGCTAAAGCTTATAAAGGCATTTTCATGGGATATGGATTGGAAAGGACTGCCTACAGAGTCTATGTCATTGATCACAAAATCATTGAAGAAAGTGTGAATGTCACATTTGATGAAACCAAATTCCCAGGACTGCAAGAGGATGGTCAAATGGAGCCTCTTAGATTTGAAAATCAAGGGTATTTGGAAGAAGAATAAATTGTTACTGATGAACCTACTGGTACTCAGGATATTGAGTTTGAAAGAAATGCTATCAACACCAATGTTGCTACTCAAACTCCAGCTCAATCTCAAACTATATCAGCTAATCACCAGAATGAGAATGATTCTGAAGATGTTGAAGAACATGAAGGAGAAAACATCAATGGTGGAGAGTTAACCCCTCAAAGAGGAAATGATCAAGTAGATCAAGAAAGAAGCTTGCCCAGAACCACTAAGTGGAACAGAGATCACACTAGCAATCTAATCATTGGTGATCCCACTACTGGTATAAGGACAAGGAGAAATGTTTCTGCTGACAGCATGTTTTCATGTTTTCTATCTCAAACTGAGCCAAAGTCAATTGATGAAGCATTGTTGAATTCAGATTGGGTGATAGCCATGCAAGAAGAGCTAAACCAATTTGAGAGAAACAATGTATGGAAGCTGGTCCCTAGACCTAAAGGGAAGTCAGTAGTTGACACAAAGTGGGTTTTCAGAAACAAGTTGGATGAAAGTGGAAATGTGACAAGAAACAAGGCAATGCTAGTAGCTAAAGGTTACTGTCAACAGGAAGGGATCGACTATGATGAAATATCTGCACCTGTTGCCAGACTTGAAGCTATTCAGATATTTTTAGCCTATGCTGCACACTGTAACTTCAAGGTGTTCCAAATGGATGTTAAAAGTGCCTTTCTTAATGGAGAATTAGAAGAGGAAGTGTATGTTGAACAGCCACCTGGATTTGAGGATGCTAAGTTGTATGACTTTGTCTACAAGCTGTTCAAAGCACTCTATGGATTGAAGCAAGCCCCTAGAGCTTGGTATGAAACTATCTCTACTTTTCTTGTTGAGAATCAATTTACAAGAGGTGTAGTGGATAAGACACTGTTCTACAAGCACCATGGCAAGGACATCATTCTGGTTCAGATTTATGTTGATGACATAATCTTTGGTTCTACAAATGAGAAGTTGTGTGAAAAGTTTTCATCTCTTATGAAGAGCAAATATGAGATGAGCATGATGGGAGAACTGTCATTTTTCCTAGGTCTACAAATTCATCAAAAGGATGATGGCATCTTCATAAGACAATCGAAATATGTCAAAGAACTTCTCAAAAAGTTCAACATGGAAGATGCATCACCTGCCAAGACACCTATCTCTACTGCAACCAAACTGGATTTGGATCCTAAAGGAAAGAAAGTGGATTCTAGTACCTACAGAGGCATGGTGGGATCGTTGCTATACCTAACTGCTAGCAGACCAGACATTATGTTTGCTATATGTCTCTGTGCAAGGTTTCAAGTTGATCCAAAAGAATCACACTTAGTAGTAATCAAGAGAATCTTTAGATATCTCAAAGGTACTCCAAACCTAGGCCTTTGGTATCCTAAAGATACTAGATTTGACTTGATTGGTTATTCGGATTCAGACTACGCTGGATGCAAGATTGATAGGAAAAGTATAACAGGAAGCTGTCAATTTCTTGGTAGAAGATTAGTGTCCTGGTTTAGCAAGAAGCAGCATTCTGTATCTACCTCAACTGCAGAAGCTGAATATATTGCAGCTGGAAGTTGTTGTGCTCAAATTCTTTGGATGAAAAATCAGCTAATGGATTATGGTTTAGAGTTGTCCAATATTCCTATTTATTGTGATAACACTAGTGCCATAGCTATTTCAGACAATCCAGTTCAACACTCCAGGACAAAGCACATTGATATCAGACATCATTTCCTAAGAGAGCATGTTGAAAAGGGAATTGTGAAGCTGATTTATGTTCCAACAGAAAAGCAACTTGCAGACATTTTTACGAAGCCACTAGATGAAGCAACCTTCAACAGGTTGGTAAGTGAATTGGGAATGCTAAATCTGGTATGTTAACTTACTAGTTTTTACATTTTCAATGTGGTTAAAAATTGCAGCTTGTGACCGTAACCTTCAATGTTACTATCCTATGTGCTACTTGTTTATTTGGCAGCAGGTTTGCTATGACTATGCTAAATTCAAATCACATGCCTGTTTTATTTTATGTAATGAGTAGTCACGTGACATTAACTTATTTCATACGCCTGCTAAGTGATAAGTATTCATGTCATTTGAAATGACCCCGGGTATTTATCAGTCTTTTTAATTTAAAGTTAATTACTTCATTAAAAAGAGGCAGTTGGAAGCTGTAGAGTCACTTAACACACTAAGAACTCTAGAGGCGACATGAGTAAGAGGAAGGTAGAAGACATGTCAACATCAACGGTGCCAGATGCAAGTGGAGAAGTGAAGCCAGAGCCTCCCAGTCTCAAAAAGGAGATGGAGATAGCTGCTACCAACGACCATCTTGATCTCTGGGTGGATAAGTTTCTCACTTATCTTGAAGAGAGGGGATCTCCGATCAAAAGGAGATAGAGAAGATCGCGGAAAGGTTGCTGCTAGAAGCCTTTCCCAACTTAAAATAATTTTCAGTTCTTAAGAACTATTTGTATTATTTTAATTTTATTTAATGAAAGGACCGTTTTATCTTCTTAGTGTTCTTGCATATCGTTCATTAGCATCTTCTCATTCTTAGTCTGTTTACTTGTTTGTGTGTATGGATGTTTGTGGATGTGTGCTAAAACTAATAAATATGTGCCTAAATCGATTAAAATGCTATTTGGTAATTTTCGCTTAAGCAATAGGCAAAGTCGATTAAAATTCATGACGTAAATTATTTCCACTTAAGTTGCTGTCAATAAGTGAAGATGCTGTCACGATGTGCCTTGACAGCACGTTTCTTAGACGACACAATGGAAAAAGTCTCTGTCATGAAATTTAAAGGAAATTAAATTGTATAAATTGCTTAATGATGACAGTATGTTCTTGCGACGATGTTACTGTCAAGCAAAATCTGCTGTCATCCTCTCAAAATTACTAATGAATTTGTTACAGCGCACAGGTTACTGTCAAGATTAGTGGACCGAATTGTTATTCCCAGATTACACACTTGTATAATTGTAGAAGGGGGGGTTGAATACAATTCTTGATATTTATAAATTTCTGATAAAAACCACAGAAATCTATAAGGAGATAATTGCTGAATGAGAAATGATTCACATACACATAAAAATCAGGTGGTTAAATGTACCACCTGAGACTTTTATTCGAAGAAAACTCTGTGATACAAATGTACACAGCTTCTGTTTTTACAACTCTTTGCTTCTAAGGATATTCAAAAAACCCTAAGCAAATATGTCTGTTTTCTCGGTTTCTAAAGAGTTGCTACACTTGGTTATATATCCCAAGTTTACAAGTACTACAGGAATAAGATAATTTTAATCTAATTCAAGTTGACTTGCTACTCCACTCCAAATCCACATGTAGCCGAAAGGTTGTCCTTGTGAACAGATATGTCCCCTGCACCTTTCTTGTATGTACTGTGTAAATGGAATGCTTCTTTCTTCTGTGTTTCCAAAATATGGCTGCCATACTGCTTTTTATACCTACTATCAACCCATGTGATTTGTCAGTCAAACCTGTCCTTATCAACTGCTAATTCCCAGCTAGCATAGGATAAAGTGTTAATGATTATCCGTTGATGTTGTGCACAGTTATCCGTTGATGGTAGTTTGAGCTGTATCCGTTGATAGAGTAGATTTGAGTTGTATCCGTTGATAGAGTCCTGTTCTCATCCGTTGATACACTTTCACTTAGACAGAATTACATAGCATAGCTTATTTACAATTGGCTACCCTATTCTGCCTATCCATTGATGGTCAACATGACTCTGAATAAAAACACTATCAACTGATAAATAGTTATATTGCAGTATGCTACAAAACCTCATCCGTTGATGAGCTACCTGTCAACGAATAGAGTTATAATGTCTTATCCGTTGATAGTTACAAAACTTGACTTATACAATTTTGCTTGAATGTTAAGTTATCATCAACTACAACATATTCCTAACAATCTCCCCCAATTTATACTTGATGGCAGTAAAGCATAAATTCAGAACCTTGATGATAACAAAACATTCCTAAAGATATATATACTAAAGCATGCAAACATTGTATTAAGCTACAAAAATTAAAATCAGAAAGCTTTAAGAAACTTATCAGAGAGGTGCTCTTTTAGATTGAGCAAATTAGTGATGTTTCCTCTCTCTGGTTGGCTGCACCCTTGACTTTCCTTCCTTGGCAGAGTTGGACTCAATTTGCACTTGAAGTTGCCTATAGAAGGCATCTTCTTCAACAACTTTTGGATTTAGCTTTAGTTGTAACCATCTTAGGTATTCAGAACTAGCCTTTGACAGTTGGTCTTCTAACCTGAAGAATCTCCTAGTGCCCTCTTCATCCCTGAACTCCATCATCCAAAAGGGTTGAATGTGGATTTTCTGTCCATTATATGGGATCTTCATTTTCTTTGGTAAACTTGAGGGTGAGTTCCATTCTCTCCTTATTTCTTCTATTCTGCTCATTATCTCCCTTCTAGATGTCTCAGAGAACCCTGTGTGTCTCTTGAATGCTGAGAACACTTTGGTCAATGTGTAATAATTCTCTCCAAGAACCTTCTGTAATGGCCATGTCCTCTGATTTCCTCCCTTGTAGACAAACACTAATCTCTCAGGCAGATGCTTGAACTTGTCAATTCCTCTCACTTCTGACAATTCATCCAAATATAGATTCATGCCAGAGTATTCTTCAATTTCTGCCTGATAGATAAAGTCTTCTTTGTTTTCCAAGATTGGCTGTTTGACAATAGCAGGTACCCTAGCAATTTGAACTGGTCCTTTTGAAAGTTGCTTCCTTGGAGCTCTTTTCTTCTGTTTTGGATTCAGCAAGATTGAAGGAACTTCAATTGAATCAAAATTCATTGGTTCTTCTTTAGGCATTATGGGGTCACCATGAAAGTTCATAGTTGGGTTGATTACTATTGCAGATATAGATACTGATGAGCCAGTAGTTTCGTTTTCTGGAGAGGGTTCTGGAGAAAGAACCCTTTTGGTTTTAGCTTTCATTCTCTTAGGTTTGGATTTGGAGACTTCCTCAGGTTCCCTCATTTCATCCTCTACCTCATCCATTAACTCTTGAGCCAGCCTGGCTTGCTTCTCATCTGAGTTTTCATGTTGATTTTCTTCACTTGGATGAGCTTTCGTTTGGATTCTGGAGACTTCTTCTCTTTTAGCTTCCACAAATCTAGGATGGCTGTTGGATATATATAATACTTTTCCATTCCTTATAATTACAGCCATCCAATCTCTTACATTATTACTTGTCCTTTCTTTGAATGTTATGATTGCATCTCCCATTAGCTTCTCTTCATCATCCTTGGGAAATGGGTAGTCCAATTGAAGCTTGTTCTTCCCATTTTCCTTTGGTGGTGAGTGGACTCTGGTTTTGATGACTGGTTCAAATTCTTTGACATATGATGGCTCAGCATCATAGAATGTAGGAGCCACAATCTCTGGAGTGAGCACCTTCATGATTGTGGTTGATATTGTTGGAGAAAAAGATTGAGCATTAAGAAACAGAGATGATGCAATTGATTCATTGATCATCCTCTCCGTCTTTAGAATTCTTTCATTAGTCTCCTTGTTGATCTTTTCCAAAGCTTCTATTCTGGCTTGCCTTTCACCATCTGAGATTTCTTCTAAACTTTGACTCTCAGGCAAAGCCACTTGGTTCTTCACATGGGAAGCCTTTAATTCAAAATATGTTGGATTGACCACTATAATTGGTTGTTGCTCCCCCTCAATCTGTGCTATCTTACTACTGGTAGCTAGAATTTGACCAGATGTTGCAGCCTCTTCTTTGCTTGTTCCCTTTTTCTCCCCCCTTTTGTTAGCATCAAGGGTTGGGGGTGAAGCTGCAAGTAGCATTTCCAGTAGTTGAGTTTGTTTTGATTGATTGACAATGATAGTTTGCATTTGAGATTCCATACTATCAACTCTAGAGGAAAGATGCTGAACAGACTTAGCCAGGCTATCTTCTTTGAGAAGTTTGCTAGTAAGCAGCTTCTGAGTGGTAGCAGGAGCTAGTGCCTCAATCCTGGCATCTAGTTCTATCTTCATATCTCTAATTGCAGTTTTGACCTCCTCCTATTGTGTTCTTTGAATAACTGTTTACATCTTTTGCAATTTCAGTGAGGCCATAACCTGCTCAAGAACAGTCTTTCTCTGTGGTTCTGCAGTTTGGTGCTCAGCCTTAGTAGATTGATATTGCTTCATGATTTCCACATTGAGATCCCCAAGCTCAGTGGCATTGGAAAACATCCATTTTGGAGTCTCCTCCTCATTGATTTCTTCATCATCTGAACTTTGACTGTCATCACTGCCAAATTCTTCACTTTCAGCATCTAAAGGCAGAGTTGTCAAAGCTTCCTTTGCTCTTTGTAGAGATTGAGAGGTGTGCACTAGGTGCATTGCCTCCTCTGCCTCCACATTGCCCTGTTGTGCCATGACTTGATAGGCAGAAACAGGATGAGTAAAGGTTTCAGGATCCAAAGAGATGGAGTCAATGATTGACTGATATTCTTGTTGAAA
Organism: Kitagawia praeruptora; assembly: GCA_037693485.1. Classification (NCBI taxonomy): domain Eukaryota; kingdom Viridiplantae; phylum Streptophyta; class Magnoliopsida; order Apiales; family Apiaceae; genus Kitagawia; species Kitagawia praeruptora. The sequence continues at coordinate 134,998,612 of CM075345.1, forward strand.
TTCCATCTCCTTAGAGGCTTCATTAACCTCCATTAACTCATTAGCAATGGCTGAATCTTCCTGCCTTATTTCTCCTGTAGTCCCTTCTCTCCTCTCATCTCTCTTTTCTTGCATCAGGGGCTCCCCCTGGCTCACACCTCTCACACCCTCACCTTCACCTACTAAGGTGGAACTCTCTTGCTCTCCTTTTGCCTGACCTGAAGAAATGGCCAGCCTCTCTGTATTTACCTCTCCTTTTGCCTGCTCACAAGGCAGCCTCTCACTCCCTTCCCTCATTCCTAAAAGTGTTTCAACTACTACAAACTCCTCTATATTTGACATGGGAATGTCACATTTTGCAGTAGTAGAGAGAGTTGTCAACGGATAAAATGTATTCGTTGATGTAGTAGTTATTGCTGTCAACGGATGATTAGTTGTAGACACATCCGTTGATGGAGAAACACTTGTCAACGGATGAAGGATATCCGTTGATGAAGAAAAAAGAGTATCCATTGAAGTGAAAACCAACACTGAATCTGTGGTGATTGATTTTAAGGAAGAGGCCACAGATAGTGTTGTGAATTCAGGAATGGAAGATTGATGGCCCAACAAATCATCTAAAAGATGATGACCACCAATTGTTGAGTGGGGCTTCTCCAAGAATTTTAAAGATGGAGAATCAGGAATTGATGTAGATATCATAACCACATCCAGAGATGGAGTTGGTGATGATGGATTAAAATGTGTATCGATTTGAAGGTTAAGATCAAGGGGCTGTGACTCCACATTTATTGAAGTCACATCAAACTGAATTTGAGAAGGTACAGTTTGCTGTACTGTGTGTGCACCCTGTGATTCCCCAATGGTTTTGGATTTTACTCTTCTACCATAGGTTTTTGAGTGAGAGCTATATGTGTCTCTTGCCCTCTTGTGCAGTGTTCCTAGAGTGGAACTTAAATCAGTAGTCACACCCTGTTGAGAGGATGTAACTAGAATTTGGCTTGAAGGTTCATTAACAGTCTTTTGAGAGACTGAAATGTTGGTTGCACCTGCCTCACCTTCCTTATCCTTAGGGCTTCTTTGATGTTCACCCTGTCCCTCACCACTCACTACCACCTTCATACTCCCCTCAAGAGTTTTGGTAGTTTTTGCAACAGATGCCTTTTTAGAGACACCTGAGGTTTGTCTTTTAGATTGTGGTTTTGAGACTTTGGATTTAGTCACTTGGGTAGGAGCCTGTTTGGTCACAACTACAGACTCCATTGTGACATTGGAAGGCAAAGAAATTTGGGTAGAGATAGGAGTAATAAGATTAGAAGCTACCTGAACAATTGGTGGATAAACCAATTGTACTCCTGCATTCAGATTCATTCGAATCAAGTCACTGAGGACTCTCTTCTCCTGTACAAAACAACTGAACTTGCTATCCGGGTTAGAGAAGGATAGCTCATTCTCTGACATATGCAATCCTAAGAGCATCAAAAATCTAGCAAAGTAGATGTTTTTGCCCCTAGTTTCCTTCTTACCTAACTTAGCTGCTATTTCATACATTACTAGTGTGCTAAAGTTAAAGTATTTATCATTTAAAAGCATATAAAGCATCACTAACATGGATTTAGTAACAGCATCAAAATTACTAATTTTACCAGAAAAAGTTTTAATGAAAGCATCACACAGATAACTCCATTCTTTAACCATACCCTTCCTAACAATTTTGCCTAAATTGTCAGTACTAAATGCATATCCACTTGAGTTTAGCATGGTAACTATTTCAGCATCGGTTGGTGATGATGAACAATTATTTTCAGGTAATTTTAAACATGCAGTAAAGACATCAGAATTAGCCACATAATTTTTACCCTTAAGAGAAAAAGAGATAGTTTCATCAGTACCATTAAATTCAGCCGATGTCCACATTTCCTCAATTACTTCATGGATGAGGGGTGTGGTGGTAGTCATAGCATATGATAGTTTGCATTTCTTCACGAAATGCATCATGGTGTGATATACTTCTGGAGCGTTCACTGTATCAACAAAGGCTGCGAAATTGTTCTTCTCATAGGTAAACCCAGTGGAAGACATCATCTTAACAATAGGCACCATTGAAGTGTTTGAACTTTTGTTGCAGAGAGAGTTTTAGTGAAGAAGATGCAGTTAACTTATGAGATTCTTGAAAATGAATAAATGTGAGATGTGAGAGCACAAGACAGCCTTTTATATTTTTCAAGAATTAAAAATGAAATAATTAAAAGTAATTACCCCATTGGACAAAAGTAACTGTCAGATAATAAATGAAAAGAAAAGAAGTACAGCCGTGACTAAATATACACGTTTACCAACGGCTATATAAAAAAAATATGTATATCAACGGATAAAGAATGGATGGTTGAGAAAATAGTTTATCCATCGATGACGTGGACAACCTGTTATCCGTTGACATACGAAAATCTAGTAATGTGTTTATACTACCAACGGATAAAAGGATATCTGATAAGTGGATTTATATCCACTTGGATCATTCTATTTCGGCTTGAATTGATGTTTTGTGTCTCAAGTATTTGTGTGTTTTAATGTGTTTGTGTGAGATTCGTGCAGATTGTATTTCCAGGTGTAAGTATTGTATTCAGTGGTGACATGGTGTTTTTAGTGTCAAGAAAGCAAGAGTTTAGAGTTGCATTCGGAAGCGGAGGTAAAATCAGGATAGGAAAAGAAGTCAGGCTGTGCTGCAACAGGTGGGCGCGGGCGCGCCTGATCTTAGTACAGTTGCGCGCGGGCGCGCGGGCGAGATTCTGAGTAATAGATGCGCGCGGGCGCGCTGACATTATACCTGTAGAGCGCGCGGCCGCGCCTGGGCGGCAAAAAAATTCCAGAAGTTTTCCAGAAACTGATTCAAACAGGGAAATTGATGCAAATTCTTCTCCTATCCAACATGGAATTAATTGGGACGGCCAAAAACTTCCAGAATCATACTTAAACAAGGGAATTGCAATTCTATTTCAATTAAAGATGGAAAATTACCGGAATTCTATCCTATTTCAATTACGGTAATGGCTTGGTCAAGGAGGCACTTGGGGGCTATAAATACACACCTTGGGGCACAGAAAAATCACAATCTACACATCCTGCACACTAAATTCGTTCAGAGCAGAAGGAAGAGACGCCAAGGCGAGGATCGTGATGACAAGAAGATCTAGACATAGTTTTCTTGTATTCCTTTGTTAGGCGTATCTTGTGGATGCTTGTTACTTTTCCGGATTTGTTCGCTAAACCTTATCTTATTATTGATTTATTCATCTTCTTTATCTTGTTTAATATCATGCTTTCGTCAAATCCCATGGTGACGAAAGGTTCGATTATGAACTAATCGTTATCGTGGGATCCTAGTGGATTTATCTATGTAGCTTAGTAGTTTGCATGCCTTAGAGATTTATGTGTGGTGAATTCTTGATATCCTTGTATGGTTGTACTTATTGAATTTAGGTGCGTCGCGAACATCTAATATGTTAATCTCTTGCTAAACGAGAGTGAATCTTGAGATTTAGAACTTGCCATGCTAGCATAGGATAGGTTGATGTTAAGCATCATGATTTGTGGCATGAATAGAGATATTATGCTACCCTATGTGGTCTAAGTGAATAACTTGTGCTTCAACCTTTATGTTTCCAAATTCTATAGAGATATAGGGTCTAAACATAATAGGTGCCTATTCATCTTCTATCTATTTTGTGGATGTATGTGTAGATTGGTACTAGTATACCGAGAGGTAACTTTTACTCTTTTCGTGTTATTCGATCAGATATCAAATCCATCGCATGTTTTAATTAAAGGCTGCAACTCTAAGTGAAGTAGATAATGAAACTAGGATTCCATGTTTATTCTCACATAAGTAATTCGATTGTTATTCTCGTTAATTGTTTAATTCTTAGTTTATAAATTTGCACTTTAGTTTAAATTAGGTAATCAAACCCATATTTGTTATTTTTCTTAGCAGTGAATTAAAACCATACATTGTTGCATAGGCATATTTACTGAATAGAACCATAACTTGATCCCTGTGGGAACGAATTTGGACTTAACCTTATATATTACTTGTGACCACGTGCGCTTGCGTGAGTTTAGCATAACAAGTTTTTGGCGCCGCTGCCGGGGATCATCGGTGTTTTTATTTCAGTTTATGTGTTTGTCAATAGTGGTCGTTAGCGTTCACTGACTCGGATTCTTACTTTGTTTGTTTGTTTCGTGGTGTTTCAGGTACTTGAGTTTGTATGCAAACACGTTCGCAAGCTCGTTTACTAAGACTGGCAGAAGACGATCTTGTAGAGAATTTAGAGAATAAGGAAGAGGAGACTGAAACTACAGTAGCAATGGCAGATGCAGCAGCAGCTAAGGCTTTGAAGGACTATTCTCAGCCAAAACTTAATGACATTCAGTCTAGCATTGTTAGGCCAGCTATTGCAGCGAACAACTTTGAGATCAAGCCGGGCACAATTCAGATGGTGCAGAATTCAGTTCAGTTTGGGGGAGCTCCTACGGAGGATGCCAACATGCATGTTCGGGACTTTGTCGAGATATGCGACACTTTCAAGTGTAATGGTGTGACGGATGATGCTATCAGGTTGAGGCTTTTCCCATTTTCTCTGAGGGATAAGGCTAAAAGCTGGCTACACTCTTTACCACCTGGTTCCATTACTACATGGGAAGATCTTGCTCAGAAGTTCCTTACTAAATTCTTCCCTATGGCGAAAACTGCAGCAATAAGGAACCAGTTGACTCAATTTCAACAGCAATCTGGCGAGTCATTGTGTGAGGCTTGGGAACGCTACAAGGAGATGCTACGCAAGTGTCCTCATCATGGCATGCCTGATTGGATGGTTATTAATGGTTTCTACAATGGGTTGGGAGCACAATCTAGGCCTTTGCTAGATGCAGCATCAGGTGGAGCTCTGTGGGCAAAGAGCTATGATGAAGCTTATGAACTTATTGAGATGATGGCTGCTAATGAATATCAGAATCCAACCCAGAGACTTTCTCAAGGCAAAGTAGCAGGAGTTTTGGAAGTAGATACAGCTTCAATGATTACGGCTCAGTTGAAGGCTCTTGCTATGAAAGTGGATTCTCTTGCTAATTATGGAGTTCAGCAGGTGGCTAGTGTTTGTGAGTTATGTGCGGGCGTACATGAGACGAATCAGTGTGCTATCTCTTCTGAATCAGCACAGTTCGTGAGTAATTTCCAGAGACCTGCTGCACCGGTTCCAGCCACTTATCATCCTAATAATAGGAATCATCCTAACTTCAGCTGGAGCAATAATCAGAATACTCAACAATCTTATCAGCAAGCGAAGCCGTACAATCAGGGCTATCAACAACCTTATAGGGCACCATATCAACCTCCGGGATTTCAGCAGCAACAACCTCAGAATCAGGTGGGGCAATCATCTAATGATAAATCTGATGAGATGTGGATAGCATTGAAGAACCTACAAGCTGGTCAGAAGCTTTTGGAAACTCAGATAGGACAAATTGCAAGTGCTTTAGGTAGTAGGCCACAAGGAACTCTTCCTAGTGATACGGAAGCAAATCCAGGTAGGAGGGACTTCAAGGAGCAGGTGAAGGCCGTAACTTTGAGATCAGGAAGGGTCACATCAGATCCTAAATCAGCCACTAATGAGGATGAAGAAGTGGAGAATCAGCAAGTCGAAAAATCTGCATTGCCCGAAGTTGAGAAATCTGACTTGGTAGCTGATCAGCTTGAAGGTGAAGAAGAGAAGAGCAAGGAATCTGTTGAGAAGGCTTCTCCGGAGTTGTCTACAAAGAATAATCAGATCTACCCTCCTCCTCCATATCCTAGAAGACTCCAGAAGCAGAATTTGGATAACAAATTTGCTAGGTTCTTAGAAGTGTTCAAGAAGTTGCACATCAACATACCTTTTGCGGAAGCTCTTGAAGAAATGCCGAGCTATGCCAAGTTCATGAAGGGTATTCTCTCGCGAAAGTTGAAGCTCGATGCATTAGAGACCGTTGCCTTAACGGAAGAGTGTAGTGCTGTTCTGCAACAGAAATTGCCTCCAAAGCTAAAGGATCCGGGTAGTTTTACTATTCCATGCACGATTGGTAATTTATTCTTTGAGAAGTGCTTGTGTGACTTGGGAGCTAGCATCAATCTCATGCCCTTGTCAGTATTCTTGCAATTGGGTCTACCGGATCCAAAGCCAACTAACATCTCGCTACAGTTGGCTGATCGTTCAATTACCTATCCTAGAGGCATAGTTGAGGATGTCTTGGTGAAAGTTGATAAACTCATCTTCCCTGCTGATTTTGTTATCTTGGATTTCGAGGAAGATAAGAAGATTCCTATAATCTTGGGAAGGCCATTCCTAGCTACGGGTAGTACCTTGATCGATGTGCAGAAAGGAGAGCTCACCATGAGGGTACAAAATCAGAATGTCACCTTTAATGTGTTCAATGCTATGAAGCTTCCATCTGATGAAGAAGAATGTTTCAATGTTGATTTGGTTGATTCCGTGGTAGCCAAGGATCTTGATCATTTGTTGCTATCAGATTCTTTGGAAAAAGCATTAAGTGGGAACTCTGAGGTGAAAGATGAAGATGAAGTAATGCAAATTCAGATGTTGAATGCAAATTCGTGGAAGAGAAAATTTGACATGCCTTTCGAGTCTCTTGGGTTAAAGGAGCTGGAAAAGTCACAAGTCCGTCTTAAACCATCTATTGAGGAGGCTCCTACTCTTGAACTCAAACCTTTGCCTAATCACTTGAGGTATGCTTTTCTTGGTGATACTTCTAAGCTACCTGTTATTATTTCTTCTAATCTGTCAGATGTCGAGGAAGAAAAGCTCTTGCGTATTTTGAGGGAATTCAAGACAGCAATTGGTTGGACTATAGCAGATATCAAGGGAATCAGCCCTTCGTATTGCATGCATAAAATTCTGCTAGAGGAAGGAGCTAAGCCTACTGTTGAACATCAAAGAAGACTCAATCCGATTATGAAGGAGGTGGTGAAGAAGGAAATTCTAAAGTGGCTTGATGCGGGTATTATCTATCCTATCTCAGACAGTTCTTGGGTGAGCCCGGTTCAATGTGTGCCAAAGAAAGGAGGCATGACAGTTGTTGCTAATGAGAAGAATGAGCTCATCCCTACTCGAACAGTCACGGGGTGGAGAGTTTGCATGGATTATCGGAAGCTCAACAAAGCCACAAGAAAAGATCATTTTCCTCTTCCATTCATTGATCAGATGCTAGACAGGTTGGCTGGGCACGAGTATTATTGTTTGCTCGATGGTTATTCAGGCTATAATCAGATTTGCATTGCTCCGAAAGATCAAGAGAAGACCACATTCACATGTCCTTTTGGCACTTTTGCTTTTCGTCGAGTTTCTTTTGGACTTTGTGGTGCTCCGGCCACTTTTCAAAGGTGCATGATGGCTATTTTCTCAGACATGATTGGCTCGAATGTGGAAGTTTTTATGGATGATTTCTCAGTTTTTGGTACATCTTATGACGAGTGCTTGCACAATCTTGGTTTGGTCCTGAAGAGGTGTGTAGAGACAAATTTGGTGCTTAATTGGGAAAAATGTCACTTTATGGTACAAGAAGGAATTATTCTTGGGCACAAGGTATCTAGTAAGGGACTTGAAGTGGATAGAGCCAAGGTGGAGACAATCGAGAATCTTCCTCCACCTATTTCAGTTAGAGGAATTCGCAGTTTTCTTGGTCATGCGGGATTCTATAGGCGATTCATTCAAGACTTTTCGAAAATCTCTAAACCGTTGTGTAATCTGTTGGAGAAGGATGTTCCTTTTAAGTTTGATGATGAGTGCCTTGCGGCTTTTGAGTTGTTGAAAAAGAAGCTAACTACTACTCCTATCATTACCGCACCCAATTGGGAGGAACCGTTTGAGCTTATGTGTGATGCTAGTGACTATGCTGTTAGAGCTGTGCTTGGGCAAAGAAAGGAAAAGATTTTTCATGTGGTTTACTATGCTAGTAAAACCCTCAATGAGGCTCAGCTTAACTATACCACTACAGAGAAGGAGTTGCTGGCAGTTGTCTATGCTTTTGAAAAATTCAGATCTTATTTGCTTGGTACGAAGGTGATTGTGTATACGGATCATGCTGCTATTCGATATCTCATGTCGAAGAAGGATTCGAAGCCTAGATTGATTCGTTGGGTTTTGTTATTACAAGAATTTGATGTGGAGATCAAGGATAGAAAGGGCACGGAAAATCAAGTAGCTGATCATCTTTCACGTTTGGAGGACCAAGGTAAGGATTCATATGCTAAGTCTCTAATTAATGAATCTTTTCTAGATGAGCAACTTTTTGGGGTGCAAGGTGAAGAGCCATGGTTTGCAGATTATGTGAACTATCTTGTTAGTAATGTCATCCCTCCGGAATTCTCTTATGCTCAAAGGAAGAAGTTCTTACATGATGTGAAGTGGTACCGTTGGGACGAGCCATTCCTGTTCAAACTTGGTATAGATCAGATTTTGAGGAGGTGCATTCCGTATAGTGAGACGGAGAGTATTTTGCATGATTATCATTCTACCACATATGGAGGTCATTATGGTGGTAATAAAACAGCTCAGAAAGTACTTCAGGCGGGATTCTATTGGCCAACTCTGTTTAAGGATTCTCATCGTTTTGTGATGAGCTATGATCGATGTCAAAGAGTTGGTAATATCTCTAGGAGGAATGAGATGCCTTTGAATTCTATTCACGAAGTTGAGATCTTTGATGTGTGGGGGATTGACTTCATGGGTCCGTTTGTTTCATCTTGCAATAATCAGTACATCTTGCTAGCTGTGGATTATGTGTCTAAATGGGTTGAGGTGAAAGCCTTACCAACCAATGATGCTAAGGTGGTGCTGAATTTTCTTCACAAGCAGATTTTTACACATTTTGGGACTCCACGAGCTATAATCAGTGATGAGGGGACACACTTCTGTAATCGTCAATTTACTGCTATGATGGCAAAGTATAATGTGACGCATCGTGTTGCCACTGCTTATCATCCCCAAACTAATGGTCAAGCGGAGGTCTCGAATCGTGAAATCAAAAGGATTCTTGAAAAAGTGGTGAATCCGTCTCGTAAGGATTGGTCGTTGAAGTTAGATGAGGCGGTTTGGGCTTATAGAACTGCTTACAAGACACCTCTTGGGATGTCACCTTATCAGTTGGTGTTTGGTAAGGCTTGTCATTTACCGGCTGAGTTAGAGCACAAGGCTTTTTGGGCATTGAAGAAGTTAAATTTGGATATCTCAGCTGCGGGTGAAAAGCGTCTACTTCAGTTGAATGAGCTTGAGGAATTTCGTGAGCAGGCTTATGAGAATGCAAAAATGTACAAGGAGAAGGTTAAAAGGTGGCATGATAGAAAGTTGGTGCACAAGGCATTTGTGCCGGGTCAACAGGTTTTGCTTTACAACTCTCGCCTTAAACTTTTTCCGGGAAAGCTCAAATCAAAGTGGTCTGGTCCGTTTACAGTTAAGGAGGTATTTCCACATGGAGCGGTGGAGATCTTTAGGGGGTCTATCAATGATGCTTTCAAGGTAAATGGACATCGACTGAAGCCTTATTATGGAGGAACGGTGAACCGTAAGACGGTTGCCTCCGTTTTGTCAGAATTGTGAAATTTCGGAAGTACGTCAAGCTAATGACGTAAAACGAGCGCTTCGTGGGAGGCAACCCATGGTGTTAGGTATTTTTGTAGAAGTCAGTAGGTAGGTATTCATTTTTTCTTTAAAAAAAAAAAAAGAAAAAGAAAAAAAATTTTCTGGAAAACAGCTGGGCGCGGGCGCGCGGGGATTACACTGCAGGTGGGCGCGGCCGCGCGGAAGGTCTGGAACGAGAAAAATATATACAGAACAGGGCAGTTTGTTTCTAATCCCAGTTCTTATTTTTTCTTTCCCCAACCCAAACCCTAACTACTCTAAATCATCCCTACGTTCAATCTCTAATCCCTCCATAGCATCTCATCATCATACACATTCATACTCACCTATACTTACATCTCTAAATATACACATACACCCATTCATCTCAATTTTTAAACCCTAATTGGACTCAAAGGAGGCTGTGATTTTCAAGTTTGGGGGGACTGATTTTGCGAGTACTACCTCTACTGTTCGAATTGGTAATCTCTTGTTCTCATATTTTTTTTAATTCGAATTGTAGTGCTTGTATTTTGGGGATTTTTGGTATTGTGGATATTGGGCAGTTTTTTCTGTTGAATTTGAACAGTTGGGGTGTGATTGTACTGTTGTTTTTTATTACTATGGCACCTAAGAGAGCTCGGGTTGTTGGTAGTAGTTCCCGTGGACGGTCATTGTCCGGTTCTGACTCGAGTTCGGGAGATGAGGATATGGGTAAGTTTCGTTCTGAGAAGGCTAGGGCTGAGTATGTGAAATTGATGACTCGGTCTGTGGCGAAGGATAGGATTTGGTTGCCTGTTGCTGCTGATGGTGAGATTGTGGCTATGATTGAGGAAAGGGGTTGGCAGAATCTGTGTGAGCTTGCATTCGCTGTCCCGTTGAGTATAGTTCGGGAATTCTATGCTAATGCTAAGGAAAATAGGGATGGTTATTCATTTGTCCGTGGGTTTACTATAGATTATACTGCTCGTGCTATTCGGCTTTTGCTTGGGTTGCCGGATAGACCTGTTGGGGCGGAGGACTGGACTTTTAAGGCCAGGTCCGAGGTTGATTTAGATGAGGTGGTGGCACGTCTGTGTGTGCCAGGGACGACATGGAAATTGAAGGTTGGGTCGGCTGAGAAGGCTACATTTGCATCTGCTTCGATGAACAGATATGCTAGGGCTTGGAATTCATTTATTTGTGCTAATCTGTTGCCTACTACGCATACGCATGAGGTGACAGTTGAGAGAGCTATCTTGTTGTGGGCCATTCTGAATGGGCATTATATCGATGTTGGCTATTTGGTGAATCAGAGTATGCTGCGATTCTTGAGGGGGTCTACAGGGGCAGTTCCTTATGGCTCTATTGTTACGAGGATGTGTTCGATGGCTGGGGTGACATGGTCGTCTGAGGAGCAGATTCAGATGCCAGCTGGACCCATTGATGTGTCGAAGTTGGGGGAATGGCCTGGCGGCATTCCTCATCCTAGGGGTCTGGGCTATGAGATTGTTGGTGCTCCTCCAGTTCAGCAGGCTCCTGTTGCCATCTCGAGTGCTTCACATGATAGGCGGATGATGAGGCGGATTGATGCACTGTATGAGAGCCAGAGCCGTTTTTCAGCGAGGTTGACACAGGCTTTCAGTTCTGCATTTGGAGCTAGTGGTGCCCATATTGATTGGCCAGTCTTTGGTTCGGACACTGTTTATCCACCTCCTGATTCTCCACCCGAGGAGGGTGATGACGCTGCGGCGTAGGTATGTATTTACTTTCCCTCGTATTTACTTCCATTCAATGAGGTCATTGAATATCTTAAGTTTGGGGGATGGTTTGGGGGAAAAGTATTGTATATGTTGTATATGTTTCATTGTGTTCATGTTAGGATATCATGTTTTGCATATTAGTGTAAGTCATGCATTTTATGTTCGTATTATCTTCGTTTGTTTCATATAGGACATTTTGTTATTGTTTGTTTGTTACCATGTGAGTTCATATTAGTTGCATTTTCATGGCATGCATTTTACATGATCCCTTAAAATGAGCTGATTCTGATTGATAGGTAGATGTTGATTTGGGTGTGATGAGGATGAGTAGAGGGCTGATTTATAGTTCCTAGGTAATTGACTTGCATGTTTCGGAAACAAAATTATTACACAGTCTCATTGGGGTGCTTTTTGGGTTAGGTTGGAGTCATGCCTGTTGGATGTTTTGAGATTTAATCACTTATTTATTCTTAGAATTTTCGTTATTCCCTTTATAGCGTAGGAACATTAAAATCTAAGTTTGGGGGAAAACAGGAATTTCATGCTAGTTGTTAATATTTGTCAATAAAGGCTAGGCGTCAAATGGCTAGTAGCCAGCTCATATTTATATGAGTAGTCTAGGGTTGGAAATGAGAAAGGCTCATTCCAGACTGCGGAAAAAAAAAAAAAAGAGAAAAAAAAGAAAGAAAGAAAAAAAAAGAGTCAAAAGTCCAATTGTTTATATGCAAAATTAACCAGAGTGAGCTCTTTAATACTCGAGTAATTAAGTCTGAGGGGACTTAGTCCTAGTGACCTAAGGCTTTATAGTCTGGGATCCACTGACCCAACACTCGCTACATGGGTATTATTGTATAAGCCTTTTGGGGTCTCATTCATTGCACGGTTAAATAAGCATGATTATTGTATATGTAGTGTTGTAGTATAGTAATAAAGCATGAGTTTCTGTCTACCTTGGATAAGGGTGGAGGTGTTCCTAGGTTATGGAGTGTCTACAGTCTATTCTGTTGATAAACCTGTGATTGTCTTGACTGAAGGCATGTATGATTTTTGACCTAGTTCTGGGGGTATTTCTGATGAGCATTGCACACACGCACGTTTCTGTTCATGTAATGTTAGTATACGGGGACTTAGTCGAGCTCTGCTTGGATTTGTTGCATTCGTTGAGATATTTGCTTGTTAGTTGGTTTTGGTGAGTTTGAAGGGGATCTTTGCATTTTTCATATTAGTTGCATTCATGCATTTGCATTGCATTAGGTTAAATGGATTTTGTGGGTACATTCACTATAGGCCCTCACGAGACCTTACTCGTCCACTAGGGCTACCTAGGGGTTTAAAGGGATTGTTGCATATGCTAAATGCAACCGTGATCACCTACGGAAGTGGTACTAGCTAGTTGTACATATTTTTGTCTGTTTATGCTTGGGGACAAGCATCGGTTTAAGTTTGGGGGTGTGATAAGTGGATTTATATCCACTTGGATCATTCTATTTCGGCTTGAATTGATGTTTTGTGTCTCAAGTATTTGTGTGTTTTAATGTGTTTGTGTGAGATTCGTGCAGATTGTATTTCCAGGTGTAAGTATTGTATTCAGTGGTGACATGGTGTTTTTAGTGTCAAGAAAGCAAGAGTTTAGAGTTGCATTCGGAAGCGGAGGTAAAATTAGGATAGGAAAAGAAGTCAGGCTGTGCTGCAACAGGTGGGCGCGGGCGCGCCTGATCTTAGTACAGTTGCGCGCGGGCGCGCGGGCGAGATTCTGAGTAATAGATGCGCACGGGCGCGCTGGCATTATACCTGTAGAGCGCGCTGCCGCGCCTGGGCGGCAAAAAAATTCCAGAAGTTTTCCAGAAACTGATTCAAACAGGGAAATTGATGCAAATTCTTCTCCTATCCAACATGGAATTAATTGGGACGACCAAAAACTTCCAGAATCATACTTAAACAAGGGAATTGCAATTCTATTTCAATTAAAGATGGAAAATTACCGGAATTCTATCCTATTTCAATTACGGTAATGGCTTGGTCAAGGAGGCACTTGGGGGCTATAAATACACACCTTGGGGCACAGAAAAATCACAATCTACACATCCTGCACACTAAATTCGTTCAGAGCAGAAGGAAGAGAAGCCAAGGCGAGGATCGTGACGACAAGAAGATCTAGACATAGTTTTCTTGTATTCCTTTGTTAGGCGTATCTTGTGGATGCTTGTTACTTTTCCGGATTTGTTCGCTAAACCTTATCTTATTATTGATTTATTCATCTTCTTTATCTTGTTTAATATCATGCTTTCGTCAAATCCCATGGTGACGAAAGGTTCGATTATGAACTAATCGTTATCGTGGGATCCTAGTGGATTTATCTATGTAGCTTAGTAGTTTGCATGCCTTAGAGATTTATGTGTGGTGAATTCTTGATATCCTTGTATGGTTGTACTTATTGAATTTAGGTGCGTCGCGAACATCTAATATGTTAATCTCTTGCTAAACGAGAGTGGATCTTGAGATTTAGAACTTGCCATGCTAGCATAGGATAGGTTGATGTTAAGCATCATGATTTGTGGCATGAATAGAGATATTATGCTACCCTATGTGGTCTAAGTGAATAACTTGTGCTTCAACCTTTATGTTTTCAAATTCTATAGAGATATAGGGTCTAAACATAATAGGTGCCTATTCATCTTCTATCTATTTTGTGGATGTATGTGTAGATTGGTACTAGTATACCGAGAGGTAACTTTTACTCTTTTCGTGTTATTCGATCAGATATCAAATCCATCGCATGTTTTAATTAAAGGCTGCAACTCTAAGTGAAGTAGATAATGAAACTAGGATTCCATGTTTATTCTCACATAAGTAATTCGATTGTTATTCTCGTTAATTGTTTAATTCTTAGTTTATAAATTTGCACTTTAGTTTAAATTAGGTAATCAAACCCATATTTGTTATTTTTCTTAGCAGTGAATTAAAACCATACATTGTTGCATAGGCATATTTACTGAATAGAACCATAACTTGATCCCTGTGGGAACGAATTTGGACTTAACCTTATATATTACTTGTGACCACGTGCGCTTGCGTGAGTTTAGCATAACAATATCCGTTGATAAACAAATTTTGCCTTAAACAAAATTTCTGCTAAAAGTTTTCTGAGAATTTTTAATTCTCAAGTAAATCAAAACACATTTCTAGCTGCAATACAGTATTATTAGATATCACTAGGAATTACGAAAAATTAAGCATACCTAGTTCACCTACCAACCTTGTGAATGAAGATTCATCAAGAGGCTTGGTGAAGATATCTGCAAGCTGCATTTCACTTGGCACAAAGTGCATTTCTACTGTACCATTCATCACATGCTCTCTAATGAAGTGGTATTTGATGTCAATATGCTTGGTTCTCGAATGTTGCACTGGATTCTCTGTGATGGCAATAGCACTAGTGTTGTCACATAAAATTGGAATCTTCTTAACTTTTAGACCATAGTCAATAAGTTGATTTTTCATCCAAAGAATCTGTGCACAACAACTTCCAGCAGCAATGTACTCAGCTTCAGCTGTAGAAGTGGAGACTGAGTTCTGTTTCTTACTGAACCATGACACAAGCCTGTTCCCTAGAAATTGACAGGAGCCTGTAGTACTTTTCCTATCAATTATGCAACCTGCATATTCTGCATCTGAATAGCCAATTAGATCAAAGCCAGAATCCCTTGGGTACCAAATGCCAAGGTTTGGTGTTCCCTTGAGATACCTGAAAATTCTCTTAATAGCAATCAAGTGAGACTCTCTAGGGTCAGCTTGAAATCTAGCACAAAGACAAGTGGAAAACATTATATCAGGTCTACTAGCTGTTAGATATAGAAGTGAGCCTACCATGCCTCTATAGCTTGAGATGTCCACAGATTTTTCCTTAGTATTTAGTTCAAGCTTAGTTGCAGTGGCCATAGGTGTTTTTGCAGAGGCACAATCCATTAAGTCAAATTTCTTTAATAGATCATAAAATATTTTGTTTGACTTATGAAAATTCCCTCATTAACTTGCTTCACTTGTAAACCAAGAAAGTAAGTTAATTCACCCATCATGCTCATTTCATACATACTTTGCATAAGTCTGGCAAACCTTTTGCAAAGCTTCTCATCTGTAGACCCAAAAATAATATCATCTACATAGATTTGAACAAGTATTGAAGAACCATTGACATTTCTATAAAATAAGGTTTTATCTACTGTACCTCTAGTGAAGTGATTCTCCAAAAGAAATTGAGATAAAGTGTCATACCAGGCTCTTGGTGCTTGCTTCAAACCATAAAGTGCTTTCAAGAGAAGATATACATATTCTGGAAATTCTGGATCTTCAAAGCCAGGAGGTTGATGGACATATACCTCTTCTTCCAGTTCCCCATTTAGAAAGGCACTTTTGACATCCATCTGATAGACTTTGAAATTGGCATGTGCTGCATAGGCTAGGAAAATTCTAATTGCCTCAAGTCTTGCCACTGGAGCAAAAGTTTCATCAAAATCTATCCCTTCTTCTTGAGAATATCCCTTTGCCACTAATCTAGCTTTATTCCTCACAATTATGCCATTTTCATCAGTCTTATTCTTGAGAACCCATTTGGTACCTATGACACCTCTATCATCAGGTTTGGGCACAAGCTTCCATACTTTATTTCTCTCAAATTGGTTTAGCTCTTCTTGCATTGCTAAGACCCAATCTGGATCTAGAAAGGCATCTTCCACTTTCTTAGGTTCCTCTTGAGACAGGAAACTACTGTATAGACATTCTTCTTGTGTGGCCCTCCTGGTTTGGACTCTTGAGTTTGAGTCATCAATGATTAACTCAAAAGTGTGATCTCTGGTCCATTTTCTTGAAGGTGGAAGGTTCGATCTAGATGAGGTTGCTTCATCTAAGTGAGCATGATCTTGTTGATTGGTCGTTGAGTTTTGACTTTGAGAAACTCCCCCTGAGTTTGTTGTCCTTGCGGAATTATGAAGTTGACTGTCAATGGGTGCATCATTTTGTCTATCAACGGATGCTCCATTTTGCCTGTCGACGGATGCATGAGAATGCCTGTCAACGGATGCATCTGATGCTCCAGTATGACTGTCAACGGATGCTTCATTTCCAGTGTTAGCATCACTTCTAGTTGGTCCAACAACTCTAGGTGAATTTCCATGGCCATGATTGTTAGGTCCGTTAAGATTGTAGAAGGGGGGGTTGAATACAATCTATATCTTTTTATCGAAATTTGTCCGTTAAATAAAATTTAGTTTAGACAAATTTGAGCGGAATTAATTGAAACAAAATTCAAGTTAAATATAACGATATATTAAACTTGATGGTTGTTACAAAATCAGTACAGAGTATTATCACGTTAATAAAAACTAATTAGAAAATTCGACATGAACTTTTCTAATTTAGTTAATAAAAATCGAGATAAGAACTAGGAAACTTAATTCGCTAGTAATACAAGAGTCACAAATAATTAAGTTCTATCGGATCAAATATTACAAATGAGTTGAACTTAATTTTCTGTGAATTAAATGAGATAGTCAGTGGCTCTTAAAGATGAGAGAGAGATGTAATGTTTTGCTCCTGTCTTTAATTTTCTGTCTCGTGTATCTGTGAATGAATGCTTCTGTCTCTTTTGTAGTCTTTTTGTCTTGAAAATATCTTCTGTCTATTTTAACACTTAAAACAGACTATCCACAGACTGTTTAGAGGCTTGCAGACTATCCAGGGTACACACAGACTACCGGTGTGACTATCTGTCTTGTTGCAGACTACCGGTGTGACTTTCCTTCTTTATCAGACTACCGGTGTGACTATCAACACTCTGCAGACAACCGGTGTGACTATCTTTTCTTGGCAGACTACCGGTGTGACTATTCTTCTTGGCAGACTACCGAATTCTTTAGCAGACTATCAACTAGACTAACTCAGATAGTCTTTTAATAATAAAACCATAGTCTTAAAACACTTCTGATAGTCTTTCTGCAATCTATATTAATTCTAAATTAATTAATTCAATAATTAACTTAATAAATAAATTAATTCTTGAAGAATTAATTTATTAATTAAGTTAACTAAATACTTTAAATTAATTAATAGAGAATTAACATAATTCATTTGATAGTCTAATCTTCACTTTTAAACCACTGAAATAAATAAAGAACCTCCACTGAATATTTGTTGACGCTCAATGCACGGTCTGGTTCATGAACGACTAACTTCAACTTCTGTTCTTCATTTTGACTTTAAGCTGTGGTCAATTTCTTCTGACAACTTTCTTTAAATATTCTGTACTGATACTGTCTCTTGTCACTTGTAGAAATCTCTGTCCTTCTGAATTAAATCCATGACTTTGAATACCACACTGAGGCTTGATCAGTAGACTGAACTTCTTCCAGTGTAAAATATCAAAACTATAGATTGACTTGTAGATTTGTTCCTTCTGATAGATAGCATCTTCTGAGATTCCCGTGACAGTTAATGTTATTTACTTATTACAATCTACTTTAAGTTGAGTTGGATCCTCGAACTACAAATAGGCTGAGTCATATGCCTTTCAATCTCCCCCTATTTGTTTGTTATAAATTAACAAGCAAATTCCTAGAGGATAACTCAACTAACTCAACTTAAACAAGTAAATGATAAAACATTAATAGCAAGTAAATAATGATAAAGTTCTGGTTTTTATAACAATTTCCAGATTCAAACATAATGATAAATACAAGATAGATGATCCTCTAGCCTGATCATATTAAACATTATCCTATCTTGATCTATCTAACTCTAAAGATATTACATGTAGAGTTGTTCTTCATTTCTGACTGTCTTCCATCCTTATTTCTCCATCTTCTGGATCATCCATTTCTGGCAGATTTTTGTGCAGTTCTGCATCAACTAGCAACTCTCTTCTTGATGAGAATCCTGTAGGGCGAACAAGAGGAATTCCAAGTGCCTTTCTCAACTGACCTTTGAACTTCTCATAATCCTTAAAAAAATTGACTTCTGCATAGGATTTAATACGATCAGCAATTTCTAACTTCTCTTTAGTAGAAAATCCTTGATTTCTCAGAACATGTTCAATATAGACCAGCTGCTTGGCAGAGTGTGTGAACAATTCCTCATTCTCAAGATTGATTGTATGAAGCACCTCACCTTTAAGGAATTTCAATTGTCTAGGCAATTCAACTATTTCAGGACCAGCTCTTTCAGCAAACTCTTTGAATTTCTCATGAAGTAGTACACCCAACTCAGAAGAAGTTCTTACCTTTGGCCTAAGAACCCAGATTTCTGTCAATGATTTGTCATAGAAGAACTGAATTGAAACTCTTTGTGTTCCAAACTCATGACAATCAACAAATATTAATAACTCATCTGTTTTCGTTTCACCTGCAGTTGTTATTCTCACAACTTCTGTTCTTAGGGCTCTCATGTACATATCATGTGTTGGGTTAAGCTCTTTGAGTCTTTCAAAAATAGAAAGAAGTCGACTATCATCATTATCAAGAGATTGATGTGAGTCTATCATTCGTTGAACACGATCCCATTTCTCACCACTCTTAAACTTGACGTATAACTTCCTCTCTTGAGTTTTAAGTACATGCTCTCGTTGCCTTGCTTCTGCTTCCTCTTTTTGAAGTCTTTCTTTGTGTGCAAGCATATCTAGTGTTCTCTGAAGCTTTTCATCTCGCAATTTGAGATTTGCTTCTTGCCTTTCAGCTTCTAATTCAGCTTCAAAATCCAGTTTTGCTTGCTCAGCTTCATATTCAGGGTCAACTGGCACTTCATCTTCCCAGCTGCTAAAATCTGGTTCTGGTATTTTTTCACCCTCATCAGAGAACTTTAGATCAGCAAAAACATCAAAGTTGTCTGGTTCACCTGAGTAGTAATACCCTTCAGTGTCTTCTGCACTCTTTTGAGAATCTGCTATCTTCTTCCCCTTATCTCTCCCTTGTTCACTAGTTCCCTCTCTTGACTTCTCCCCCTTAGTTGAGGAATCCTCTACCGAAGTGTGAAATGCACCATCTCCAGGGTCTCGCTCATCACCATCTCCACCTTTTTCTACAAAGAATTCCCTTTCTTCTGCTGTGGGTGTGTGAGTTCTGCTGATCATGTTGAACAAATGTTTGATCCCCTTACCTTGTTGTGCATTCTGCCTTTCAATCACATCAAGACGGCGTTCAGTAGACAACTGACTCTTAATCAATGCTGTTTGAAGATTTTCAACTTTGTCGGAGATTACAGAAATAAGTTTATCTTGAGTCACAGTAACCTCTCCAGCATCATCAAGTGCCCGTTCAAAAGATAATTCGAGAGTGTTGAACTTGTTTGTGTAAGTTGTCTTCATCTTGGTGATGTCATTCTTTATCACAGCAAGCTGATTTTTGACAGAGGTAGATGAAGAAGACCGTTCATCCACTTGTGCTCGAAGTAATTTTGCTTCAGCTTTACTGGCCTCAAGTTCCTTTTCTAGAGCTTTAATCTTTTCCTCCAATGAACGAGTGTATGTGTCAGTGTGTGCACTCACCTGAATATCACTCTGAGTTTCACTCATCTGACGTGCATGTGTTTCACTCAGTTTAGTGGTGTTCCTCACATCACTCCTCACTAATTCCTTAGCTGCTCCAGAAAGTGTACCTGCAGATAAAATCACCCTAGCCTCCTCTTGGAAGGTCAGTGGTGGTGCAATGGGAGTTCGCAAATCCCTTTCCTCAGTCATTTCTGTCATCTCATTTGGAATTGATGTCTGAATTTCTTCAGTGACAGAAAGATCGAGTTGCCTTCCACTTTCTCCAGTTGAAACTGCGAGTGGAAAATCCCTTGAGGGAGCCAGGAATGTTCCTCCTGGGAGGGGAGATGATGACTCTATTATATGTGGCTGAGGGTCAAGATTTCCCTCATTAACCTGTGAAGGCTCTTCTACCGTGACTATGGTAGGCACTGTTTCAGTATCAACCCTATTGTGCTCTCCTTGCTCAGTGTCCCTAGCCACATCAGATTCTACAGTTATGTTTTCCCCCATTGTGAGTAATAGGGGTGTGCTTGACTCTGTACAGGGTGCCATGGCCGACTGGCGAATTTCAATAGACTCATCCTGTTGAGAGAATGGTTCCAGTAACTGTTCATGTGCCATTTCAAAGTCCGTATCCTTTTGGGAGGATATGGATGGGCTGACAGTTGCCTCAATTTGTAAGTTTCTTCGCTTCTTTGGTGGAGGCAGAGCTGTGGGATCACTCATATCACTATTTCTTACATTACGTCTTTTCACTGTTAATTTACTTCTGGATTTGGGTTTAGAGATTTTAGATGACACTGTGTTTGGCTCTAAGACCTGGGATAGAAGTTGTGGTTCTACAACCTCTTGGTCTAACCTATCAGCCACTTGGGCTCCAGAAGTAGTTTCAGGGAAAGATAATACCTGTTCAGTAGCAGTTGCAGAAATCCCAGCAATAGTGAGTTGAGCCACTTGAAGTTGATGTTCAGGTACAGGAGCAGTTGCTGCTTCTTGTTCTGGTTGCTCAGGAACATGCTCAGGTTGCTGTTGTGGTGGTTGTTCTTGTATGATTGGCAGTTCTATGAAGTTGGACATATACTGAGTAATCACCACTGGAACATTTGTGTACTTCTTCATTGTTGCTAACCTGGTGAAAAATTTTTTATGTGTTTTTCCTGAAGCTTCAGTACGAGAGTTAGCATACAATCTTTGATGAACATCAGAAACAACATGATTAAATATGAGAGTTAAAAACCTTGGATAGTAACAATCAACTTTACTACCCAAATCATGATCGTTCTTGGCAGTTATGAGACGATTTACCATGGCATCAAAAATTAATTTACCAAAATTAATCCTTTGATTATTAGCAACTGCATAACCAACTCTCTGAAGCAAAGTAGAAATATTGTGAAAATTATTCTTTTTAGTGTTAGCAAACACCTTAGCAATTGTGTCAAAGAAATAATCCCACTCAGCCATGAAGTTACTTTTAGACAACTTAGAAAGATCAACTTCTCCTTGATAATGGATGTCATTGAAAAATTGTGTCAGTACTGCTTCAGATGGAAGATCAACAAAGTCATTTGTTGGAAGTCGTAGAACGGTGTTAACAGTTGAGTCATTCACAACATAAGGTGTGTCCCCCACAGTAAAAGTAAAAGATGTTGAGTCCGAGGAGAGAACAAATGTAGAACACATTGCCAACAGTGAATCAACTTTTAAAGGAGCAACGAGAATTAAGGCATGACGAATAAGAGAATGCTCATTTAAAAACCGAATCCAAGATTTAACCCTCTCGAGAGTACAATTATCGGGATTAAAATGACCAACAAAATTATGATTGATAATCTTCATATTAACAGCCATTTTAATTTCAACACACTGAATTAATTTGCCCAAATTCGAATTTTAGGGATTTTAACAATTAATTCAATTAACCAGAAAAATCAATAAAATCGAAACTTCACAGAAAATTCTGAAATTAATGTATGTTGATCTCTGAATTCACACAAACACACCACTATTTTTAGTTTTTGCCGAATCGAAGCCAAATTTCTTGAACTTTAAATCGTATTTCTTGATTTTCGAAAAACGCAATCACTAAAAACTGGACCAAATCGAAGGATTAACCAGTCAAATCAAAGAGCTTGAAGAGATTAGAACACAGGTGTTTTCAGATCGTGATTTGGTTGAGAAACACGGTCGATTTTTGAAGAAAATCGGGCGGCGGTTCGTTGTGTGTATCGTATTTGTGTGTGTATCGACGAACTGTACTCTGTGACTTAACACGAGAGTTTAGACTATCAATAAGACTAACGATAGTCTCAAGACAATTCTGTATATATATTAACTGTAGTCTAAACGGTAGTCTAAAATAGAATTAATAAAAGAATTAGACTATAGACTAATAGACTATACCTGATAGTCTATCTGATAGTCTAATTAGACTAAAATAGACTGTCTAGACTAAACTATTTAAACTATTTAGACTAACAATACCGATAGTCTAAAATAAATAAAAGAAAATTAACTACAACAGACTATTGTTGGATAGTCTGACAGATAGTCTAAAAGAGCTAATTAAAAGACTATAGACTATTAATTTACAATACAGACTATTGAGAATAGACTATTTAATTAAAGACAAAATAGACTAAGAGACAATTAGAGACTAACTATGTAGACTATAGACTATAAGTATAGACTATTAATTTACAATAATATTTACAACAACACACAAATATTAGGTCCTATATCGATTTGATCTACCAGAGTGAAGTTGAAAATTCTAAGTCAGGGAAGATTTTCGAGTTAGTGAGTTAGTGACTATCTCGAACTTTAACTCGAAATTCGAGTTAGATTTTCGAGTTAGTGACTAACTCGAACTTCAACTCGAAATTCACCATCTCGAACTTTAACTCGAAATTCGCCATCTCGAACTGCATCTCGAAACTGACCATCTCGAACTTCGACTTAGGATTCGAGTTACCAGTGCCTAGTCTTATCTTCAAAATTTTCGAGATAACATCTATCTCGAACTCTATCTCGAAGTTCGAGATGAGGACCAATTTAACTATTCTAACAATCAAGTAATAACAGAATATGTACCAGATTATTTACATGAAGCAATTCTAACAATGAAGCAAATTTAATTATTAAAACAAGCTATTAAAATAGCAAAATAATTTACACTAAAATTATAAAAACAATCATATGTAGTCCCTTTTATGAAATCAAACATTAATAACAAAAGGACAAATACTACAAACCAATTAATAAACTATTAACTATTTACATATTTATTCATGGTAGATTAATAAATCTATATATTTTCTAATAAAATAAATTTCTAATAGAAAATTATTTAAAAAGAAAATATGACTTATTAAACCATCATAAATATAATTTTCAAGAAAAATAAGTTTCTCATAAATTACAACTTGTAAAATTTGAGAAAATTATTTTTAAGGAAAATGAATTATTTTAACATTTAACAGAAGTAAGTAGGAATATATTAAGATGATAATGATAATGGTTTGAATATTAACAAGTAACAAGGTAAGTTGATAAAATAATTATACAAGTGATTTTAATCAACAAATATTAACAAGATAATCACTTGTAAATTATTAAAGATCAAACCTCAGATATTAACTAGTTTAATTACTAGGACTATTTAACATACCCAATTCACCAACAATTCTGGTGAATGTGGATTCGTCAAGAGACTTAGTAAAAATATCTGCTGTTTGTTCTTCCGTGGGTACAAAATGTAACTCCACGGTACCATTCATGACATGCTCTCGGATAAAATGATACCTGATGTCAATGTGCTTGGTCCTCGTATGCTGCACAGGATTGTTGGAGATTGCTATGGCACTTGTATTGTCACACAGAATTGGAATATTGTCAAGTACAAAGCCATAGTCACGTAGCTGATTCCTAATCCACAAGATTTGAGCACAACAGCTTCCAGCAGCTATATATTCTGCTTCAGCTGTTGAGTTGGAAACTGTTTGTTGTTTCTTGCTGTACCAGGAGACCAACCTACCACCTAGGAATTGACAACTCCCAGAGGTGCTTTTTCTATCTACAACACTACCTGCATAATCTGAATCTGTATATCCAACAAGGTTAAAACCAGATTCTTTAGGGTACCAAATACCTAAGTTAGGTGTACCCTTAAGATATCTCAAGATTCGTTTAACAGCAATGAGATGCACATCTCTAGGATCCGCTTGGAACCTTGCACACAAGCATGTAGCATACATAATATCAGGTCTACTTGCAGTAAGGTAAAGTAATGAACCTATCATACCTCTGTAGCTTGTGATTTCTACCTTAGCAGAATTTTCACAAGCTCCAAATTTCACAGCTGTTGATGATGGTGTTCTTGCTGAAGATGAGTCCTCCATTTGATATTTCTTGAGGAGCTCTCTGACATACTTGGATTGACAAATAAAAATTCCATCTGTCCTTTGACTTACTTGTAATCCAAGAAAGAACTTCAGCTCACCCATCAGGCTCATCTCAAATTTACCCTGCATTAGCTTAGCAAATTTCTTGCACAGAAGATCATTAGTAGACCCAAATATTATATCGTCCACATAGACTTGGACTAATATAGTATCATTCTTATGTTTCTTAGTAAAGAGAGTTTTGTCTATGACACCTCTAACAAATCCATTTTCAAGTAAAAATTCAGAAAGAGTGTCATACCATTTCCTTGGAGCTTGCTTAAGACCATAAATTGCCTTGAAGAGAAAGTAGACAAAATCCAAGAATTCTGGATCTTCAAAGCCAGGGGGTTGTTCTACATATACCTCTTCATCCAGCTTGCCATTCAGGAAGGCACTCTTGACATCCATTTGATAAACTTTGAAGTTTGAATGTGCTGCGAATGCCAAGAATATCCTTATAGCCTCAAGTCTAGCCACTGGTGCATAGGTTTCATCATAATCTATTCCTTCAGCTTGGGAATAACCTTTAGCAACCAGTCTTGCTTTGTTTCTAGTTACAATGCCATCTTCATCAAGTTTGTTTCTGAATACCCACCTGGTATCAACTACTTTCCTGTCTTTAGGTCTGGGTACCAGCTTCCATACTTCTTGTTGTTTGAATTGATTGAGTTCATCTTGCATAGCAATCACCCAATCAGGATCAGAGAGAGCTTCTTCTGTTTTCTTAGGTTCTATTGCAGACAGAAACCCAGAATAATTGCATTGATTTTGATAGCTCCTTCTAGTTTTTACACCAACATCTGGATCACCAACGATTAACTCAAAAGGATGAGCTCTATTCCACACAGTCTGTCTGGGAAGATTTGACCTTGATGATTCGCCTTGATCTTCATTATGATGTTGAGTATGACCAGCTGATCCTTCATCACCTCCCCCTGAGTTGTTGCCAGTTTGACTAGATGAATGTTCAGGAGTGTCAGTGGTATCTCCAGTCTGATCATTGTTTCCACCACCACCACCCTGATCATTATCATCATTATTACTGTTATCATTAGCAGCAACATCAGGTTGGTTGTCACCATCTGAATCGGAGTCTGTCATATCATCGAAAGATAACTTTTCAGATGAATCCTCCGTTTGGATACTAGGAAGTTTAGTGTCATCAAATGATACATTGACACTTTCAAGCATTGTCTGATGATCAATCACATACACCTTGTAAGCTCTTCTTGAATAACCAATGAAAATTGCTTCATGTGCTTTGGTCTCAAATTTTCCACCACGATCATCTCCATCTTTAAGCACAAAGCATTTTGCTCCAAATACATGAAAGTACTTGAGTGTTGGTCTCTTTTCATACATAATTTCATAGGGGGTCTTCATCAAGTCTTTGTTGATTAAAGTTCGATTCTGGGTATAACATGCAGTGTTAACAGCTTCAGCCCAAAAGTACAAGGGAAGCTTTGATTCACTTAACATAGTACGTGCAGCTTCAATCAAAGTTCTATTCTTTCTTTCTACTACCCCATTTTGCTGAGGAGTTCTTGGGGCTGAGTACTGCCTTGTTATTCCCTTTTCAGTACAAAAATCATTTAGAACTGCATTCTTAAATTCGGTTCCATTGTCTGACCTTATTGCTCTAACTGGTTTCTTGTACTCCATTTCAATCAACTTGATGTGATCAATCACTAACTGTGGAGTTTCATCTTTGGAATTCAGAAATAAAACCCATGTGTACTTTGAGTAGTCATCAACAATCACGAGAGCATATCTTTTCTTTGACATAGACATCACATTAACTGGACCGAACAGATCCATGTGCAACAGTTGTAGAGGTTCAGTTATTGATGATGTGTCAGTGCTCCTGTGAGTTGCTGTTTTCAATTTGCCTTTTTGACAGGCATCACAGAGTCCTTCTTGAGTGAATTCCATTGAAGGCAACCCTCTCACCAGTTCTCTTTTAACTAGAGAATTCATTGTCTTGAAATTAAGGTGGGAGAGTTTCTTGTGCCATAGCCAACTTTCATCTGTAGATGCTTTAGAATAAAAGCAGTTGATTTCTTCAGTGCTTCCAGTGTTCATATTGGCCACGTACAGATTGCCTTTTCTGACTCCTGTAAGAGATGGTTGTTCATGTCTCTTGTGTGAGATTAGACAATTCTTCTTGTTGAAGTAAGCCTCGAATCCCTTGTCACAAAATTGACTGACACTTAACAAATTGTGCTCAAGTCCTTTCACAAAAGACACTTCATCAATGATAACATTTCCAGCTTCCAATCTGCCATATCCATCAGTTGTACCTATGCTGTTATCTCCAAAGGTAACCACTGGGCCGGCTTTCTCAACCACATTTGTCAGCAGGGTTCTGTCTCCAGTCATATGCCTTGAACATCCACTGTCCAAGATCCAGGTCACTCGATCAACCTGTTTCACACCCTGCAATGACAAATAGATTAAACCTTCTTCGGAACCCAAACCTGATTGGGTCCAGAATACTTAAAGAATTGGCCTTTGTCAGGCAAAACAACATTTTTAACATTGACACCATTTACACCACTAGCCAACAAACATTTAACCCTATAAACAGATTTGACAATCTTCTGTTTTATCTTGGGTATCCATGTTTCTTTAGCAGCAATGACATTTGTTTCACTGACTGGACATTTGACCTTGTAAGTAGCCTTACCAAAAGTCTGTTTAGGCTTTGATACAAATGTCTCTCTCCTATCTTGAGGAGGACTAACAGTCTTTGATCTAACATTTTTATTCTTATTCATATGTTGTCGAGGAGCAGTCTTACTAGCACATGCTTGATTACCATTAAAGTAAGCAGACATTACATTGAAAGCACAAGACATACAATTGACAACACCACATGCTTTATGATAAACATCAATGATAGGCATGGTATGCATGTTAAACATGTTATTGTTCTTTTTCAACTTATCACCACTTAACCCAGTTTTAGATGAACTAGTTGGATAAACAACCTTAACTGGTTTCTTAATAGATTTAACATTATCAAGGACAATGCCATTTGCACTGTCCTCATTACGCATCTCTTCTTGAATAATGATAGAAGTGAAGTTTGGAGGTTCTGCAATCGACTTCTTAAAGAGCGGATCTTCAACTGTCTTAAGCACATGTGGTATACCCCTCTCTTTAGCACTAACAAGGTTAGGGGTATTTATGCCTAACAAACCAACAGCTTCGTTATAACCAAACCCTATTCCTACAGTTCGTTCTATAGCTTGTTTATTGAAATGCTCTTTAGAAAGTTTAACAGAATTAAAGCAAGCACTAACCTTGGTTTCAAGTTCAGCAATTTTAGAAAGTTGTTTAGTCACTACTTCTAGAATGGATTTCTCTCTTCTATTAAGTCGTGCTATTTCCTCTTTTTGTTGATCTTGATTAACATGCACCTTTTTTAGTTCTAACACTTCATTTTCAAGTTCAGTGTTTAACAGATTTAATCTAGCAATGTGTTTTTGTGCATTAGCCAAGGAACCACCTAACTGACGAACCAACTCAGAGTCAGTAAGTTTTACCTGTGGTTTAGGATCAGTGAGCATGTCACCATTTGCCATTAGTGCAAGATTTCCAAATTCTTCATCTTCACTATCTGTGTCATCCCAGCTTTTACCAGCAGCCACATAGGCTTTTCCAGGTTTCTTCTTTTCAGGAACATAATCTCTCTTCTGGGCTTGTTTAGGTTTCTGACACTCAGTGGCAAAGTGTCCAAGTTCATTGCAATTATAACAACGAATTTTGCTTCTATCAACAGTTCCAGTTTTGTAGCCACCTCTGCTACTGGAGGATGAGGAACCTCCTCTCTGGAATCTGTTATTAGACTTGAACTTGAACTTAGGATTTCTCCTGAATCTAAAGTTGCCAAACTGTCTAACCATGAGTGCCATGGATTCATCCTCCAACTGATCCAATTCTTCTAATGAGTAAAACTCACTTCCATCCTGAGTAGCTGGTGTCTGACCATGTTCCACTTCAGTCTGCTCCTTGTCTGAGCTGTAAGGTCGAACAACCTTAGCTTCCACTTCCTTAGGAGCCTCAACCACTAATGCTGTAGATGAACTTGCAACTCTACCTTTACCATGAATCTCTTTCTGTTGGACTTGTTCCAACTCATAGGTTTTTAAAACACCGAAGAGTTTTTCAAGACTAACTTTATTCAAGTCACGAGATTCTCTTATGGCTGTTATCCTGTGTTCCAGGTGAGTCGGCATAGTCAGTAAGAACTTCAGATTAATCTCCTTCTGTGTATAGTTCTTGCCATGGATTTGCAAGTTGTTGATTATTTTATTATACCTTTCAAACACTTCTTGAATGCCTTCATTAGGGCCAGCTCTGAAGTGTTCATACTCAGAGGTTAAGATTTGAAGTCTGTTCTCCCTGACTTCATCAGTTCCTTCATTAATGGTTTCAATAGTTTCCCACATGTGTTTGGCAGTTTTACAATTCATCACATGGCTGTACATCACAGCATCCAGGGAATCTATTAGAATGAGTCTGAGGTTTTTATCAAGCCCTGCATCCTCCTTTTCCTCAGGTGTATAGGTAGCAGGGTCTTTTTCATAAGACTTAGCAGGAATCACAATTTTTCCCTCAGCTTCAACTTCATCTTCATAGACCATAGGAGTTTTAGGTCCGGTTTTCAAAACAACCAAATATTTAACATTTGTACATTCCAGAAACAACTCCATCTTATTCTTCCACATATCATAATTATTTTTGTCAAAGATAGGTATCTTAACAATGGCTTTAGAAGTCATGATGAATTTTTAAGAGAGTTAAAAATTCGAGCTTGATTTTTAATTGAATAAGAATAGGATCTTGATTTGTATATCAATCAAACGGCTCGGATACCAATTGTTAGGTCCGTTAAGATTGTAGAAGGGGGGGTTGAATACAATCTATATCTTTTTATCGAAATTTGTCCGTTAAATAAAATTTAGTTTAGACAAATTTGAGCGGAATTAATTGAAACAAAATTCAAGTTAAATATAACGATATATTAAACTTGATGGTTGTTACAAAATCAGTACAGAGTATTATCACGTTAATAAAAACTAATTAGAAAATTCGACATGAACTTTTCTAATTTAGTTAATAAAAATCGAGATAAGAACTAGGAAACTTAATTCGCTAGTAATACAAGAGTCACAAATAATTAAGTTCTATCGGATCAAATATTACAAATGAGTTGAACTTAATTTTCTGTGAATTAAATGAGATAGTCAGTGGCTCTTAAAGATGAGAGAGAGATGTAATGTTTTGCTCCTGTCTTTAATTTTCTGTCTCGTGTATCTGTGAATGAATGCTTCTGTCTCTTTTGTAGTCTTTTTGTCTTGAAAATATCTTCTGTCTATTTTAACACTTAAAACAGACTATCCACAGACTGTTTAGAGGCTTGCAGACTATCCAGGGTACACACAGACTACCGGTGTGACTATCTGTCTTGTTGCAGACTACCGGTGTGACTTTCCTTCTTTATCAGACTACCGGTGTGACTATCAACACTCTGCAGACAACCGGTGTGACTATCTTTTCTTGGCAGACTACCGGTGTGACTATTCTTCTTAGCAGACTACCGAATTCTTTAGCAGACTATCAACTAGACTAACTCAGATAGTCTTTTAATAATAAAACCATAGTCTTAAAACACTTCTGATAGTCTTTCTGCAATCTATATTAATTCTAAATTAATTAATTCAATAATTAACTTAATAAATAAATTAATTCTTGAAGAATTAATTTATTAATTAAGTTAACTAAATACTTTAAATTAATTAATAGAGAATTAACATAATTCATTTGATAGTCTAATCTTCACTTTTAAACCACTGAAATAAATAAAGAACCTCCACTGAATATTTGTTGACGCTCAATGCACGGTCTGGTTCATGAACGACTAACTTCAACTTCTGTTCTTCATTTTGACTTTAAGCTGTGGTCAATTTCTTCTGACAACTTTCTTTAAATATTCTGTACTGATACTGTCTCTTGTCACTTGTAGAAATCTCTGTCCTTCTGAATTAAATCCATGACTTTGAATACCACACTGAGGCTTGATCAGTAGACTGAACTTCTTCCAGTGTAAAATATCAAAACTATAGATTGACTTGTAGATTTGTTCCTTCTGATAGATAGCATCTTCTGAGATTCCCGTGACAGTTAATGTTATTTACTTATTACAATCTACTTTAAGTTGAGTTGGATCCTCGAACTACAAATAGGCTGAGTCATATGCCTTTCAATGATCTTCATTTTCCTCATCATCATCAATGTACATTCTACCTTCTACCTCATTCTCAAATCTCAATTCTTCATGGAAGCTTTCATCATTTAGACCTAGAATCTTTTGATCATCAAATACAACATGTACAGATTCCATAACAATGTTGATTCTTAGATTGTAGACTCTATAGGCTTTCCCTGCTGCATATCCAACAAAGATAGCTTCATCTGCCTTTGCTTCAAATTTGCCCAAGTTATCTCCATGATTTCTTAGCACAAAACACTTACATCCAAAGACATGAAGAAAAGCTAACGTTGGTTTCTTGTTGGTGAATAACTGATAAGGAGACATTCCTCTAGCTTGATTGATCAAGGAAATATTCTGAGTGAAACAGGCAGTGTTGATAGCTTCAGCCCAGAAATATGTTGGCAATCTTGATTCACTTAGCATTGTTCTAGCTGGTTCAATGAGAGTTCTGTTTTTCCTTTCAACAACCCCATTTTGTTGAGGTGTTCTAGCAGCAGAAAACTCATGGACAATTCCATTCTCTTCACAGAAAATCTTCATTGTGGAATTTTTTAATTCAGTGCCATTGTCACTTGAAAGGCAGAGTGTATTAACTTGTAACACTATAACTAATGTAACTCAATTAAACGAAAAGATACTTAACCAGAAGACAATCAAAAACAAGAAGTCACAAGGAATCAACACTAAATGAAGACAAGGTAATTGATACAATTGAACATGTTAACTATGATCAAGCCAAGAAGAAATCATTGAGAGAAGTTCAAGTCAAAGTTGTTCAGGCCTCAGTGATTTGAGAATTCAAGAATCAAGATCATAACTATCAGTATCAACAAGACCAATTGATTTCAAGTGAACAAGAAGGAAAGCAAATATTGGAAAGCCAAGTTACTAAGTGAATATGGTAATTTATTCAAGAAGCAGAAACACTATCAAGACTAGTCACTTATGAACCAGACCAGTGCATCAAGTGTCAGGACATTGATAGCAAGTTTATGTCAGTAATAAAGATCCATGTTCAAGAGCTTGTAGAAGAACAAAGAAGATATGAAGATATCACAAGCTCAAGATGTGCATTGAAGTTTCAAGTTGAAGACCAGAATATTTTCTAAGTAAGAAATGTTCTAGATGGCTAAGTCGAAATTCTCAAGTAGAAGTTCTACTTAGAATTTCGAGATGGCTAAGTAGAAATTCTCAAGTAGAAGTTCTACTTAGAGTGCAGCTTCAACATGACACATGGCATCTTCTGATTGGCAGATTTCCAAGCTTTCAAGATAAGGCAAGATTTATGTGGACATCATTGGGCCACGTACATCTTAGTCTTTGAAGACTACAGGTCATAGATTACATGTAGTATAAATAGAAGCACTTGTGTAATGTTTTAGTTAGTGAGCATATTGAGAAAAACACAAGAAAAAGAGAGAGAGTATTCACAGAGCTTAGAATCATTCACTTCTCTCTCAACTTCTGTTATACTTTGTAATGAATGTTGTAGCAACCTTTTCAAGTTATATATAAAAGAAATATATTCCTTGAATCTGTGTGTTCATTTATTGCATCGTATTTATTGCTACTCATAATCGAAAAGTTGTATTCACCCCCCCTCTACAACACATTTGGACCTAACAATTGGTATCAGAGCGGATGTTTAACATACAAAACATAGATCCTTGTGTTTGGTAGAAGAATCGTGAGTTTTCATTTTCTAGATCTACTTTTCATTTTTTTCGAAAAGTAAGCTTTAATTCATTTCCAGTGAAAACTCATCCGGGAAAAATTATTTAAATACTCCAGGTGTGATTATTTGGCTTGGGTGTATTTTAATTAATTTTTGTGAATTAATCTGGGTTCATTAATATTTGGTGTTCTTGAGTGTTCATCATTTGTTCTTATCAAGAATATAACCCAGCAACTTTTCAATTTCCTTTTCAAAGAAATTATAGTCAAAAAGGTGTTTTTGGTACTTTTGATTTGATTATTATTTCTTAGCCGAAAGCAAAAGAAAGTGTACTCAGTGCTTAGCAGGTGGGTTAGTCACTTTCGGTGTGTAAAGCAATCAAAAGTCAAAAAGGTGTTTTAGTGGTGATATTGTTTATTCAACATTAAAGTAATCTGCAGAAGAAAAATTATTCTAAGGACAAAAGTTCTACATAGAATTTCTACTTGAGATTTTCTACATAGAATTTCGACTTGGACAATTTCTACTTGGTGAATTTCGACTTGGACAATTTCTACTTAAGAGAAATTTCGACTTGAGCAAAAATTTCTACTTAGAGAAATTTCGACTTGGCAGAAGTTCTACATAGATATTCTACATAAGCCTAGTCTTGGGTACTTAGAGATTTTTAGTGACAAGATTTGAAATGGCTCCTAAAAATTCTTTCAAGATCCCAATGTTCAACCGAGATCACTATGAAGAATGGGTTTTCAGAATGAGACTCTACTTAGAGAGTATTAACCCTGAGTATCTGGAAGTCCTTGAAAAGGGTAAATTCGTTCCAATGAAAGCTATTCCTGAGCGTACGGAAGGAGAGGAGGTTATACCTGCTCGGTCTGAGCCCAAAAAGGCAGCGGACTTTACGGATGCTGACAAGGAGCAAATAGCTTATGATACTGCAGTAAGACAAACCTTGATGGAATCTCTTGATCATGAAATGTTCAACATAGTCAAAGGTTTGAATACAGCAAAGAAGATTTGGGACAAGATAGAAGTTGTCATGGAAGGATCTGCAGAGGTTAGAAGTAACAAGACACTTATACTCAAGATGGAGTATGACACCTTTAGAATACGAAAAGGAGAGAGCATAACAGATGTCTATCTACGATTCAGTCAGTTGGTATTGGATTTGAATCTGAGAGGTGTAACTCTCCCCATGGTTGAAACCAATACGAGATATTTGAGGAACCAGCCAAAGAGCATTGAACATAGAGTCTACGCAATCAGAGAAACCAGAGATTTGCATACAACTTCTCTGGAGGAATATTATGGAATTCTGAAGACCTATGAGCTGGAAACTCTTCAAGATCAAGCATGGGACAATGATTCAAAGGGAAAAGAAACTGCATCAGGATTAGTTGCTGATGAGGAAGAGTCTAAGAAGGCAATGGTTGCAGCAAAGCCTAAATCATCACCTGCACCGCATCAAGTTGATAATGATGACGAGTGTGCATCTAACAGTGATGATGACTACTTCACCCAAGAAGAGCTGGACAACATGGACGATAGTGTCGTGGCATACATGGCAAGGAAGTTCAGCAATATGAGATTCAGAAAGAGCAACCGACCACAGAGAAATTCTTCATCTTATTATCGGGCTGCTAAGGGTGGAGGTAGTTCGTCAGGCTACCAAGGTAAAGGCAAGAGTACCAGCTACAAATCTCCTTTGGATTTCAAAATGAAGTTCAAATGCTATAACTGTGGAGAACCTGGACACTTTGCCTCGGACTGCAAAAAGCCTAAACAGACTTATCCAAAAGAGACATTTGAAGCCCTCAAAAGCAAGTATGAATCGCTGATGAAAGAAAAACATGGTAAAAGAGCTTTAGTAGTAACAGAAGGAAGAGCTTGGGATGATTCAGATGAGGAAGAGGTTACTCATGTAGCAAACTTTGCGCTCATGGCTGAGACATCAGAGGAACCAGAGGTACCAGTTCTAACCCTTAAAGTAGAAATGTCTATTGATGATTATAAGGAACAGAACGGGGCTCTTAGCGAAGAGATCTACATGTTGTGCAAAAGCCTAGACACTTCTCAAAAGGAACAGAAAACACTTGTTGCCAAAAGCAGAATGCTTGAGGTAAAAGTGGAAGAGTTAGAGGCTGCTTGCACTGTAGATACTTCTCTAAGAGATTTTATTAAATCTTTGGAACACAAGCTCGTCCTTAAGGATGAAATAGAATCATGTTTAAGGAACAAACTAGCTGAGTTAGAAACTAAATGTGAAGCTTACAAACTAGCTGCTAGTAAAGTGTATGTAGATAATGATGTGTTTAAGAAGATAACTGGAGTAGGTGTAGGACTTGATTATTCTAATCTTTCTAAGAAAGATGGGAAGAGACCTATAGACACTAGTTCCAGTGACCTTAAAAATGATATACCTAGCATTTTTAAACCTTCTGTCAAACCCATCTACAAACACCTTGTTCCTAGAATAGAAGAAGAAGAGACTGAATTGATAGCTAGATATGAGATTGAGATGGAAGATCGTCAGAACGCACAACCTATAACTCCTATCAAACAAGTTAAAATCAATTTTCCTAGAGATGAATCTAGACTAGGAATAGGAGCTAAGGCTGTTAAACAACAAGGGAAGAAAGGCATAAAAGAGGTTAAGGCTGAACGAATAAAGAAAGCATGTTATCACTGTAAATCTACTGAACATCTTTCTTATGCATGCACTGCTACACATGCCATGCCTACCACACACACTATGAATAATCTGCATCAGAATCATGCACAGTGTGGTCAACCTAATTGTATGCCATGCACTTTTAACGTCATGCAAACTTTTGTGAATTTAATGAATGCATCTAGCCAGTCATGCTCAAATACTGCTGCTAGTTCAAACAACAAAAAGAAGTTTGGGAGAGCCAAGACTGTCAGTCCTCCTAAAGTTAGGAGTGACAAACCTTCTCCTAGGACTGATAAATATGTCAAGTCTGAGAAAGGAAAGGAGGAAGTCGAAAGCTCTAGTTATGTTAAGAAAAGTGCATCTCCTGTTGTTAAATCTGTTGATTATCAATCTTATCGAAAAGCCGGGCCCAATCAAAGTTGGGTTCCGAAGAAAGTCTAATCAATCTGTCATTGCAGGGCATTAAGCAAAAGAGAAATAAAGTTATATGGGTGCTAGACAGTGGAGCATCGAGGCATATGACTGGAGACAAGTCCCTGCTTACAGAGTTGGTTATGAAAGCTGGCCCTTATGTTACCTTTGGAGATGACAGCAGAGGTGTGACAAAGGGATATGGCAAACTGAAAACTGGCAATGTCATCATTGAAGATATTTCCTATGTTGAGGGATTAAAGCATAATTTGTTGAGTATCAGTCAATTCTGTGACAAAGGTTACGAAATTGTATTCAACAAGAAAGGTGTATCAATCACTCACATCAAGGAAGGCTCACTGGCTTTGAGAGGAGTTCGAAAGGCAGATCTTTTTGTTGCAGACATGGATTCAGCAAATCAGAATCAAGTTACCTGTTTCTACAGCAAAGCTTCGGATGATGAAAGCTGGTTATGGCACAAAAAGTTATCTCACTTAAACTTCAAAACGATGAATGCTCTCGCGAGGCGAGAATTGGTGAGAGATCTACCTCAAATGGAGTTCGCTCCGAAAGGACTCTGTGAAGCCTGTGAAATGGGAAAGTCAAAACGAGCATCGCATAAAAGCAAGGAAATTTCAAGTATCACTGAGCCTCTGCAACTTATTCATATGGATTTGTTTGGCCCAGTGAATGTCCTATCTTTGTCTAGGAAAAGATATGCATTGGTAATCGTGGATGACTTCTCCAAGTATACATGGGTATTGTTCGCAATGACGAAAGACGAAGTACCTTTCCTAATCATTGATCACATCACTCAAATTGAGAATGTTTCAACACTTACTGTGAAGACGATTAGATCAGACAATGGCACTGAATTCAAAAACGCAGTGCTAAATGACTTCTGTGTATCTAAAGGAATACGTCGTCAGTACTCAGCCCCGAGAACTCCACAACAGAATGGAGTAGTTGAAAGGAAGAATAGAACATTGGTTGAAGCAGCAAGAACTTTGTTGTATGATTCGAAACTTCCTCTGTATTTCTGGGCAGAAGCAGTGAGTACCGTGTGTTACACTCAAAATCGATCCTTGATCATAAAAGATAAAGAAAAGACACCATGTGAGCTAATGAACGGCAGAAGACCAACAATCAAATATTTTCATGTATTCGGAGCAAAATGCTATGTACTTATAGATGATGAAAATCTAGGTAAGTTTGCAGCAAAAGCTCGTGAAGGAATCTTTGTTGGTTACTCCACAGATGTGGTAGCAGCTTATAGGGTGTTCTTAGTGAATGATCGAAAAGTGACTGAAAGCTACAACGTCAGATTCGACGATACCAAACTCTCATCAATTTCAAGAGATTCTAGTGAACCTGAGTCCCTAAAATTTCAGAATCTGGACTTAGAAGATCTTGAAGATGAACCTGAGTTGGTTGTCCCATTAAATGTTCCAAGTGTACGTGAAGAACCTGAGTCTAGTGAACAAGCTAATTCTACAAGATCAGGAGAGACTTCTTCAGTACGAACCGGCAACAACTCAGGGGGAGTAAATAGCAGCTCAAGGACTACTGTTCAAGGCTCGAATCGAGTTGACTCTAGTTCTGTAGGAGCTGGCACTAACTCAGGGGGAGTTAGTGAAAGTATTCAAAGTAGTCAGCACCACAATTCAGAAAGTCATGCTGAATCATCAAGACAATTTCCAAGAGAACGAGTATGGAATAGAGACCATCCGTTTGAATTGATTATTGGTGATCCAGATGCTGGTGTGTCTACTAGAAGAAATACAAGAGCTGACCTGGCTAATATTTGCTTATTTTCTGGGTTCTTATCCAAGCTTGAACCTAAAGAAATAGAAGAAGCTCTTGGTGATGCTGATTGGGTGATTGCAATGCAAGAGGAACTCAATCAGTTTGAAAGGCAGAAAGTTTGGAAGCTGGTACCCCGACCAAAGAACAAATCAGTAATTGGAGCAAGGTGGGTATTCAGAAATAAAATGGATGAAAACGGACTTGTAACACGAAACAAGGCTCGTTTGGTTGCAAAAGGTTATTCTCAGCGTGAAGGAATTGATTATGATGAGACCTATGCACCAGTTGCAAGACTTGAGGCAGTCAGGATGTTTTTGGCATTTGCAGCACATAAGAACTTCAAGGTTTTCCAGATGGATGTGAAAAGTGCCTTCCTGAACGGAGAGTTAGAAGAAGAAGTGTATCTGGAACAGCCGCCTGGCTTCATTGATCCAGAACTTGAAGATTTTGTGTACCTTCTCTTCAAATCAGTCTATGGCCTCAGGCAATCCCCAAGATGTTGGTATGAAACCCTATCTGTATTCTTAATTGAAAGTGGTTTTACTAGGGGAGTAATTGACAAAACATTGTTCTATAAGAATGTGAAGAATGATCTGATACTTGTTCAAGTATATGTGGACGATATTATCTTTGGGTCATCGAATGAGCGCTTGTGCGAGAAATTTGCTAAGCTAATGCAAGACAAATATGAGATGAGCATGATGGGAGAGCTGTCCTTCTTCCTTGGGTTACAGATCAGTCAAAGAAAAGATGGTATCTTTATCTGTCAATCCAAGTACGTCAGAGATTTACTCAAGAAGTATAATCTAGAAGATGCATCAGCAGCCAAGACTCCCATGGCAACAGCCACGAAGCTTGATGAAGACAAATCAGGTAAATCAGTTGACATCACAAGCTATCGAGGTATGATTGGCTCACTTCTCTATTTAACTGCAAGTAGACCCGATATAATGTTCGCGACTTGTTTATGTGCAAGATTCCAAGCGGATCCTAGAGAATCACATCTCATAGCCGTCAAAAGAATTTTTAGGTATCTCAAGGGCACACCAAATCTAGGAATTTGGTACCCAAGAGATACAGGTTTTAATCTAATTGGCTATACGGATTCAGATTATGCAGGTTGCAGGATTGATAGGAAAAGCACATCTGGTGCTTGTCAATTTCTTGGCAGAAGATTGGTGTCCTGGCAAAGTAAAAAGCAACATACAGTATCTACTTCTACTGCTGAAGCTGAGTACATTGCTGCTGGAAGCTGTGTATCTCAAATACTGTGGATGAGGAACCAATTGAAGGATTATGGCATGGAGCACAAGAAAATTCCAATTATGTGTGACAACACAAGTGCTATTGCCATAACCAACAATCCTGTAGATCACTCAAGAACAAAGCACATCGACATCAGGTATCACTTCATAAGAGAACATGTCGAGGAGGGGACTGTGGAGCTACATTTTGTGCCCACAATGCAACAAATTGCAGATATATTCACCAAACCTCTTGATGAAGTAACATTCAATAGGTTGGTTGGTGAATTGGGAATGCTTAACACAAGTTAGTAAAGCCTTCTATCTGTAAAATCCATGGTTATGTTGGTATATGCAAGCTATTTAATCATTATGTGTTTAGACTTTAAAATGCCTAATTAATGATTATTATAGGATGCATATAGTGTGATTTTGCATGAATTCAGTGTGTTTTAAGTGTCTTTTATAGCACAAATCTGTGAATTTATGCTTGTTAGATTGCATGATCATAGGGGGAGTTAAATTCATAATATTCTAAATATTGCATGATTTTTAGATGAATTTACCTGTGTTTTTCATGTAATTAGAGGCCTTAGAATTATCAAGGAATGTTTTAATTATGTCATATATTAAAATCCTTGAATTGATATTTATATTAATTTGACAAAATTAATTGTTGAGTTTTTCAAAGAAAAAAATTGTCAAATTATTCTAAGTATCTTCAAAATTTCGAGTTAGTTACTATCTCGAAACTCATCTTGAAATTCCAGTTGAATTTCGATTTGAGCTTCCAGAGTGAAGTTTTGAAAATTCTAAGTCTGGGAGAAATTTCGAGTTAGACTCTATCTCGAAATTCAACTCGAAATTCGACTTAGAGTTCGACTTAGAGTTACCAGTGTGCCTAGTTCTTCAAAATATTCGAGATACAGCCTATCTCGAACTCTATCTCGAAATTGAGATGAGATTTCCAATTTTGGGGATATTTTGAATAGAATTGAGAATAACTTCGAGTTAACCTCTATCTCGAAGTTCAACTCGAAGTTCGACTTAGAGCTCAACTCGAAGTTCGACTTAGACTTTAACTTAGAGTCTGAGAATTCTCAATTAATTAAGGGGATTTTTTTCGAGTTGTCTCCTAACTCGAAGTCTATCTCGAATTTCTACTTGATTTTCGAGATAGGTTTCCCTAGTAAGATGATTGGTGTGTGCTGTTTACATAGTCTAATTGATAAATGGTTCAAGTTTTTCGAGTTACAGCTATCTCGAACTCTATCTCGAAGTTCGACTTAAAAAAAGTTCGAGATAGACTTCGAGATAAAACTTCGAGATAGAGTTCCCCTGTATATACTTAGTATTTTTCACATTTTTTATCAGGGGCATTTCTGTCATTGCACATTCATGTCTATATAAACATCTTTAACTCGATGATTTCATTTCACTTTTACCTAATTGAGTTTTACAGCCGCACCATATATACAGGCGATTTCATACATTCAATCACTTATTCGTGATTTTTGTGACAAATCTCTTACGGACAACGAATTAATGCCCGATTTTTGACTGATATCTTCTGTGTGTCATCATTAATCATTGTTCTTGTGTTTGTGTAACTGTTCATCTCCATTGATATATATATATACACACGTATATACACACAAAAGTTAACAAATCTGTTCAAAACCGAGATTTCACACAAACACCTCACTGTTAAAGCAGATTTCATTAGTGGTTTGAAATTTGCCTTCCATCAACTGTTAATTGCATCCCGTAGTTTGATTTCTCAAAAAAAGGAACTTTTGTGTTCTTGATTAATTAAAAGGGATTTAACAGTTTCTTCTAAAATTCATTGTTTTAATCCCGTAGTTTAATTTTTCTGAAAAAGGGACTATTGCTGTTCTTGTTAAATTAAAAGGGATAAAACTGTTTATTATAAATTAATTGTTTTTCAGAAATTAAAATTGAAATTTCACATCTTTTTCAAGAAAAACTTTTAATTAAAATGGCTCACCAATTTTCACTTGCCAAAAACAATTTTTATAATATTTCTACGGAAATTGGTGATCAACTCCCGCGCTTTAAGTCTTGGATACGATTTCTAAATTTGTATTCCAAAGCTAGCACTGCTTTTACGGCTAAACCTACACTAGTGCATGATGCTTTACAGCAATTATGGACTAGTGCGGTTTCTTTTGGGAGCAAATCAACCCCCTTTGGTTTCAGGTTTACCTTAGCGGGTCAGGAATATGTGGTGACTGAACAAATTGTTCACAAGGTTCTTGGATTTCCTGTTAAAGATGCTTATGATCCAGAACCTACAGCTGCAGATCGCCTCAAATTCTTTGAAGAAATAGGGTGTTATCCTCCGACTGGCCGGATCACTGGAAACATCCAAAAACAATTTCTTCATGTGGAATGGAATTACTTTTTCGAGGCCATCACAAGATGTTTTCGGGCACGAGAAAGCGATTACCATCAAATTTCCATTCCCATGCAAAACCTCGGAATTGCCCTAGCAAGAGAGCTGGATATCAATTATGGACGAATAGTTCTCTCTGAGATAGTGGCTGTGATGGGATCTCCTGCAAGCAGAGACCTCAACACCACAGATGTTGTTTGCTGGTTTCCTCGGTTCCTACAGATGCTGATAAATGGTTTAGTACCGAAGGATGCTCTTGCAGTTAGACGGAGCTTTGCCAGTGGTTCATCATCTGCACCGCTAGGGATGGGCACTAAGTCACTTTCAACAGTTGAAAATCAGGATAAACATCATGGAAAACCGATGTCTATTCCTGATACCTTACAACAGTGGCTTCTATATGATGAGGGAGTTACCACCTTGATGGACTTCTCACAAGCTTCATCACATGCACCGAATCGGTCTGCTCATGCTGAGGCATTTGAAGCGATTCCTGATGAACAAAGCGGAGACGAACAAGGTAATGAATCAGGTAATCTCTCTCGACACTCTACTCATTCCTATGTTTCTGATTCCCAGACCCAAGAGACTGCTAGCCCGCAGGATCTATCCCAGGGTGAGAGCCATATTTCTAATTCCTTGTCATCCAAGTCACCGGAATCCAAACAGCCAGCACATATAGATGTAGGAAATGATGATGAGAGTGAACCCGAAGAGCAGCAACTTATTCGCAAGAAAGCCAAAATTTCCCATGCTGCTACTTCTAAATCTCAGTCAAACCCTAGAGTGTCACACGCAACCACTCCACCTCACGAGAGTGGTTCACCCCATGAACAATCTGCACATAGGGATTTTGACTTTGATGATGATTTTGTACCTCTTAAAGATACTGTTGCTTCAAGAGGACATGAAGCTTTAAAAACTTCAACCGTACCTTCACCGGTACGTACTGATGCTACAAAGAGGATCGGTTCTGATGTTGTACAAGAACACTTTGTAGCCTCTCAGCCTGAGATTCCAACTCAGGAACAAACAGTATTTGATCCCATAACTGCAAATTATATTTCTTATCAAGTTTCTGCAGGTACTTCTTCATATTTTGGATCAATTATTGAAGACATACACGAGCGTGAGACAGGGAGTGTGTGTGAGAGGTTAGGGAGAGAGGGACCTTCATTTTTAAGGCCCGAAACCGAGCGCCAAATACCAACAGAACGAGAATTAGAGCGAGGTCACCTAAACCAAACACCGTCCCTTAATTCTGAAAATCTTGAATCTCGTTTGTCTTTTATGGAAAATCAAATGAAGGAGTTTGGGCAGTCAATGGGGCAGTTAGGGATGAATGTTGGAGATAATCAAAGGGCACTTGACGACTACGCAGCACGAATGGCACTTCAAGCTTCAGCTTTTACTGAATTGAAAAATCAAGTAAATGACATGGGCCATGCTGCTGGTGTCTTGGGAAACACCCTGAATGACAGGATGGGAGCAATGGAGTTTACAATGGATAATCTGGCTGTTGAAATAAGCAGAGTTATGTACGCAATCAGAAGTTTTGTGCCCCCGGAATGTTTCGCGCCGCAACAACCTCCCCCCGATGCTGGTACAGGTGGTGCTAGTGGAGCAGGACCCTATGGTTCCGGGTTTGAAGATTTTGATACAGCTGGTGGATCTGGAGACCAGGGTGGAGTTCAGGATAACTCACCTAAGGGGGAGAATATAAAGGAGACGAGACAGCAGGGAGTTCAAATCGAAGAAATTCAAGAACATGCTGATCTTGTAAAAGAAATGGAAGTTGAGCCGTCCATTGATGAAGAGGCTCTAAGAAGGAAAAAGGGTAAGGCAATAGCGATTGAGCCAGATGAGCCATTCGTTGATCTGAGTCATCAAGAAAAAGTACAGGAGGTACTCGACTCAGATTCCGATATGGAAGATGCACCGTTGAAACATGCTATAAAGAGATCATTGAAGGATCAAGGTGGAGGTGCTGGAATGTCTTTTGGATTGCCTGAAGAAATTGCTGTCGATAAGGAAACCCTTGAAGCTCAACAGTTAGCCTTGGATCAAGCTGAGTTCTTTAAAATGAAGCAAATGCAAGGTCGTGCTGCATTTCAGGAAAAGAAAGCGGAGTTACAAGGAAAGCAGTACGATTATGAGCTTGCAAGGCTAGCTGATCCTCAAATCGATCTGGACAATAGAAGGATAGGGAAGAAGTGGGATGACGCAAGAAAGATTTTGATGGGACCATGTACAAAAGGAGAGCATAACAAGGAAGCAGATGATCTGTTCTACCAACTAAATTTGCAGAATCCAATGGCGGCTGACTACATAAATGCTTTAAAGAGATTAATTTCTAAAGTCAGGGTTGGATACAATTCATCGCAAAAGGAGTGGCAGGTTGTTTTGTCTTTCACAGAAGGAGCCCCGATGTCTTTCATGTATGTAGATGATCAATTCATGACGAGAAGATCTGCATCAGAGTTGTTCTTGCTAGCAACAAAAATTCAATACTCTCATTCTGAGAATCTAAGCATTCTGTATAGGGATCAGTTAATGCGGCTAGCAGAGGACAAGGGTCCAGAATTCTCAGCATATCCAAATGTTGTCCGGATGGTGGTTGACAGTAAAATGAAGAGGGTGAGCCTGGAGGAAAAGGAATTAATGGAACTTTCAGTGGAATCTCTTAAGGCCGTCTGTAGGCAAATGATGGGTAAGGGATTCGCTTCTGTGCTTAAAGATAATGCAGTGAACACCATTGAAAGTGTCATACTAAAGAAGAGCAATGAGGTGTGGAAGTGTGATGTCATTGCTCCGAACCCTCTTGATAATGTGAAGATTGAACCAGAGCTGATAGAGAGGAATTGGAATATTCTTCAAGCAATGAAGAACGTTGATGAAGCTCTGAATCTTCCTACTGGAGAACTGGAACAAGGAGAGATAAGGGAGGCAGTTGGTGTTCCAGGAAGAGACAGCGTATACTGGATACATTCTTTTGCTGATAATGCAGCTGATGCCTTAGTATTCATAGATGCAGACCAGAAGCAAACACTCTTGCATATGAGTAGAGACTGGCTGAAGCAGACTCAAGATGCTGCATTTCTAGAGAAAGTGTTATATGTGTTCAAATGGGAAGATGTGGAAGTTAAGTATGTGACAGAAAAGCAGAGACTCGTGAGTTACCTATCTGATGTAGTAGTGGAAATGAAGCGATTGGAGCGAGATGCGGCTAGTGTCCACAATACTAACCGTGTCATAGGCTATCCCAAAATGATCTACTGTCAGTTTAAATCTGATAAAACTCATAGGAAACCTCGGCTTATAATGAAGAAATTTGAGGACATTCCAGAGATCAGAACTACTCAGGAGGTGGACAAACTCAGAAGGCTTTTCAAACATCCTTACCCAGAACCCAGGAACCCTCTAGAGATGGAAGCAGTAAGTTTGTTGAATACTAGGTGGACGCAACTTCATAATCCAGTATATAAGAAACAAAAGCAGCAGGAGGAGAAACGCAGAAGGCAGAAAGAAGAAAAAGAGCAAGCTGCTGAAGCTAGGAAGAGGAAACGGAATTAGGGTTAAAGGTCAGAGTGGTGTGAACTTGAAGTTGGAAAACCTTCATGTCTTTCGGTTGCTTTAACTCACTTGAGGAAAATTCATCTTAGAATGAATCCAATAAGGTGATATAAGTTTGACTAAAAGATATGAAATAATCCAGGTGATAGGAATCATTCAAATGATCTTTAATTCGAGGTTCGAATTCTGTTTCTAGTTTAAGTTCTTTGTATTGTTTTCATGTACTTGTAATTGTATATTTTTCAAGACTGTAATGTTAATTATCTTTTCTCGTCTCATTGTTTAGTTGAGTTATCCTTCATTAATTTGAATGTCATTGTTAGACAATCAAATTGGGGGAGATTGAAAGGCAGAGTGTATTAACTTGTAACACTATAACTAATGTAACTCAATTAAACGAAAAGATACTTAACCAGAAGACAATCAAAAACAAGAAGTCACAAGGAATCAACACTAAATGAAGACAAG
Source organism: Kitagawia praeruptora (assembly GCA_037693485.1). Classification (NCBI taxonomy): domain Eukaryota; kingdom Viridiplantae; phylum Streptophyta; class Magnoliopsida; order Apiales; family Apiaceae; genus Kitagawia; species Kitagawia praeruptora. The sequence continues at coordinate 135,043,505 of CM075345.1, forward strand.
GTAATTGATACAATTGAACATGTTAACTATGATCAAGCCAAGAAGAAATCATTGAGAGAAGTTCAAGTCAAAGTTGTTCAGGCCTCAGTGATTTGAGAATTCAAGAATCAAGATCATAACTATCAGTATCAACAAGACCAATTGATTTCAAGTGAACAAGAAGGAAAGCAAATATTGGAAAGCCAAGTTACTAAGTGAATATGGTAATTTATTCAAGAAGCAGAAACACTATCAAGACTAGTCACTTATGAACCAGACCAGTGCATCAAGTGTCAGGACATTGATAGCAAGTTTATGTCAGTAATAAAGATCCATGTTCAAGAGCTTGTAGAAGAACAAAGAAGATATGAAGATATCACAAGCTCAAGATGTGCATTGAAGTTTCAAGTTGAAGACCAGAATATTTTCTAAGTAAGAAATGTTCTAGATGGCTAAGTCGAAATTCTCAAGTAGAAGTTCTACTTAGAATTTCGAGATGGCTAAGTAGAAATTCTCAAGTAGAAGTTCTACTTAGAGTGCAGCTTCAACATGACACATGGCATCTTCTGATTGGCAGATTTCCAAGCTTTCAAGATAAGGCAAGATTTATGTGGACATCATTGGGCCACGTACATCTTAGTCTTTGAAGACTACAGGTCATAGATTACATGTAGTATAAATAGAAGCACTTGTGTAATGTTTTAGTTAGTGAGCATATTGAGAAAAACACAAGAAAAAGAGAGAGAGTATTCACAGAGCTTAGAATCATTCACTTCTCTCTCAACTTCTGTTATACTTTGTAATGAATGTTGTAGCAACCTTTTCAAGTTATATATAAAAGAAATATATTCCTTGAATCTGTGTGTTCATTTATTGCATCGTATTTATTGCTACTCATAATCGAAAAGTTGTATTCACCCCCCCTCTACAACACATTTGGACCTAACATCACTCCTGATTCTTTGCACTTTTACTTCAGAACCATTGTTTACTAGTCTGAGATGATTGATGATGATTTCACTTGCACAATCTTTGGAGTGCAGAAAGAAGGTCCATGTAAACTTAGAAAAATCATCTACAATCACCAGACAGTATTTCTTCTTTGAAATGGACATGACATTTACTGGACCAAATAAGTCCATATGCAGCAGTTGAAGGGGCTTAACAATGGATGACTCTGTCTTGCTCTTAAAAGATGATTTCTTTTGTTTCCCTAATTGGCAGGCATCACACAATCCATCCTTGATGAACTCCAACTGATGGATTCCTCTAGCAAGATCCTTTCTTACCAAATCATTCATAACTTTAGAATTCAAATGTGACAGCTTTTTATGCCATAGCCAACTCTCATCCTTGCTTGCTTTACTGAAGAGACAATTAATGGATTCTGAGCATACTGAGTTGAAGTCAGCTATGTAAACATTTCCTTTTCTAAAGCCTGTCAATACCACATTGTTGTTTTCCTTGGCAGAAACAACACAGGCTTCTTTAGTGAACTTTACTTCATAGTCTTTGTCACAAATCTGACTGACACTCAGCAAATTGTGCTTTAAACCTTCAACTAAAACCACTTCTTCAATGATGACATTGTCCTTTGAAATCAAGCCATATCCCTTAGTATATCCTTTGCTGTCATCTCCAAAGGTAATTCTAGGGCCAGCTGCCTCCTTGAACTCTGTGAGCAGGGTTGAATCTCCTGTCATATGCCTAGAACATCCACTATCTAGGTACCATAGATTCCTTTTATTTCCCTGCACACATTCCAAAATACAAATCAAGTTGATTTTGGTACCCAAGTTTCCTTGGGTCCTTTCTTGTTAGCCTTTGGTTTTGCATTCTTAGCAATCTTCACTTTAGGTGTAGATGCTAGAGTGATAGGTTTTAACAGATGCTCATTTGCATAAATATTTGATGCATGCATTTGTGGAAAATTGGCATACATATTATCCATGCTAGGAATGCTCCATGACATTTATGGCATATTCACAGATTGAAAATAAGGATTAGACCATATGGCATGTTCACATATGGATTTGAAAAGCTAGCATTCTGATACAAACCAGGCATAACAGGCATTGCAGGCATACTTGGCATAGATTGAGGTACATGAACAGGAGTCCTTTTAACAGACTTGCAATTAGAAGATAGGTGATTGACACTATTGCAATTACCACAAGTTTTCCTAGGAGCAAACTTGTCAGGAGAATAATTGTTTTTCTTGTTAATGCCTATCTTACCATTTCTGTTCTTTTTCTTTTTACCCTCAGTTTCTACCTTTTCATTAACTGATTTACCAACAGCCTTTTTGTTAAGTAAATCACCTGCCTTAACCTTCTCACTTGATTTGGCGTGGCTACTTTCACCAGAAACAAAGTTCTTGGCTACTGGACCATACTGATTATTCAGTTTCTTGAGTTCCTTCTTACTAACAGACTTTTTGCTAGTCGACGGATACCTCTCATCCGTTGATGGTTCATCTGTCAACGGATGATCACTATCCGTTGATTCACAAATAGTCTCTAGATCCTCAAGGCAAGGTTCTAGCTCCTTTTTCTTTTGAGTCCAGGTATCCTTCACAAATGATTCTATTCCCTGGACTTCTATTATGTTTTGAGAAATATTCCTATAGCTTTGAAATTTAGCAATTATCCCTTGTTCTTTTTCAAGCTGGTTTTTAAAATCAGTTCTCTTTTTAACACAGCTTCAAGTTCACTGTTAGCATCATTGCAATCAACTCTCATTTTCTCAAATTCTAGAAATTGAGTTTCTAGAGCAGCATTTCTATCACTTAAAAACAAATTAGTCTCCTTAATCCTACTGTTCTCTTTAGTAAGTGATTTAAGAGTAACTCTCAAGTGATATAGTTCAGTAGACATATCATCTATAACACTATTGCATTCCTCTTTGGTGAGCTCAGAGAGATTAGTAGAAAATACCTGATTGCTAGCCGAACTTGCTTCCTGCTCAGAATCAGCCATCAATGCAAGGTTGACAAACTCAACATCATCATCAGAATGATTTCCATCAGCAGCCCAGTCACACTCTTAGGTCATGAATGCCTTTCCTTTCTATCTGAGAAGATCAAAATATTTCTTCTTGTAGTCAACAGTTTCAGTTGGCTTTCCCTTGTTCTCAGATCTAGGCTTCCTGCATTCACTTATCATGTGACCAGCAATTCCACAATTGTAGCATTTAATTTTGGATTTATCCACATAGTTGCTTGTGGAAAAATCCTTGTTAAATGGCTTAGCTACCCCAGAGTTTCTTCTGAATTGTAGCTTAGAGAATCTCCTAGATAGAAAGGATAAATGCTCATCTATCTCATCCAATTCATCCTGCTGAAGGACACTCATTTCTTCAGACACCTTTTCCTTGCTTTTGCTTGATTCTGCTCTACCTTCACAAACCTCCCTGTTTGGTGTAGATTTAGCAGCTTCAGGCCTCTCTCCTCCTTCTGCTCCAAGTTGGCAACAAGTGCAACTGACCCACTTTTCTTTTGGGCCTTCTCAATTTCTTCATCCTGCTCCATTTCTAGTTCATATGTCTTTAAAGTTCCATAGAGCCTTTCAAGAGTAAATGACTTGTACTCTTGAGTGTTTCTTAAAGAAACAGTCATTGGCTTCCACTCTTTGGGCAGTGATCTCAGAAATTTGAGATTAGAATCTTTCACTTGGTAGATTCTTCCATACAGTTTCAAGCCATTCAGTAGCTTTTGAAATCTACTAAATGTGTCATTCAATGTCTGTCCATTCTTGAAATGGAAGTGCTCATACTGTTGGATCAGTAGCTGCATCTTGTTTTCCCTTACCTGTTCTGTACCTTCACAAAGGGTTTGAACAATGTCCCATACTTCCTTGGAGGTAGTACAGTTGATAACATTGTCAACCATGTCTGTTTCTAAGCCATTAAATAGAATATTCATGGTCTTTTTATCTTTGTGGACTTCTGCAACGTCCTCAGTACTCCACTCAGAAACAGGTTTGGGAATGTAAGTGTCTGGTGCATCTGCAGCAAGGCCAACTCTTGATGCAGCCTTCATTGGAACATGAGGACCCTTCTCAATGCAATCTACAAAACCTTCATCAATAGACATGAGATGTAGACGCATTTTTACTTTCCAGTGAAAGTAATTTTCTCTATCAAGAATCGGTATCTTCACTCCATAATCCTTCTTAGACATGTTGGAAGTGTGTTGATCTTTAAACTTTAAATATGTTAGAAGCTTGCTCTGATACCAATTGTTATTCCCAGATTACACACTTGTATAATTGTAGAAGGGGGGGTTGAATACAATTCTTGATATTTATAAATTTCTGATAAAAACCATAGAAATCTATAAGGAGATAATTGCTGAATGAGAAATGATTCACAAACACATAAAAATCAGGTGGTTAAATGTACCACCTGAGACTTTTATTCGAAGAAAACTCTGTGATACAAATGTACACTGCTTCTGTTTTTACAACTCTTTGCTTCTAAGGATATTCAAGAAACCCTAAGCAAATATGTCTGTTTTCTCGGTTTCTAAAGAGTTGCTACACTTGGTTATATATCCCAAGTTTACAAGTACTACAGGAATAAGATAATTTTAATCTAATTCAAGTTGACTTGCTACTCCACTCCAAATCCACATGTAGCCGAAAGGTTGTCCTTGTGAACAGATATGTCCCCTGCACCTTTCTTGTATGTACTGTGTAAATGGAATGCTTCTTTCTTCCGTGTTTCCAAAATATGGCTGCCATACTGCTTTTTATACCTACTATCAACCCATGTGATTTGTCAGTCAAACCTGTCCTTATCAACTGCTAATTCCCAGCTAGCATAGGATAAAGTGTTAATGATTATCCGTTGATGTTGTGCACAGTTATCCGTTGATGGTAGTTTGAGCTGTATCCGTTGATAGAGTAGATTTGAGTTGTATCCGTTGATAGAGTCCTGTTCTCATCCGTTGATACACTTTCACTTAGACAGAATTACATAGCATAGCTTATTTACAATTGGCTACCCTATTCTGCCTATTCATTGATGGTCAACATGACTCTGAATAAAAACACTATCAACTGATAAATAGTGATATTGCAGTATGCTACAAAACCTCATCCGTTGATGAGCTACCTGTCAACGAATAGAGTTATAATGTCTTATCCGTTGATAGTTACAAAACTTGACTTATACAATTTTGCTTGAATGTTAAGTTATCATCAACTACAACATATTCCTAACACGAATTAATTGGGATTTTGCCTCCACGATTTACAGCCACTAAAAAGTAACTACCCACGATACCACGTGACTGATTAATGGGCTAAGACATTGCTACTTTCCCTTTCTCAGTAAGACATTTGCTATTTTCATGTAAGCAACTGTCAAACACACAAATACATAACTTTCAACAGAACCTCTCTCTCTCAAAAGCAAAATTATCTCTCCAAAGCTCAAAGCAAAAAATGGCACCCAAACAATCCTCTTTTCAAACTAACTTTGCTGGTATTCTCACTGCTGGAGATGCTGGTGAAGGTTTTAAAGGACTCGTATCCTTTATCAACAAGTCCTATCTGGGTCATGCTATAACATTTACACCATCCTTGAACCTAGAAAGACTTGAAGAATTCTGGAACACTGCCCATGTTCCAGGGGGTGCAAGTAATGACACCATAAAGTGCACAATCAAAGGAGTTACTCGCACTCTCACAATCAAAGGCATCAACGAAGCTTTGGGAACTGGACTGTAAGCTAAAGAATCATACAAGGAACTTGCAAGTGATGAAACCCTAAAGAAGTTTTTCTTGAAAATTGGGTATTCTGGTCCTGTTCTTGAAGAGGGTACATCAAAATGGTACTCGACTGGTGAAATGGACAGAAAGCATTTGAGGAAAGAGTGGAACATGATTTTTGATGTCATGGTGAAGGTTTTCTCAACCAAAACCTCTGGCTGGAATGGAATTCCCTCCTACATCAAGAAGCTCACTTACTCTCTTGTCCATGGATACAAAGTGGATGTAGGAAAGTTGCTTATGAGTCAACTCAAGTCATCTCTGAGCAGGAAGGTACATGTTTATCCTCGCTTTCTTACTATGTGTTTGAATTCATTATGTGGTATTGATGATAATGCATCTCTCACTATAGATTGCAATGTTTTGAAAAGAAATACACACACATCACTCAATTCACAAAATTCAAATGCACTTATTCCACTCTATTTCACCAAGCACATGGCTGATTAAGAGCCTCATCTTGATGTAGCACTACCCTCTGGGTATGTTGTTTTCTCCCTTGAGAATGAAGCTGAATTAGACCCAAATTCAGTTAACCCACATTCTACTCCATACATTTCTATCAGATCATCTAGACAACCAAAGACCACAAAAACAACTTTGCAAGAATCCAAGAAAAGACCCTTGGAAACTGGTGTTGGTAGTAGTTCTGAGAATGTTGAGGGAGAAACTGCACATGTTGCAACAAATAAGGATGTTAGTGAAAGTGAACCCACAGTGGTTCCTTTTGAGCCTAAGGAGAAGAGAGCTAAGAGGGCCAAAGCCACTATCAGCCACCCCACAGTCTCACAAAAGGCCGTGGAGGATAAAAGGGAATCAAACATATCCCTAGGTGCTTCTTCTCAACAAGAAGTATCTATTGAAACTGGTCTGTCTCCCAAGGCATCCTGTAAAGAGTCAGCACAACCTCATGTACTCACTCATGAGGAGCCTACACTTGCAGAAATGCACACAGAGATAGGGCACAGTGAGGGCCATAAAACTTCTACTCTTGATGTTCCACAAGTTACCCCTGTGGAACAGCCAAAAATCTCTTCTAAACCATCATCTTCTTTATTCTCTAATCCATCAATTGTTTCTTCTCAATAACCTAGAGAAGGGGACAGTCCCAACCCTTCAGGTTTTGATCATCCATCTCAAGTCATGGATGAGCCCCCATCAAGTGGTCCACAAGAACCCATTTCTCAAAGTGAAATGGACACCACTCACTCAAATATTGAGCTAGATCAAGATGGTACTCTGCCAGAAAATGAAACAGCCAACATCTTGGTCGAACTCCAAAGAGCAACTGACCTTCAGGAAGTTGCTGTCATAGCCTCAGCTGCTGTCAAAGACACCACAAAAGTTGTTGTCAACCCACCTGTGGATAGTAACATTTTGGGTAAAGATGCTTCAGATGATGATCAAATAACTATCTCTGCTTTGAAGGTACAATCTAAACTTTCTACTTCTTCAACTAAAATGCATGCAAGTACTGCTCATACCCATGCATCTAGGATGAGTGAGGGAGTGAAAAGAAAAAGAGAGATAAAAGAAAAGAGAGGTTAGCATAAAAATGAGAGGCAGCCAAACGAGCTGGCAAAAGGTGAGGGACTTGAGCATGTCCAGAGTGAAATTGAGGGAACCCCATACACAAAGGCACTAGGCCTTTAGAGTCATTCTGTGAGGAGTGATGAGATCACTCAGAAAAACAATGAGTGTCTGAGAAACCCCATAGCCTCCTTGCCCCAGTTTCTTCCTTTATATCCAAAAAGGTTGAGAACTGGTGGTCCTTCTAAACAAGCTGACTCAAGGTTGGAAGCCCTTGAGGGCAGATGTGCATCCATGGAAACTAAACTTGATGCTCTGTCCACTATGGTAGCTACTGGTTTTGCTGATATTCAACAAACTCTTCTTTCATTCTCTGTCATCCTTAGTGTTGCCAACTCAACTAAGGGGGAGAAAGTGGTAGATCAGAATGAGAGTAAGGGAGAGAAGGTGGTAGATCATAATGAAGCAAACCTAGTAGAGAAGGAGAAACAAGGTGGAGCTACAAGTAAGGGGGAGCCAAGAAGTGAGGGGGAGCAATTTTTGGAAGAAAATAGAGATGAAAGTGAGGGGGAGCAAGAGAAAGAAGAAAGAAACTTTGGTGAAGAACTAAAGACAGCTGGAGATGGTGAATTGTTTGAAGGAGAAATCGATGGTGAGGTAGTATTGTTATCCAAGGAAGTGTTGGAGCAATTATAGAAGACTCAAAAGTCTAAAAGAACAGTATTTCCTCCACTGAAAATCAATGAGCCAAATCCTGAGGAAGTCGAAACTCCATTCCAGAAGTTGCAGAAGGAATAGAGAGAAAAAGAAATTCAAAATGCTCTGGGTAAAGGCAAAGGTAAAATGCCTGAGTATGTGAACATATCTACTGGAACTACTTGGTCAGATGGAAGTGAATATGCCCTTGAAGATGCATAATTGATGATGGTTGATCACATGGAGAGTACTTTGAACAACAAGGATGAAGATTTCAGTAAGTTGGTGGATGAATCAATTAATGAAGCAGGGGGAGCTTTTACAAAATTGGCATCAACACTGAAGAGCAAAGTAATAAGTATCTCTGTGAGAATCAATTTGGAAAGAAGGTGGGCTGTTCAGGTTTATCTAAAGAACCGTTTGACCATATTCATCACAATGCAACTTTTACAAAGTCTGCATGCTAGAGTACTCCAAGTCCTTGGAACCTTGGTAGTCAGAAATTCAACAACCTTCAATGATAGTCTGATAGCAAAAATTAAAAGGATGGTTGAAGACAAACTCCTTGAGGTGATTCAAAATCCTTATGGTGTGTGTTTCAGAAGGATCACAAAGACAAGAGCAAAAAGGTTGGATTTTTTACCATTTGATAAGGTCTCAGGACTAAGCATTGAAACAATCATGACAGTGCTGAAGAAACTTCTCAAATCCAGTATCACCAGTGATAAGGTTAAAGCTGTCAAAGATATTCACATGCTATTAGCAAAAAGAGATGAGAAAATTAGCTCAATCATAAAGAAGCTGATCTCTGATGCTAATGCCAAGATGGGAAGAAGCTGCAGCTATGATGATACTTTGGATGATGATGAGGATGAAACTGGAGGAAGTGGTGGACCTGGAAAATTCAGGAGTTCTAGGAGAGAAGCATCTGAGAATGTTGCTACACAAACTTGCTGTCAAGAGCCAAACAAAAGCTGTCAAAGTTGCTGTCATGAAAGATGCTGTCAAGGGTCAACTTGAAGAAACTGTCAAGGTACGAAAGCTTGTTAAGAATTTCACATCTAACAGAAGAAAGACAAGAGCACAAGCCTATCGCACAACCAAGATAAAAGGGAAGACAGTTGCAGCAGCAAGGAAAAAGAAGCATGGAGCAGTTTTGACAGAGAAGCCCATTGATAAGAGAAAAGTAAATAGTTTTGAGCTATTGAAAAAGTCAATTGATGGGAGCATTACATCTGTCTCAATGGAACTGGACCCAGTCAACAAAAACGTACGCAAGTATGATCTCAAGGACTGTGGAACTACATGCATAACTGTAGAACTAGTCTTTACTATGGAGATAGTTTCACATGTGGTAGGCATGCGTGATCTCTCATGCAAAACGGTAAAGGTAAGTAGAAGAATTGATTTCTTCGTTCTGGAAAGGATGATCACTCTCATGGAAACAGACCAAGATGTTTCCAGCAGTATCTTAGAGCATGTCAAAGAATACTATGCTCAAAGATATGCTGAATTTTATGAGAAGTATAGTGACTGGAGAGCACATGATGATGCAGACCTTGAAGTTAGTTCTGATGGGGAACCAATGCCTGATGTGGACCTTACAGAAGCACATCGTCTTTTTACAAAGGCTGGCATGGCTGGATATGAAGCAGAACAAGCTTATCAGGCTGCTAAAGCTAAATCATCCCAATCTACCAAACCTACCAAACCTGCCACATCTGCCAAACAAAGTACTCAAGATCTAGAAGCTCAACTGAAGGCAAGCAACAAGAAAATCAACAAGCTATTCAGTGAGGAAGCAGGTTATCAGTCCTGTGTACTGGATAATCCTCTGAGAATCAAGGATGATAAGCAAGAAATCTATGTTGATAGTTTTCACAAATTGAGGACCAGTATACTGAAGGATCTCTACTGGAAAGTTGTTGGATCTGTTCATAATCTCGAAATGCTAGTTGCTTGGGAACTAGAGGTTATATTTGATCAAAGGAGAGATGAAGATCCAAAGCTAGACAGAAAGAGAAGAGAATCCTTAAATGCTTTTCCTAGAAGGAGGTTCAAGTTCATCCAAGGAATTCTGAAGTTCAGAACATACACTTATGATTATGAAACTTGGTTTGATCTAAAAGATGCTGAAGTATTTCCTTCTCGAGTGATACAAGGGTACATTGAAGACATTGAAGATGATGCCAGATCATCAGAAGAAAAAGCTTTAGTTGAAGACCTCAGGAAAGCAAGAAATGAAGCTCTCAAAAGAGAGGTAAAAATCTTAACAACTGGAGACTGCCAAAATCAAGCTAAGTTAAACTCTGATTTGCTCATTCAATAGGAGCAATTGATTTGCAGTTAATTCATAAGCTTCATGTTCTAGATTTTTCTTAACATTTATCAGATATGGTATTTCAACTATTCTGATCTATGTTAGTTAAGTTGTCAGCACGTTTTGATTGTAAATTTGTTGTTATTGTCCATAAAAACAAATTGGGGGAGATTGTTGGGATTTATGGGTGATAGCATAGAGACAACTTAACTATATTTCCCTGTACTTAGTTTTTACTAAGTTGAACATACTGTCACAGCCAGAGTATGTCTTTGTATTCGAATAATTGCTGTCATGTAATAATTGTATGATTTGGGAGAAGTTCATACATTTGTTCAAATATCAAGGAATACATCCAGAAGACAGCAAAAATAAAAGTTACTATCATATTCTTGACAGTAAAGTTACAAGAAGACAAATGTTGCAAAGTCACGACAAAGCTACATCTGACAGCAACATTGGCTGAAGCATGGGACAGTAACATTCTCACACTTGACAGCAAGTCTGGAGTTCCGACAGCAATATTGGCGGGAGCTCGTACTGTCAACTACTGAATATTCCTTTGACAGCAGACTCTGCGGTTAAGGTTACTGTCACCTTGAATTATTTGATTTGGGTATTTTCTCAGTCAAAGCCCGTGACAGGTTACATGTTCAAGAAACAGATTTGCTGCAACACTCTATCGTTTGTAGCAGACCTGCAAATACTACGACAGAAACTTAAGAGATTCACAAGACAAGGCTGGTCAATTCGAGGAGTATGTAATATCCACATCTACTAGAATTGTATTAGCTAGAAATAGAAAGAATCTAGGTTGCTTTACTTATAAGGTTTATCCTGTCTGTATAGCAATTTGGGAAAGTCACATGGGTGTGCAAATTGTAATGAGCTGCCACTTGAAAACGACAGCAGCTCAACACCCCATGCGATAGAGACAACAGAGTATCTTAGTCTACTTAGATACATCTTATATTCTTTTCTATTCATGTACGCACACGAAGCAATTTGTATCTCTTGAGATATCGAAGCTGGAGAAACTCTCTCTCCAGGTTGTAGCAACACTTCGCACAAGATAAATAAAACATTTATTTTGTGAGAAATCTTGTTTCACTTATTGCTTGCATACATCTACTGATAATCTTTATCTTCGTTGTCGATTTAAAGATTCGATTTTATCAGTATTGCATTCAACCCCCCCCCCCTCTGCAATACTCCGGGACCAACAAATTTCTAATACAACGTAAGAATTATAATAATAATAAGAATTCAATTTTATTATATTTTTTTAAAAGTAACATATAATCGCGGGAAGAATGTTCTAGAGTACTGTATAGAAACATGTTCTATTTATTCTCCTTGAAAATATTTTGGAGAATTGGTCGTATTATTTTTTATTCTAAATTATGATAAAAAATTGTATTCTAATTATAATAGGATTTCAATTTTATTACTTTTTAAAAAAAATTACATAGAATTGTAAGGGAATATGATTCCAGGGATGAAACTATTTTTTTTATTTATAGTTGTAATAAAAGAATTATAACTACAATAGGATTTCTATTTTATTAAAAAACAACATAAAATTATGGTAAAAATAGGATTATAGGGGTGAAATCAAAATACGGTGAGAACCAAAAGTGGTATCGTTAAAAGGGTGTTCCTTGAAAAATCTTTTGGAGAACTGATACTATTATTTTTTGATTCTAAATTATGATAAAAAAAATTATATTATAATTATAATAGGATTTCATTTTTATTATTTTCTTTAGAAAATAACATAGAATTATAAGGGAATATAATTCTAGGGATGAAACTATTTCTTTTATTTAAAGTTGTAATAAAAGAATTATAATTATAATAGAATTTCTATTTTATTAAAAAACATCATAGAATTATAGTAGAAATAAGATTATAGGGGTGAAACTAAAATAAGGGTGAAACCAAAATAGAGGTGAAACCAAAAGTGGTACCGTTAAAAGGGTGTTTAGCTTATTAATAAAGATTATAGATGTACATCAAAGTGTTTCTGAAATAAGTTACTTATTTTGTGTATATAAAGAATACTAAACCCCTCCTAAATATTTAATCCTAAAAATTAGTATGTAAATGTGAAATTTTTTCTCGAAACAAGTTCTTATTTTTCAGTTGTTAATTTAGATGAAAATAATAATTTAACCAAATCAAATCGCAAAAACAAAATAGGTTCTTCAAAAAATTTATCATATCACGTCTAGATTTAAACTACTTTGTTTAAATTTTTAATCACTTTTTATTTAAACACAAACATACATTTTACAACTTTAAATCATAAATTATTTTAAACTCGGGTCATACTGTAAAAGTTACTCCTAGGTAATAGACTACTAATCTTTTATTTCTTTAAATATTCGATCAATTATTTGTTCTTTTTTTTGTTCTTTTTGATTACCTACTTATAAGTGGTGTTTTTTTTTGGACGTAAATTAAGAATTCATTAAAGTACTAGCTGATATCCCATGTGAAGTACGGGCATACAGACTAAACATTAGTCGAAATTAAAATATTAGTATTAATACATTATTTAATTATGTAGTATCGAGAATCGAATTCGAGATAAAATTAAAAAACATTAAATAAATAAATCTTTATAATTATGCAGTTGTAAGTAATCGAACCTGAGGTGAATTAAGCTATAAAAAAAATTAAAGTAAATAAATCTTGTATAATTATGTAGTTGTAAGGAATCGAACTCCGAATTTAGTGATAACCAAATTTATTATTTTGGTACTATTGTGTACCATTAAAACATGGTTTTACACATTAATAAATAGTATATATTGGAACTCAGCCCAGACAAGCCCCCGAGCTATCAACTACAATCTGATTGTGAAATAAAAAACGAGATAAATAAATAGCTGAAATAAAAAACGAGCTAAACAAATAGCCGTTTTGTTTTCAGATCGCTTAACACATAGGTTATCCAAATTTTTTACTCTAAAAAGTATTACAATGACATCTCGAGCAATCCAACCTACATCAATTGTGAAACTAGGAGCATCACAATTAACATTTATATAAGCATAATTTGTAACTCAATGTTCAGAACTATCAGTTACATCAACTGATATTGGAGCAAAAAATGCTACCAAATTATGAACAATTTTTTGTTGTAAAAAGTGAGATCTTGCGCACCACCGTCCCAGATTCGATCCGAGCCTTATAAATCTCCTAAAATACCCTATAAATTCTTTTCTGAAAAAATTTCGAAACCCGTACCAACACACACAAAAACATCAAAACATAACACGCTAACTGAACATTAAAATGGCACTACTAATAAACTTGATAACAAGATACTCAACAACATCTCACCCAAAAAGGAATAGATCTCGATTTTATTGAAAAATTAGTAAATAAAAGAGAAGATGGAGAACGAAGGGAACTTAATTAATCGGTGAAGTGGAATGAAGATTTGGAAAATGAAGAAATGGTAGCTAGAACCCCATATCTATGGGAATTAACTCTCAAAATAACTCTCAAAATAATTGAAAGAACGAAGGAGACTTAATTGATGAAGGAGAATGAAGGTCTAAAAAACAAAAAAGTGATGGCTAAAAATCTAATTATGGGAATCGATTCTCAAGATAAGTTGTGGTTTTTAAGTTTAACATAGCTGTGTGTGACTATTAGCGAGGCAACAAAGATGATAATTGATTAATCATGTTCAGAAAATTGGGAAAGAAAATGAAGCCCCATTACGTTGAGATTTGAAAAAGAAAATGAACCTCGGTTAAATTAGGAGTATGTAATTTTGTTGAATTAATATTCGGACGAAATTAAGCTTCTGACGAAATTAAGCTCACGTAAACATGAAATTAACGAAAATAGACGATTATACAAATTTCTAGGAAATAATGGATTCTACTACTGTGATCGAAATTTTTCTTAATATTTCAAGTGTTATATTTCCTAAAGAGTAGGCAAATCATGTGAAGTTTACTCATGTAAATATTATTATGTATAATAAATTTTAAATATAATGTAAAAATCAAAATTGATAAACAATTAATCAAAATTAATAAGATAATTTGAACAAAGTAATGATTAATATATTCACTTAATACATTAAATATTAATAATTCTCATCATTTCATACACTTTTCTTGTTTCTGTTCAGTATTTCATATATATATTTTTAATTTTTATGTCCAATAAAATATAAAAAAATGAGAGCGAATGAGGTAGTATAATGTAATTAGAATAAATGTAAAATGATGCGACAAAAAAAATAAATGTAAAATGACACTACAAAATTAAATAAAATTTATGATGTAAGAATTCTTTATCCGGGAATCCGCAGCTTTCTCTCGCCCCCATCTCTCTCACTTACCCTAACTACACATACTCCTCTTCATTACACACTCACACACACAGAAAGACATACAAAATTTATATATGCTTACACTACACAGTAACACACATTTATAAATGTAGTATATATAAAGCTCACTTGTTTGCTACAGTCTATCTATCCCACCCTTCATTTCATCACTTTACAGCAATGCTTCTTGATTTATTTATCTCAACTTCTTTAATTTCTCATTCTTTTTTCACCAATCTCCAGTATAAATGAGATTTCACTAGGGTTTTACAGTAGGGTTTTTAAAATGACAGACCAGAGCCTCCTCTGCACAGAAACCAATGACTTGTGTTTTGATGATGCTGAGGCTAAAGATGACCAGACCCTTGTAGAAGATTGTGAAAATGAACCTTTGGTTTGTGTTGTACCATTGCAGAGTGATGAGATTTTGTGTTTGATGTTTGAGAGAGAACATGAGCTTTTGCCTAGAGGTGATTTTTTACAGAGGTTGAGAAGTGGTGATCTTGATTTGTGTGTCAGAAAAGAGGCTCTTGATTGGATTTATAAGGTCAGTGTTATGAATCAGTTTTTTTTTTGAAGATTTTGTTGTTTTTACAATGTGGGAATTTATTTTTCTTGGATTTTTATTGAATTGTAATGGTTTTGTTGTATTGAATTTTATCACATTGTGTTTGATAAATGCTTGACATTCAATATGTGTATATGGATTCTTGTCATTTATCAATGTGATTGATATGGTTATGGTTTATAAGATGTGTAGTGATATACCTTTTTAGGAATGATGCTCAAGTTAGATTTCTGATTTAGGTTTTTTCTTTGTGCTGATGAACAGGCTCATGCTCATTACAAATTTGGAGCATTGAGTGTTTGCTTAGCAGTTAATTACTTGGATCGCTTTCTTTCTCTTTATGAATTACCGGTAATTTCACTGCGTAAGCTCAAGTCCTAATGCTGATCTATGATTGATGATTTTGTGTAATGGAAATGCTAATTGTTTCTTGTTTATATTCATAGAGTGGAAAAAAGTGGACTGTACAATTGTTAGCTGTGGCCTGTTTATCACTAGCAGCAAAAATGGAGGAGGTTAATGTGCCAGTTTCTGTTGATTTACAGGCAAGAAAGATTCTTTTAAGGAATCTATATACAGTATTTGTATTTACTCTGATTTGTATGGACAATATTCAAGCTTGGATTGTGTTATTGATTGCTATGGTAAATTGGGGGTTTTATGTAATTCAGGTGGCTGATCCTAAGTTTGTTTTCGAGTCTAAAACAATTAAAAGAATGGAGCTTTTGGTGTTAAGCACCTTGAAATGGAGAATGCAGGCTTGCACCCCTTGTTCATTCATCGATTACTTCCTTCGAAAGATCAACAATGTTGATATGCTTCCATCTGGATCTTTGATCAATAGGTCAATACAGTTCATCTTAAGAACAATGAAAGGTCTCACCCTTAATTCAGTTATCAAACACAACTGTACTTTGACCAATGTTAGTTTGTGTTGTTCAAAGTGTTTGATACATTTCTTGTTGGGAATTGAATGCAGGTATTGATTTTCTGGAGTTCAGGCCCTCAGAAATATCAGCAGCCGTGGCAATTTGTGTTACAAAAGAAATTCAAACAGTAGACATTAATAAGGCAATGGGTAGTATCATCCCTGTTGAAAAGGTAAATAATTGCAGTGCCCACTAAAATAAACACAGGACAGATGTGCTGGTTATTGTACTTTTGTTCATACTATAAGTTTGGTATTTTTCTTTCCAAGTTGGTGAAAGTTCAGAACCATTGGAATTATTTGTTTACATGTGGGTTTGGTTGGACTTTGCAGGATAGAGTAATGAAGTGTATTGAAATGATTCAAGATCTGACATTGATTACTGAGACTAGTAGTAATGGTAGAACAACACAAGTGCCTCAAAGTCCTAATGGGGTGTTAGATGCTGCATGCTTGAGCTATAAAAGTGATGAGAGAACAGTTGGGTCATGTCCAAACTCTTCACACACTAGTCCAGACACTAAAAGGAGAAGACTTGATTGATCATTTCAAAGAGGATTTTCAAGGTCATGAAATGTGGATTTTAACTCTATCACTCAGTTTCATATTTTTAGTTGAATGGGAGTTTTGGTGTGGCTCTGCCTTTGCAATTGACCACCTTTAAGATAGAGAAAAGAAAATATTTATTAATATAAATACATTTAGAGAGAGAGAGAGGGGGGAGAGAGAAAGAATCTTGTGCCTTGAGCATGAATATAAAATTGTGACCAGCTGTTAATAAAATGTCATTTTGACAATTCAAAGTGTGGGGGGAGGCCAAGAGTAGAGGAGTAGTTGTTATTTTAGTTGTTTATTATATAAATTCAGATATTCTCAATTCATCCATGTAAGCACTTGATATAAATCGGTTAAGAAAACCCAGGACAAGAAAAAGCTTGTGAATGGTAAATTTTCATTTTTAGTACAGCTTACAAGCTACATAGATAGTACCTGGCTTTTTTAATTTTTTTTTGAAATGAACAGAAAATCGAATCACTTAGAAGTTAGAAGGACAAGAACCTATAAATACGGAGTAATAATTTAATGTTGTTGAGATAACAAGAAAATATACCTATAAAATTAAAGGAAAATGCTAGGTACCCCAAATTGGTACCCCAAATTTCTTTCCCAAATGACATGGCAAGTAATTATTGGTTATAATTATTATGGGCCCGCCAGGGCCATCCAATTAAAATATTCTAAATTGCCAATTAGTTAGTGCCACATCATTTGGTGTCAAAATTTGGTACCCAATTTGGGGTCTGTAGCACTACTCAAAATTAAATGGAGTCGAAATGATTGAATTTTCAATCTTGTATTGTCGAATGATTCAAAAATTGACCTGGTAGCCTTCATCTGCGTATTCGCTCATCACAAGTCATAATTACAATGGTACAACAAACATGTATTTAATAGAAAAATCTAACAAAAGGTCTGACAACACATTATCTACACAATCCTGTAAAAATTCAATAAATTTTACGTTTTTCTTAGCCAATAAACCTTTAACTATTTGCAGTTGTGTCTGTTTGGCTCAGCTTACATACATATTGTGCCCGTTTGACTAGCTTTTTTTTAAGAATTTATGAACTTATTTTTGGGTAAAAAAATTTATATTTAGATAATTTTTTTTATATAAATATTTAATGTATGTTTGAGATTCAATAAGTTATAAAAATAAGTTGTAAAATTATGAATCTTAACTTTCAACTTAAAATAAGTTGATTTATTCTGGAAATAAGTTTCCCAAAACCCCCCATAGATCTAACAATTTATCTTGTGTCGTATAATGTAGTACTCCCTCTGTGCTATAATATTTTTCCCGTTTTGATTTTTGGTACTGTTAATTCTAAGCGATTGATTACTAATTTATGCATAATTTATAAGATAAAATATAGTCATGAGTGATTTTGTTTGATTCGTATTTATGAGTACTTTAATTCAGTGAAGTTTTTATATTTAATATTAATACGAAATTGAAGATATTAACAATAAAAAATATGCGTTTACAAACGTGATAACGATGAATGGGAAAAGTTTTTTGGGACAGAGGGAATAATACTTTTTTTTTGTATTAAATATTTCCGTGTGGTATACTTGAAATTCAAACAACATGAATTCATATGCCTGAAATTCAAATGCGAATACGATACAAGAAAAATGAAACCATATGAAAAGTACGGAGTATATGAATTTTTTGTTTATACTCCCTCCGTCCCTTAATGTTTTTCCTGTTTTGACTGGACACGTTTGCCAACGCACACTTTTGATCGTTAATATCTTGAATTTCGTATTAATATTAAATATAAAAACTTCACTGTATTAAAGTACTCATAAATACGAATCCAACAAGATCACTCATGACTATATTTGATCTTATAGATTAGACGTAAATTAGTAATTTGTCTCATGTCATGAACAATCCCGACATATGAAACAAGAGAAACAATATGGGACGGAGGGAGTACTAAATATAGGCTCTGTTATAGAAATCGGCCGATTTTTGAAAAATCGCCGATAAATCAGCCAAAAATCGGTCGAAATTTTGGAACCGATTCGGCCGATTTTGCAAAAATCGCCGATAAATCGCCGATTTTTCAACCAAATCACCCGATAAATCGTAAATCGGTACCTCAACCGAATAGTTCCGATTTCCGAAATCTGCAACACTGAATATAGGACATGAAAAGTACATAAAATAAAAATGAAAATTTATTTTTATTTTATAATTTTTAAATATTCCCACCCTATAAAACGTTGCTGGAGGAGATTTACCCTTCTGCTAGAAAATATGGTGTACGAATTTCTTGTTTCAATCAGTCAATCAGTCACTGGATGTTACTGTATACAACAGGTAAATAGTTTTATTTAATGGGTAATTGCATTGAGCATAGCCCATGGATACATGTTACTCCCTCTGTCTCTAAAAACATTTCTCATTTACTAAATCGGGACTATCAAAATACTTTTCCTCTTTCTATTTTAAGCCATAAACAATAATATTCAATACCCACTACTCCACCCACTACTCCTTAAAAATAATATTCAATACCTACTACTCCACCCACTAATCATTACAAACAATATTCAACACCCACTATTACACCCACTACTCCAAAAAAACAATATTCAATACCTACTATTCCACCCACTACTCCTTAACAATAATATTCAATATCCACTACTCCACCCACTATTCCAAAAAAACAATATTCAATACCCACTACTCCTTAAAAACAATATTCAATACCCACTACTTCTTACAAATAATATTCAATACCCACTTTTTCTTAAAACCCGTGTTTTTAGTCAAACGGGCAATGTTTTGCGAGACGGAGGGAGTAGTATGTTAAGTATTTGTAAATTATATATTTTTTAATTTTTTCGATTTGTATAAAAATATAGAATCTACATTTTTATACAAAATAAAAAAAAATAAAAATATTATCTATAAATACTCCGTCCAAGCACATTGAAATGGGTATAAAAAGAAAGTGTCGTACAAAATGGGACGGAGTGAGTATGAACTACTAACCAATTGTGTTCTAAAAAAATGACGATTAATTAATCGGATATTTTTCCGAACAAAAATTAATCAGAATTAATCATAATTAATCATTGATTAATCAGTTTCGATGTTTTCATCACTTTGTTCCGAATTCCACTTTTTATAATACCGCTAATCAAACAAATTTCTCTCTAGACAACTAAAAATATTCAACATATAATATCTCGATTGTTTATAAATTAGTAAATTTTACGAATAAAGGCTGACAGAGCAATGCAACTTCTTTAGAAAAGGGTGTTATGAGTCACCCAACCGAATTGGTAAGATTGTAAAGTTAAAAGATGCAAGCATGCTATTTAGCTCGTCTTGTTTAGCAAGACTTTTACAACACAAATTCCGATCCATTTTCTTTCTCTAAACCAACAGAAATGAGACACATCTTATACGTAGCTAGTGTTCGCCAAAACTCGTAGCTAAAATATTTAATATATACGTTGTCACCTACTCCCTCCGTCTCTTTATATCTTTCTTATTTCATATGTTGGGATTGTTCATAACAAAGTGCGAGGTCAATTTATTTTTTATTAGCTACATTTATAATCTTTTAATTACATATATAAGAAAGTTTTTTATGCTATTTTCTTTTTTTTAAGAAAAAATTATTTTTTTTTTAAAGGAAAAAACTTAGGTAACTTCAACGAAGAAAATGAAAGTAGTTACAATCAAATATAGAAATAATATAAAATAAAAATAAATTGTTTGACCAACATATAATCTCAACACCTAATTAAATAAATCACATTTCATTAACAAGTCCCAAGACAATTAATTATTATAATTAAGATCATTCAATTATTGTTTTACAAGGTTAATTTAAAATTTGTAAAATATACAAAAATTAATTTATAGTAATCAAATAATGTAACATGGTCATTTTCTTTTATAAATTAATTTGAAATGATATATTTGACGATATATCATAATAAATGTATATTAAAAGATAATAATATTTTTATAATTTAATTTAGAAAAACCGTGCAGATGCACGGGCATTTTCTAGTATTTAATATATACGTTGTCACCTATTCCCTCCGTCTCTTTATATCTTTCTTATTTCATATGTTGGGATTGTTCATAACATGAGATAAATTAATAATTTACGTATGATTTATAAGATCAAATATAGTCATGAGTGATCTTGTTGGATTCGCATTTACGAGTACTTTAATACAGTGAAATTTTTATATTTAATATTAATACGAAATTAAGGATATTAACGATAAAAAATGTGCGTTGGCAAACGTGTTCAGTCAAAACATGAATGATATTTAGAGACGGAGGGAGTAATATTTAAAATCAGTCGGTTTTAAGAAAATCGAAAAATTTCTATACTAACTAAAAAATATTTTCATTGAATTGATTTTCGAACATCAACCGAGACATCATCAGTCTTTGACGAGCTACTCGCTGATTCCAGACAGGAACCGCAATATGGAGATGTTGATGCTTAAGTTGCCTCTATCTTTGGTTACACTTTAAGTTTGTAATTGGCTAGCTACTAATCTGAGTGTTCTTTTGTGATGGAGGATAAGGATTTTGAATTTTCAATTGATTGGCTCCTGCTTCATCCCAAATATTCTGCTTAGACCAAAAACATGCATCCAGACCACCTTTCTTCAGTATGATAAAAAAGAATGTACATGCCTCACGTGTAGTTATTATGCATGGGAGACTCCATTCCAGTGTCTGAGGAAGAGATTGAAACACCACCTGTCCACCTCTTTTGTTATTTTCTTACCTTTTCTAAAACAGAATTTTAAATATTGATTTATTTACGCTACAACTTCGAATTCAATAATTTATCACGATATTGTTAACATTATTAATGCGATTGAACGGATTATCTGTATATCGCTAATGCCTATATTGTCGGATTTTTGTTCAAGACAAAGTACTACTACTAAGTGCAATAACAAATCATGATTTTTGGGGTAATAGATCTATAGATAATACATCTGAACTTCACGAGTAAGAACAAAATCTATATATTCTACAGCTGTAGGGAGTTCTAATGGGGTATGAAAATACGTGGTCCAAGCTCTGAAGCTGTCGAGCAGCCCTGTTTTTATTGTTCTTTTGTGTTTTTGGGTTACAACTTATTGACCGGTCTCTCTGCACAAATATATACTGTATTTGCTGGAGTTGCTGCTTTGAGATTCGAGCTCCCGATGTAGTCCTGAAGACCACACCCATGACCCATCGTATCTCTTTTTTCTGTATATTTTATGCAGAGCCTTCAAAAAATCAAAAGCATCCATAAGATAATGAACCCCTTCACGATCCCACTTATCTTTCATTTTATCTTTACCATTTTGCACATGGAAGTTGGTCCCTGACAATCAATTGTCAGGGACCGGTTATTTAATAATCAATTTCTAAATTATTGGATCAACGATCCAACGGCTCCCCTGGATTACAAAAAAAATTTATGTTTTGCGGAAATTTTCCGCGGAACGTATTTTTTTTTTTAATCTCAGCCGTTGGATCGTTGATCCAACGGCTGAGAAGCTGATTGTTAAATAACCGGTCCCTGACAAACGATTGTCAGGGACCGGGACCCTTTGCACATTACACATGTATCTCATTTTTCATTTTATTTTTTTCTTTTATTCTTCTAAGTTCTACCCTATCAGAAGCAGTTTTAGAATAACTGTAGATCTCAACCACTTCCGCATACGGATTATATGTAAAAATATGACTGTCTTCGTCGGGTTTAAAGGCCGTGCACTCCTCTTACTTTTAACAATTCATGTGTTGAAGGATAACCGAAAAACACGAGAAGACCGAGTACCATGGAACTAATAGTCATGCCCGGCGTTGTGAAAAGCGCAAATCGGATCTAAGCGGCGGAATGATCTTCTAGCGCTTAAGCGGTTAAGCGGACGCTTAAGCGGTTTTAAAAGCGGATCACTAATCGAATTATAAATAATTATATATTTATAGAAATAAATATAATATTTTTTTTTAAAAAGCTAATCACATATGATATAACATATTATGATAAAAATTAAAACCAGTAATCTCTACATTCACAAAGTCATACTTAGTCATAATAAACTTAGAAAATACAAACACCATAATTATCATAATACGAGTTCAGAAAGATAGAAAGATAGATTGTAGCATCCTTTCAGAAAGACGGAAACATATGCATTCTTTCACCATCCTTTATAATTTTTTAATAATTTTTATAATTTTTTATATTTTTTTTATAATTTTATAATTTTTTTTAAATTCATCCGCTTAATCCGTCTTTGACCCGCTTAAACCCGCTTAATCCCGCTTAAACCCAAAAAACGCTTAAAATCCCGATTTTGTTAAAAGCTAGGCGTTTTACCCCCGATTCCGCTTAAGCGGCCGCTTAATGCGCTTTTCACAACACTGGTCATGGGTATAATGTACTTAAACGGAAAAGACCGAGTGGGTGTTTGGCTTACCTTAAAATGAGTAGCTTATGACTTATAAGCATAAGTGTCATATAAGTGATAAGTAGATCAGAAATTATAAGTCATTAGAGTATTTGGTAAATCAGAACTTATAAATCAGTAGAGTGTTTGGTAAATCAGAACTGAACTTATAAGTTAACTTTTTTTTTTTTATTGTTTTCAAAATATTTGTTTTTTAATATGTATCAATGGATGTCAATGGATAGATCTCGATGAGTAAAGAAATTTGATATATACATATTAATTTTTTAACGAATGGATCAAAAGATTTATGATTTTGAAGATTTAAAGGATATTATATATTGAGTATATCGAGAAATAAGAATAAGTTGTAAGAGCATCTCCAAGAGCCTCTCTATTCAAGCTCTTAACTCAAAAATTGAGGAGAGAGAACAAAAATATTGCTCCAAGAGACTCTTAGAGCATCTCCAAGAGGCTCTCTAGTCAAGCTCTTAACTCAATAAATGAGGAGAGAGAATGAAAATGTTGCTCCAAGAGACTCTTAGAGCATCTCCAAGAGACTCTTACATTCACTCTTCAAAATAATATAAATAAATGACTCTTACCAAGTTATTACATTGGTTTATGTGTCAAACTCCAACAATCCTCTTTATATTAGCTCTTTATTTATAATTTATTCATAAATTAATCCCACTATAACCAAAAGTTGTGCAAGTATTGGTGAACATGTATATTTTATTATTAAAATACAAGTTAAGAGCTACTAGTGTCTCATAGAAATGAGGAGAGAGAAGAGGCTCTTAGTGTTTTTAAGAGCCACTAAGAGCATCTCCAAGGGGCTCTCTATTTAAGCTCTTAACTCAAAAAATGAGGAGAGAGAATGAAAATGTTGCTCCAAGAGACTCTTAGTGGCTCTTAAAAACACTAAGAGCCTCTTCTCTCTCCTCATTTCTAAAAGCCACTAGTAGCTCTTAACTTGTATTTTACTAATAAAATATACATGCCCACCAATTCTTGCACAACTTTTGGTTATAGTGAGATTAATTTATGAATAAACTATAAATAAAGAGTTAATATAATGAGGATTGTTGGAGTTTGACACATAAACCAATGTAATAACTTACTAAGAGCTATTTAATTATATTATTTTGAAAAGTGAATTTATGAGTCTCTTGGAGATGCTCTTAGTGACTTTTAAATAGGCAAACACCCCTAATAAATTCTTATGACTTTATAAGTCATAAGTTAATAATAATGTGAACCCTTCTTATGACCTTATAAGTTAATATCAAATTGGTCATTCAAGTGATGACCATATATCATTTTACTCATTGATTTCAACGGAATCTCATTTGAATCACTTAAGTTAGAATAAATATCAAACAGATACCTATAAATATGTGATCGAAAATTAAAATAATTTTTTGTTAAGTTCTATACATTTTTCTTCAATGCCACCAAAACCAAATGAAAAGTCATGGGTTCTAATATTTTAGATAATATATTTAAAAATTTTAAAATCTATTTACTATTTATTTTTAACTAAATCAAAGAAAATAACAAGAAAATCAAATATAAATAGTAAATAAATTTTAAATTTTTTGAATATATTATCTAAAATATTAGAATCTATGACTTTTCATTTGGTTATGGTGGCATTGAAGAAAAATGTATAAAACTTAACAAAAATTTATTTTAATTCTCGATCACATATTTATAGGTATTTGTTTTATATATATTCTGACTTAAGTGATTCAAATGAGACCCCGTTGAAATCAGTGAGTAAAGTGATATAGGGCCACCACTTCAATGACCAATTTTATATTTAACCCAATAATAATGTGAACCCCAAACAGGCTGCGAGTACCATGGAACTACTACGTATTAGTCATTGGCACAATGTCAATACTTAATCGGAATGATATTAGCATTATTACGTCATTTCTAATCGTTTCTTAAATTATTTTTAAATATTATATAAAACTAGCATAAAAGCCCGTGTAAGGCACGGGCCGGTAGCTTAAATTAATATATTTATAAATCAAATTATGTTAATGTCGTTAGTTAAGTATGTGCAAGTTTATATTTTGAAATTTGATACGAGTAGTATTGATAGCAATCATAACATTTTTTTTAATTTGTTGTGGATCATAGAATATGATTGGAGTATTCGGTGGGTGCTTTCTACTTAAGATGACTTTTCAGAACACTTACAATTCTAACCATTGGTTCTTCGAAATTAAATGGTTCATCCCTTTAGCTAATTTATAACCACTAACTTATAACCCATGCGATGCACGAGTTTTTTTATATATATAATAATTTTATTTTATGTTACGGATTTCTAATATATTTAATTAATATTTGGAAAATATAGTGTGATATTTTCGGCTATATATTAATAATTTTAAGATTAGTTTTAAATAAAAAAAGTAACGTTTTTTAATTAGAAAGAAAATATTAATGATTGGAAGATATGGTACGATCGATATTTTTAGGTGTTTATTAATGGTTGAGAGATATGGTATGATTAATATTTTTAATTTAATATAATTTGATATATTCATGTTTAATGATTATACTTATGTTTTTTTTATTATAAACAATGTACATTGATTTTTAATATATTTTATTAGAAATTGAAAGATATGATATGATATTTTTGGATATATATTAATGCTTGCAAGATTAATCTTAAATTAAAAAGTAACGTGTTTTAATTAAAAAAGAAATATTAATATTTGAAAGATATGGTATGATTCATATTTTTAGGTGTTTATTAATGGTAGATATGGTGCAATATTTTTGGATATACGTATAATGATTGCAATATTAGTTTTAAAATAAAAGGTAACGTGTTTTAATTAAATAGAAGGTAACATGTTTTAATTAGATAGAAATATTAATGAAGGAAAGATATTGTATGATTTATGTTTTTAGTTGTTTATAAAGGGTAATATTTTAAATTAAATGGGAATAGAATCTTAGACTACTAAATATAATTTTTTTTTAATATTGTTGTATCTAACGATCATGATTTAATTTGAGTTGAAGATCTAACGGTTATGAATAGCTTGGTTAACCAAATTACAAACTACAAACTACAAAAGATCTCTATTTTGCTTATAATAATATAGTATAGATATAGATTTTTAAGGTAAAATCTAAATATCCTTCAAACTATTCCATTCCGAAAGTGTAAGTTCTGGTCTTGATTTTAATAACAAGCCTTTGAAACTCTGCCCATGCCTTGTTCTTTAAGTTCTTAAAACTCTTTTTCTAACTTTTCCCTCTCTTTTCTTCTAATCTCTTGATATTTAAGAATTCATTGTCTTTGTTTTTTTTTTCGACGTCTATTTATCTTTCAAGATATCAAAAAATTTAATTATGAATAATTGACTTAACAGATCTAGCTTGCGTAACAAACTCATCATTCTTTTGACCTATGCGCTTGAGAATTGATGAATTACGTCTCGATAGATATTTTTCGTGCTTCCAACATCATGAGCTAAAATTGTTCATGTCTCATTTCCCTATACTTTGACATTGAATTCATCATTATATTTTGTCAAATGTTATATACAATTTATTCCAATATATTATTGTAAAATATCCTTATAATTCAACTATATATTTCATGCAAGTATTTAGCCAATAATTGATAACTCATAATTCCATCTTATAAATAAACCACATATTCTATGTAATTATTTATAAATAATGATTATGTTATCCAATCTTATTTGTATATTATATATTTTGGATAATTTTCTTACTATTCATACTTTTATTAATATGTACTATTCATATATATTAGTTGTTTCTAGTTTCACTAACAATAGTTAATATAGTTTAATTCATATAAAAATGTCATACCAAAATTAGTTACAAACAATTATGCGCTCCATTTATGATATTGTTAACAAAAGTAAATAATTTATCACAAAAGAATAATTATAGGCATACATCTATACTATACTATTAAACCGGAACATTAAAAGTTTCGTAACCGGTCGGTACTCTGGTCAGGCTTGATTAACATATTCTTAAGTAAAAAAATTAATAAATACTTGGATCGGACTTAATTAACATATTCATAAACCCAAAATAAATCTATACAATACTTGAGAGAATATAAAAAGTTTGATACTTGGACTTATTAGGTCTAAGTTAGAATCCTATTTTAACCAGACTAATTATACTAAAAATCCATTCTAACTAAACATCTTGGACATATTGGGGCTAAAATTAAAATTCTATTTGAACATGACTAATTATTTTAATCACAACATATATAACTATTTTATTTAATTAAAACACAAATCTAAATCTAATATAATTAAAATAAAATATTACAACACAAGTAGTATGATAACCAATATTAAAAATCACCCGTGCAATGCACGCGTTCTAATCTAGTATGATTATAAAGAGAATCAATGCACACAAGTTATCATGTAAATAATATGTGAGGCTTAATTGAAACACTTGTTTTATCTTAAATAAATTGTAAAATAAAATATTGAATAAAATATAAATAAATAAATATTTATGTATGTAGTTGATGAATTTTAGTATTAACTCAAATGATCACATAGCTCAATCGGCTAGAAATTTAGTGAAACACTTGATCCATCTTAAATAAATAGTGAAATAGAACATAAAGAAAAAAAAATTTATGTATGTAGTTAATGAATTTTCGTTTTATCTCAAATGCTCATGTAGCTCAAGTGGTTGGGGGTGATGAATTGATCTATGCGGGGTCTTGGGTTCAAATCCTTGTACACATTATTTTTTCAAAGATTTCAGGTTAGGTTTGAAAGTAGGCTTGGAATAAATAAATTTGCTCAGGATAACCGAACGTGACATGAGGATATTCTAACTTTATTACAAGATTTTGATTTTTAATAATTATAATCATGAATATTCTTTAATTTGTTGTAATTTTGCCTAAATATTACGATATTTTGGTTTTTAGTAGTTCACCTTTCAATTTGTAGCAGCGTTGCCTAAATATAGTTTAGCAAACTCTTTTTTCGAGTGCCTCATTTTCAACATGATGTTTCTAAGATTTCGGGTGTGAATTTAAATTTAATTTTTTCAGAATTGAGAATTTAAATCTGATTACTCGCTATAAACTTTTAAATAATATATTTTATTACAAATAAGATTAATATATTAAATATCATTAGAATACAAAAATATATACATTTATTATTCTGGTTATTATCACGCTTAATCCCTTATAATCGATTAGTTTCAGTTCTTGAATTTTATGAGTTTTTCTATACGATTGTTATTCATATATTGATGTAATTATATATTAATTTAACCAAGAATTTTAATCCAAATATATGCACCAATATAAATTATTAATTACGAAAGTTAATGGCTAATATCAATTTGCTATAATTAATTACTTAATATTTAAGTAGATATTATATAAACACATATCGAATACAAGAATATTAAATGATGTATATTAAAGATGTGAAGGGCTAAAATAGTAATTTTGCAAGAAATAAATGTAACATGTTGCGATAACTTGTAAGGAATAAAATGTGATATGTTATAATATTATATATATAATAATATATAGATAATATATATTAATTTTTAATGATTTAATGTGGATTTACCTCGAACAATATTTTTATATTTATTCCTTTTTTTATTATTAAAGATAACTTATATCCATACAAATATTGTAAAAATTGGGGGAAAGAGAGTGTTTTCATTCAAATTTATCATATTAGTTCGTGGTACGTGGAGCAAAAATGTTCAGTAATTTATACGTCAAAGTAGTCTAGGCAAAACACTTGTTACAGGAATCATCTAAACTTAACGCGACCGCAACATCTAGTCGGTCTAGGCAGATCCAGGAAGATCAACACTCCAGATTTCTGGTAACAATCCCAAAACTTAGTTTTTTTTAACCTATAAATAAATAGTCCAAGAAGCAGAGGATCGGAGCTACTTCCAATTTCAGACACTCACCCCACCTATATGCTGATACACATTTTTAATACATTAATTTCCTTATCTTTTCTCCAAAAAAAAAAAATTACTTATTCTCACCGAATGTGTTGCGAAACACCACCATCCCTCAATATTGCTTTACGATAGGGTGTCAAAATTTGACACGATCTGAAACCCGACACGGAAAAGTAAGAATTTGGGTAGAGTGTTTTGAGTTTCGGATCGGGTTTGGGTAAAAATTTACCCGAAAAAATCGGGTCAGTTTCGAGTTACCCAAAATACCCGAACCCGACCCGAAAATTTAATTTATATAATGAATTATACATAATATTAAAATTTACATTATATAATTGTATACATGTGTGATATATTTATAAATTATTTAAATAATTTTAGTTTACATCTCATCTCTTTAAGTTGCTAATATATTTTTTAATATATTTTAAATAAAAATTATTTTATAAAATAAAAAAAAATAATTTTTTATTATTTTCGGGTCAAAACGGGTCATTTTCAGGTTGACCGAGTACATAAGGGTTCGGGTTGAAATTTTCACCCCATTTCGGGTTCGGATTGACCCAAAAACAGGATCGGGTACAGCAAACCCGACACGAACCCGACCTATTACCCAAAATTGACACCCCTATACGAACACTCATCGGACAACTACACCACATCCGCAAGCTTTAGAAGGAGAAGAAAGTCTATGATAAATTCAGCGCTATCAAATATCATACTACAAACACCACTAACTTCGGAGCATTCTTTTGGTTATACCGTCTGGCCTTTCCTTTTTGCATTAAGATCATGGAGCTTTCGTAATGACTACATAAGTTTGTCTAGGGTTTGGCTGATTGATCTGGTTACACATCATAACTTCCAAATCATCTTTCTGTATTGGTCGATTAATACTAATTGACTGTATTGAAGACAAATGACTTGGTGCTGAAAATGTGAAATTCAAATCATAATTTAAAAATTAAAACTGATGTGTGCCCATCAAAATGTAAATGGAGTGAGAACAAACTACAGCTCAGTGTTTCCAGTTCCGAATCTTTATACAGTGATCAGAAAAGGTCTATGAGTCGCACTGCTCAACTCCAGTAGAATGTTAATGGTGCTCGTAACCCTCCTTGAGACATTGTAAAAGTAGTACGAAAAATTACATCTGCAATAAAAGTATATGTTTTAACTGGTCATTTTCTACTCCAAGGAATGCTTTAGGATATTACAAATATAACACGATATATCAGCCACCTTCAAAAATGGCGCACAACTATTTCATTTACCAATCGTACAACAATACAAGTGCTGCTTTTTTCTTTTCCCAACATAAACTAAAATCTTTCTAAAATGTAAAAGAAATAAGATAGAGGCAATTCTTTTCAGTGCTAAATATACTAAAACTTAATGTTAGAGATGAAGTACAATATAATTGGATGTATTTTGCAAATATAGGAAGTGGAAGTGATAAATAAGTGTGATTACCTTGGATATGCTATAAAGACAACTGTTTAGCAGTTTAGCACTCCTTGGTAAAGTTCACCAATATGAGAATATCAACAGTCATATTAAAGATTATACGTAAGAATTCAAACACATACTTCTTCTGGAGGGAGATTGAATGATCAGGTCAAACTTCATCGGTATCCTCCTGCATGATCAAAGACATCGCGTCAACATGAGTTCCCAACATTAATAAGCCACATGAAACTAAATCGTTCGCTACTTTATAGTTAAGAGTAAACCAATTAACTATTAAGTGCCAAAGTGCTGATCCTTACACCAAAAATTCTAACTTCCATTAATGCCTAAGACCCGCCAAATTGGAACAATAGTAATAGAAAGGGTATTTATTGTATTTCATATCATACCAAAGAATAGAACATACTGATTAGTTGTTGATCACCTTCATGTAACTGTTATGATATCCAAAATATCTACCTCTACCTTCTTGGTATGTTTCTTTCTCAAATTAAAGATGTACTACTTTCAGAAGAAGACGGCAAACTAACCTAGCAAAAAAAACAAGGAAAAGACTATGCTTTCTCAACTCTGCTAATAAAACCATATCTATATTCTCTTTGGCAGACTAATGACTGTTACCTGAGTTGGACATTTTTATTGACAAGGTTCAATTTATGAATAGATTCTTTCTTTGATTACCCATAGTCATATCCGTCAATAATAAGCAGACTTTGTTAACCAAACTCAAATTCCTCGCTCTACTTTCACAGAGAATACTTGCAGGCCGAACCAATTAAATTTTTAAAGCTTAGCTCAGAGCCCCCATCGAAAAACTTAAGTGCTCCACAAAGACTCAACCCACACCTAGCCCAAACAAAAAAAGACCTTTTTAATTTTGTTAAATATATGGTGCCCCTTGTGACTTTGTTCCCCTGAATCCGCCACTGAAAAGTTGGTGTATAAGAGAGAAAGCCTGATCAAGGTTAAGGAGTTTGAGATTGGTGGGGAGTTTTCTTTCTGGTACTGCATTGATCATTGTCCTTTTGTTTGTCATCACTGATCATTGTCCTTTTAGTTTATAATATAAAAAAATACCTGGACACTGTAAATAGTTCTCTAATATATCACTACTTGTATAATACATGAAGAGGCTAATCAGTGAATATGTTATAGAAAAAAGTATTTATATATACCTAGTCCCCACACTTGTGTACGATCTCAAATCCATATCCGAGGATAATAAAATTTCTATAACTGAGAGTCGGATTGGAATTTTATTTCTGCCCAACTACCTAAGTCGATTCAGGGTAACATAGTAACCAAGATATAATATATAATGAATGTGCCAAAAAGGCCTCGACATGTTAATGCACTTGATTACCTAAAACATTATACGTAGTATATGGAGTGATCACTTAATAATTACTAACCTGCATATCTGAAGTCCAAAGAGTGAGATTGTCCCTCAAAAGTTGCATGATGAGAGTGCTGTCTTTGTAGGACTCCTCACCCAAAGTATCCAGCTCGGAAATCGCCTCCTCAAAGGCCTATAAATATCAAAATTCAATTTTTATCGTTCTATCGTAATTAAACAGAGAGAAGAAGAGAAAGGCTGGGTATTCAAGTAAGAAGAATCTCCAAACTTGAATAAAGTTGCCAGAAAAAGTGTGACAAACATACCTGTTTTGCCATGTTACAAGCTTTCTCTGATGCATTGAGAATCTCATAGTAAAACACAGAAAAATTGAGTGCCAATCCCAACCTGATAGGGTGCGTTGAAGGGAGATCAGCAGCTGCAATATCCTGTATTATATAAAGGAAAGTGACAGGAACAGAATCAGTCACAGTCCAGGTGAAAAGGCAGCAAAAAAAACATAGTCTACTATTTCTATCACACACAAGTGATACGAATGCAAGGCATGACTAGCAAATATATATTAACTGGCATGTTTACGTTTTTCTGCATATATTTACATGTTTGGGTAAACTATAATATTGTATAAAACATCTTTCCCCTTGCTCAATTTGTCCATGTTAGACTTCCACTGACACACTCAACGGCAAGGTAGCCTCCTTTACATTGCGGAACCTCGGAAATCTTTTCGATTAAAATTTGCTCAAATCACTTCATATATCTGTGTACATTCCTATATACACTCCATGTTTACACTTTACAAAAGGGAGTGTGTGTGTGCGTGTGAGAGAGAGAGAGAGAGAGAGAGAGCACATAAATTGATATTTGAGGTATTTGAGGCAAAATGATTGTTGGATCCAAAGGGTTCTTGTTGTTTGAAGTTTTGCCGAGGAGTAATGATGTAAACAACAAGTTATGAGTGGTAGTGGTACAGCTTGATTTCAAGCTCGAGAAGCTGCTGTGTGATTGAGCGTGTTTTTAACCAAGCTCCAAAGCTAGCTAACTAAAAATGGAGCTAGAACTTCACTTATTTGTACTTTGTACACAGTCTACACAACAGGTTTGAAAAGAAACCAATTCAGAAAATTAAGATGCAATGGTTGGTTGCTTGTTAGCTTCGGAAATTTCTAATCTTTTTCCCAACTCCTAGCACTTCCAAGCTGTCATAACCGAAGTTAATACTATTTCCTATTATATCAATTAACTTCCAATTGAGCCTTATGCACTTCACTACATGAATCAACATATACGAACTAAATTACAATAGACTGATTTTAAGCTTCGTGAAATATCACCTATTCAGTGCAACAATTCACTACAATATCAACAATTGAACACTCACACATTCCTAATTACAATAAAAATCACAATTAGCACACTCATAAACAACAACTAAAATTCCGAAAAATCGAAAGCCGAGTAAAAGCAAACTACCTGAGCAGCCTTATAAGCAATCATAGTCTCCTCAGCTGCCTGTTTCCTCTCCTCACCAATCTTAAACTCCGCAAGATACCTATAATAATCCCCTTTCATCTTCAAATAAAACACTTTCGACTCACTCTCCTTAGCAGACGGCACCAAATGCGAGTCCATTAACTTCAACACACCAGCACAAACATCAGTCAGCTCATTCTCAACTTTATCTCTATACCTCTTTACTAACTCAACATGCTCCTCATTTTTGCGCCCTTCTTCCTTCTGTTCGATAGACGATACGATACGCCAAGCGGCACGTAGAGACCCGATCACATTCTTGTAAGCTACGGAGAGGAGGTTACGTTCTTCGAGAGTGAGTTCGGTGGTTGTAGATGTGAGGACTAGGTGTTCCATGAAGGTCACCATTTCCTCGTAGCGTTCGGATTGTTCGGCGAGTTTGGCCAGGTAGAGGTACTGCTCGCGGTTCAGGTTTTCCGGGATTCCTGTGGACGGCATTTTGTTGCCGGGAGAGAGAGAGAGAAAGGAGAGAGATAAGAGAGATGGGGATGGGTGTGGAAGCGAAAAAAAGAGGGATAAGTATTTAAATGTATTTTGTACTCTTTTTTATTTGAAAAGAGGAATTTGGAGAAAAATTGTTAAAAATAACGAATTTTTAATAAAAAATAACAAAATTAACAATTCTCGGGGGAGGGGGTTAAAAATACCCATTTTAATACCCAAGATCAAGATGCGTATCCCCCTCTGATGTGTATCATCCTTCTTACGCGTACTCATTGAACGCAAAAAAAAAATGTTATCCTATTACCCCATCTACTTATGCGTATACTGTGAGACCCGAATAAACAATGCGTATTCCTTGAGATCACTTGCTAATTTTACCCCATCCGTTTATGCGTATCAACTATAAAAGTAATTATAATTTGACATGATACTCAAACTAAATTTGCGTTTAAATATTCAATTTTTACAACCCTAGACCCTAAACCCTAACTTATCCCGCTGAATTCAAATTTTTAATTAAAATTTTTAAATTTAATCTGAATTCTCTCGGGATTTCAACGGTTAACCTTTGGGGTTCAACAGTTCCATTTTGGGTTTTAGAAATATTCCGAATGATGAATAAACCGTATACGAACTTAGGGTTTAGGGTTTGGGATTTAGTGTTGTAAACAACCCTAAACCCTAGACTCTAAACCCTAACTTATCCTGAAAATCAGGCCGACGGATTCAATTTTTTTAATAATTTTTTTTTAATTTAATATGTATTGTCTTGGGATAACGCGTTTAAAAATCAGGCCGCCGGATTCAATTTTTTTAATTAAAATTTTTAAATTTTATCTGTATTGTGTTGGGGTTTCAACAATTAAATTTTGGGGTTCAATAGACCCAAAATCCTAATTTATCCTGATTTTTAAAAAATCAGGGTTGACCCCCAATTTTTTAAAAATCAAGCCGCCAGACTCATTAAAATATTCAATTTTTTAATTTATCTGTATTCCTGTAGGGGTTCAACAATTAACGTTTGGGGTTCAACTTTTTCATTTTGGGTTTTCAAAATATTGTACGGAGTTTGTTAAATGATATTTTAAAAAAAAACCCAACTTTGGTAATACCCCAACCAATTATGCGTATTACAAGACTACCCTATTCCCATATGCGTATTGCACCCCACCCACTTCTGTGTTCAGTGTAATTATGGTAATACCCAAACCTGTTATGCGTACTACAAGATTACCCTATTCTCAGATGCGTATTAAATGGTTACCCCAGTACCAGATGCGTATTAAAAATGGTATTTTTCACAAGCCCCTCCGCAAATTGTTATTTTCGTGCGCACAGTCTAAAAAACTGTTATTTGCTGACTTCACCCGAATTTGGAGAACTAGTTGCGAATTGCGACTGCTTGTCGACTTATTTTTGAAGCGGACTACTAGTCAACTTGTCAACTTGTTGCATAAAAATATGATTTTGAAATTCAATATTGATAAAAAAATTTAAAGTTTGATAATGGATAAGTAAAATAATATTTTTGAATTATTTTTGTTGATGATGATATTATGAAATATGTGATTGCTTAATTTATTGATAAATTTGTTTGTATGACGAAAAAGAAGCAGAATATAAATGTGATAAAAAGTGTGATTGACTTAACCTGAGACGAACAAAACAGAATTCAAATATATTTTATAAGTCATGCTTCATATTTTTCGTAGTGATCCGATACATGCATCAATTCATTTGATTAATTTTTTTGAGGATTTGTAATAACTTTTTTTGTATGTAATATTAAATTTAAATTCATGGACACATGTTCAAAATGGTACTCACATATTTTCATACTTTTATATTAAATCTTATAATAAATATGTACATGTAATTATTTTCTATCTCCATAAAAATGAATATAAAAATTATTGGATTCTGAATAAATACTAAGGGGTCATTTGTTTACAACTTAACGAGCTTAACTGAATTGAATGGAAGGATAAAAGAAGGTTAAGATGGTTTGTTTCACTTTTTAAAATTCTGAATCGTTCAAAACCTTCTTACCGATTAAGAACACAAAAGCTAGCTTAACCATTCACACGTTACTTATTACAGCTTCTAGCACTTTGTTTTTATATTATTACTTAAATAAATTACATGTTTGATGATAAGATAAAAAATTTATTTTAGATATAATGTTTAATTAATACTAAAATTTTAGAATTTTAACTGTTCTTGATAATTTTTCTTTTTCATTTATTTGTATAATATTGAATTTTTTGAATAATATTAATTACAAAAAATTAAATAATTTCAAATGTGTTGATAAATAAAATACATTCTTATATATAAAATTTTAATATTATGTGACATAAAAATATGAATTTATATAAAATATCATGTGACATAAAAATATGAATTCATATAAAATCACTCTTTTTAAAATATTATTTTTAAACTTTTATATAACTCATTCAGATAATACAATTCAGAAATAATTTATATAATACTCGTACTAATGATTCAGATTTTAAATCATTCAGAAATCTTAATCATTCATAGTAAATGATTCAGTTTTGCCAAATGACCCCTAAGTCTTTTAAAATTAATTATTTAAATAAAATGAAGATCCTCTAACATATTATCAACTTCATCAATTCCATAAACCTCTTTTTTTTTTCTATACCAAATTACAATATCAACATAATGTTCATAATAAAACTTTGTAAATATCAAATAAAACTTTATTCAAAGCCGACGCCCGTCTCATAACATACATGTGTGATTAATTGATTAGTAATAGTATAAGAATGTGTTTAGTTAGAATATTAATTTATTCAAACACAATATAATGAAATAATGAATGTATATCTTTTTCATTGATTTACTCGGTAAAGAAAAGGATTGGTTCAATTTAATCGAGTTGGTCACATCCCATGTATAATTTATTCATGTGTAAAAGTAAATTATATAATATTACTTGTATTTAAATTGTAGAAGTTAATTGGAAAATTTGTATACTTCTGTATCTTATCATGATTCTCACGATCATTAATTACGAATTTATCAAAAAATTAAAATCGTTTATTTATTATTGCTGAAAAAAATTGCAGCTATTTTGAATAAGGATTAAAAATGAACTATATAAATAATTTTATTTTATCTTTTTACCTTGAAATAATTGTACTTTTATATGGATAATTAATATTTTATATTAATATAATAATTATAATGTTCTAGTAAAGAAATAATAATAATTGAAATATTTATATAGATAAGTATAAAATAAAGTGTATTTAATATAAGTTTAATAGGTACAATTAATGACTACTTATAATCCTATTAAATGCAAGGAAATTATTTTAATAAAAAAATAGAAAATGTGAAAAATCAAGAAAAATATTTGGAAGGTTCAGAGTGAAAGCCTATCCGATCTCCTGCTATTATAATATTTGAATAATGATTAGAAATGAACTATATAAATAATTTTATTTTATCTTTTTACCTTGAAATAATTGTACTTTTATATGGATAATTAATATTTTAAATTAATTTAATAATTATAATGTTCTAGTAAAGAAATAATAATAATTGAAAGATTTTATATAAATAAGTATAAAATAAAGTGTATTTAATATAAGTTTAATAGGTACAATTAATGACTACTTATAATCCTATTAAGTGCAAGGAAATTATTTTAATAAAAAAATAGAAAATGTGAAAAATCAAGAAAAATATTTGGAAGGTTCAGAGTGAAAGCCTTCTCGATCTCCGGGCATTATAATATATATAGATATATAGATAGATCGAATTTACACCAAAATATAGAAGGAATATAAACATTTAACTTAACCAACGAGCTATACCTTAGTTTATATGACATTATCTTGTATTCAGGGCCGATCCTGAAAATTTATAGGTTGATATGGGCTAAAAATAAGTCCTAAAAATATTATTAATATTGCATTAATTAGACCTAGTTTGGTCCAAATGTGGGGCCCACTAGATGGCCCAAAAACCCTAGTTAAATATTAATTTCATAATTAATATTCATGGCTAATTAACAGCTGGGAAATATAGGTCAAATAAGGATATTATCTCTCCAAAGAGTAGCCTCCAAGGCACATAGTCATACAAGGAAACGGACTCCTACAAGGAAGGAGTCTAGATCCTTCCTCAAGGTTGACTTGTCCACCAAGTCACCTAACCCTACCGTAATTCTGAGGCTTCTCAGCCTATATAAAGGGTCAGACCCCTCAATCTAGAACTACGTTTTCTTGGCTTGATTCTCTTCATACAGAGATACGTAGGCATTCTGTGAGGACCGTTTAAATCTCGAACGCAGAAGCAGCCATTAAAGCACGAAGCTCACACACCCTAGCATTAAATACAGCAAACCCTAGCCGCAATCTAATAACCTAGTTTTTATTCCACAACATTTGGCGCCGTCTGTGGGAATCAAACATCAACCATGGTTAACACACGAAGGACACCAGCAATTACAGAGCCAATCGCAACCGAGGCTCTACCTCTTAGCTCTGCTCCGCCTCTCACTGAACAGGTACCTCCAACATCCGGGACTATTGTTCCGTATCAAGTTTCTCAACCCCTAGGGACGACTTCCCATGTTGAGAGTACGCTACCTCCGATCGTCCACACAAATCCAGGGACTAACCCCCTCCAGGTGGGGATTTCTTCCTTGATTGTAGATCCCAACAACCCTCCACGAGGGGTTCAGATCCACACTACGGATCTCCCCATAAGCACCAATCCAATGTACGGGCTGCCTAATTACCCTCCTACCCAAGGAGCTGGACCAAGTGGTCATGCCCTGTATATTCGAGATCGAGATTATAATGATTTTTCTGGTCCTTATACGGATGAGTCATCTTCTGACGATGATTACGAACGTGATGAAGCTCCAAGGAGGCGACGTGCAAGTAAAGAGCCTCTAGGAAGAACTCAAACTACTCACGATGGACTCCCTTCAACAACTACTGAGAGGATTAAGGCTTATGAAGCCGAGATCTTAAGATTAAAGGAAGACATGGCTAGAGAACAAGCCAGATCTAATCAGACTCGACCTCCTCCGATTGCAGGAGGGATTCCCTTTATAGATCTGGAGAGGCCTTCAAGAAGGCAAAGAAGGGCTACCGCCCCAAATGGAAGAACAACGAGGGTGGAAACCCCCAAGAGCAACCCCAAGGATCTGATGCCACTTGGGGATCCTGATGATCCCACACCCCCGTTTACTGAGGAGGTGATGAATGCTCATATCTCAAAGAAGTTTAAGATGCCAACAATTAAAGCTTATGATGGAATTAGGGATGGCAAAAAAAACCGATCCGATGGATACCCGATCCAATTCGACCCGATTGGATCTTACCGAACCCGATTTTTTGGATTTGGATTTGGATTTGGATTTGATTTTTAAACCCGAAAGAGTTTGGATTTGGATTTGGATACTAGCTATATCCAACCCGATCCAAACCCGAAACCCGAAAACCCGATCCAAACTCGATCCAAACCCGAAACCCGAAAAAAACCCGATATATATACATATATAAATTATAATATATTATATATATATATATATATATATATATATTATAACTTATTCCTTAAAAATAAATACCCGTTACTTAGTTACACTAGGAAATTTTGTTCAGGCAATTTTGATACACATGCTGTGCTACTATGAAATTTCTTAGTTCAGGCAATTTTGATACACATGCTGTGCTACTGCTATTCTTCTAGTCTACACTCTGCCTATGTGGATATTTATTTGCAATTGTATTTTAATTTTTATGTCTTTAGATATTAGTAGTGGTGTAACTTGGACTTATTTATTTTCATGTCTATGAAATCTAGATATTTATTTGCTATTGTAATTTTAATTTTTATGAAATTTAGATTAAAAAAATATTACTACTTTTTTACAAAGAATTAAAATTTTCGGGTTTGGATAAAACCCGAACCCGATCCAAACCCGGTGGATCGGGTTTGGATTTTGAATTTCCAAATCCATTTGGATTTGGATTGGATTTGGATTTGGATTAAGGATTCGGGTTTGGATTTGGATATCACAGATATCCAACCCGATCCAACCCGTTGCCATCCCTAGATGGAATGGGTGATCCTGCAAACCACGTTAGAACATTCTCAAACGCACTGCTGTTGCAGCCTGCGAGTGACACTTTGAAGTGTAGGGCATTCCCTCAAACTTTATCAGGCATGGCTCAAAGATGGTATAGTAGGCTTCCTGCAAACTCGATTGGTTCCTTTAAGGAGTTGAGTGCTGCTTTCATTAGTCAGTTTATCAGCGGAAGAACGCATGAGAAAAGTTCTGCATCTCTTATGTATGTGGTACAAGGGAAGAATGAAAGTCTGAGAGACTATCTTAAGAGGTTCACCAAGGAGACTCTGAACATTACTGATCTAGACAATAAGGTTGCAATGGTAGCCTTGGAGCATGGTACCACCGACCTATACTTTAAGAGATCATTGGCAAAGCATCCCCCTGAAAATATGGCTGATCTCCAGCGAAGGGCTGATAAGTACATCAAGGCCGAGGATAGCACGAAGAAGGAAGTCACTTTAGGCAACGGTCGGGGGAACAATGATACAAAGAAGCGAAAGCAAGAGCGTGAGTATGATGCAAAGGACAAGTATCCCCGAACTAGCAAAGACTCTGACTCGCCACCAAAAAAGAGCCTGGGACCAAGGTTCTCTGATTATGCAAGGTTGAATGCCCCAAGGAGCCAGATCCTGCTGGATATCGAAAAGGATAAGGACTTTCGATGGCCGAAACCACTTAGGGGAGACCCCGAGAAGAGAAACAAAGATCTATATTGTAGGTTTCACAAAGATGTGGGACATGATACAGATGATTGCAGACAGTTGAAGGATGAGATTGAGTTTTTAATCCGTAAGGGAAGGTTGAATAAATTTACTAAGGGTGAAGATCGTGGAACCCAAAGAAGAGATTATGATAGAAGAGATGATGATAGAAGAGACAACAATCGCGATCGGAACACACAGCCCCAAGGGCCAGTTATTAACATGATCTGGGGAGGCCCGACAGCAGCTGGCACAACTAAGAATTCTCGAAAGGTTTATGCTAGAGAAGTAATGCACATTGTGGGAGAGGCCCCGAAGCGTGCTAAAACTGAGATGGTAATTGGTTTCGATGATTCAGACTTGGAAGGGGTGAAGTTCCTCCATGACGACCCGCTGGTCATAACTCCTGTGATTGGAAACTCAGAAGTAAAACGAGTCTTGATAGACAATGGAGCTTCTGTGGATATTTTGTTTCATGATGCATTTGTGAAGATGGGGTACAACGACTCCCAGTTGACCCCTACAAACATGCCCATATACGGGTTTAACGGAGTGGAGTCCAACGTTGAAGGGACTATTCAGTTACCCGTAACTGTTGGGTAGGAGCCTAAGGAGGCGACTCAGATGCTGAACTTCTTGGTGATCAAGGCAGCTTCAACATACAACGCAATCCTTGGAAGGACTGGACTTCATGCGTTTAAGGCTGTGGCCTCTTCCTATCATATGAAGATTAAGTTTCCGACACGGAATGGTGTCGGAGAACAGAAGGGTGATCAGAAGATGGCAAGAAGTTGCTATGTAGCCGCGCTGAGGGCCGATGGAGTCGGGGGGCAGGTCCTTCCGATTGAAGACATGGATGTCCGCGATGATGAAGAGCATAGAGGGAAGCCAGCAGAGGATTTGATTCCCATACCTCTAGAGCCGAACGATCCTGAAAAGGTTACTTATGTTGGAGCATCTCTGAAAGAACCCCTGAAGGGCAAGTTGATAGAATTCTTACAAAAGAATAGCGACGTGTTCGCTTGGACAGCAGCGGACATGCCAGGGATTGACCCCCAACTCATAACTCATAAGTTAAATGTTGATCCCAAGAGGAAGACAATAAAGCAGAAGAAGAGAAACTTTGCTCCGGAAAGGCAAGAGGCCATTAAGCAAGAGGTGGATAAGCTCTTGGAAGCTGGTTTTATTGAAGAGATTCAGTTTCCCGAATGGTTAGCAAACCCTGTGATGGTCAAGAAAGCGAATGGGAAGTGGAGGATGTGTATAGACTTCACTGACCTGAATGATGCATGCCCAAAAGATTGTTTTCCCCTGCCAAGGATCGATATGTTGATAGATGCCACAGCTGGACATGAGATGTTAAGCTTCATGGATGGATTCAGCGGCTATAATCAGATTAAGATGCACAAGGATGACATCCCTAAGGTATCTTTCATAACTGACTTTGGTGTCTTCTGTTATCTTGTTATGGCGTTTGGTCTAAAGAATGCAGGAGCTACTTACCAACGGCTGGTGAATAAGATATTTGCCCATCTGATTGGAAAAACCATGGAGGTGTATGTTGATGACATGTTAGTCAAGAGCCTACTCAAGGCTGATCATATTAAGCACCTCGGAGAGGCATTTGAAGTGCTGAGGCACCATAAGATGATGTTGAATCCCGCCAAGTGTGCCTTTGGCGTTGGATCTGGAAAGTTTTTAGGGCTGATGGTTTCAAAGAGAGGCATTGAGGCCAATCCTGACAAGATCAAGGCGATTTTAGACATGGAGCCACAACGTTCTATAAGAGATGTGCAGAAGTTGACAGGCCGAGTGGCAGCCTTAGGGAGGTTTATCTCCAAGTCTGGTGATAAGTGTTTACCTTTCTTTCAAACATTAAAGAAGGTAAAGAATTTTGAATGGACACCCGAAAGCCAAGAGGCCTTTGAACAATTGAAGAAATACATGGCTGAAGCCCCGCTGTTGGCCAAGCCTAGTGTCGGAGAGACTCTTTATCTATACCTGGCGGTATCTGAGCAAGCATTGAGTGCCATCCTCATACGGGAAGAGAACAAGGTTCAGAAACCCATCTACTACGTGAGTAAGGTGTTGCATGGAGCTGAGTTGAATTATTCTACCATTAAGAAGTTTGCTTTAGCATTGATAACAGCTTCAAGGAAACTACGACCTTATTTTCAGTCACACAAGATTGAAGTCCTGACAGACCAGCAGTTGAGAAGTATCCTGCATAGCCCGAAGGCCAGTGGAAGGCTAATTAAGTGGGCAATCGAACTCGGAGAATTTGACATTGCATATAAGCCTCGGACAGCCATCAAGGCTCAGGCATTAGCTGACTACGTGGTTGAATGTACCATTGGCAACCAAGAAGTCGGGGGGCAGGAGATAGTAACCACCCCTAGGGTTGAGAGTAAGGATGAAGAACTTGTACCTGATCAGAAGGAATATTGGGTGCTCTATTTTGATGGAGCATCAAAAATAAATCTAGTGGCGCTGGTTTGGTCTTGCAAAGTCCCGACGGGTTCATAGTGGAGTACGCTCTAAAGTTGGACTTCCCAACTACCAATAATGAAGCTGAGTACGAAGCCCTGATAGCCGGATTAGGCTTGGCCAGAGTCATGAGGGTCAAGAACCTCAAAGTATGTGGAGATTCAAGACTAGTAGTCTCACAAGTGAATGGTGAATTTGAGGCCAAGGATGATACTATGGCGAAATATTTACGAGTTGTGAAAGCTGTCATGACTCAATTTGACGAGTGCTATCTAGAGCACATCCCAAGAGAAGAGAACGTTAAGGCCGATGCCCTCTCTAAGTTCGCTTCTTCTGAGATAGAGAATTATGCTGGAAGTGTGTACTTCTAGGTCTTGAAGGCCCCGACCATCAACTCCAAGTTGGTAGCACCGATCGACGTTGGAAGTTGTTGGAGAGATCCTATTAAAGCTCATTTGGAAACCGGATGGCTCCCTGACAATGCCTCGGAGGCACGAAAATTGTCAGTGAGGGCATTGAGATATGCCCTGATCGAAGGCATCTTGTACAAGAGATCGTTTGTCATCCCATATTTGAAGTGTTTAAGGTCCCAAGAGGCTAAGGAAGCATTGGAAGAAGTTCATGAAGGGATCTGTGGGCAACACTTGGGGGGCAGAGCCCTAGCCCACAAGATTACTCGCCTGGGATTCTATTGGCCAGAAATGTTGGCAGATGCCCAGGATTATGTCAAGAAGTGTGACAGATGTCAAAAACACGCCCCTATTGTAAGGCAGCCGCCTGAGAGGTTAACCTCAATCAGCTCTCCCATTCCATTTGCAATGTGGGGGATGGACATTCTTGGTCCTTTCCCCATGGCTTCAGCACAAAGGAAGTTTCTGATTGTCGCCATTGATTACTTCACTAAGTGGATTGAGGCTAAGCCTTTAGCCAAGATAACCAACAAGCAAGTTTCCCAGTTCTTTTGGAAGAACATAATTTGTAGGTATGGAATCCCGCGAATCCTTGTGATGGATAATGGGACACAGTTTAACAATGAGGAATTCAAGAAGTATTGTGAGGAAAACGCTATTGAGCTTCGTTTTACCTCGGTGGCAC
This sequence comes from Kitagawia praeruptora, assembly GCA_037693485.1. Lineage (NCBI taxonomy): Eukaryota > Viridiplantae > Streptophyta > Magnoliopsida > Apiales > Apiaceae > Kitagawia > Kitagawia praeruptora. Next base: position 135,087,879 of record CM075345.1, read on the forward strand.
ATCCGCAAGCAAATGGACAGGCCGAAGTGGCCAATCGGATCATCCTGGACGGATCAAAGAAAAGGGTCGAACGCTCGAGGAATACCTGGGTGGATGAGTTGCTGCCTATACTCTGGGCGTATCGCACCACCTGTAAGGTGACAACAGGAGCAACTCCGTTTTTGCTAGCTTATGGAGCTGAGGCAGTTGTACCACTAGAAATCATGCATGCATCACCTCGAATTGAGGCATTTGAACCTGAGACTAATGAAGAAGGCATGAGGCTCGCCCTAGATCTGATTGATGAAGTTAGGGACGAGGCAAACGCCAGAAATGCGGAGCATCAAAAGAAAGCATCCTTCTATTACAACCACAGGGTTAAGGAGAGGTTCTTTCAGCAAGGTGACTTGGTTCTTAGGAAGATCGAGGCTTCTGGAGTTGGTCAGAAGGGAAAGCTAGCCCGAACTGGGAAGGGCCGTATCGAGTCAAGAAGATGCTAGGACGTGGATCTTACAAACTGGAAACCTTGGACGGGATTGAGGTGCCCCGGACTTGGCATGCATGGAACCTCAAGGTTTACTATGTTTAAGCTCTCCTGAAAAGGACCTAGCTTTTTGCCTATGTAATAGAAGTAGAAATAAGGTCGATGAAACCATTCCAAGTTTTTAAACTTGAGTAGAGTATCTATGTAATGTAAGGGCTGTGCCCGTTTATGCTACCTATGTAAGGGCTGTGCCCATTTCTTCATACTAATAAGACTATCCTACATTTTCGCATAAGTTATGAGCATTACTTATTGATATATATGCATAAAATGCTAGACTACACATGCGAACATGAATAAGTTGAGAAACATCAAGGACAATGGATTACGAATTAAAAGTTATGCCCGAAGGCAGAATACATAAATGATTAGTTCAAGATAAGTTAATAAAAGCATAGAGTCATGCCCGAAGGCAGAGTACATAAATAGATAGATAAAAAGAGCAACTACTGAGCATCTCCAGTATGCTCATCCTCTTCATCTTCGCCAAGATGAGCAGAGGGCTCTGGCTCCAGGATCCTCTCATCATCCTCCTGGTCCTCCTCCTGGGTGTCCTGCACTGCCAAGGTCATAGGAGCATGAGGGCTAGGGAAGTCTGAAACATTAAGGGTACCAGGAAATCTCCTAGTAACCTCAGCAAGAGCTCCGTCCCATCCCTGAGTAAACTGGTAAGGGAATAGAGAGTCGTCATGCTTCTCCATGAAGCCCACATTGTAAGAACCCTAATTTTTGGTAATATTTTATTTTATTTAATATCTTGTGGCAATGTCAATATGGAACCTTTCTGGTCATCCCTGTGATTAATAGAATTGATTGTCTGAGAAACTGTGTTGTTGTATTCCCTATGTAAGGTAAAAAGGGAGATTGTGAAGGCAGGAGTCTTATTGTTAGTGAGATTTATAAAACTTGGGATTTGAGAATGATTAGAGTGTTACAAGATTTATTAAGGATCATGACAAGGAATTATGGACATTAGAGGAATTTACACAATTAGTACTTAAGGAATTATAGGGGAAATCTCTACGCGACAAAATATCATTACGAGAGATTAATTAAGATACGATACGAATTAAAGATTAGATAATAAGCATTGGTGGGAGAATAATAATACAAGGAGTAGTATTGCATGCAAGCTCATGCAACTAAGTAGTTAGGAAAGCAAACTAGATGAACCAAATAGCAAGGGGAATAGTAACTAGTTGGCTTGCTTTTTCAAAAGTGGAGACAAGAGTACATGAGAGCCATACATATAGCCATGTCTAGATTGTACCATACTAATACATATAATTATATGTAACACCCAATCAAACACACAACCACACAAACACAAAAGAAAAGAAATCAAACTCTCTCCCCCCCCCTTTAATATTGCTCTCGGCCAAGACCAAGTGGAGAAGAAAGAAAAATTCTTTCTCCCACTTCTCATCACTCAAAATTCATACCATAATTCCTAGGTCATCTACATCATCTAATCAAGGTATGCTAGCAATTTCACTTCATTTCATCCATCCAATTCCAAGTTATAAAATGTTAAAGATTGGGTGAATAGTAACCATGTTTGATTTTCTTTTAGATCTTGGATTATAAGTGTTGTAGGAGATCATCTAAGGTGTTGTTGTGTTGTGAAAAGCTTACCCAAGGTCCCTAGGAGCTCAAGAAGGTATAAAATCACAAACCCTCTTGGTTATGTAGTATTTATAATGTTTGGTAGTAGATCCATGCATGTATGAGCTAATCTTGGTTGTATAAGTGTTGGATGACTTGGATCTTGAGTTTTTATGTTGAGATTATGACTTTTATGACTATGGATAGTATATATATCACCATGAGTGTTATGAACCATGATTTGAGTGTATTAAGTGTTGGTTGTATGGTGGAATTGTGAAAAATGATTGATGTAAGTGGTATGTTCATGCTGAGTTTTTCCAGGAGCAATGACCTGTATTGTGACACGATTTTGAACACCCAAATGATGTCCCCTGATGTCCTACCTTATATTGATGGAAAGATAATTGAATGTAGTTTCTGGATATGTAAGATTCATAGCTAGGTGATGTGTGGATTTTTAGTTATGGCCGGAGAAGTGATTTTTGTTTCTGGACTATGGACTGCATAAAGTGACCCCCTTGTGAACCTTGTTTAAACACCTTAAAAAATATTTGGGATCATGGAAAAATTAGAGAAGCTAGGAAATACAGTGGTGAAGGCTACCCAAAAAGAATTGGATTAAAATATGAAGTTTTGGATTTTATAAAAATGCTAGAGTAAATTTCGCGCAAGGGGAAAAAGTCGTTAGTGGAGCATAATTCTAGGAGTAATGGTTATGGTTCGAACGTGGTAACTAAATTAAGTCGAGTAAGTGACGAGCGTAAACGAGTGATGTCATGGACCTATAGTGGGGCTAGGGAGTCATAAGACGAAGTCGTTAAGTTAATTTCGTGTCCCCTTAAAACCCCGTAATTAGAAAGAAATTGTTAAGGTACTAACGAACGATTATTGTTTATGTATAGATCGTTCGAATTCACACGCTCGACCACCCCAACCAAACCAAGGCAAGTTTACTTTTCAAAACTTATCCCTATACAAGGATTTTCACTGTTGTGTTTGTAGTTTTCCAAATTATATCAAATGCTATGTTTATCGAAGTATTGATGCAATTGAGATTGAACAAGTACATGTATGCTTTTACCCCTTGAACTTAGATTGAAATATTTTCTTCGGACAACGACTCTAGCAATAGAGGTCGTAGCGGTCCGTATATACTATTGACCGGGGAGCGGTATATTATTATATCGTATCTATATTGCGAAAACCCGAAGGGTCATTCGGGTGGTATCGTATATTCAAATAACTATTATTATATCTTCGTAAATACTCGAAACCCTATCTTGGATTAAAAGTTTATTTTATTAAATAATTATTTTATTAATTGTTAATATTAAATCCTAAAATATCATTTAATAATTATTGTTCACTATTTTAAAAACAAAGTTAATCCAAGATACCCTTTTAATACTTTCAAACTCGAACTTTTTCGAACTCAAAACATTTTCGAAAACCCCCGGTCAGGTTCCGCTTCTTGTATGATTTCAAGAATTATCGGTCGACTGATGTCGAACTACAACTACTCTGTTTTCAATCAAAATCAAGTTTTCAAAAGAAAAAGAAAAAGGGACTCTGGCAGGTGTGGGAACCGTTGACGAACGATTCCCGGGATGTGTAAGCGGCCGTGAGCCAGGCGGTCCATCACTTATTATTCCGGCCCAGGTGTTGCCGAAGGATGATTACGGATGTAGTTTTCATCGAGGGTGATTACGGATGTAGTTTTCACTCGGGGATAGTTACGGATGTAGTTTCTATCCTTCTACCGGTAGAGAAGACCCGCGAATTATTGGACTCGGATGTGGCGACTGATCATCGTCAATCCCTGTCAGGTTTTATGTTTTCTTTAAGTCCCATTCCTCCACTTTGGAAAAATGCTTTGACACTGCATCTTAGGCCTATGTGCCAGTTGCCGATAGTGTCCTATTTTGATGAGAAAGATGTTGACTTTATGCAGTAGCTAGAACTGCAAGGTTATTTTGAAAACAAGGGCACGTACTGGTGCACCTTTGAAATTTACCAATAATGACAAGTGATTTTATAACTGATTGATACAACGAGTTTAATGACTGATATACATATGAAATGTTATATTGCTTATCTTATACCTATATTCTTGCTGAGCTATAGTTGCTCACTCTTGCTTGTTTTCAAATTTTACAAACACAACAGCTAAGAGAAATGGCAAGAACCTGTCAGACTGTTCGAAAGCAGGTGACTAGACCTCAGGCTGCAGTTGAGATCCCACCGGTAGGCCCCATTAGCCGGATTGGTTGTCAGCTTTTGTTAGTACGTTTTATTTATAAGTATGACCTGTGCAAGGCAGTGTACCGCAACAAACTTTCAAGCCGCCAACTTCGCTTCATATCGAAGTGTTGCTGGTAGCATAAATGCTATTTAATTCGGTCTGTAATAACTCTAAAACTTTTACTTTTGCTTAATCAAATGTATGACGTTTCTGAGACTCTAACCTGTGTGTGTGTGTGTGTGTGCGGTGTGAGTTTATTGTGGGGTCGATGGTTGTTTATTTATATTATGTGCAAGAACAAGTATGTTATTAAAGGAAAATGGACCGTGAGCGCCTAGATCTCCGACCCCGGATCTGGGGGCGTCACAGAAATGGTATCAGAGAGAAGGTTACAGTTCTCAGAAACGATAGTAACTTAGGGAAGCAACCATAATAATACGAATAATATAACACTAATAATAATCCCATTAATACCTAGAGCTCTCATCGAGTTCACAGTCGGGTTATCGGATGTAGCCCTGACTTCTAAGGCCCGTGAGGGAACTACTTCTTAAATCCTTCTTTTTGGTTAGTAACCTAGCTTATTTCCCTTGTGTAGATGGAGGATATACCAGACCCTGAGGCCTATGAGAGGGAGCATGATGAGGCACTACTGAGAGAGACTGAGGACCCTGTTGAGGATACTGATGCTGACCCTGAGCTGGGCCCCTGGATTACGATATTAGGGGATACTGATGATGAGGATCCCGAGGAGGAGCCCTTTATGGAGCCTGAGCCTGTTACCCCCTCCCCTGTGGCCACTGATGAGGAGAGTGTGCGACCCGGTGAGGACCGTGTTGTGTCACCCCCACCCTCTCCACAGTCATTGAGCCCCACTTCTTCAGATGATGACCCCGAGGAGGATACTTCTAGTGAGGAGGAGCGTGACCCTACCCCTGCTCCTGCTCCTGCCCCTGTTATGCCACCCCCACCACTGGACCTACCCCCGGTGTCGGGCGCTGAGCACGCCTATGTCGTGCAGTTCATGACCCGAGACTTACTTTCTGCGGAGGCCCGACTTAACGAGGCGTGGAGGGTGATAGTGGAGGAGCGCGAGGCGCGCTTGAGAATCCAGGCTGAGATGAGGACTACTGTTGCTAGGAGGACTAGAGCTCGACTCCACAGGATTGAGAGGAGGAGTCGCGAGAGGGTTCTCGGTTTGGGGATCCGCGGGGGCGGAGTGATCCAGGCTAGGGATGTTAGACGTGTTGTGCGTCGTGCATTTGCCCGAGTGAGGGCCTTGCTCCGTCGCGGTGCGGCCCCGTGATGTGTTACTGATAGCTCAGTCCCCTAGGTTCAGATGACATTAGTGTGTCGATTTTGCGGGATAGTTGACTTGTGCAGTGGCGTCCTTTCTGACCAGTGGATGAGTAGACTGACCTACATATATTTAGATGTGACTACGGATAGGATGTACGGATGTAGCCCTACTTTTGTGTAGCCCTGACTATTCGGATTATGTACTTGTATTTGTTCCACTTTTGCTAGACTTTGACATCGGAACTATGTATTTGGCTCTAACATCCAAACTTTGTGACCACCTTTGTACCGTACTTATTTAGTTTCAGTTTCCTTGATATTGTCTCAACTGTTTTACTTCCCGATGCCATGCTCCACTGTTTTGATATACAACTGTGATTATACAACTGCTACAAGCCACAAATACAACCATACTGTTTCAAATTTACGATATGCGATTTCAAATTGTTCTCCAAATTTTCAAAAATGTTCCTACAATTTTTCTAAAATAAACCTTTTAAAAAAAAAAAAAACGGTTTTAGTTATTTAAAATTTTGAAAATATTTCTATAAGTTCGAAGTTTTGAAATCTTGGAAATTCCTACAAATGTTTTCGAACCACGTAACGACTTCCCCTAAAAAGGTTTTACGGTTTATCGCCATCATAAGGGCACTACGAGTTTCGAAATTTTAACCCTGCATAAAGAGGAACAATACGTTCCTGACTTCTCTAAATACGGTCAAATAATCTGCAAACCCTAACCCATTTTTGTCTTATTATCAGAATCATGCCACCCAGAAGAATGAACACTCGAGCTCACCCGGCCAGCTCTGAAGGCCAGGGTAGCCACCATGGGCCGGAAGGCCACCAAAACCGAGAGAGAGAGGATCAGAACCTGAGCGAGGATGAAGGTAGTGACTATAACTTGTTTGATAACTCTGAGTATGATGAAGAGGAAGCTGAAGATGATACCCTAGAGGTGGAAAACCCAAGGAGAGACCCTATGGAGCGATTCATGGACCTACTTAGGCAGAACTTGGACCGTCCCCCGGTTCAGCCACCACCCAACAATGCGAATGCCAATGCCTTTCGGAATTTCAAATCCCTGAAACCCCCGGAGTTTAAGGGAACTGCAGACCCGGTCGAGGCAAGAGCCTGGCTGAAAGAAATGGAAAAATCTTTTGAGATACTAGGAGTCGCTGAAGAGCAGAAAACTGTTTTCGCCACCTACCTCCTGAAGGGTGAGGCAAACTACTGGTGGGAAGCTAAAAAGAATTTTGAGGGAAGAGGTGTGGTGACCTGGGAGAGGTTTAGCGAGTTGTTCTTGGAAAAGTATTTCCCTAGGTTCATGGAAACACAAATGGAGCTGAAATTTTTGGAACTCAAGCAAGGCAACATGACGGTGGCCGAGTATGAGGCAAGATTTACTGAGCTGTCAAGGTTTGTGCCGGAATATGTGAACTCTGAGGTGAAGAGGGCCCGAAGGTTTCAATTAGGGCTAAAGCAATGGATTCAGAATCGTGTGGCGGTTCTTGAGCTGACAGACTATGCCACCCTGGTACAGAAAGCATCGATTGTCGAGGCTGGAAGTGAACAGATGCAGAAGGAGAGGGAAGGAAAGAAGAGGAAGTTTGACAGTCGAAAGGGGAACTCTGCGGGAGGGAGCTTTCCGAGCAAGTTTAAGCGAGGAACAGTGTCCCAGCCCAGCGGAAACTTTGGAACCAAGAAAGCTGAAAGTTGGAGTGTGGGCCAGGGCGGCCGACCACAGGGATCATCGTACTCTACCCCACCCCGAGCCCCACTCCCGGAATGCAACAAATGTGGAAGGAAACATGCGGGCGTGTGTAATCTGCAAGATGTGAAGTGCTTCAAGTGTGGGCTGACAGGACATTATGCTAACACCTGTCGAGGAACTAGTAACAACACCAGTGCTGGAGGTAATTGCTTTAAGTGTGGGAAACCAGGGCACCGAATGAGGGAATGTATGTCCTCTGGGCCAGCTGCATCAAGAATGAGTGGAACTGCTTCTAACAGGGCCCCGACTGCAAGAACTTTTAACATGACTGTGCAAGATGCCGTGAGGAACACGGATGTGATCGCAGGTACCCTACTACTCAACTCAGTTAATGCGAATGTTTTATTTGATTCGGGAGCCACCAAGTCTTTCATATCTCTAGATTTTGTATGTCGGTTAGGCCTTAAGACTGAACCACTGAGAGACAGACTGCAAGTAGAGATAGCTAATCATGAAATTATTCCTGTTAACCAAGTATGCCCAGGTTGTGACCTAGAAATAGAAGGGCGGCACTTTCGGGTAGATTTAATACCTTTTAAATTAGGGGAGTTTGACGTAATAATAGGTATGGATTGGTTGACAACCCACGGAGCTCAGATTGATTGCGTGAAGAAAAAGGTGCGTTTAAGACTGCCAGGGGATAAGGAAGTAGTGTTTAGTGGAAAACGACAAACCCAAAAGTTCCTGACTATGATTCAAACTAAAAGGCTGTTACGTAAAGGATGCGAGGCCTATTTAGCCTATGTAAAGGATACCAAGAAGGAGGCGCCAAACCTACAGGAAATCCCAGTCGTTAATGAGTTCGCGGACGTATTTCTGGATGATCTTCCAGGACTACCACCTGATAGAGACATCGAGTTCGCTATAGATTTAGTTCCGGGCACGGCCCCAATTTCAAAGGCCCCGTATAGGCTAGCCCCAGTGGAGATGAAAGAGTTGGCCACTCAATTGCAAGAGTTGTTGGATAAAGGAATGATAAGACCTAGTGTGTCACCGTGGGGAGCCCCGGTACTATTCGTGAAAAAGAAGGATGGCAGTATGAGATTATGCATAGACTACAGGGAGTTGAATAAGGTGACCATCAAGAATAAGTATCCTTTGCCCAGAATAGATGACCTGTTTGACCAACTAAAGGACGTGGTTTATTTTTCCAAGATCGATTTGAGAACCGGGTACCACCAGCTAAGGATTAAGCCAGAAGATATACCAAAGACGGCTTTTCGCACCCGGTACGGACACTATGAGTTTTTAGTAATGTCGTTTGGGTTAACAAATGCACCCGCAGCTTTCATGGACTTAATGAATCGAGTCTTCAAGAAGTATCTGGACAAGTGTGTTATAGTCTTCATCGATGACATCTTAATTTATTCCAAGACGAAAGAGGAACATGCAGAGCACTTGAGGATTGTATTGGGAGCATTAAGAGAAGAAAAGTTGTACGCCAAGTTCTCGAAGTGTGAATTTTGGTTGAAGGAAGTTCAGTTTTTGGGGCATGTGATTAGCGAACAAGGCATCCTAGTGGACCCAGCCAAAATAGAGGCTGTATCAAATTGGGAGAGACCAACCACTCCGACATAGGTGAGAAGTTTCATAGGATTGACCGGCTACTATAGGAGATTTGTCCAAGACTTTGCCAAGATAGCAACCCCTTTGACCCGGCTAACTCGCAAGACCGAGAAGTTTGTGTGGACTGAGAAATGTGAAGAAAGCTTCCAAGAGTTGAAAAAGAGGTTGGTGACAGCACCAGTACTAGCCCTACCCGATGATAAGGGAGATTTTGTGATTTATAGCGACGCGTCCCATAAAGGTTTAGGGTGTGTGCTTATGCAGCACGGTAAGGTGATTGCGTATGCGTCCAGACAACTTAGGGAGTATGAGATAAGATACCCCACCCATGATTTGGAATTAGCAGCAATAGTCTTTGCTTTGAAGATCTGGAGACATTATCTTTACGGAGAAAAGTGTGAAATCTACACGGATCACAAGAGCTTAAAGTACATATTCACTCAGAAAGAGTTAAACATGAGGCAGAGGAGATGGTTAGAGCTAATCAAGGATTATGATTGCGAGATTCATTATCACCTAGGGAAGGCCAACGTAGTGGCCGATGCACTTAGCCGAAAGGAGAAGATTAAGATGATAACGTCAGTGGACGAAGTGATCAAGGACCTCGATAGGCTGGAGATTGAGGTGAGGTTGCCAAGAATTGGCCAAGAGAGTCTAATGGAAATAAAAGTCCAACCACCGCTATTGGAAAAGATCAAGTTATGCCAGGAAAAGAAGATAGAAGAAGAAAAGAATTCGATGGAGAAAATTTTGACTGGCGAAGAAATTAGGTGTGAGAAGGATGGGAATGGAGTTATGAGGTACGCATCTAGGATATGGATTCCGAACGTTCGAGAATTAAAAGATGAGATTTTGCAAGAGGCTCATAGTTCAAGGTATTCGATTCACCCTGGAGGCACTAAGATGTATAGGGATTTGAAAGAGTATTATTGGTGGCCAAATATGAAGAAGGACGTAGCAGAGTGGGTAAGTAAATGCTTGACATGTCAGAGAGTGAAGGCCGAACACCAGAGGCCCAGTGGATTGTTGCAACCCTTAGAGATACCCGAGTGGAAGTGGGAACAGATTGCGATGGACTTTGTGGTCGGATTACCAAGGACCAAGACTAATCATGACGCCATTTGGGTAATTATTGATAGATTGACCAAGTCAGCACATTTTCTTCCAATCAACGAGAGATACACTGTCGACAAGCTGGTAGATATCTACTTAAAAGAGATTGTGGTTAGGCATGGGGTTCCTGTGAGCATTGTATCAGATAGAGACCCAAGATTCAACTCCAGGTTCTGGAGGAGTTTTCAGGATTGTGTGGGGACTAAGTTAAACATGAGTACTGCATACCATCCCCAAACAGACGGACAGAGCGAGAGAACCATCCAGACCATCGAGGACATGTTGAGAGTATGTGCCATAGATTTCAAGGGAAGTTGGGACGACCACTTGCCGTTGATCGAATTTTCCTACAACAACAGTTACCATGCGAGTATAGGCATGCCCCCATATGAAGCTTTGTACGGACGAAGATGTCGGTCTCCTTTGTGTTGGGAAGAGGTAGGAGAACGGAAGATATTAGGGCCTGAACTGGTCCAACAGACAAGAGAAACTATTGAACTCATAAGAGGACGGCTGGTAGCGGCCCAAGACAGACAGAAGAAGTATGCGGACCAGTCCCGCAAGGATAAGGAATATGAGGTAGGAGAGTTTGTGATGTTAAAAGTATCACCGTGGAAGGGATTGATGAGATTTGGTAAGAAGGGGAAACTAAGCCCGAGATTTATTGGACCTTTTGAGATCTTGAAACGAGTTGGAAAGTTAGCCTATGAATTAGCTTTATCTCCGAGCTTACAGCAAGTACATAATGTGTTTCATGTGTCCATGCTACGACCCTACCATACCGACTTCCGACATGTGATAGAACATGATCAAGTGGATCTGCAACCAGACTTAACATATGTGGAGCAACCCGTAGAAATTATGGATAGGAAAGAACAGGTGCTGAGGAACAAGCTTGTCAAATTAGTGAGAGTTTTGTGGAGGAACCAGAATGTCGAAGAATCAACATGGGAACTAGAAAGCGCAATGCGTGAAAAGCACCCCGAACTGTTTTCAACCTGATTCCGGGACGGAATCCTTTTAAGGAGGGGAGGCTGTAAGAACCCTAATTTTTGGTAATATTTTATTTTATTTAATATCTTGTGGCAATGTCAATATGGAACCTTTCTGGTCATCCCTGTGATTAATAGAATTGATTGTCTGAGAAACTGTGTTGTTGTATTCCCTATGTAAGGTAAAAAGGGAGATTGTGAAGGCAGGAGTCTTATTGTTAGTGAGATTTATAAAACTTGGGATTTGAGAATGATTAGAGTGTTACAAGATTTATTAAGGATCATGACAAGGAATTATGGACATTAGAGGAATTTACACAATTAGTACTTAAGGAATTATAGGGGAAATCTCTACGCGACAAAATATCATTACGAGAGATTAATTAAGATACGATACGAATTAAAGATTAGATAATAAGCATTGGTGGGAGAATAATAATACAAGGAGTAGTATTGCATGCAAGCTCATGCAACTAAGTAGTTAGGAAAGCAAACTAGATGAACCAAATAGCAAGGGGAATAGTAACTAGTTGGCTTGCTTTTTCAAAAGTGGAGACAAGAGTACATGAGAGCCATACCTATAGCCATGTCTAGATTGTACCATACTAATACATATAATTATATGTAACACCCAATCAAACACACAACCACACAAACACAAAAGAAAAGAAATCAAACTCTCTCCCCCCCCCCCTTTAATATTGCTCTCGGCCAAGACCAAGTGGAGAAGAAAGAAAAATTCTTTCTCCCACTTCTCATCACTCAAAATTCATACCATAATTCCTAGGTCATCTACATCATCTAATCAAGGTATGCTAGCAATTTCACTTCATTTCATCCATCCAATTCCAAGTTATAAAATGTTAAAGATTGGGTGAATAGTAACCATGTTTGATTTTCTTTTAGATCTTGGATTATAAGTGTTGTAGGAGATCATCTAAGGTGTTGTTGTGTTGTGAAAAGCTTACCCAAGGTCCCTAGGAGCTCAAGAAGGTATAAAATCACAAACCCTCTTGGTTATGTAGTATTTATAATGTTTGGTAGTAGATCCATGCATGTATGAGCTAATCTTGGTTGTATAAGTGTTGGATGACTTGGATCTTGAGTTTTTATGTTGAGATTATGACTTTTATGACTATGGATAGTATATATATCACCATGAGTGTTATGAACCATGATTTGAGTGTATTAAGTGTTGGTTGTATGGTGGAATTGTGAAAAATGATTGATGTAAGTGGTATGTTCATGCTGAGTTTTTCCAGGAGCAATGACCTGTATTGTGACACGATTTTGAACACCCAAATGATGTCTCCTGATGTCTTACCTTATATTCATGGAAAGATAATTGAATGTAGTTTCTGGATATGTAAGATTCATAGCTAGGTGATGTGTGGATTTTTAGTTATGGCCGGAGAAGTGATTTTTGTTTCTGGACTATGGACTGCATAAAGTGACCCCCTTGTGAACCTTGTTTAAACACCTTAAAAAATATTTGGGATCATGGAAAAATTAGAGAAGCTAGGAAATACAGTGGTGAAGGCTACCCAAAAAGAATTGGATTAAAATATGAAGTTTTGGATTTTATAAAAATGCTAGAGTAAATTTCGCGCAAGGGGAAAAAGTCGTTAGTGGAGCATAATTCTAGGAGTAATGGTTATGGTTCGAACGTGGTAACTAAATTAAGTCGAGTAAGTGACGAGCGTAAACGAGTGATGTCATGGACCTATAGTGGGGCTAGGGAGTCATAAGACGAAGTCGTTAAGTTAATTTCGTGTCCCCTTAAAACCCCGTAATTAGAAAGAAATTGTTAAGGTACTAACGAACGATTATTGTTTATGTATAGATCGTTCGAATTCGCACGCTCGACCACCCCAACCAAACCAAGGCAAGTTTACTTTTCAAAACTTATCCCTATACAAGGATTTTCACTGTTGTGTTTGTAGTTTTCCAAATTATATCAAATGCTATGTTTATCGAAGTATTGATGCAATTGAGATTGAACAAGTACATGTATGCTTTTACCCCTTGAACTTAGATTGAAATATTTTCTTCGGACAACGACTCTAGCAATAGAGGTCGTAGCGGTCCGTATATACTATTGACCGGGGAGCGGTATATTATTATATCGTATCTATATTGCGAAAACCCGAAGGGTCATTCGGGTGGTATCGTATATTCAAATAACTATTATTATATCTTCGTAAATACTCGAAACCCTATCTTGGATTAAAAGTTTATTTTATTAAATAATTATTTTATTAATTGTTAATATTAAATCCTAAAATATCATTTAATAATTATTGTTCACTATTTTAAAAACAAAGTTAATCCAAGATACCCTTTTAATACTTTCAAACTCGAACTTTTTCGAACTCAAAACATTTTCGAAAACCCCCGGTCAGGTTCCGCTTCTTGTATGATTTCAAGAATTATCGGTCGACTGATGTCGAACTACAACTACTCTGTTTTCAATCAAAATCAAGTTTTCAAAAGAAAAAGAAAAAGGGACTCTGGCAGGTGTGGGAACCGTTGACGAACGATTCCCGGGATGTGTAAGCGGCCGTGAGCCAGGCGGTCCATCACTTATTATTCCGGCCCAGGTGTTGCCGAAGGATGATTACGGATGTAGTTTTCATCGAGGGTGATTACGGATGTAGTTTTCACTCGGGGATAGTTACGGATGTAGTTTCTATCCTTCTACCGGTAGAGAAGACCCGCGGATTATTGGACTCGGATGTGGCGACTGATCATCATCAATCCCTGTCAGGTTTTATGTTTTCTTTAAGTCCCATTCCTCCACTTTGGAAAAATGCTTTGACACTGCATCTTAGGCCTATGTGCCAGTTGCCGATAGTGTCCTATTTTGATGAGAAAGATGTTGACTTTATGCAGTAGCTAGAACTGCAAGGTTATTTTGAAAACAAGGGCACGTACTGGTGCACCTTTGAAATTTACCAATAATGACAAGTGATTTTATAACTGATTGATACAACGAGTTTAATGACTGATATACATATGAAATGTTATATTGCTTATCTTATACCTATATTCTTGCTGAGCTATAGTTGCTCACTCTTGCTTGTTTTCAAATTTTACAAACACAACAGCTAAGAGAAATGGCAAGAACCTGTCAGACTGTTCGAAAGCAGGTGACTAGACCTCAGGCTGCAGTTGAGATCCCACCGGTAGGCCCCATTAGCCGGATTGGTTGTCAGCTTTTGTTAGTACGTTTTATTTATAAGTATGACCTGTGCAAGGCAGTGTACCGCAACAAACTTTCAAGCCGCCAACTTCGCTTCATATCGAAGTGTTGCTGGTAGCATAAATGCTATTTAATTCGGTCTGTAATAACTCTAAAACTTTTACTTTTGCTTAATCAAATGTATGACGTTTCTGAGACTCTAACCTGTGTGTGTGTGTGTGTGCGGTGTGAGTTTATTGTGGGGTCGATGGTTGTTTATTTATATTATGTGCAAGAACAAGTATGTTATTAAAGGAAAATGGACCGTGAGCGCCTAGATCTCCGACCCCGGATCTGGGGGCGTCACAGAAATGGTATCAGAGAGAAGGTTACAGTTCTCAGAAACGATAGTAACTTAGGGAAGCAACCATAATAATACGAATAATATAACACTAATAATAATCCCATTAATACCTAGAGCTCTCATCGAGTTCACAGTCGGGTTATCGGATGTAGCCCTGACTTCTAAGGCCCGTGAGGGAACTACTTCTTAAATCCTTCTTTTTGGTTAGTAACCTAGCTTATTTCCCTTGTGTAGATGGAGGATATACCAGACCCTGAGGCCTATGAGAGGGAGCATGATGAGGCACTACTGAGAGAGACTGAGGACCCTGTTGAGGATACTGATGCTGACCCTGAGCTGGGCCCCTGGATTACGATATTAGGGGATACTGATGATGAGGATCCCGAGGAGGAGCCCTTTATGGAGCCTGAGCCTGTTACCCCCTCCCCTGTGGCCACTGATGAGGAGAGTGTGCGACCCGGTGAGGACCGTGTTGTGTCACCCCCACCCTCTCCACAGTCATTGAGCCCCACTTCTTCAGATGATGACCCCGAGGAGGATACTTCTAGTGAGGAGGAGCGTGACCCTACCCCTGCTCCTGCTCCTGCCCCTGTTATGCCACCCCCACCACTGGACCTACCCCCGGTGTCGGGCGCTGAGCACGCCTATGTCGTGCAGTTCATGACCCGAGACTTACTTTCTGCGGAGGCCCGACTTAACGAGGCGTGGAGGGTGATAGTGGAGGAGCGCGAGGCGCGCTTGAGGATCCAGGCTGAGATGAGGACTACTGTTGCTAGGAGGACTAGAGCTCGACTCCACAGGATTGAGAGGAGCAGTCGCGAGAGGGTTCTCGGTTTGGGGATCCGCGGGGGCGGAGTGATCCAGGCTAGGGATGTTAGACGTGTTGTGCGTCGTGCATTTGCCCGAGTGAGGGCCTTGCTCCGTCGCGGTGCGGCCCCGTGATGTGTTACTGATAGCTCAGTCCCCTAGGTTCAGATGACATTAGTGTGTCGATTTTGCGGGATAGTTGACTTGTGCAGTGGCGTCCTTTCTGACCAGTGGATGAGTAGACTGACCTACATATATTTAGATGTGACTACGGATAGGATGTACGGATGTAGCCCTACTTTTGTGTAGCCCTGACTATTCGGATTATGTACTTGTATTTGTTCCACTTTTGCTAGACTTTGACATCGGAACTATGTATTTGGCTCTAACATCCAAACTTTGTGACCACCTTTGTACCGTACTTATTTAGTTTCAGTTTCCTTGATATTGTCTCAACTGTTTTACTTCCCGATGCCATGCTCCACTGTTTTGATATACAACTGTGATTATACAACTGCTACAAGCCACAAATACAACCATACTGTTTCAAATTTACGATATGCGATTTCAAATTGTTCTCCAAATTTTCAAAAATGTTCCTACAATTTTTCTAAAATAAACCTTTTAAAAAAAAAAAAAAAACGGTTTTAGTTATTTAAAATTTTGAAAATATTTCTATAAGTTCGAAGTTTTGAAATCTTGGAAATTCCTACAAATGTTTTCGAACCACGTAACGACTTCCCCTAAAAAGGTTTTACGGTTTATCGCCATCATAAGGGCACTACGAGTTTCGAAATTTTAACCCTGCATAAAGAGGAACAATACGTTCCTGACTTCTCTAAATACGGTCAAATAATCTGCAAACCCTAATCCATTTTTGTCTTATTATCAGAATCATGCCACCCAGAAGAATGAACACTCGAGCTCACCCGGCCAGCTCTGAAGGCCAGGGTAGCCACCATGGGCCGGAAGGCCACCAAAACCGAGAGAGAGAGGATCAGAACCTGAGCGAGGATGAAGGTAGTGACTATAACTTGTTTGATAACTCTGAGTATGATGAAGAGGAAGCTGAAGATGATACCCTAGAGGTGGAAAACCCAAGGAGAGACCCTATGGAGCGATTCATGGACCTACTTAGGCAGAACTTGGACCGTCCCCCGGTTCAGCCACCACCCAACAATGCGAATGCCAATGCCTTTCGGAATTTCAAATCCCTGAAACCCCCGGAGTTTAAGGGAACTGCAGACCCGGTCGAGGCAAGAGCCTGGCTGAAAGAAATGGAAAAATCTTTTGAGATACTAGGAGTCGCTGAAGAGCAGAAAACTGTTTTCGCCACCTACCTCCTGAAGGGTGAGGCAAACTACTGGTGGGAAGCTAAAAAGAATTTTGAGGGAAGAGGTGTGGTGACCTGGGAGAGGTTTAGCGAGTTGTTCTTGGAAAAGTATTTCCCTAGGTTCATGGAAACACAAATGGAGCTGAAATTTTTGGAACTCAAGCAAGGCAACATGACGGTGGCCGAGTATGAGGCAAGATTTACTGAGCTGTCAAGGTTTGTGCCGGAATATGTGAACTCTGAGGTGAAGAGGGCCCGAAGGTTTCAATTAGGGCTAAAGCAATGGATTCAGAATCGTGTGGCGGTTCTTGAGCTGACAGACTATGCCACCCTGGTACAGAAAGCATCGATTGTCGAGGCTGGAAGTGAACAGATGCAGAAGGAGAGGGAAGGAAAGAAGAGGAAGTTTGACAGTCGAAAGGGGAACTCTGCGGGAGGGAGCTTTCCGAGCAAGTTTAAGCGAGGAACAGTGTCCCAGCCCAGCGGAAACTTTGGAACCAAGAAAGCTGAAAGTTGGAGTGTGGGCCAGGGCGGCCGACCACAGGGATCATCGTACTCTACCCCACCCCGAGCCCCACTCCCGGAATGCAACAAATGTGGAAGGAAACATGCGGGCGTGTGTAATCTGCAAGATGTGAAGTGCTTCAAGTGTGGGCTGACAGGACATTATGCTAACACCTATCGAGGAACTAGTAACAACACCAGTGCTGGAGGTAATTGCTTTAAGTGTGGGAAACCAGGGCACCGAATGAGGGAATGTATGTCCTCTGGGCCAGCTGCATCAAGAATGAGTGGAACTGCTTCTAACAGGGCCCCGACTGCAAGAACTTTTAACATGACTGTGCAAGATGCCGTGAGGAACACGGATGTGATCGCAGGTACCCTACTACTCAACTCAGTTAATGCGAATGTTTTATTTGATTCGGGAGCCACCAAGTCTTTCATATCTCTAGATTTTGTATGTCGGTTAGGCCTTAAGACTGAACCACTGAGAGACAGACTGCAAGTAGAGATAGCTAATCATGAAATTATTCCTGTTAACCAAGTATGCCCAGGTTGTGACCTAGAAATAGAAGGGCGGCACTTTCGGGTAGATTTAATACCTTTTAAATTAGGGGAGTTTGACGTAATAATAGGTATGGATTGGTTGACAACCCACGGAGCTCAGATTGATTGCGTGAAGAAAAAGGTGCGTTTAAGACTGCCAGGGGATAAGGAAGTAGTGTTTAGTGGAAAACGACAAACCCAAAAGTTCCTGACTATGATTCAAACTAAAAGGCTGTTACGTAAAGGATGCGAGGCCTATTTAGCCTATGTAAAGGATACCAAGAAGGAGGCGCCAAACCTACAGGAAATCCCAGTCGTTAATGAGTTCGCGGACGTATTTCTGGATGATCTTCCAGGACTACCACCTGATAGAGACATCGAGTTCGCTATAGATTTAGTTCCGGGCACGACCCCAATTTCAAAGGCCCCGTATAGGCTAGCCCCAGTGGAGATGAAAGAGTTGGCCACTCAATTGCAAGAGTTGTTGGATAAAGGAATGATAAGACCTAGTGTGTCACCGTGGGGAGCCCCGGTACTATTCGTGAAAAAGAAGGATGGCAGTATGAGATTATGCATAGACTACAGGGAGTTGAATAAGGTGACCATCAAGAATAAGTATCCTTTGCCCAGAATAGATGACCTGTTTGACCAACTAAAGGACGTGGTTTATTTTTCCAAGATCGATTTGAGAACCGGGTACCACCAGCTAAGGATTAAGCCAGAAGATATACCAAAGACGGCTTTTCGCACCCGGTACGGACACTATGAGTTTTTAGTAATGTCGTTTGGGTTAACAAATGCACCCGCAGCTTTCATGGACTTAATGAATCGAGTCTTCAAGAAGTATCTGGACAAGTGTGTTATAGTCTTCATCGATGACATCTTAATTTATTCCAAGACGAAAGAGGAACATGCAGAGCACTTGAGGATTGTATTGGGAGCATTAAGAGAAGAAAAGTTGTACGCCAAGTTCTCGAAGTGTGAATTTTGGTTGAAGGAAGTTCAGTTTTTGGGGCATGTGATTAGCGAACAAGGCATCCTAGTGGACCCAGCCAAAATAGAGGCTGTATCAAATTGGGAGAGACCAACCACTCCGACAGAGGTGAGAAGTTTCATAGGATTGGCCGGCTACTATAGGAGATTTGTCCAAGACTTTGCCAAGATAGCAACCCCTTTGACCCGGCTAACTCGCAAGACCGAGAAGTTTGTGTGGACTGAGAAATGTGAAGAAAGCTTCCAAGAGTTGAAAAAGAGGTTGGTGACAGCACCAGTACTAGCCCTACCCGATGATAAGGGAGATTTTGTGATTTATAGCGACGCGTCCCATAAAGGTTTAGGGTGTGTGCTTATGCAGCACGGTAAGGTGATTGCGTATGCGTCCAGACAACTTAGGGAGTATGAGATAAGATACCCCACCCATGATTTGGAATTAGCAGCAATAGTCTTTGCTTTGAAGATCTGGAGACATTATCTTTACGGAGAAAAGTGTGAAATCTACACGGATCACAAGAGCTTAAAGTACATATTCACTCAGAAAGAGTTAAACATGAGGCAGAGGAGATGGTTAGAGCTAATCAAGGATTATGATTGCGAGATTCATTATCACCCAGGGAAGGCCAACGTAGTGGCCGATGCACTTAGCCGAAAGGAGAAGATTAAGATGATAACGTCAGTGGACGAAGTGATCAAGGACCTCGATAGGCTGGAGATTGAGGTGAGGTTGCCAAGAATTGGCCAAGAGAGTCTAATGGAAATAAAAGTCCAACCACCGCTATTGGAAAAGATCAAGTTATGCCAGGAAAAGAAGATAGAAGAAGAAAAGAATTCGATGGAGAAAATTTTGACTGGCGAAGAAATTAGGTGTGAGAAGGATGGGAATGGAGTTATGAGGTACGCATCTAGGATATGGATTCCGAACGTTCGAGAATTAAAAGATGAGATTTTGCAAGAGGCTCATAGTTCAAGGTATTCGATTCACCCTGGAGGCACTAAGATGTATAGGGATTTGAAAGAGTATTATTGGTGGCCAAATATGAAGAAGGACGTAGCAGAGTGGGTAAGTAAATGCTTGACATGTCAGAGAGTGAAGGCCGAACACCAGAGGCCCAGTGGATTGTTGCAACCCTTAGAGATACCCGAGTGGAAGTGGGAACAGATTGCGATGGACTTTGTGGTCGGATTACCAAGGACCAAGACTAATCATGACGCCATTTGGGTAATTATTGATAGATTGACCAAGTCAGCACATTTTCTTCCAATCAACGAGAGATACACTGTCGACAAGCTGGTAGATATCTACTTAAAAGAGATTGTGGTTAGGCATGGGGTTCCTGTGAGCATTGTATCAGATAGAGACCCAAGATTCAACTCCAGGTTCTGGAGGAGTTTTCAGGATTGTGTGGGGACTAAGTTAAACATGAGTACTGCATACCATCCCCAAACAGACGGACAGAGCGAGAGAACCATCCAGACCATCGAGGACATGTTGAGAGTATGTGCCATAGATTTCAAGGGAAGTTGGGACGACCACTTGCCGTTGATCGAATTTTCCTACAACAACAGTTACCATGCGAGTATAGGCATGCCCCCATATGAAGCTTTGTACGGACGAAGATGTCGGTCTCCTTTGTGTTGGGAAGAGGTAGGAGAACGGAAGATATTAGGGCCTGAACTGGTCCAACAGACAAGAGAAACTATTGAACTCATAAGAGGACGGCTGGTAGCGGCCCAAGACAGACAGAAGAAGTATGCGGACCAGTCCCGCAAGGATAAGGAATATGAGGTAGGAGAGTTTGTGATGTTAAAAGTATCACCGTGGAAGGGATTGATGAGATTTGGTAAGAAGGGGAAACTAAGCCCGAGATTTATTGGACCTTTTGAGATCTTGAAACGAGTTGGAAAGTTAGCCTATGAATTAGCTTTACCTCCGAGCTTACAGCAAGTACATAATGTGTTTCATGTGTCCATGCTACGACCCTACCATACCGACTTCCGACATGTGATAGAACATGATCAAGTGGATCTGCAACCAGACTTAACATATGTGGAGCAACCCGTAGAAATTATGGATAGGAAAGAACAGGTGCTGAGGAACAAGGTTGTCAAATTAGTGAGAGTTTTGTGGAGGAACCAGAATGTCGAAGAATCAACATGGGAACTAGAAAGCGCAATGCGTGAAAAGCACCCCCAACTGTTTTCAACCTGATTCCGGGACGGAATCCTTTTAAGGAGGGGAGGCTGTAAGAACCCTAATTTTTGGTAATATTTTATTTTATTTAATATCTTGTGGCAATGTCAATATGGAACCTTTCTGGTCATCCCTGTGATTAATAGAATTGATTGTCTGAGAAACTGTGTTGTTGTATTCCCTATGTAAGGTAAAAAGGGAGATTGTGAAGGCAGGAGTCTTATTGTTAGTGAGATTTATAAAACTTGGGATTTGAGAATGATTAGAGTGTTACAAGATTTATTAAGGATCATGACAAGGAATTATGGACATTAGAGGAATTTACACAATTAGTACTTAAGGAATTATAGGGGAAATCTCTACGCGACAAAATATCATTACGAGAGATTAATTAAGATACGATACGAATTAAAGATTAGATAATAAGCATTGGTGGGAGAATAATAATACAAGGAGTAGTATTGCATGCAAGCTCATGCAACTAAGTAGTTAGGAAAGCAAACTAGATGAACCAAATAGCAAGGGGAATAGTAACTAGTTGGCTTGCTTTTTCAAAAGTGGAGACAAGAGTACATGAGAGCCATACCTATAGCCATGTCTAGATTGTACCATACTAATACATATAATTATATGTAACACCCAATCAAACACACAACCACACAAACACAAAAGAAAAGAAATCAAACTCTCCCCCCCCCCCTTTAATATTGCTCTCGGCCAAGACCAAGTGGAGAAGAAAGAAAAATTCTTTCTCCCACTTCTCATCACTCAAAATTCATACCATAATTCCTAGGTCATCTACATCATCTAATCAAGGTATGCTAGCAATTTCACTTCATTTCATCCATCCAATTCCAAGTTATAAAATGTTAAAGATTGGGTGAATAGTAACCATGTTTGATTTTCTTTTAGATCTTGGATTATAAGTGTTGTAGGAGATCATCTAAGGTGTTGTTGTGTTGTGAAAAGCTTACCCAAGGTCCCTAGGAGCTCAAGAAGGTATAAAATCACAAACCCTCTTGGTTATGTAGTATTTATAATGTTTGGTAGTAGATCCATGCATGTATGAGCTAATCTTGGTTGTATAAGTGTTGGATGACTTGGATCTTGAGTTTTTATGTTGAGATTATGACTTTTATGACTATGGATAGTATATATATCACCATGAGTGTTATGAACCATGATTTGAGTGTATTAAGTGTTGGTTGTATGGTGGAATTGTGAAAAATGATTGATGTAAGTGGTATGTTCATGCTGAGTTTTTCCAGGAGCAATGACCTGTATTGTGACACGATTTTGAACACCCAAATGATGTCTCCTGATGTCCTACCTTATATTGATGGAAAGATAATTGAATGCAGTTTCTGGATATGTAAGATTCATAGCTAGGTGATGTGTGGATTTTTAGTTATGGCCGGAGAAGTGATTTTTGTTTCTGGACTATGGACTGCATAAAGTGACCCCCTTGTGAACCTTGTTTAAACACCTTAAAAAATATTTGGGATCATGGAAAAATTAGAGAAGCTAGGAAATACAGTGGTGAAGGCTACCCAAAAAGAATTGGATTAAAATATGAAGTTTTGGATTTTATAAAAATGCTAGAGTAAATTTCGCGCAAGGGGAAAAAGTCGTTAGTGGAGCATAATTCTAGGAGTAATGGTTATGGTTCGAACGTGGTAACTAAATTAAGTCGAGTAAGTGACGAGCGTAAACGAGTGATGTCATGGACCTATAGTGGGGCTAGGGAGTCATAAGACGAAGTCGTTAAGTTAATTTCGTGTCCCCTTAAAACCCCGTAATTAGAAAGAAATTGTTAAGGTACTAACGAACGATTATTGTTTATGTATAGATCGTTCGAATTCGCACGCTCGACCACCCCAACCAAACCAAGGCAAGTTTACTTTTCAAAACTTATCCCTATACAAGGATTTTCACTGTTGTGTTTGTAGTTTTCCAAATTATATCAAATGCTATGTTTATCGAAGTATTGATGCAATTGAGATTGAACAAGTACATGTATGCTTTTACCCCTTGAACTTAGATTGAAATATTTTCTTCGGACAACGACTCTAGCAATAGAGGTCGTAGCGGTCCGTATATACTATTGACCGGGGAGCGGTATATTATTATATCGTATCTATATTGCGAAAACCCGAAGGGTCATTCGGGTGGTATCGTATATTCAAATAACTATTATTATATCTTCGTAAATACTCGAAACCCTATCTTGGATTAAAAGTTTATTTTATTAAATAATTATTTTATTAATTGTTAATATTAAATCCTAAAATATCATTTAATAATTATTGTTCACTATTTTAAAAACAAAGTTAATCCAAGATACCCTTTTAATACTTTCAAACTCGAACTTTTTCGAACTCAAAACATTTTCGAAAACCCCCGGTCAGGTTCCGCTTCTTGTATGATTTCAAGAATTATCGGTCGACTGATGTCGAACTACAACTACTCTGTTTTCAATCAAAATCAAGTTTTCAAAAGAAAAAGAAAAAGGGACTCTGGCAGGTGTGGGAACCGTTGACGAACGATTCCCGGGATGTGTAAGCGGCCGTGAGCCAGGCGGTCCATCACTTATTATTCCGGCCCAGGTGTTGCCGAAGGATGATTACGGATGTAGTTTTCATCGAGGGTGATTACGGATGTAGTTTTCACTCGGGGATAGTTACGGATGTAGTTTCTATCCTTCTACCGGTAGAGAAGACCCGCGGATTATTGGACTCGGATGTGGCGACTGATCATCATCAATCCCTGTCAGGTTTTATGTTTTCTTTAAGTCCCATTCCTCCACTTTAGAAAAATGCTTTGACACTGCATCTTAGGCCTATGTGCCAGTTGCCGATAGTGTCCTATTTTGATGAGAAAGATGTTGACTTTATGCAGTAGCTAGAACTGCAAGGTTATTTTGAAAACAAGGGCACGTACTGGTGCACCTTTGAAATTTACCAATAATGACAAGTGATTTTATAACTGATTGATACAACGAGTTTAATGACTGATATACATATGAAATGTTATATTGCTTATCTTATACCTATATTCTTGCTGAGCTATAGTTGCTCACTCTTGCTTGTTTTCAAATTTTACAAACACAACAGCTAAGAGAAATGGCAAGAACCTGTCAGACTGTTCGAAAGCAGGTGACTAGACCTCAGGCTGCAGTTGAGATCCCACCGGTAGGCCCCATTAGCCGGATTGGTTGTCAGCTTTTGTTAGTACGTTTTATTTATAAGTATGACCTGTGCAAGGCAGTGTACCGCAACAAACTTTCAAGCCGCCAACTTCGCTTCATATCGAAGTGTTGCTGGTAGCATAAATGCTATTTAATTCGGTCTGTAATAACTCTAAAACTTTTACTTTTGCTTAATCAAATGTATGACGTTTCTGAGACTCTAACCTGTGTGTGTGTGTGTGTGCGGTGTGAGTTTATTGTGGGGTCGATGGTTGTTTATTTATATTATGTGCAAGAACAAGTATGTTATTAAAGGAAAATGGACCGTGAGCGCCTAGATCTCCGACCCCGGATCTGGGGGCGTCACACACATACTCCTGGGAGGCAAGGTAGTCATCAATCAGGTCGTCCTTGCCCTTCCTAAGAGTGACATTTTCAGCC
Organism: Kitagawia praeruptora; assembly: GCA_037693485.1. Lineage (NCBI taxonomy): Eukaryota > Viridiplantae > Streptophyta > Magnoliopsida > Apiales > Apiaceae > Kitagawia > Kitagawia praeruptora. Next base: position 135,112,543 of record CM075345.1, read on the forward strand.
TGAGACTCTAGAAGCTCTTTCTCCCTCCTCTCCAAAGTAGCTCTGACATAGGCCAGTTCATCTTAAGAATTATCATACTTTGCCTTATGAGTCTCATAGGCTGAACGCCAAGTCTTAGCCTAGAATACGGCCCCCTGGAAGTTGGCATTAGCCTACAAAAGATAAAGTTAGAACCACGATTCAAATATCAAACAAGTATATAAGGGAGAGGGAAGTAAGGAGCTTACAGCAGCAAAGGCCTGAGCTCCAGCACTCTCGGCTCCTTCAACAGTGGAGCCGGATACATAATCTTTGAAATCACCGGGAGTTATGGAATGATAGGACCAATCCATGGCATGCCTGCAATCTCCAACGATGGAGTCCTTCTTTCTAATACCCCAATTGGGGCGCCAAGCGCTCTTGGAAGAGCCATCTGTTTCTTCAATATCGACTACATGGGGCCTCAAGTAGGCATCCGTAGCGGTTGGGGCTCGAGGATCCTTCCCTGAACGAGCCCTCTTCATCCTAGCAGTGTCTCCATCTTCAGGCTCATTAGTCTTGTTGATGAAAGCTGCAGCTGCAATTACAAAACAAAAGACAAATAATGGGTATGAGACAATCATACTCAGATAAAGGAATACAAAAAGAAAGGAAATTACCCTTCTTGGTCACTCGGGAAAGTCCCAAAGATTTAAGCTGGAACTCATTCAGGAGATCCCAAGCCATAGTAGTATGATTATCTTTGATGAGCTCCTTGTAGGCCTGGGTCTCTTCCTCGTTGAGCTCAATATCACTGGCACTGCCATCTACGACCTTACCAAAGGTACTACGAAAAACATTGCCCCAATCTCCACCTTCCCATGTCAAATACATGAACTCCTTCTTCCATTTTGGGTTGGAGTCAGGAATAGATTGGGGGTGAAAGATTGGAGGAGTGGAAGTACGGTGACTAATGTAAACCCAACCCGGAGTAGATTCAGCAGAATTCTTAAATTGAAAAATCTTTCTAAAGAGAGCTACAGAAAGAGGGAATTTGTTCTTAAGGCAGAGGACCATGAAACAATTGATCACCCTCCAAGAGTTGGGGGGAAGTTGGCAAGGGTTAATTCCTACATCTGCTAAGAGCCTAGGAATAAACTCATGGAAGGGGAATCGAACTCCTGCAACAATGGCACCCCTATAAACACAAAGTGCATCGGGGCGCCAATGGCAAGATCGATCCCCAGGATCAACTGGGACAAGTCTATAGGGTGGTTCTATTTTATACATCCTGTTATAATCAGTGATCTTTTCTATGTCATGAAAGATGTTACTATGATTAAAGGAATCAAGGTGTGACAAGGATGGAAAATCTTCTTTACGATTTAAAATCATATCCTGTAAACTCATGAGGGGAGAACGAATGATGATACCTCTTTTGGAGGCTCCTTGTAATTTCTGGAAACGAAGTGCCGCACGATCTTCTGCCATCTCAGTAAATCTTCAAAGGAAAGTTTTGATCTTCAAAGGAAACCTGCAAAGGATGAAGAAATTGTTAGAGCAATCTTCAAATCTTCAAAGGAATTGAAGAACAAACCCAGAAAAAGGGTGATCTTCAAACTATAAAATTGGAAATTCTGGAAAATACCTTGAGTATTCTTCAAATCTTCAACAGCAACTGGAAAATTTCTGGAAAATTGCCAGAAATCCTTGAGCAGGCTTCAAATCTTCAAAGAATGAAGATCAAACTCAGATTCTTCAAAGGAAATTTCTTAAAGAACTTTGGAACTTTTGAGAGAGTTTTTTAAGAACTTTTGTGATGAAAGTGAAAATGAAAGCCTTGGCCTTTATATAGGCGAAAATCTAGGGCATCTCAACCGTTTAGAGAGAATATCAACCGGTTGTAGCCCATTGGAAACCTTTGTGGGCCATCAACACAAATTGGACTCTAAAAGGCCCAATAACACCAAGCCTGTTAAGGCCCAAGTCCAGCTAAAATAATTAAAAGGAATTAAGGCCTGTCACGGCCCAACCAAGACTGATAAACCTAATTAAGGTTTTGAGATAAGGTCATTTTGACCCATAGGAAAAGCCCAATCAAAACTTAAAAAGTTTATAGGCCCAACGATTTGAAAATCTAGGTCCAGCCCATGAAAAATAAAAGGCCAGACAGGGCCCGTTGAAGTCCATAATAGAACTTGGAGTTACCAAAAGGAAGCACGAGGTCGTAACAATTGATCTCGTTTTCTAGTGTAAGTACGAGCTCGACAAGGCGAACTGGAAAAGTCCATCTGAGGTCGTGAGCGACCTTGAAAGATGAGGTCGGAACAAAACAGATTCTAGGTCGCATAGATGAGATCGTTTTTGACTTATGAAAAGCAAAATGAGGTCACGACCTACCACTCAAATTGAGGTCGTTATGACATGGCTTGAGATCGCAAATCTCAGGTCGAATTTGAACTGAGATATACGAAAAACCCACACGACCTAGGCCTAATTTGAGGTCGTCTGTGTGTTGTGTTGAGGTCGGATTTATACTACAATGAGATTGGTGAATTCTGGTCGTAATTATACTAGAAAGTGTGAAAAATCTGTGCGACCTGGAACCACATTGAGGTCGTTTCCCCCTTGGTTTGAGGTCGCCAGCATGAGGTCGAAAAAGAACTAAAAAACCTGTAAAACAGCCACGACCTGGCCCCCGTTTGAGCTCGAAAATACACTAATTTCTCCTCGAAATTTCCAGGTCGAAAATAACTTAGGAAACAAGAAAAATGGCTGCGATCTGGAGGCAGTTTGAGCTCGAAATTGAGCTCGAATTTGGCCTGCAATTCTAAAAAAAAAATATATAATAAATATCTCTCTCGAAAATTCCAGAAACATGGAAAAATAATTTTATGCTCGAAGCACAATCTAATATTTTCAAACTAGTGCCATCTGAGCACCGTTTAGTGCCGTTTAGCACCGTTTAGCTCTGATTATTGCCGTTTAGCATCGTTTAATATTGTCGTAAGTGCGTCGGTCGCTCCACGCTTTACATCAAGACAATACTCGTGAAACACTAGTGTATAAATATAAACCCCGACCCAAGTCTCAGATAAGGCCGTTAAAACTTCGAGGAAAACCTGATCAGTTTCCCTAGAAGTTGGGGGGCAAATGATATGGGCTAAAAATAAGCCCTAAAAATATCATTAATGTTGCATTAATTAGACCTAGTTTGGTCCAAATGTGGGGCCCACTAGATGGCCCAAAAATCCTAGTTAAATATTAATTTCGTAATTAATATTCATGGCTAATTAACAGCTGGGAAATATAGGTCAAATAAGGATATTATCTCTCCAAAGAGTAGCCTCCAAGGCACATAGTCATACAAGGAAACGGACTCCTACAAGGAAGGAGTCTAGATCCTTCCTCAAGGTTGACTTGTCCACCAAGTCACCTAACCCTACCGTAATTCTGAGGCTTCTCAGCCTATATAAAGGGTCAGACCCCTCAATCTAGAACTACGTTTTCTTGGCTTGATTCTCTTCATACAGAGATACGTAGGCATTCTGTGAGGACCGTTTAAGTCTCGAACGCAGAAGCAGCCATTAAAGCACGAAGCTCACGCACCCTAGCATTAAATACAGCAAACCCTAGCCGCAATCTAATAACTTAGTTTTTATTCCACAACATAGGTCTAATGCGGAAAAAATTTAAGGATCCTTAAAAATAATTTGTAAAATTAAAAGTGAAAAGTTGATAATTTTTTTAAAGTGCAATAGTTTTCAACTGAAAATCAAGAAACAAGATATATGAACTTTCAAAACAAAAATAAAATTAGTGTATTTAAAAAACGGTTCAATAACTTTTTTTTTTGTTGGGATTGAATTAAAAAACCAATTTTTTTCTTATAATAACAAGTCTTTATAGATGAAATAAGTACAACAAATCATTTTTGTACAATCTCAAGTGAAAGCAATATATAACTTTTTCATTTCTAATTTCAAATTTCAAATGAAGAACATATATTTTATTTTATATATCATGAACATAGGTTGACGTATACATCGGAACAAACATGTAATAAAATAAAGAGCATATGAATTGATAACTAATACACAAACAGGGGCGTAGCCAGGATTTCGATTCACTGGGGTCAAAATCTCCGGTCGTCTTCTCCGGCGACTGGTCATCTTTTTCGACTGCCCCGCAGGGAAAATTTTTTTACCGAAAATTATCAATGTGTAGATTTTTCCTAATTTAATACATATAAATATGCATCAGTTATACATCTTGGGGCGGCAATTACAGGGTTTCACTGTCAAAATTAAAAGTTAGTGGGGTCAAAAATGAAACTAGTTACAATAATTATTTTTTTCAGTGGGGTCAAAATTCAAATTTACTACTATAAATATTTTTTCTAAAAAAATATATACATAAAAATTTTGTTTTTTAAAATTTCAGTGGGATCAGATGACCCCGCTCCCTGTACACTGGCTACGCCCCTGTACACAAATAATCTCATTACAAACACGTTAATGCAATAATAATTTTCAATCAAACACTGATATGTACAAGTTTTGAACTAAATTATTGAAATAAGTATCGAAAACATTTATACAAGAATCTATAACCTTTATTAATAAGCGAAACCCTCTTTTAAAGGTACCTAAAGTTTGGTTCGCAATATATTTTGGTTTCACCCATTTTTGGTTCGCACTATATTTTGGTTTCACCACTAAAATCCTATTTTCCCTAGAATACTATATTGTTTTTTTTTTAAAAAAATAAAATAAAAACAGAAATCCTATTATAATTATAATTCTTTTTGTAATTTTTACCTTATTATAATTATAATTCTTTTATTTATAATTTTTTTAAAAAAATCATATTTCCCATAGAATACTATGTTCCTTTAAAAAGAGTTAAAAATAGAGTTCTTATGATGATTATAATTCTTTTGTTTATAATTTTTTTAACTTGAAAAAACCAACGATAAAAAATACCAACAAATAGAGGGTAAAACACCAACGAATACGTAGCCAGATTGTATAACATTTGATAAAACACTAACGAATCTATAACCTTTATTAATAAATTTCTGTTTAATGATATTTTCGTAACAAATTTGGTTTCACCCTTATTTCATCACAGATTCCTACTCCCCTAAAATTCATATTATTTTCTAAAACAATTATTTGGAATTTTTTATAATTATAATTCTTTTACTATAATATTACTGAATTGTACACATAACGTATATATTAGAACCAGAACCTATGTTTTCTTGATTGTTTAAAATATAATCTTAAATAAATAATAAATAAATCTATATCTATAACGTGTATTAATAACAAAACCCATTTTTAATGTACTATTTTATATCAAATTTGGTTCGTACAATATTTTGGTTTCACCCCAAGACTCCTATTTTCTCTAGAATTCTATGTTATTTTATAAAATAAATAAATAAATTATATTACAATTATAATTTTTTTTATTACAACTTAATAAAAAAAAGACTACGAATACAAATGTTAATCTACGGTGACATGCTTATCTATAACAAACGAAATACATTTTTAATGGTACTTCGGTACCAAAAATTGGTTCCACCCATAAGATTCCTACTTCTCCAAGGATTATATATTATTTTTTATTAAAATAATAAATTGTTAATACTATTATAATTGTAATTTTTATTATAACTCTATTCAGTTCACAAATAACGTATTTATCATAATCATGTACATTTTAACGTATATATCGGAATCATTTAGTTTTTTTTCTCGATTTTCTTAAATAAACTTAAATAAATAATATATAAAATGACCTTTATTAATAAGCAAATTCTTTGTAAATAACGTAATTTTTTATAATAAAGTAATGATCAATTTAATTAAATTTTCTCGGGCCCTTATCATCTAATATCTTATTTGTAAGTGAAATCACGTTTTAATGATACTTACTTCTAAATTTGTGTCTCCTAGAAATATTGGAATTTTGATGTAATTACAATTCTTTTTTTATAAACTACTGAGTTCCATAAATAGCCTAATTTTCTTTTGTACTTTTATCATTTTTATAGTATTTTTTAATGATAAATAAAATATTTCCTATAAAATTTAATAAAAATTATCAATTTTAATAAATTATTTCGACCCGTGCTTCGCACGGGCTATCATCTAGTATATGTATTGAAAGAATGACATAATTACCACAACTTTAACAATTCTGTACCAAAATAACGAATTTGGGAAAGTGTGGCCAAAACTACACATGAGTTACGCATTGGGCAAGGGGGTAATATAAAAAAGTTGGTTGTTACGCATTTCACAAATGCATAACATAAAAAAAAAAAAAAAAAACCTGTTACGCATTTGTTAAGTGGGTAATTAATATAAAATTTTCTCCTGTTACCCCTTTGGAGAATGCGTAATAGCATTTACCCATTCTCCAAATGCGTAATAGATAAGTACTGTTCACCTATTACCCCATTTTTAAATACGTAACTAGTATAAAACCTATTACCCCCATCCCAAATACGTAATAGAATGGTATTTTTAGCCACCATCATCGATTTGTGATATTCTTGTATTGAAATGTTACTTTACGTGATATTATTGGCCATTACCCATATATATTAAATGCACAAATTTTATTTGGAGCCCCTGAGATTAGTAGACTCAGTACGTTTATTTGCGCCCCTGAAGTTAGTACCCATAGAAATATTGCAGTCATTGTTTAAATAGTAACCGAAAGCTATGCCTCTCTGTATTGATCTCCTTCTTTGGGTTTAAATGTGGCCAATTTGATACATTTAGTTAGAAATTAATGGCAGCCGTGATCAAATTCTGAGTTTATCAATCCATACCTTTGCAAGCGCTAATCTTAATTACTTTGTTGTTTCTACATAGATGTAATTAAAAACAAAACTGTTTCCATCCACTTACAGTTTTGTAGTTAATTGTAGAATATTTATCTACATCTTTCAGCTATTTTCTTATTCATTGAAAAAATACTATTGAACTCAATCTTAATACTTTAATGGAGTTTTTAAGTTCTTTACATCTTTTCTTTTAACAAATACTTCTCTTATCATCTAAATATTTTTTATTGCTGGTTTGTAAGTTGGTTGCTATGATGAATGGTAATTGTTGAGAGCTCAGGAGTACTTGATGAAAAATGGCAATATTGTCAATCCTGAGCGGTTACCTGAGCAACCTGATTGTTATGGCCAGTTTCTCTAATAGTTTTTCTTTGGTGATGGTCAATTACATGAATTTGAATACTCACACATCTGTGCTTTTAACGAGACTTGATCTCTCAGCCTCCTGGTAAAAAGAAAAGAAGGGTATCCACTTGAATACAATGCTAGGATAATACCGAAACATTTTTGGTCCTAATGCTTTGATGTACATTGTCAAGCGTCGGAATTGTTGCCTCTATTTTGCTTTTCCTCGCACATAGATCACTTCTAAATTGAAAAAGATGAAGGTAGAAGCTCATATTTCCAGATGTTTTTGCTTTCAACTTGGATTGAGTGAGATTCTACTTCGCTTATTTATAATGCAGTCCTTTAAGTAATAATCCCTATGCATCTCTGTATTAATCTCCTTCTTTGGGTTTAAATGTGGCCGATTTGATACATTTAGTTACAAATTAATGGCACTTGTGATCAAATTCTGAGTGAATCAATCCACATACCTTTGCAAGCGCTAATCTTAATTACTCGAGAAGAAAAAATAATTTTTCATTGAGTTCTACAAATTTTTCTTGAATGCTTCCATAACCAAACGAAAAAATAATAATTCTGGAATTTATGGTAATATATTTAGATTTTTAAAAATTCATTTACTATTTATTTCTAATTTTATTGTCATTTCCTTGTTTTAATTAAAAATAAATAATAAATAAACTTTTTAAATTCTAAATATATTATCAAATATACTAAAATTTATAACCTTTCATCTGATTATACTAGTATTTAAGAAAAATGTGTAGCACTCGATGAAAAATTACTTTTACTTCCCTAATACATATATTCAGGTATTTGTTTGATATTTATTATGACTTTAATGATTCAAATGATACCCCTTAAAGATCGGTGAATGAATTGATATATGACTTCCACCTATATGTTTTTAAAAACAAAATTTATCCATCCGCTTACAATTCTTTAGTCATATGTAGGATTTTAGTCTAGATCTTCCAGCTAATTTTTTTTATACAATTAACCGTTTTAGAAAGTATTATCGAACTCATAATCTATATGTGGAATGATGTGTAACCAATATATTTCCAGTATAGCTACCCGTTAGGGTTGTTCAGGTCACGTACATCTTTTGTGTAAACAGATACTGTCCCCCATTGGTGTTTTTAAGTTCTTTGCGTCTTTTCTTTTTAACAAATGCTTTCTCTTCTCATCTTAATATTTTTTTTCCCAGTTGGTAAGTTGGTTGCTATGATGTATGGTAATTGTTGAGAGCTCAAGTGTACTTGATGAGAAAGTGCAATATTGTCAATCCTGAGCGGTTACCTGGGCAGCCTGATCATTTTGGCCACTTTCTTCCATAGTTTTTCTTTGGTAATGTTCTAAAGTGTCTAAATAGTACGTTTGAAAGAGTTGGTCCACGACCCAAAACATGAATGTATAGGACACACAAGTAGATGAACACAAGTACACAACACGATTTCCTGGTCAAATCTACTACAATGGTTTTAATTACAGAATTTAACTTTCGAGTTCTGCCAATCAACTTAACCACTATTAATAGAGTATTAAAGGAAGCTTGTTTATTTAGTCAAATTTTGTAACACTGCTCACAAGTCAGAGATGAAGTACTTGATTCAGAATTTGTTCAAGCACAAGAAAACTGATTCTGACTTTAATGCACTTCCCAGCTTTGAGCTGTCTAGTGATCTCTTGCATTTATTTAACTTTGTACTTGATATCATGGTTGTTACTTAAGTGAAATATTCAATACACAATTCCTCTTCTGCATCACCTATGACCGGAAGACAGAGAAATACACTGGGCGGTTATATACATATCATGTACTCCCTCTGTCTCACATTGTTTCTCTTATTTGAAATGTCGGTCCTGTTCATAACATGAGACAAATTACTAATTTACGTCTAATCTATAAGACGGAATATAGTCATGAGTGATCTTGTTGGATTCGTATTTATGAGTACTTTAATACATTGAAGTTTTTATATTTAAAATTAATACAAAATTAAAGATATTAGCGATCAAAAGTACGCGTTGGCAAACGTGTCCAGTCAAAACAGGAATGATATTTAGGGACGGAGGGAGTATCATTATTGTTAGGATTACTGTCTGTTTTTCAATTGTGAAAATTGTAAAGATTACTGTCCATTTGTTGTGTATCATTATATATAATGGAAGCGAATATACAGATATTCAAGTCTTAGTGGAGGTATGTGCTCAAGTAATAAGAGGTCCAGAGTTCAAGTGTTAGTGGAGGTATGTGCTCAAGTAATAGAATTTTTTGATAGAATTTAACAATTCTATAAACACTTAATTCTCTAAAATAGAGATAAGGATCGCAACATCATATTCAATTATCGAGATTAAATCATTAAGTGGAAGCGTACCTGTATCCATGATTTTGTGATGATAGAGATGTCCTTAGGTGGTGCTATTGTCTTCCTCAATCAAGTACTCCTTAGTTTTTCCAAAGTAGTAATCTTCTTATGGGTAGAAAATATGACTGTCTATGTACTTGATATATCGGGGACTATAACCCTCTGTATTCTACCTGCTCAATAAAATCTCCCATTATAATTAAATTGGGCCAAGTAGTGGGTATTCACTCATTTAATCCATACAATAATTAAAATCTATTTGGGCTCTTTATTTGATCACTTTATTTAACCCAATAAAATAAATAGCTAAATATAATTGATTATTAATATGTAGCCCACATAAATTATTATTAAAATAATAATAACAATCTCCCACTTGGGCGGCATATTAATACGAAATCAATTATACATTATCTTTAGTGCGCAACCTTATGCTATTCATTATCCTTTAGATTTTACAAAAAACAATTCGGTCCGTCTACTATATCAGTATGAGATTCTGGCGGCATTCGTCACTATTATAATGTGACTAAACCTTCCGTGGTCACCACACAAATATATTCAACGACATGAATCAAAGCATGGATGAGTGACATGGAAATTACATACAATGTGATCTATATAATGCCTATTTCCAACTAGTCCTTAGCCAATCTCTAATGAGATTGATTTCAATTTTCACAACACAATGTTAAACCACAATAAGAAAATTGAACAAAAGCAGAGTGACATTTAATTAAATTAAATCCATCAACTGTATTCTGCAGAACATAAACAACTCAATGTTTATAACATAAAACACCAAAAATACAAACTCCCACTAAACCAAAGTATCACACAAGGTAACACCCATATGAGCAGTATGCTCGTGAAAAAGCTTAGGTGCTAAAGCCTTAGTGAGCGGATCCGCAATCATGGAGTTGGTCCCAATGTGTTCTATCGAAATCTGTCCACTCTGTATCTTTTCTTTAACAACTAGGAACTTTATATCTATATGTTTTGCTTCCGTAGTGCTCCTATTGTTATTTGAATATTCCACTGCCGATTTATTATCACAAAATATCTTTAATGGTCTTTCAACACCATCAAGAACACGCAAACCAGTGACAAAATTTCGCAGCCATAATGCTTGATTGGATGCCTCAAAACATGCTATATATTCTGCAGCCATGATGGATGAAGCTATGAGCGTCTGTTTGGCAGACCTCCATGAAATCGCTCCACCAGCTAATAGATAAACATAGCCTGAAGTAGATTTTTCTTTCATCAATGCATCCTCCAAAATCAGAATCTGAATATCCAATGACTTCAAGATGATCTGAATTCCTATATGTGAGCATATAGTCTTTTGTTTTCTTCAAATACCGTAGGACTCGCTTGATTGCTTTCCATTGTTCCATTCCCGGATTACTCAAATATCTTCCTAACATTCCAACAATGAATGCTATGTCAGGACGAGTACAAACTTGAGCATACATTAGACTTCCCACAGCCGAGGCATATGGTATCCTTTGCATTTCCTTTATCTCAAGTTCATTCTTGGGACACTGTTTGAGACTAAATTTGTCTCCCTTAGACACGGGTGTATCTATTCCTGCACAATCTTTCATGCCATACCTTTCCAGGATCTTTTCGATATAGCTCCTTTGTGATAATCCAATGATACCTCGAGAGCGGTCTCGATGTATTTGAATTCCTAATACAAAAGAGGCGTTACCAAGGTCCTTCATCTCAAACTGACTAGTGAGAAATTTCTTGGTATCGTGCAATAAGCCTATATCATTAGTGGCAAGTAAGATGTCATCAACATATAAGAGAAGAAAGATAAATTTGCTCCCACTGAACTTGTGATACACGCAATGTTCCACCAAGTTCACTTCGAAACCATATGATGTGATAACATGATGAAACTTGTGATACCATTCACATGAAGCCTGCTTGAGACCATAGATGGACTTCTTTAACCTACAAACTATAGTCTTTGGATCTCCAGAGACAAAGTTTTCTGGTTGCACCATATAAATTGTCTCACCAATGTTACCAATGAGAAATGCCGTCTTTACGTCCATCTGATGCAGCTCTAGGTCATAATGAGCCACAAGTGCCATAAAAATTCTAAATGAGTCTTTCGAGGAAACCGGAGAGAAAGTCTCATTGTAATCGATACCTTTCTTTTGAGTGAATCCCTTTGCGACTAGACGAGCCTTATATCTTTCGATGTTACCCTTCGAATCCCTTTTGGTTTTAAATACCCATTTGCAATCAATAGGTTTTGATCCTTTAGGTAACTCGACAAGATCCCAAACATCATTGTCTTTCATAGATTGCATCTCTTCATTCATGGCATCAACCCACTTTTGAGAATTAGGACTCTGCATGGCTTGTTGAAGATTAATAGGATCATCTTCTCCAATGCCAATTCCATCTTCATGTTCTTGTAGAGAAACAATATAATCATCTGGAATTGCACTTTTTCGCTCTCTAGTGGATCTCCTTAATGGCACCTCTTGTGATTCAAGAGGTTGTTGATTTTGCTGAATTGGTTCCTTATGGGGAATGTCAGTGTTGTCTTCAACCGGAGGGCCTTGAGCAATGATAGGTACCATAATTTGATCATTGTTCTCAGCAGTATAATGAATAGAATCATGACTATCTTCTTCAAAGACAATACTTTTACCTATACCTTCCCTCCCAAAATCAACTTCCTCAAAAAATCTTGCATTATCAGTCTCAAAAAAAGGATCTAGTAGTGGGATCATAAAATTTAAATTCGCGAGTACGCTCCGAATATCCAACAAAGTAGCAACTAACCGTCCTAGAGTCCAGTTTCTTTTCATTCGGCCTATTTGGCCTTGCCTCAGCTGGACAACCCCAAACATGAAAGTGCTTAATGCTAGGCATTTTCTTAGTCCAAAGTTTGTAAGGGGTTTTGGCCACTGCTTTTGTTGGAACCCTATTAAGGATATAAATTGCAGTCTTTAGTGCATCTCCCCAAAGTGCCTCAGGTAAAGAAGAATGACTTATCATACTTCTCACCATATCTTTAAGAGTACGGTTTCGCCTCTCAACAACACCATTCATATTAGGTTTGCCTGGCATGGTGTACTGAGGGACAATTCCACAATCCTTTAGGAAGTTAGCAAAGGGTCCTGGACGTTGCTCACCTGATCCATCATATCTGCCGTAGTATTCACCACCACGATCAGACCTGACAGCTAGTATTTTACCCTTCAACTGAAGCTCAACTTCAGCTTTATATTCTTTAAACACGTCCAAAGCTTGGGACTTCTCATGTATCAAGTATAGGTAACCATACCTTGAGTAATCATCTATGAACGTGATAAAATACCGTTGACCGTTCCAAGAGGCCGTAGGGAATGGTCCACAAATATCGGTATGAATCAGTTCTAAGACACCCACTGCTCTATTGGCACCTAACTTTCTAGAGTTTGTTTGTTTTCCCTTAATGCATTCTTCGCAAACCTGAAAATCACTTAAATCTAAGGGATCAAGAATTCTATCATCCACAAGCCTTTGAATTCTCTGTTTAGAGATGTGACCTAAACGCTTGTGCCACAACATGGCAGAATTCTCAGTTAACTTACGCTTCGTACCTCTTGTACTAGAGTGCAAAATCTCATTATTAAAAGTAACAGTATCAAGCATATAAAGATTATCAATTAAAGAACCAGTGCCAACCAAATTTGAATTTAAAGAGAAACTGACTTTATTATTTCCAAAGGAACAAGTGTAGCCAAATTTGTCCAAACAGGAAATAGAAATAAGGTTCCGTCTAAAAGACGGTGCAACAAAAGTCTCAAATAAATCCAAATAAACACCAATTTTAAACAATAATCTAAATGTTCCAACAACTTCAACTGGAACTTTATTGCCATCGCCCACATAGATGAATCTTTCAGCATCAATTGGCGGTCGGCTCCACAGGCAACCCTGCATTGATACACTTATGTGAGTAGTAGCACCAGAATCTACCCACCAAGTATCCTTAGGTACAGAAGCTAAATTAACTTCAGAACAAACAAAGACAGAAGTCTTACCCTTCTTCACACGCCAAGCAGCATATTTGGAACACTCTTTCTTCATGTGTCCAGCCTTCTTACAAAAGTAGCAGGTTGGTCCCTTATCCTGCTTCTCTTGAGACTGCTTGGGTTTTCCACTTGCATTATCCTTACTTCTCTTTCTCTTCTTATCATGAGAGCTAGATGCCAAGTGAGCACTTTCAGTCTTGTCTCGCAATACCCTCTCTTCCTCTTGCACACAGTGTGAAATGAGCTCATTAAGAGTCCATTTTTCCTTCTGAGTGTTATAACAAGTGACCAAACTGAGGAGGGAGTGAAATAAGAACCAAGTGAACAAGTAACTCATCCGAAAGTTCTAACTTGAGTTCCTTAAGTTTCCCAGCAAGATTAGACATCCCAATGATGTACTCCCTTATGTTCCCCTTTCCCTTATACTTCATGGTCACGAGTTTTGACAGAAGATTACTCGTTTCCGCTTTCTCATTCTTAGCAAAATATTGCTCAATTTCAGAGAGGAACTTCTTGGCATTTGTGCTCTCAACAATAGAGCCCCGAAAACCAATTGGAATCGTTCGCTTCATGATCACCAGACACATGCGATTAGAGCGTTCCCATTTCTCAACTTGATCCGTTTTCGGATCAGCCGTAGTAGGAACAGGTTGCTCTTTCCTTAGCGCAAGGTCAAGATCCATACACCCAAGAACGATTTCAACATTTTCTTTCCATGTGACATAGTTTGTCCCATTCAACATTGGAATCATACTCAATTGAGCAGAAGCAGAGTTAACATTAGCAGTAACTGAAATAGAAAACAAATATACAAAAATGCTCAAAACCAAATATATGTGAAAAATTAAATATTGGCAACACCATCACAAGATACCTAACGCAACACTGAATTTTAGTCTTTGGACAGAAAAATCAATTTGCAAGTGGTACTCTCAATGCAATAATCAAGTATTAACAATAAATTTCTATCAAATAATATGCCTTTCTTTGGACCGACGTATTATTCACATGAAAAAACTCAATATTGCTACATACTTATTATCACAAGAACATTTAATTTTGGTCAAATTATACCTTCCTTTGGGCCGATAAAATTTGCATAAAATTAAATATTCAAACATCATAATAATATTATTTAAATTAATTAATCTACACAAAAGAGGTTACTTTGGCAACATATTGCTTCAATCAATTAAATTAAAAAATATTAGACCACTTAAACAAATAAGTTTATATTAATTGCCAATAAATAAATTTAAATCACAAATTAAATATACTTTATTTTAGAACAAACTTATACAGTTCGTGTGTTTGACTATAATTACCGGGACTGTAATTCACAAAAGTCAACAATAAAATATAATGATTAACATGTCACAATATTCTAAATCCATAAGCTTACAATTTGACACTGGCAGGAGAATATAACATGACTGGATAAAATTACACACCACTGTGAATTTTGTCACCAAAAAATGAATTAATTATAAGTCAATAATCTCCCAGTAAACAAAATATGAACAGGACTAATGCAAACATAAGCTAATGATCATGATGTGACATTAAACCAGGTCTTTAGCCACCCAAATAATACAAGACTATCATGTAAAATTAACAAACCAAATTCATTCCATAAAGAGAATTGGGATTCGTACTGGCTTGTATCAAAATCAAAAGTACGGCCAGTCCTATATTCAACTTAAGCGAGAAAAACAATTATGCTAAGTCACTTAAACAACACAAAACATGAACCCATAACACAAAACAGGAACCATAACAGTTTGAATGAGTCAGGCACCAAAAAAAAACGAGAATATATACGAATCAAGAACTTGAAATTGATGCCCAATAATCAAATATGAAGAGACTCTGATACCAATTGATAGAATCTAACAATTCTATAAACACTTAATTCTCTAAAATAAAGATAAGGATCGCAACATCATATTCAATTATCGAGATTAAATCATTAAGTGGAAGCGTACCTGTATCCATGATTTTGTGATGATAGAGATGTCCTTAGGTGGTGCTATTGTCTTCCTCAATCAAGTACTCCTTAGTTTTTCCAAAGTAGTAATCTTCTTATGGGTAGAAAATATGATTGTCTATGTACTTGATATATCGGGGACTATAACCCTCTGTATTCTACCTGCTCAATAAAATCTCCCATTATAATTAAATTGGGCCAAGTAGTGGGTATTCACTCATTTAATCCATACAATAATTAAAATCTATTTGGGCTCTTTATTTGATCACTTTATTTAACCCAATAAAATAAATAGCTAAATATAATTGATTATTAATATGTAGCCCACATAAATTATTATTAAAATAATAATAACATTTTTGTAATTAACTTTTACCAATAATTTACAATATATGAGAACAATATCCTTTATATAAAAACATATATTATATACGATATTCCTATTAAAGTTTTTGCATTTTTAATTCTGAAACATTTTTCTCCATGTTACATAATCTGATTGTTTTATTATTATTTTTTACCTCTACCCCTTGGGGTCTTCTAATTTTGTCTACAGGCTTCGCAGCTACTTGGACGGATAATCAGGGTTGCCAAACCGATTATCTTAATTATACTCAAATTCTGTAAGCTGTTCACGTTTGGCCACATTCTAATGCAGATCTGTAGGCTTCTACATTGACCTGGTACTCTCATGAATTTTACTTCAGTTTAATCATCAAAAGTACATATTCCTAAGCATTAGTTTAGGACATGTACAAGAGCCGCGACAAAAAATGTAGGCCATGTATATTGACCTTCATTAATGTTTGTTGAGCATTTAGCGACAGAATGGTAAACTCTTTTAAACTCAACATTGAAAGTGTTTTAAGTTTTCATTATGGAAATGGATGGAATTGTGAGATAAGCTATATTAGCAGAAGATTGTCAAAGGATATGAGTTGATACTGAAGTTCTCAATTTTCTTAGTGATGTTCAGTTGCAAATATATAAATATTCACGTACCTAAATTTGTAATGAAACTTGAACCTGTAATCTTTTGTTACTAGAAAGAGGGGTGAGTATCGACTAGGCTATGAGAGATGACTTTATGCTAGTAAATAATATGAGCTTGAGCTGCTAGTCAAAAAATTAATCAACATCTGCAGGAGATCATAAAAAAAAACTCAAAAGTATATATATTGTATAAAACCGTATTATATTACAAATATAGAATCGTAGAAAAAGCCACAAGAAAATCAAAAGAAACAATAAACCACAAGTAACACACTACTCCAACATGAAGTAACTAACTGGAAATAATACAACAATAAAATCACTAAATTTTCTAACATAACTAATGCATATGTCATTCCCATGACAAACTAGGAGGAAGATGCATGATGACGCCTTCTGAGGTGAAGTGGTCAATCATGTCATGTACATGAGCAGCAGATATTATGTATACATCCATTCAAGGGCTAGTGGTAGATGGTGGTGGTGAGAAGGAAGGAATGGTTGGAAGCGTAGTTGGTATGTTAGGCAGTGAAGCCGGCAAAGGTGGCAGAGTGACCTTTGGGATAGTAGGCATGGTGGGCAAAACAGGTTTTGGCAAAGAGGGGACTTGTGGGGTTGGCATTGGGGGTGGCAGTGCAGGCTTTGGGAGAGTTGGCGTAGCAGGCAAAGGAGGCACTGCGGTTTTGGGTAGTGTTGGCATGGCAGGCAAAGGAGGCACTGCTGTTTTGGGTAGTGTTGGCATGGAAGGCAAAGGTGGCACTGAGGTTTTGGGTAGCGTTGGCATGGCAGGCAAAGGAGGCACTGCTGTTTTGGGTAGTGTTGGCATGGCAGGCAAAGGAGGCACTGCAGTTTTGGGTAGTGTTGGCATGGCAGGCAGAGGAGGCAATGTGGCCTTAGGCAGGGACGGAATTGTGGGCAAAGGAGGAGCAGCCTGTAGAAGTTGACGAGCAGCTAGGGTGGTTTGGATGCTCAAAACTGATAATGTGATAATAACGAATACTGGAATGAAACTAGTCTGGGACTTCAATGTAACAGTAGCCATTTTGTTGTAAGATGGTGTTTATTGCAGGTATGTGTTGTATATTTGAGTTGTTAAGGTATTGAGATTCACAAGGGCTATTTATAGATAGGGGTTAAGTGTTGAAGGAGTTTGCTTAGATGTAGTTGGAGAGAAATTAGACGTTGTTAGTTCACCCTCTTAATTTGACTAACTAAAATTTGAGTTGTGTTGGTAAACATGTCAGTTGCTACTTTCTTGTAGGAACCAACAAAGGAGATGATCTGTCTTTGACAAGTTAGAGGTGTTCGGTGGGACGAGCCGTTTTTGCTCTGCCATTGGGTTCATAGGTGTTGGGTTGGGCTTTAGCAATATAATAAATGATGATAAAATAATAACTTGAGAGTTTAACTTGCAATTCTCTTGTAAGTAGCATTTAAATATTAAACATGGCAACATGTTCAATCCGTTACAATTAGTAAATTCACTTTATGCTCACACCTAATTACCCATATCAAAACAAGCAGTGCTAGGTAATCAAAACATTTACCAAAAAATTTATCAAATGATATGTCATGACATATGGTAAATTTTGATTTGTGGACGCATCGAACCCGAGTCCTATTTTATTATCAAAAAAGTACCAAATACATATATGACATGTCAACATTTGGGATATTTAGTATTTTCCGATCAAAACAGATCATGCATCTGTTAATCTGTGTAAAATTAAGAATGTGATTCATTAACCATTTCTCCAGCAGTATACAGATTCACCACAAATTCTTGCACGCTCTCTATACCATCATCCTCATGGCAAGGCCTATCGAACTATGAACTTAATTCGCACTACTCTGCCAACTCTAAAAATTGCTCAATATTCAAAATTGATCATACAACTAATTATGTATGATTTATGAGAGATACGAACGACGAATCCGCTTACCACCGGACATATCCTGGCCGGAGTCTGACAACATAACCACTACTAAAGCCCGTCTTGTTGCCGTTAAACCTTCATCCCTATCTAGTGAACCATGCAGTAGCCACAACACTATTTTTGTTCTCCCTCCTATAGTAGCCATCTCTGCTCTCACAATCTTGGCCTGTACCGAATTCAAAGCACTCATAATATCTGACATCAGCTCTGGCCGGTCTTCGCAACATATAACTGCCTTCATCGTCCCATAATGCTGGTCACAGTAAAACAAGTCTAGCTCATCTGTCTCACTTGGAATTATCATGTACTCATCGTGATCATGATAATTATCAGATGTATTTACATAATTATTATTGTCGTGGTTTCTAGTGCAACCCTTCTTGTTAGTAGATGCTGCTGCTGCTGCCAATTCTGATGTGGTCTCTTTTAGTTCTTTTACATGCCGCACCACTTCTGCTAACAACGATGCCTTGTCCGTCTGCAATCCCAAGAACATTCTAATGTTTCAGTTTGAATCTAATGAGTATATTTAGTCAGTAATGTAGATTGTTGTCCGATATATATAATAAAAGCGTGAAAAATATAAAGTTTGAGCTAAAATCAAACAAAACATAACTAGGATTGGGCTTACTTTGATGGTATTGGGTAGGAGAGAGCGAAGGGTGGAGAGATGACCATTGATACGCTTTCGTCGTCTCCTTTCAGCTTCACTATGATTCTTGCATGCTGCCATTGATTTTGTTGTCTCCGCTGTTGATTTCATTACCGGATTCGAGTTTCCCACCTTCAAAATCTCCATCAAGCTCGACTGTCCTTGATAAATATTCGACAAAGAAGCATTTGAAACAATTTCTTGGCTATGAAAATACTCCATATTTTACTATATACGACTAGTCGATCTCACACAATCTAAATATCGAAAAATCGACTACTAAACCTTATAAAATTATGTAATGTATGTAAAATAAATTCAGCAAAAATTCACATTCATATAAGAGATAATGTATGGGAGTGAAGAGGGTTGTGAAGTGTTTATGTGAACGTGGGAATGATTTAGTTAGGATATATGTACTACTCTACTACACTGTCTGCTCACTCTGTTGAAAATATTCCTGGTACCCTACCCAGAAGGACAAAAATTGAGTTATTACTATATAATATTTCCATCACTATTATTATGTTTGTCTTTTTTACCTTGCCATTGTTTAAACTCCTTTACCTCTATATACTACCTCCGTCCCAAAAAGACTGAACTGGTTTGACTTTCACGGAGATTAAGAAAATGTAATAGAAAAAGAGTAAAGTTAGTTGAAAAGTGGATAAAGTGGTGGGACCTATTAATATTTAATTATAGATTTGAGATAGTGGAGGAAAGTAGTGGATGTAATAGTGTAAAAAAGAGTATAAAATGGAGAAGTAGTGGATGTAATAGTGAAAAGTAGTGTTCAAAAATAGTAAGTAAAGTAGGTTCATTAGTTTTGGGACGTCCCAAAAAGGAAAGTGTGTCAATCTTTTTGGGACGGAGGGAGTATTTGACTCGGTCATTATGAAAGTTCAAACTTCTTAGATGCACTATAATAATTAATAAGTTTAGAATAACAAACCATAAATCCATAATGCATACCGGCCTTATGGCGCTGATTACGTACGGTGGCTTAAAATGTCCGAGATCGGTGAAATATTTGATAAATGCTAGAGTTTCTAAAAAAAATTCCAAAACGGTTCCCAAAAGCTTAGTTGACAAGTTTTGATTGGATAAGTATTTTATAAATAAAGAAATTCTCCATATATTCATATGAGCCCATTAATTAAAAGATGTCATTTGGCATTTTGGAATAATTTTGGAAATCATTTTGGGACCCTTAACATTGCTCGAAATATTTCTAGTTAAAACTTCAAACCCACAATTTGTTGAGTACTTACTTGTTGGTGCTCCAATTCGAGTTGAGTTTCTTGCCAAGACTCGAACTCGATCTCATTTAACAAAATTCAGCTTGATCTCGAATTAAGTCATAGTCCATAAATATTCGATCTTATTTATTTGAATGAGTCGAGCAAATAATTACTGATGTGTTAAACTATAAAACTCAGCTTTTACTCAAAAACTCGGCTAAGTTCGATATAAAGGGATCTTGATTTAGTGATGAAATTTTGTATGTGATTGTATGTGATTTAGTGATATAAATTGTCTATTCACGAGAACAGTCGATTGCAATTTACTGTTTGTTGGACTCGATGCCGTATGACTTTTTATTATTAAATTAACACCTTTGTTCTTCAAAAAAATAAATACAATTAAGTCATTATTAGGAATTATTTTTCTAATTTATAGATTAAAATTTAGTTTTTATTTACTTTTCTAATGTTTCAACTTGCGAGCTAATAAAGTCATTCGAATATACTTAAATATTCAAGTTTGGTAAAAATTTAAGCATGTTTAATTTCTGTAAGGGTAACTGATCACTTTTTTTATATCTAAATTCAAGTTGATTTATCAGATAATCTACTCCACTCAAATCACAATCAAAACATCTTATATTTACATAATTGGATCTTTTTAATGTGTGTTCACTGACATATTTTAATAATTATTTTTTAATTAATTGACTGATTTTAATTGGTTAAAATTTTTATGCATGCAGGTAACTTATTATTATTAATAAAAATAAATTAAATAAAAAAATATTAATTAAATTTTTATTATGTATCCTTGACAGACGGTAGAAAAACAGCATACTCCCTCTGTCCCATCCATTTGTTTAAATTTTTTTGTCACTTTTTGGCACACATTTTAAGGTGGATTTTAAGGATAGTTCCATAACTTTTTTTTAATTTTTTTTTTGTATAAAAATAGGATTATTCTATTTTTATATAAAAAAAGAAATTTTCAAAAATAAGTTATGGAACTATGTTTAAAATCTACCTTAAAATACGTATCGATACCCTATTTTAAAATGATAACAAATGCACGATATAACTTGATCCCAAGGTGACAAAACTGCACTATGCTGCACGTGGTAGGGTGGATAAAAACAACTTAATCCGGTCCAATCCTTTTATAAACCGATTAATTAAAACTAAAACTAAAATCAAGAATGCATATTGGTACAAGTTGCTTTCATGGTAAATAATGGGGAGGAGACAAGGAAGGTCAAATCTAAACACTGTCGGAAAGTGCATGAAGAAAAACGTAGACACAAAGGTAGAAAAAGCAGGTTGGAATACATACAAAGAGACTGTGTATATAGGTGTAAGAAGAACATGTGTTGTTGATTGACATTTTGACAGGCAGCGAGAATAATGGAGGCTAGAATTTCAAATGCGTAATCATATTCCGGCGCAGTTGATTACGCCATCGTCGAATTTTTGTGCGTCCCGATAAATATATGCTACATTTATTAGACTACTGCAAGCTGTTAAAATTTAAAACGAAAAGCAACTTATGTTTGTCCACCCCTTGCTTTTCCATGTTCGTACTGTCTACACCTGCATATACTACAGTTTTGACGACCATCTTCATTTTTTGGAGTACCTTTTTGTGTTTTCTCCAATATTTGATTGTTTTTATGGCACATGTGTCAATTGTCATACTCCCTCCGTCTCTTTTTATGTTGCTCATTTGATATGTCGGGATTGTTCATAACATGAGATAAATTACTAATTCACGCATAATCTATAAGACCAAATATAGTCATGAGTGATTTTATTAGATTCGTATTTATGAGTACATTAATACAGTGAAGTTTTTATATTAAAAACTAATACGAAATTGAAGATATTAACGATTAAAAGTGTGCGTTGGCAAACGTATCCAAAAAAAACAGGCAACATATTTAGAGACGGAGGGAGTACTACATAGTAATAATATTAGATGAAATTGTAATTTTCTGGATAAAATTATTCAAAATACTATTCCTTCCATCCCAACATATTATCAACATATTGTTGCTTGGCATGGAATTTAAGAATAATGAAAACGTTTAAAAAACATCATTTTAAAAATAAATTTAAAAATAAATGAGAGTTTCAAAGTGGAATGTGTTAAATTTCTTAAGGAATAAGTGATTTTTTTTTTTTGCATAAATGAAACGATTTCATTTAAAAGATAAAAATACACAATTCGGAAGGAACATGAGACATTTTTTCTTCCACAAAAGCTTATCATCTATCCGAAAGGTATAATTAACCAATCCATGGATCGTAACCTAACCTGAATTAAGACTGACATGAGAAAGAGATTCCTCCAGGAAAGTAGACGATTAAACCTCTATATCAGAGAAGAAGACTCAAAACATGGGAAGACCTCGTTAAAAATCCCGCAAGAGCAAAATCCTATGAGAAAAAACTCAAGGGAAAAAAGAGCGCCCCACTCAAAAACACCCATATACATAATTTTGCATAAATCCTAATAAGCAAAATTTTTTAGAAAACTTCATATTGCTCCAATTCCCGCCTTCAACCATCTTCTCTTCATTCTTCTTCTTATCCAAATCAGTCTCGCATGCTCGTATAACACGTGTACCCAGCCAACCTCCATCCTTGATTCATTGAACATCTGATACCACCAAAACAAATCATACCAAGATCTAATTAGTCGATGAAAACAAACAAAAGAAAAAATTACAAATATTATAGCATTTTGTAACTCTAATAAAAAGATAACCTTCTAACCAAAGGGGATCCCTTTGGTTAGACATAAAATAATAACGTAACATTAAATATATAAAAATTATATAAAACTCATATATTGATAATATAATGTATATATATAACTATAATTTTTGCATAATTGGAGAATAATATTCATTCATTATGACATAATTCGTCAAAATAACGAGATCAAAATTCCCCGAAAAATGATCAAAAAATCATCATAATATGACACCCCCTATAGGCACAAAAAATAACCCAAAATTGGTCCAAAAAGCCATAATATTTGGCACACCCTCAGAGGTACAAAAACCATATAAAATGGTACAAAATACAAACTATGACTTTTTAAAAAAATCAAATCAAAGTCAAAAACACAATCAATTAACCCCCTAATTACTCTAAATTTCTACCAAAACAAGAAATTAATTAACATTAAAAAACCTAACTAATAAATACATTAAAACTTAACAAATTTAGTGCAATATATATTATGTGACTTAACGTAGGGCGACAAAGGGACCATTTTTCACGATAAACAAAGAAGAGTCAAGCATCTCCGCTCTAAATAAGTCATGTACGTAGAATAAGGCAAGTCAGAAATTTTAAATTAAGTATATGAATCACATCCGGGGACTACACTCTTTAACAAAATGGTCTATACACTTACAATTTAATGTCACAAGCTACTGCTACAAAGCAAATCATAATCAACCTAATAACACAAAGGGAACATTTTCATGAACTACAAACAATAGTCGGCATCTCCACTTAATAAAAGTCATGTACGTCAAATAAGTCAAGCAACAAAAGTAAAAAGAGAAAGAAAAGGACAGCAACACAGAAGCAAAAAAACATATAATTGAAGCCGTAATATAAGAATCGCATCTGGGGACTCAATGTCAGGCCCTAAATGCTAGAAAAACATATTAGTTGCCTAACAATGTGAAGAAATAGTTGTTACATATTCACATAGTGTAACATCCTGATTCCGAAAATATTAATTCTGATTATTTTATTGGGAATTAGATTTATTGCTATTAAATTTTGAACCGTTTTGGAGGTAATAAAGAATTTAGAGATCGAATTGATAAATTGTGGATTTTGAGGAATATTTTATTTTATTTTGTTTAAAGATTAAATTGTGATGTCAAATATTAATTATTTGACGGTTGATATTTTTAAGAATTTTCGGGGAAATTTGCAAGTGGATTCGTAATTATTTAAAATACGAGATTTTAGGAGATTTGATGAATTTATTTTATAAAGTTAAGAAGTAGAATTTATTTTGAGAAGTAAGTGGATAATTGTTTTGATAAAACAATTATAAGTGGAATAAAGAGATGAAATTATAGAAATATGGATAAGTAGTCGAAAGAAGGGCATTTTGGTCTTTTTGCGAGCTAGATATTTATAAAAGGAGATAGACTTTTATCCACCCATCTCCACCACAAAAAAAAATCAGCCATGGAAGGAGAAGAAAGAAGGAGAGAAAAAGAGAGAAAGAGAGTGAAGAGAGAAAAGAGAGAAACACTTGTATCCATACTTGAAAATTCTTGGTAATCAAAGATTAATCATATATACATAGTGGGTGAAGCTTGAATTGAAGGTTTACTTGAGTTTGTGGTGCTTTGGAAAGTAAGAAGATTAAGGAAGAAGATGAATAGTAGTTTTGGTGGAAAAAGTGAAAGCATGGTGAAATTGAAACTTGCTACTTGTCTTTAAGCTTGTGGAAGGTTTCAGAGAAGTGGGTTGAGGAACGGTTGGACTGCTTGGATAGCGGTGGTTGTAAGTATATCTTGCTGTGATAAATTGAAGATAATGCGTTATATTTCTGTTAACATAATTACTGTGTTTTAAACCCTATGCGTATTTTGTGTTATGCGGGTAGAGGTGTGAATTTGTGGATTTTTTTAAAAGGAATATATCTTTTAAATCGAGGTGTTTAAATTGTGATTTTTATATTATTATATATGAATACTTGTTAAACTGTTTTTAACTGGTATATGTTGAAATGTGATTTTGAGGAAAACTGAGCAGACTGGCATTGACAGTGAATCACCCCCTTAATTGGGAACAGTAGAACCTCCAGAAATGGAGACCAGTAGAACCTCAAGAAATGGAGACCAGTAGAACTTCCAAAAATGGAAGCAGTTCCAGAAATGGAATTTTGTGAACTTCCTGAAATAGGAAGTAAAGGCCGATGAACTTGTCGTGTGTAGAATGCCCAGTTTTTCCTCACGTAAATTGTGAAGTTTATAATTTTATTATAAACTGTGAATTGTGAATGATGTGGATTGTTATTATGCAATATTGTGAGAATGCTTTAAGATTCAATTTATTGTGATATTGTGTTGAGTTTCAGATTATTGTGGAATAAAACTGTTTACGAAATTATTACTCAGTTTTAAAAAGATGAGTACTTTGGCAGAACTCTGACTTTGGTGTGAGTTTATATTTTATTATAAACTGTGTTGTGATGAATATTTTCGCAGAACTCGGATTTCGACGTGATTTTATATTTTATTATAAATTATCAATGTTGTGCTGACATATTGGCAAGAATCTGGTTTCGGTGTGAGTTATATTTTTTTATAAACTGAGTAGTGATAATGATTTTCAAAACTAAATTATTTTTATAAAACTTCAGGGAATCACTACAAAATATATTTGCTGAGCTTTATAGCTCATTCTTCTATTTTTATAAATTATCACAGGAGATACCGAAGACTTTAGAAGGATCCGTGGAAAAAGTAGAAAGAAGTGATGGACCAGCGGAGCTGGTGTTTGATTTAGTAGTCGTACTGCGCGTACTGAAGTCGTAGGTTAAATTAAGATTGAAGCGCTGGTTGTGGGCTCTGGTCGTCTGTTGATGCGAGGTAAGTTAGGACAGAGTTGGCTTGTAGTTGTACAAATTACAGTACATGGTAAATAGTAGTTGAGATGCTTTGTATGTGGCACCATTTTTTGTGAGATAGACTTTTGTTATAGAGTTGAATTTTTGGATTTGAAAACAGGTGGATAGTCCTGTTTACGAATACTTCATGCCGAAATTTAGAAAAAAAAAATTGTTGGTTAAGCAGGTTGTGATGTAGTTTGATGGACCCTCGGGCCGGTTCTTTCCAGAGGAAATCGAACCGGGGTCGGGGGCGTCACAGGTGGTATCAGAGCTATGGAGTAGAAGAGTGAGATATGTACAAAGATAAAGTGTTGTATGATTGAATTTGTCAAGGAATTAAGGATTTATTGAGGAGATGTGTAGAATTTGAAGTTTTTGAGGAATAAGATTGTCAAAGCAAAGGTTTCTCTCATGGGAAGAGAGGTTAAGTTTTAGGGTCTTGAATGGATAAGATCCTTAGTTAGTGAATGTTGAATAGCATGGGGGCTTGTGTAGAATTTATAATGAATTACTAGATATAGTGCCAAGGAGTGAGACAATAAGTGTACTCATCAAGGATTTTGGTTAAGAAATTGAGGATTTTTGGGCATGAATAAATTTTGAGGATACAGATTATTGAAATATTTGTAAGGAATGATAGAGATCATTCAGCGATACATGTGATTTTTGGATGTGCGGAATTGTTTGAGGATATTTAATTCAATGATAGTGCTCACTTCTTGTTTGAGGGTTTAGTTATTTTTTAAGACAAACTTGCAGAATTGAGCATACGATTTGACTACTAGATTATTATTTGCATATGCGACTTTTAGCATATGATCTCGTTGTTCGAGAAGATATTGTTCCAAGGGTTAGAAGTGAAGAAAATCATGAGTTTTGAAATTTTATGCGAATAAGATTTTAGATAGAATATTATTGGGTATATATGATGAATTCATGAAGCGTGGGAATTAGAAGAGCTTAAAGTGCATGATAATAGTTTGATGTGATTGCTTTGGGAAGCAATAATTATTTTCTGGATTATTGACACGACTACAAGGATATCTTTTGGGATTTAATTTTTGTTCGGGAATAAGATGTGTAACCCTGAATGTAAGAATTTTGAGAATTAGAATATTGATTGACGACGTGATTTTCGCATCTACGAATGGATATTTGTATTCGAGAAGCAAGGTTTGTTAATTTGGACGTAGACTAATATTTATTTTAATATTTGAGGATTATGGGATTATTAAGTTTTAAGAAGTTTCTATTGAGGTTGTAGAAGATATTATCCCGCAGTAATGTGGGGTAGTTCCTCGTAAAAAAAAAAAGATATTGGGATTTAAGGTTTCCAGAATATGAGCTTTTAATTGTTATTTGTAATAGGAATTTGATGGATTGTATTGATACAAGGAACTTTTGGGAAGAATCATTGAGACGTGTATGATGGAGTCGAAATTAAGTACTCCGGATGATGATGTATAGATTTCTTTAAGATTGATGTGGTGACATGGATTGTGAGATTGATATAAGAATTTTGGGACGTATAGGAAATTGAGAATATATTATTAAGTTAAAAAATTATTGTCAGCGTATATGAAGGAGAAGGGTTATTAAGTTTAGACCGGAGGCGTCACAAGTGTGACATAGTTTGGAAAGAAGAAAAATAGAAGGAAAGAGGAAGTGATAGGATATTATATGATGATTTTGGAATATGATGACATTTGAGAATTTGTGGTTTAATTTAGAATCTTGTGATTAGATTCTAAAGATACTTATTGAGAATAACAGTTATTGTTAATTTTTGGGAATATATACAGTATGAAATTTAGATATGTTATAATGATGATGATGTTAGCAACTAGAGAGAATAATTTGTTGTTCGAGGTTTTACTATACTAGTTACCAGTTACTGATACGAGAATTTGTGGATATAGATTGTTGATCGATGACGATATTAGTAGAATTAAGGAAATTTTGGGATTCTTGAGAATTTAAGTATTTGAGGATTTAGTACCTTGTTACTCGAGGATGTGATAGTGTATGTGCGTCCGAGTCGCTTAGACTTCCTTTCGCCATTGATGTTGATCAATTATTTAGATAGCTGTTGACATTGTTTTGTTCACTAGTTTCGATTTCGTAGAGACTGCGGTTCCACCTCAGATAGTGACTGTTACACCGTTCGGAAAATTTTGATGCATCGAGAGATTTCGATATATTGGAAGCGAGTAGTAAAAGTCGAGATATACGATAAATAGCGTCATGAGTATGCTTCTTGTGTCAGGATAAGATGACTCAACTTAGAGAGTAAGAACGATGAGAACTGATGGCAAGATTCCAAAAATGGATAAGGTTGATGTTTAAAAAAAAAAATTTGATGATGCGATTTTGTTGATAATTTCAAGAACTACGAGAGGAGGATGCTAATGACCGTAATGATGATTTCTTCTGTTGTGGTTATTGTTAGAGACTATGATTGACAGGAGCATATGTTAAGAATGAAGGTAATACCTTTGATGAATATTACGTGATGTCATGATTGTTGAAGAAGAACTTGGAGACCAGAAGACAGTATGAGGGGGAAGTATCCCACATTGTTTTTATGAGACCAGGTGCGCTCAATTTCGAGGACGAAATTTTTCTAAGGGGGGAAGGATGTAACATCCTGATTCCGAAAATAATAATTCTGATTATTTTATTGGGAATAAGATTTATTGCTATTAAATTTTGAACCGTTTTGGAGGTAATAAAGAATTTAGAGATCGAATTGATAAATTGTGGATTTTGAGGAATATTTTATTTTATTTTGTTTAAAGATTAAATTGTGATGTCAAATATTAATTATTTGACGGTTGATATTTTTAGGAATTTTCGGGGAAATTTGCAAGTGGATTCGTAATTATTTAAAATACGAGATTTTAGGAGATTTGATGAATTTATTTTATAAAGTTAAGAAGTAGAATTTATTTTGAGAAGTAAGTGGATAATTGTTTTGATAAAACAATTATAAGTGGAATAAAGAGATGAAATTATAGAAATATGGATAAGTAGTCGAAAGAAGGGCATTTTGGTCTTTTTGAGAGCTAGATATTTATAAAAGGAGATAGACTTTTATCCACCCATCTCCACCACAAAAAAAAATCAGCCATGGAAGGAGAAGAAAGAAGGAGAGAAAAAGAGAGAAAGAGAGTGAAGAGAGAAAAGAGAGAAACACTTGTATCCATACTTGAAAATTCTTGGTAATCAAAGATTAATCATATATACATAGTGGGTGAAGCTTGAATTGAAGGTTTACTTGAGTTTGTGGTGCTTTGGAAAGTAAGAAGATTAAGGAAGAAGATGAATAGTAGTTTTGGTGGAAAAAGTGAAAGCATGGTGAAATTGAAACTTGCTACTTGTCTTTAAGCTTGTGGAAGGTTTCAGAGAAGTGGGTTGAGGAACGGTTGGACTGCTTGGATAGCGGTGGTTGTAAGTATATCTTGCTGTGATAAATTGAAGATAATGCGTTATATTTCTGTTAACATATTTACTGTGTTTTAAACCCTATGCGTATTTTGTGTTATGCGGGTAGAGGTGTGAATTTGTGGATTTTTTTAAAATAAATATATCTTTTAAATCGAGGTGTTTAAATTGTGATTTTTATATTATTATATATGAATACTTGGGAAACTGTTTTTAACTGGTATATGTTGAAATGTGATTTTGAGGAAAACTGAGCAGACTGGCATTGACAGTGAATCACCCCCTTAATTGGGAACAGTAGAACCTTCAGAAATGGAGACCAGTAGAACCTCCAGAAATGGAGACCAGTAGAACTTCCAAAAATGGAAGCAGTTCCAGAAATGGAATTTTGTGAACTTCCTGAAATAGGAAGTAAAGGCCGATGAACTTGTCGTGTGTAGAATGCCCAGTTTTTCCTCACGTAAATTGTGAAGTTTATATTTTTATTATAAACTGTGAATTGTGAATGATGTGGATTGTTATTATGCAATATTGTGAGAATACTTTAAGATTCCATTTATTGTGATATTGTGTTGAGTTTCAGATTATTGTGGAATAAAACTGTTTACGAAATTATTACTCAGTTTTAAAAAGATGAGTACTTTGGCAGAACTCTGACTTTGGTGTGAGTTTATATTTTATTATAAACTGTGTTGTGATGAATATTTTCGCAGAACTCGGATTTCGGCGTGATTTTATATTTTATTATAAATTATCAATGTTGTGCTGACATATTGGCAGGAATCTGGTTTCGGTGTGAGTTATATTTTTTTATAAACTGAGTAGTGATAATGATTTTCAAAACTAAATTATTTTTATAAAACTTTAGGGGATCACTACAAAATATACTTGCTGAGTTTTATAGCTCATTCTTCTATTTTTATAAATTATCACAGGAGATACCGAAGACTTTAGAAGGATCCGTGGAAAAGTAGAAAGAAGTGATGGACCAGCGGAGCTGGTGTTTGATTTAGTAGTCGTACTGCGCGTACTGAAGTCGTAGGTTGAATTAAGATTGAAGCGCTGGTTGTGGGCTCTGGTCGTCTGTTGATGCGAGGTAAGTTAGGACAGAGTTGGCTTGTAGTTGTACAAATTACAGTACATGGTAAATAGTAGTTGAGATGCTTTGTGTGTGGCACCATTTTTGCTGAGATAGACTTTTGTTATAGAGTTGAATTTTTGGATTTGAAAACAGGTGGATAGTCCTGTTTACGAATACTTCATGCCGAAATTTAGAAAAAAATTTTTTTTGCTGTTTAAGCAGGTTGTGATGTAGTTTGACGGACCCTCGGGCCGGTTCTTTCCAGAGGAAATCGAACCGGGGTCGGGGGCGTCACACATAGCATCACACAACTATAGAAAGTAACACGAAACACTCTTTAATCAACAAGTCTATAAACTTACAATGCCTATAATATCTCAAGCTATTACGACAAAGGAAAGGATAATCAACTGAAGAACACACATACCTAAAAGTAGAACATCGATTGTATTTTGCTGACATGTAGAGGGAGCCCTTCGTCCCTATCAACATGCCGCTCATGAATCTGTTTATGCAACATCTCCAAAAACAGTTGTAGGGTAAGCAGTGCATCAGAGCCAGCTTGGTGAGCAAGTTCGATGCGCACAACCTGAAAAAGACTCGCAATAGCTTCCAAACCAGATGGTGAAATAGGAGGAATATAAGCAAATTTCATAGTCTGGACGTCATAGAGATCGTGATTAAAAACTTCAAGACATGATTGACGGAATAGTGTGTGAGTTGCAGGTAGTGGCTGTTGTTTAACCAATTTCCAAAAGTGAGAGATGTCGTAACCCCCATAAAAAAATTCAACTAAATCTTCGAGGGGGTTTGAATAACGCAGACTCACCGCAAAGCAATTTGAATGCCTCACGATTGATACCTTGTTCAGTGCCGTTATTAAAAGTGAAATCGAAATTTTGTGACCGCAGAAATGTAATTGAATCCTCATTAACCCTATACTTAATCGGATCATTCAAATCAAATTCAAAGTTAAAATTAAAGTGAGTAGGAGCAATTTCACCTTGATTGTTGGCCAAAGCAACACCCAACTGAATACACTCAGTGTTATCAATGTTGTATTTGAGAATATTGTAAGCACCGTCGCAATATCCCGGTGTAATGCGTGTGTCATTTAAACGATCGGGAAACTCGCAATCAATAGCAATGAGTGTAACATCAACCGACAATTCTTCTGAATAAGTGAATTTTTAGATACTAACATATTTTTTTGATTGTAAATTTTGATTCAAATAACATATTTCAATATAATCATCCAAAATACTATACCTTCCATTCTAACATATTATTAACATTGTTGTTCAATATCGAATTTAGGAAAAATGAACAAAAATTAAGAAAAAGTGGGGATAGATTAGTGAAACCTACCAATATTTATTATAAAAATATATTATCTTTTTTAAAGATTAAGAAATGAATGAGATATTATAAAAATAAAAAGCGTTAAGATTTTATTGGAAACATTGAGAATATATGTGTTTCAAATTGATTGAGTTCCCATGTAGTTGGTGAATTTTAGATAAATGCATTTCTAAGTAGTAGTAGACTAGTAGTTTCGACACTAGCCTCAGTTGTATACCTATATGCTCGAGATCAGTTGGTTTTTAAGAGCATCTTCGTAGAACACATGTTTCAAAATAATTGTCTAATCTTTATCACATCATTATATATACTAGCTTATAGCCCGTGCAAAGCACGGGTTATTTTTAATATTTTATAATTTATTTATAATATAATATAATATTATAAATATTGATTTTAATATGTTATTGAAAGAATTCAAACCTTACATATTTGTATACAATAATTTTTAGTATTAAATATAAATTAATATGTTGTTGGCGGGAATCGAACCTTGGACCTTCTGCATATAACAACTTTTAGTATTTTAGTATTGTTAAATCTAACGGTTATGATCTATTTGAGTTGCTGATCTAACGGTGATAAGTAAGGGATAACCAAAAATGAGGATAACCAAAAATAGGGGGTAAACAACTACAAATTATACCCCCTTTTGCTTATTATAATATAGTATAGATTATATTTTAGTTTGTTCTTTTAATTCATTTTATTATAGTAATATTTATTATAAATCTACTCCAATAATTAATAATTTTAAAATTTAATATAATTCTATACATAAATTTTAGAAAATAATAATAATATGAGATAAATAAAATTGAATAAAATTAAATATATTTTTAAATATTTATTCGTGTTTTTAACTATTTAGTAAGTTGCCAATTTTTGATAATTTATTGACAACTATATAATAAATTGACAAGATGCACTCATACAAATGTAAAAAATGTATTGTGTACAGTAAAATGTGTTAAAGATTAACATCCCCCACACACACACATTTATACTCAATCTATTTGAGTAGTGATCAATATCGACCATTTTCAAAGTGTTTGTAATATTAATAGCTAATAATTTGTAGTGAGATTTCATATTTTATATATACTATATATACATATAATAATGAATTATTTCAAATAGAAGATAAGTACTACTTTTTGTTCCATATTAGTTAAACTATTTTTTACATGTATTTTAATATATATAATAGGAAGAAGTACTTGCTAATAATATATTAAAAAAAGAAAAAGTTTGAGAAAAAGTAATTGAATCACATAAAATTAAAATGGGATGGTAAATTGGTAAGACTACGTATATAACCATGATTGAAATCCCTTTTTAATTGATACTTTGGTACCAAATTTGGTTCCACTCCTATATTTATATTTTCCCTCTGTCTCATTAGTTCTTTACATTTGGAACAGACTCATAAAGTATAGTTTCATAAATTATTTTAATTTTTTCTTTTGAATAAAAGTTTCATGTTTAAATTTTTATGCAAAAAAAGAAAATTTTAAAAATAAGTTATAGAACTATACTTTATATACACCTTACAATACATGCCAAGCAGTGAAAAAAAAATTAGAAGAAAAAAATGAGAGGGATGGGGGAGTTTAAGTATATAACTATACTGAGTTGTCTTTATCAAAATCGTATGTTATGTTTTCTTGATTTTATTAAAAATTAACTTTAAATAAATATTAAATTAAATAATATTATTAAGTAAAATTCCGTTTTGATGAAATTTCCCAGAACTTGTTATCAATTATAACAAGTAGCAACAATTCTAGCACATTTCTGCTTCCATATTTTGGCTTCTTGCAATCTTAAAGACTTTCCTGATCTAAGAAATCAATAAGAGCTTCAAGATTTAGACCTTTCTGAGACCATCTCCAACCCAACATCAAATTTGTACTTTTACATTATTTTGGTGTAAAATTCCTCTCCAACCCAACATTAAAACTTACACCATTTTGATGTCACTACACCATATAATGCCTATTGCAACCATATTTTGGAAGGTTTGTCGAAAAACGTTGCTATTGAGAAACCAAATCACACAAATTGCAACACCTTTGAAAAACATTGCAATAGCATTGAAAAAATTCAAGAGAGTTAAAAACATTTTGTCTATTGCAACAACTTTCTTAAATTGTTGCACTAAATTTGATTTTTGGGCCCAAAAAATTTAGGCTGGCTCCTCAAAAATTTGAGCGGCCTTCCAAAAGCTTGCCCGGCTTAATAAAATCAAAATAAGAAAAAAGAAAAATAATACTCCCTCTGTCCCCCTTGGTTCTTTACCTTGGGGGACGTAATTTTGGCACGGATTTTAAGGTGCAATTTGCGGATTTTAAGGTGCAATTTCATAACTTATTTTTTAAATTTTCTTTTTTTGTATAAAAATAGAATTGTTCTATTTTTATACAAAAAAAGAAAATTTAAAAAATAAATTATGGAACTATACTTTTTAGGAGCCTTAAAATGCGTGTCGAGCAGTGAAAAAGAAATGTAAAGAAATGGGAGGGACAGAGGAGTAACACACAGACGCACAGAGACATACAAACATACCCGGTACACATTCATAGACTAAATCAAAGAAAACTAAATTGAAGAAGATAGTTAGGTTGAAGAACACACAAAAGCGAAGAAGATTAAAGCTTGCAGAAGGTATATTCCCCATTATTCCTTTTTCCCAAACGTAGTTTTAAATAGATCGAGTTTCAGTTAGGGTTCATATTTTTTTTGTTTTAATTGCAGATTATATTGTTAATTACGAATTAATGTAGGTTTTTCAATTTACATATGTATGGATTTTAGTTTGTATTCATATTTTTGTGTTTTAATTTGGAGTTCTTGACTATGTTCCAATTTGAGAGTTTTTTGTTTAATAATCTGTTTAGAACATCTATTTATAAGTGCCGTGTTCTCTTATTTTCTGTCTAACCCCTGTTTCCAAGCTTTGTGTATGCATGTTTAAGTGGATAATTATAGCTAATCACTCTTTGTATAGAAAATGGAGAGCTTCAACCTTGTGAAGATAATTGGAGAGGTGAGTGTGCAATTTTGAAATGGGG
The DNA here is from genome assembly GCA_037693485.1 of Kitagawia praeruptora. NCBI lineage: Eukaryota > Viridiplantae > Streptophyta > Magnoliopsida > Apiales > Apiaceae > Kitagawia > Kitagawia praeruptora. The sequence continues at coordinate 135,147,568 of CM075345.1, forward strand.
ATTCAAAAGCAAAAGTGGACAAGAGAGGAAGAAGCAGCACTGAAAGCAGGGGTAGACAAGCAGGGGTATATCTTTAATTTCTGTTTTTTGTTATGCCCTTTTTAAATTGAGGGTTCTGTACTTTTGTATATGTGTGTTTATTGTTAGATTATATAATTTGCGATGCGGGGAGGGTAAGATATATGCTCACATATCTCCGGAGATAGATGCATAACAGATTTGCCCTACTTTCACTAGGTTGTTTCCAAAAAGACTTGGTTTTGACATTTGTAATTAATGCTTATGTTGAAATCAGGTTGAATTGTTACAAATTTTTAGCCCCAATCAGATTATTATCACATTCTGCTCGTGTTTGAACTAATGTTTTCTCGCCTCCTTTACATTAGTATTCAATGTTATTTAATCCTTTTAAGTCATGGTCATACCTATGTAGTCAGTGACTATTCACCATAGATTAATGAGTATAGAAGTCACATGGAGAACTCTACTTCAGACCCCGGTGACAGGCCTGCAAGTGAACCAATTATTGTGTTACATGTTTGGTTATATTGATAATATATCTTGAACTTGTGTATGCTGAAGTGAACCAATTATCGTGTTATATGTTTTCCTTTCTGTTAAGAAAATTAAGCAAAATTGTTGTACATCGAGTACTGTTTTTCACTTGTACCAGGTATCTCTTACTCTCCCCTGACCTTACTCTGGAGTTTGATGTAGTGTGGTCTGTTTTGGTCTAGTACTGAACAGGCTACAAATTTCATTACATAAAAATTAAGCACAGCCAACATATATTCCTTGCATCTGCTACAACTTACAAGTCTATTGCTTCACCTAAAGACTACATTCAGTTGAGCTCCTTACGTTCTGTAGTAAATCTTTCTTATCGATCTAACAAATTTCCTTGACTGCTTTTATTTTTGTTTTTGTTTTTTTTTATGTTTCTTCCTTTTTAGTTTGTCTTCTGTACACCATCTTTTCCTTCACTTAATAAAGAGAATACAAATTATATAAATACATTGATTAGTTATATAGTGATATAAATTATTTATCACCATTCCAATGGTATTTTTTTTATGAATCCTTATTCGTTTTCCTGAATTTACACTTCCAGAGATATAATGAATTAAGCAAGCAGAGACTGGATCATGATATTTTACTTTTTCTCCGGCATTTCCTTAAGTCCTATATTGGTGAGCAGGCAATGGAATCATCCAAGGTGAAGATTGGTACTCCAACATTGCTTAAAGTGGAGATAGTCAGAAGCTTGTATTTCCATCATATAGTAGTTATATCTAATTCTTCTCTTTGGTTTTCTGCAACCACAGAGGCTGTATTCCCGGTTTTCAGAGATTCTTGGAGTCGGGGATCATTTACAAGTTCTAAATGTTATTGTTGGAAAGATTGCAACAAACTTAAAGTGTTATATTACGGTAAATTTTATAATTTAATAATTACTTGTGTCGTTCAAATTAATAAAATAATAATCAATTCGTTTTATGTTTCTATGTGCAGTGTGAGGATGCTATAACTCATAACCTAAACCTTTTCCTAGAATTAGCTTCAGGGTGAGTCATTTGTTGCATGGATCGGAGAAGTTCTACATATTTTGTTTGTGTACTAACACTGGGCCGTTTAAACTTGTTAGATACATGAGTTGCAAGCTGCTTTTGAAATTGGAGACTGTCCAATCAATTATTTTGCACAGAAATGTATGATATTAACCTATTCTGCTGGGCTTTGTGAGTCACAGATATAGGAATTTGGAAGCACATGTTTACTTTGTTGTATTTGTATTTTCAGAGGGAGCATTTTTCTTTTCTCCTAGACAACAGATTTTCCCTTAATAGAACAACTTTCTTCTACATCATTGGCTTGCTAGTTTTTGCAGAAGATAGTAATTTGAAATTTAAGACTTCAGTCGATCCTCTTATGCAGGTATGTTAAATATCAAATACTTTTGTTGTTATAGCAGTAACCTTAAATCTTTCAATATAAGACGTACAACTCCAGTCTTTAAGTATAAGATGTACAACTCCAGACCTAGTTCCTTACATCCAAACAAGACTGCTAGAACTACTGTTTTGCTGATCAAAAATTCGGTTTTTAATTTTCTTTTTCATGTTCCTGATCATTAGAAGTGATTGTGGATACTGTATAATGGTTAAATGTTAGTGACACTATTAGGATGCATTAATGTCTGTTTTAGAGTTTAATGTTTTACTTATAATTAGTAACTTTTGTACTTGCAGGCGTATGCATTGTAGGACACAAGGTGCAATACTTTTTATAAGCTCATCACGGATTTCTCGTTGTTGATTTGCAAAAGCCAAGCACAAATATATGGAAAAAGCAATTGACATATGTAATTTTTAACTTTATTTTGGTTCTCCGATATAATAATTGTTGAGGAAAATTTGATGTAAAGAATTGTAATATTATTTGACTTTGAACAAACACATGTAATTGGATATTTGGCATTAAGTTGCCCTGGTTTATGAAATATTGATGATGCAATTGGATTGTGGCTAGCTATAAATGGTCTGGTTTAGTGTATTTTCAGCATGACCTTGTTAATTTTTTTTTTTGAAAAAAATGTTACAATAGGGTCAAAATATGTTGCATTAATCTATAAAAAATCATTGCAATTGGCCTTTAAGTGTCAATAAACTACCTTCTTATGCTACTGCAATAGTTTTTAATTGTTGCTATAGAGTCTAAAATGTTGCTACTGAAATTTATTGCAATGATTTAATTATGTTGCTGTATGGTATAAAAAACGTTGCTAAAACGACCTATTGCAAGGCAACCAGATGCAACGCTCAAATTTTACAAATTTGTTGCCATAGACTCTACTGCAACGAATATAGGCCTTAAGGCAATGTTTTCCTGTCGTTGCAATATGCAATATATGGTGTAGTGTGTCACACCAAAATTTACACCAAATTTGGTGTTACACCAAATTTTTAGAGTTTTTCTTAATCCCAACTTTGTCCTTGTCCTCCTTCCCCAAAACAAATTTGTTCCATATGTATCCAACCAACTTTATTACTTTTGTACCTTACTTTTGTACTTTAGCAATAAAATAACTTAGATAGTACAAGAATGGTGTAAAATTTAGAGTAAATGGGTTGGAGTTGAATTTGAAAATAGTGTAATTTTTACACCATTTTGGTGTAAAAATCACACCAAAATGGTGTGATGGGTTGGAGATGCTCTAAGCAAAATACCAAACTGGATTTGGAGTATAGGCCAAGGATCTCTCTCATCCTTAAATCTTTCTCATAACCTGTTAACAAGTCTGCAACAACCTTATATTCTCCCTAAATTAATTTACCTCTCGACTTTCACTCTAACCACTTGACTCGGGAAATCCTAATACTACCTTGGTAATTTTTGGAAATATGCAATGGGACTTGCACTCTAACCACTTGAATGGAAAAATCCTAATACTACCTTGTTAATTTTTAGAAATATGCAATGGAACCTAGAGAAGAAAGAATAAAGTAAATTCTGATTTCATTTCATTCAAAATAATTATGTAGTACACACAATTTCTATTTATGGATACAACCCTAACAAACTAAACACAAAAATATGGTATATTACAATAATACCCTAAGCTATTTCCTTATTCTCCAATACTCCGCGTGAAGCAGATAGTTTAGGGAAGAGGAAGTGAACTAGCTAGCTTGAAGACACAGATATGAAATGCTAAAGGAAAATAAGACATAAGAAAAGAAAACGGAATTAGGTTACAGCAATCTATTTGAAACATCTCCACGATCTTGTCACTCTACTCGTCATTGCATATATGATTCAGATCACCAAAAAAGTTTGTAGCTCCATACAAGTACACATTTCAACAAGCTGTTTCCCTTGCAAACAATCATAATCTCAGCCTCTTTACTAACGATATTATGGACCGAATCAATCAACTCGACACCTTTTTAGTTAGCTAAATCAACTCAGCACATTTAGTGCCTCTTAGTGTAAAATAGGTTTCTCTCCTGTGAAATTGTGAACGAAATTTCCCATGACCATGCTCCAATTAATATGGTAATTCCCAAACCAATAAGAATGTTGAATAATGGACCTGCATAGCATTGTTGAGTATAGTGTCTGTGTGAGTTGGCACCACTTGGAAACTGTGTCCAGCTGTCATGAGTGAGTTGGCACTAGCTGGCAACTCATCTTGTAGTCTATAAATATACACTTGCTTATTCAGTTGTTAGTCAGTTAGCCAGATACAAAATGTAGTCTCTTGTGTATCTCTCCCTTTGTACTTTGTATATACTCTTTGTAGAGTTTGTTATCAATATAAGAAAAGGAGCTTTCTCCACCAAACGAATCTGTTCTTTACCTTGATTATCTGTTTGTTTCCGCTGCATTTCATCAAAATTATCATGGTATCAGAGACACACGGTGCCGATTCGTTGTGTTCTTCATCTTCTTACTTCTAACTTCTGAATTTTTTTTTTGTGTTTGTTGTTGTCTCCGGTTGTCATCTCCGGCGTAGTATTGTCATTTCCGGTGATCTTCATCATAATCGATATATTAATCGCAATCGCGATCGAAATCAGATTTTTTCGAATCTGCTAATCTCAGGTGTTCACTTTTCATAATTGTGAGCATTTTACATATTGTTTTCTTGATCTGCTAATCGTACATTTTGATCTGTACTTGATCATTTTGATCTGTTCTTGATCTGTAGTTGTTTTCTTGTGAATATTTTTGCTGATCTTGTTCTTGTTTCTATGAACTCTTACTGAGTTCAACACTGTTTTCATGCGTATTATCTGTTTGATAATTGTGCTAAACGAAACCGTGTTCTTGAAATTATTCTTCAATATTGTTGATCGATAACAAACAAACACTATTCTTATCTGCAAAAATCAAGAGTTTGTTTCAGCAAATTCTCTAAATCCTGTTCATTTTCAGTGTTTTTTGTTCTTCCTAATCTTGTTTGTTCATGTTCATACAATCATCTATCAGTGATCTTGTTGTGATTGATCATCTATACACCTATCGTTTATCATTGTTGTGAACTCTAATTCCGGTTTGTTTTTGCCTATCAAGTGTTTGACAATATGTCGCACTTACGTTTCTCTGAAAAATTTTCTCTGAAATATTGTTCTGATTCTAAATTCTTTAGTGAGTTCTGTTTCTAAGCTCCTTGGTGAGTTCTAAGCCTACTTTGTTAGGTTCCTAAAACTGAAATCTTTATTTGATGATTGCTTTTGTGATCATTTTTTTATATGGCCGTTCGAGTTTGATGACTCTGCGAGGTCATATTTTCTGCTTTGTGTTCTGATTGTTGTCCGTATCTTGGCAACAAATTTATCTGAGATTGCTGTTTTGACAGCCTTCTAAATCCTTGTGGATTTCTAAATCCTAAACTCTATTGTGAGTTTCTAAATTATGGTTTCCAAAGTTTGTTGTTGCTGCTTGATTTTCTGCATTTCTGAATCTGGGAAAATAATGCATCATTAGAATCTTTGCCATATGACACTGTGAGGTCGTATTTGGATGTTCGACATAAAGTCTTGGTGTGCAGGCCATTGGTTTTGTGCCGTACATTGGTTATTTTGTGAGTTCTGATGGTCATGGTTTAGATTCTAGCAGGTTTGGTTTCAGAGTTTTGTAAAGAATCAAGTTGTTGTCCTATACTGAATTGTTGCTGCTGCACTTTGTTGGTTCATATGTGCTCTCTGGTGCAGGCCATATTGATGCTCCTTGTGAGCTTGTTTGTGTTAAACTCTGTGAATAAACTCTGATGATAAACTCTGTGTGTTGCTGTCTTGCTCAACTGTCATGACTGTCTTGTTGATTCTACCTTGTTGACTGCCTTGTTGATGAGTACTGATTAGTCATCCTGATCACACTCCTGATCATATCCTGGTCATTTTTTAGTGTAGTCAAGAAGCTCAGACATGTGCCAAGTCCAGTTGTGTTGTTCTTCCTGCCATTGTCTTTTCTGCACTGCAAGATTGTCCAAGTTGAAGATTTTCATATTCTTTCAACCTCCAACTTGAGGGGGGATGTTGAGTATAGTGTCTGTGTGAGTTGGCACCACTTGGCAACTGTGTCCAGCTGTCATGAGTGAGTTGGCACTAGCTGGCAACTCATCTTGTAGTCTATAAATATACACTTGCTTATTCAGTTGTTAGTCAGTTAGCCAGATACAAAATGTAGTCTCTTGTGTATCTCTCCCTTTGTACTTTGTATATACTCTTTGTAGAGTTTGTTATCAATATAAGAAAAGGAGCTTTCTCCACCAAACAAATCTGTTCTTTACCTTGATTATCTACTAGATAATACCCGTGCATATATGCACGGTTTTTCTAAATTATATTATAAAAATATTATTATTATTTTAATATACATTTATTATGATATATTGTCACATATCATTTCAAATTAATTTATAAAAGAAAATGGGCATGTTACGTTATTTTTTATTACTATAAATTAATTTTTGTATATTTTATAAATTTTAAATTAACCTTGTAAAACAATAATCGAATGATCTTAATTATAATAATTAATTGTTTTGGGACTTATAAATTAAATGTTAAACTTTTCATTTTAAAAAATTTCTATATTTGATTGTAACTACTTTCAATTAATTTATTACTATAAATTAATTCATTGAAGTTACCAAAGTTTTTTCATTGCGAAAAAAAATATAAATTAATTTATAAAAGAAAATGGGCATGTTACGTTATTTGATTACTATAAATTAATTTTTGTATATTTTAAAAATTTTACTCTTGGGACTTATTAATGAAATGTGATTTATTTAATTAGGAGTTGATATTATATGTTGGTTAGACAATTTATTTTCATTTTATATAATTTATATATTTGATTGTAACTACTTTCACTTTCTTCGTTGAAGTTACCTAAGTTTTTTCATTTAAAAAAAGTTATTTTTTCTTAAAAAAAGAAAATAGCATTAAAAACTTTATTAGATATGTAATCAAAAGATTATAAATGTAGCTAATAAAAAATAAGTTGACCTCACACTTTATATTAATGACAAAAGGTTGTAAATTATATTATATAATATACTATAATGACATATAGGTGGATGAGCAAAATCGGAAACACACCCCAGAAAGAAATAATACATTTTGATGATAACAGTTATTTTAATATTAAATATTAAAATATTAAAATTATATGAGAAGGAAGATAGAATTTCTAGTAGAGAAAAAAAAAAATCATAATATTAGTAGATTGGTATGAGAGGAGCTTTTTTTATTATATAATAATAATTTAAAAGTGGAGGGAATTATATAAGTGAGAAATTTGAGTGAGATGAGTGAGAAGAGGGAATTTGTAATTAAAAAATTAAGATGGGAGGAGAGAGAGGAGGGAAATTTGGGAGGGAAGATTGGGGATAGGGATTTTACTTTAGTAGGAGATATAGATTCGTTTCCGCTGCATTTCATCAAAATTATCAAGCATCAAAAAATGCAATCTGCATGCCGTCTCCACCATTTGTAGCCAATGCAACATTTGACACCAAATCACCTCATGCCGATACAGTTAATCCAAGGATGAATGACTTCACCCCCAGAATTACACCAACTCCATGCAACAGAGCAACAAGCTCATTTACAATTATGTAGAATCAGACAATACTCATACAAAACCCACCTTAAACCCTTAACACTATAAACCTTTGAGGTGGACTATCTGATCTGGTGTTCCAATATGTAAGGACACCAAGTGTAAAACCCACTAAGACAACAAAAACATATCATATTATTGTGCTTTGGATAGTTATACTATCTCGAGTATTCCACAAAGGTAATAGAAGAACTGGTGCCAATAAAGCACTGCTAACAACATAAAACTTCGACCAAGTTTCCTCCTCAACTAGGGGACTTGTCAACCGTCTTGGAACCATCAAAGTCAAGCAGTGAACTGTAAATAAAGTTGTATTCAAGGCTGCTTTGAGGGAATTTGCTTCCTCTGAATAGTACCATTGGTGTAAGCATTGGTCTTACCAACAACTAAAATGAACAAAAGGGCAGCATTATAAACATAAAAAAGATCATATCTCTTATAAGGCATTTGCGATCAATCTCAAATTCTTGGTCGGACAAACAAGAGAAACATACCCAACAACCAAGCAAGTAACAAAAATGCACCTCCTAAAACACTGTTCAACCTAACATCACTCGCATCCGTCCCAACAAAAGTAGCAATACTTGCAAAGACGTCAGGAGATCCATTTCCAAGTGGAAGCAGAGCAACGTCAGCAACCTTCATAGATAATTTTAATACTCCGTAGATATGCAAGCATCTTTGGTGAACAACAAAACTAATCCGTTGCAGTATTCTCAAGAGATAAAACAACACAAGAAACCAAATACCAAAAAAAGAAAGAAATTGAACTTTGTCCACGATCACAATAATATAATTTAATGCAATAAAAAAATAGGGGACGGGCATTCAGGTGAGCTTTCAAATAATTACAACTGTTAGGTCCCCTGAGATTATAAAAGGGATTGAATACAATCTATACTGTTTTATTGAAATTTGTCCGGTCGATTTAAACTTAGTTTAGACAAATTTAATGCAGAATTAAATGAAACAAAGTTCAAGTTGAATATAAAAATATATTAAACTTGAGGGTTGTTACAAATTCAGTACAAAGTAATATCTAGTTAATAAAAACAAAGAAAATTCAACATGAACTTTTCTAGATTTGTTAATAAAAAATGAGATATAAATTAGGAGTACAAACTCGTTAAAAGTACAAGAGTAGTAAATAATTAAGTTCTAACAGATACAATATTCGAAACAAAGAGTAGTAATAGTACAAGAGTAGTTGTGGTTCTTTTCTCTTCTAAAATTCTCTTCATTTCTTTCTTTACTCGATCTGTTGTACTGATTCTGTCACTGTAGAAATCTTCATCACTTTAAATGAATCCACTTCTTGAATACTTCACTGAGGCTTGATCAGATGATCGAACTTCTTTCAATGTAGCAATTCTTCAAGTCTACAGATTGACTTTAATCTTCCTTCTTCTGACAGATATAACTATCTGAGATTTCTGTGACAGTTAATATATTATTTACTATTACAATCTAGTTTAAGTAGAGCTAAATCCTTGAAATACAAATAGGCTAAACATATGCCTTTCAATCTCCCCCTATTTGTTTGTTAGACAATAACAAGCAAATATCTAGAGGATAACTCAACTAAATCACTTAAACAAGAAAAGATAAAACTTTTAAGAACTAAGTAAATAATAAAAAAACTTTCTGGTTTAGATAAAACATTTACAGAATGCTAGTTGATGAAATGATAGATGATTGTTCCTCTAGCACTGAACTAATCTTCAATAAGTAACTCATCTTCATTTCTGATTCTTCATAACTCTGCCTGATAATCCTTGTCATCTTACATTGATAAGTATCAACAGTTCTTGATATACAAGCACATATCTACTACTTCTCCACTTTGTCTCTAAACATAGTACATTGAAAGACTAATAGAATAGTAATGTGATGTGATGTACTTCTCCTTATGTCTCCCCTTACAACTTCACTTACTTCACTCCCCTTTTGTTGAAAAAATCACCCCTTATTAAAGTAAGGTTTTACTTGGATATAATCTTATCTCACCTTTTTCATGGGGACCACTTATTTCTGTCACTAAGGTAAGCTTTTCTTCGAATACCTCTCCCCCTTAGTTGAGGTAAAGATAAACTCTTTTACTTGAACAACCTTCTCACCTTGAGTAACTTTTCCTCCTTAATAACTCGAATAACTTCTCCTCCTAGGAACCTTCTCACACTAGGATAAAAGTAATATATCTTCTTCCAGTACTAGTTACTTCTCCCCTGATACTTCACTTTCATTTTTCTTGTAAACTTTCTCCCCTTAAAACTTTTCCCCCTTAGTTGAGGAATCCTCCAAATAGATAAAGATCTATTTAATTTTTAAAATAAATTAAACCAGTGCTAGTTAGTTCCAACTATTTTAACTATACCCCACTGTATATAATTGAAGGAGTTCTCATCTAGGTTTTGTTGGAAAAGAAGTTTCTTTACAACCAAATCTCCTGACAATCTCCTTATACCTCCCAACTATTGCAACACTGTTGATTGGTTCTTGAGAATATAAAATGATGAACCATGTTTGGGAATAGGGAAATGGAATTTGGTGTTTCACTTTCTTCCTTTCGCGCCACCAAACCCTACAACTGAGAATAAGGGTGGGTGTGTGATTCTGTTTAGTGTACCTCACAAGTGTTTAACTCATCTCTCCACTCATATCATTTACAATGAGTGATTTCTCTTCTCATATCTCTTAAGGTGTTTACAATCTTTCTCACTAGTGTATCACTCTTATCTCTCAAAGCTCCAATATCCATTAGTGTATCTGTAAGGAAAATCATCCTAGCCCCTTCAAGAGAGGTCAGTGGTGGTGCAATGAGAGTTCGCAAATCCTAAATCCTCGTTGGACTCGTTAGACGAATCTGAGTCATAATCCACAAGTTGCTAATAAGTTCCTTTTTTGTTTAACGGTTCCAGATTTGAATTTTGGGAAGGTAGACAATGATCTATAAATTTAGCAATAAGATCAAAGTTTCTTCAGATCTATGTGAAGACATCACCTTGTTAAACTCATCAGGTAAATCTGAATCATAGTCTACAAGTTCTCGATCCGCACTTATGTCGGACCCATTACCCGCAAGATCCAGAGATGTTCCATCTGGGGAGTTAGATAATGATCTTGTTAGATTTTGCACTAAGATCAATACCTTCTCTCGAGGTTTGTAGTCCTAACCATAAAATGGTTGGATTACAGGTTTTCGTCAATTCATCCTTAGTGTGTGCAGTCTCACTTTGTACGTGCATATGAAATATTTTGGTTGGTGTATAAGGTAGTGACTCTCCAACTGAATATCCCTCACATTCTTATTTACTGCATCATGTGCAGTTACTTCCTTGCTTGACCTCTAGTCAAATAGGTTACTTCCATTTAGGGGTAAGTTAGAATGTGTTTAGTTTGATTTAAGCCTGGGATAAAAGTTATTGGGTTTACAATCTCATGACTAACACGTGAGAAAACACTGCTCCAATTAGATGAACCCGCATAACAGAATATGAGTAATATAGAGATAGAATGCATTCTTATTATTGAAAAGTTTTGAGAAAATATTGCATTATTTTATCTTAAGAGAAATGATATGCATTTGTGATTTCAAAAGGTTTACAATATACGTAATCACAGTTGTATAAAGATATTTTAAGTTAAAGAAAGAAATAGCTCTTGAGCCAAATTTTACTAAACAAAAACCAGAGCAAAAATCCAATTAATTAATAATCATTAATTCAAATTTAGAGATTAAAAGTAAATTAAAACCCCAAAAATTCAAACTTCACAAAAATTTATCAAATTAATGTAAGTTACTGTTTAAACCAATACTTATTACAATGTTTAGGTCCTGTATACCAATTGATAGGTCCTGTACCAATTGTTAACAATTATTAGGTCCTGTTTCCAATTGTCAACAATTGTTAGGTCTTGTCAGTTGTTAGGTCATGGTTAGGTCCTGCATTCCAATTGGATTGTAAGACACCAATTTTAATACCAACAATGGTCTTAATATATTAGATATTTATACATAATCCTGAAAATAAAATTCTAAAATCCAAATACAACGATACACGAGAATTTGAAGAGCAATTAAGGCTAAGGTTAACTAATATAAGCATATATATGCTCACCTTGCTCAGTAAGACACCAAAGCCCTTCGAACTAACACAACAATTACCAAGAGAGAGGGGGGACAGAGAGATGGGGATAAGGGATATAGAGAGAGTACCTGAAGAGTGTATCTGCAAAATACAAGATTAAATGTATATTAGAAGAAGAAATGAAATTAACAAGAATGAACAACAGAATGAGAGAGTAGAGAGAAGAAGATTACACAAACCCTAGGGGAAGGAAGATGAAGGGGGAGAGACAATAATAGAGCAAACTGTTTGACTTGACACATAGGTGGTGTGCATTGTACGAATGTACTAAACTATCATACTAAACATATGATTTTCGTAAAAAAAAAAAAAGAATACTAATTATTTGATAGTTTAGTACATTCGTACAATGCACACCACCTATGTGTCAAGTCAAACAGTTTGCTCCATTATTGTCTCTCCCCCTTCATCTTCCTTCCCCTAGGGTTTGTGTAATCTTCTTCTCTCTACTCTCTCTCATTCTGTTGTTTATTCTTATTAATTTCATTTCTTCTTCTAATATACATTTAATCTTGTATTTTGCAGATACACTCTTCAGTAACTCTCTCTCTCTATCCTTCTCTCCCTGTCCCACCCTCTCTCTCCAGTTTCGCTTTTTATTTTTGATTTTCAGTGGTTGCATGTAGTATTTTCAATTTTAGGGCTTTGTATTTTCAATTTATGCTTTGAATTTTAGGGCTTTCTATTTTCGATTTCATGCAATTTTCCTTTGTATTTTCAATTTACGCTTTGTATTTTTATTTCCCCTTTTATTTTTGATTTTTAGTGGATTTATGCTTTTTGGAGCTTTGGATGCATGTAGTATTTTTATTTTTGATTTTTATGTGGATTTATGTGAGATTGCACTCTCTTTTCAATATATGTTTTCGTACCCTGTTTTCGATATGTAGAGTTTTAATCTGTGGCATGACCATATATGTGTGTACTTGTTGATGTTGATGTAATAAACTGGTACATCTATTTTTTTATTGTGTAATTCGCTCATTCCCTAGGGATCTATGTTCTAGGAATCACGTTATGGATTTCAACACATTAAATCCCGTACGTTAAATCCCGTTGATCTGGTTTTGCAACACCTTATAAGGATGCTTCAAGTTCAATATAGTCACTGTCAAATGCTATCAAAAATAATTCTAATGTAAATTTTTTGTGATAATCATATGAATTGCTTAAAGAAATTATAAGATATGATTTCCATATGTTAGTGAACTCGAAACTGAAAACTTTCACCACCCGTGTTATTGTAATCACTCGTAGATTAACATATCAAAATTTCACTTCATTCCGTGAAATTTCAATTTTTTCAACGATGCCACGTCAGCTAAGACTAACGACCGTTAGTCAAATTTAGACGGAGGGAGTTTTAAGTTCAAGTATCGAAAAATTTTATTTTATAGTACAAGGACTTCAACCAAAAACGACATATAGTTGAAGGACGAATGAATTAATTTTCCCTTCATTTGATAGTGTGTTGCTCTATATGATTGTATTACTTAGAAGAACTTATTTTTTGATTATCTAGCTTGCGAGATCTGATAGAAGAACTTTACTTTTTTACATGACTTGTGAAAGAAATTATTAATAACTTATTTAGGCTTAATTGACTGCATGTTTATCAATATTTTGGCTTGTGTAATACAATACTTTTCAATCAAAGCTATTTTAGTAAATATCTACTTTAATAAGTACATGTATTCGATAATCCCAAATATTTGCTTCCTCAGGCTGTAGATCAAGTTGTTAGTGGAAATGTGAAATCTGCATTTGCTGTGGTCAGATCACCGGTCCATCATGCAACAAGAGATAAACCTATGGGGTTTTGTCTCTTTAATAATGTTGCTATTGCAGCAAGTCATGTGTTAAGAACATGTGTGAGTGCTTCATTAATCCATGTTTATTAATCTAATCATGATTGTGCAAGTGTTTTGTTTTATATTACTATTAAATGATTTAATATTGCAGGGGAACAAGTTCCAAAAAAATTTGATAGTGGACTGGGACGTGCTTCATGAAAATGGGACACAAGAGACGTTCTATGAAGATGATAGGATCTTATTTTTCTCAGTCCACGGGTATAGAACACTAGCTTTATTTTAGATTTTTAGGTGAGAGCCGTGAATTTACATTTACTAACATATTTTTTTTACTTCATCATTCTGATTTACCTACACAAATTGTAGCTTCCGTTGCAATGGGATCTCATCTTTTGTTATTAAATTATTGTCCACCCTTATCATATTTTTACTCATTCTTGTGTCCAGAATATTTATTTGTTTAACTAGGTATGAACCTGGATTCTATCCAACTTCAGATGCTGGATCTTGTCGTATGAGAGGGAAAGGACGAGGCTTAGGCTTAGGCTTCAACATCAATGTTCCCTTGGAGGAAAAATGGGTTGGAAATGCTGAACCTGGAAGTATGGGATCATATACTGATCCCTGTTGCGAGGAAATATCAACCTGATTTGGTTATTGTATCTTCTGGATTTCGATGCAGGTTGGTTTGGTAAAACTACATAATTTTTACATTGGATTCTATAGTATTTATATTAATTTTGTTCTTAGATTTGTGCCTTCGTTCCTTTGTCTCTTTAGTTCTTTCCCATTCTATGTTTTTTTCCCAGTTAATTTGAATTCTTAGAATCAAATATCTTACACCTACATCATCTAAACAAACCCAATAAAATGCACAATATATGCCTATATCAACCGCCCAACACAACTTTACGAAGGGTACATGTCTCAGGTTGAAAATATTAGGAATGAATTTTTTGTTAACTAACATTGGTTGAGACAAATAAATTAATGGAAATAAGAAATAAATTTTATAAGTCTCTTCATCAAGTTAAACTTAATTATTGACTGTCATCATGTTGGTAGATCTGCTCCTAATGACTTTGGGGTGAGGCAATGGTTGTAGCTATTTGGTCCTAGTAAGTATACTTACTAGGATTTTGTGCATCGGTAAATTAGAATGTTTAGACGAATTTATTTATCTAGTGTATGTATTTTAATGATAATTTATATAGACATACAAGTGTGTAATTTATTTATAATAACTTACAAAAAATTATATTAATTATAATACAACAATTTCATGGGTGTTGGCCCTCTTTATCACAATTTGGAATCAAATGGCCCTAAATCTCACACCCCAGGAAAATGGCCCTTAATATCACAGAAAAACGTAAGGGCGTGTGGCGTTTTTTAAAAACGCATAAGCGTCTTGCGTTTCTTAAAAAAAAAAAAAAAAAATTCAGAAACGCAAGTTAATGGCACGTCTTCTATGTTTGACCATGCGGGGTCCAGAGAAGCAATAGCATGAACGTATGTTTAACACCCGTTGCCACCTCCCCCTAACGCCATTTTAACAAGCGTTTTTTTGTTTTTTTCAAATAAAATTTAAAAACTTTAAATAAAAAATACGTTTATTCGTCGTTCCGAATATTTCTAAAACTCAAAATGGAAACATTGAACCCTAAAAGTTAATTATTGAACCCCTAAATTTAATTAAAATTGTTTTTTTTTAATTTAAAAATTTTAATTAAATAATTGACTCCGGCGTCCTGATTTTTAAACGCTAACGCGTTTAAAAATCAGGATAAGTTAGGGTTTAGGGTCTAGGGTTTAGGCTTGTTTACAACCCTAAACCCCAAACCCTAAACCCTAAGTTCGCATACGGTTTATTCGTCGTTCCGAATATTTCTAAAACCCAAAATGGAAACATTGAACCCTAAAAGTTAATTATTGAACCCCTAAATTTAATTAAAATTGTTTTTTTTTTAAATTTAAAATTTTAATTAAATAATTAAAATTTTAATTATTGAAGTGTTTGTGTTTTGGGGGAAAATCGAGGGAAGACAGTAGAGTTGGAACGGGTGACCGGCTGAGGTGGTAACTGATAACGCTGCTTGGTCAGGCGTTGGTCTTTGATTTTTTCAAAAAATAATAATAAAAGAACCATAAACGCAAGACGCCATTGCGTTATCTAATAACGCCAGTTTATGTTCCGTTTTTCTGTGATATTAAGGGCCATAATTTCAGATTGTGATATTTAGGGCATTTTACCTTCAAATTGTGATAAAGAGGGCCTTTATTCCAATTTCATCTAATCTAATAATCTAATAACGTATATTAAAGTAAAATCTCCTACCCCAATTTCCTTCCAAAAATTCCCTCCTCTCTCCCCTCCCATTTTAACTTCTAGAATTTTCATTCTCTCTTCCATCATTTCAAATTTCTCACTTGAAGTTCCTTCCTCTCTCTCATTTCACTTCTATTTTTTATCATCATTATTAGTATCTATCTATATCTATATCTATATTCTTCCAAATTTCCCTCTTCCAACCCCAAATTTCCTTCTGTCATTAAAGTGTGAGGTCAACTTATTTTTTTATTAACTACATTTATACTCTTTTAATTACATATCTAAGAAAGCTTTTTATGCTATTTTCTTTTTTTAAGAAAAAATTATTTTTTCTTTGAAAGGAAAAAACTTAGGTAACTTCAACGAAGAAAATGAAAGTAGTTACAATCAAATATAAAAACTATATAAAATAAAAATAAATTGTTTGACCAATATATAATCTCAACACCAAATTAAATAAATCACATTTCATTAATAAGTCCCAAGACAATTAACTATTATAATTAAGATCATTCAATTATTGTTTTACAAGGTGAATTTAAAATCTAATTATCTAATAACCTCCTATACTAAGGTAAAATCTCCTATCCTAATTTTCCTCCAAAAATTCCCTTCTCTCTCTCCTCCCATTTTAACTTCTAGAATTTTTCTTCTCTCTTCCATCATTTCAAATTTCTCACTTGAAATTCCCTCCTCTCTCTCATTTTACTTCTATTTTTATCATTATTAGTATCTATCTATATCTATATCTATATTCTCCCAAGTTTCCCTCTTCTCCCTCTTCCTACCCCAAATTTCCTTCTGTCATTAATACAAAGTGTACGTGAGGACAATTTATTTTTTATTAGCTACATTTATAATCTTTTAATTACATATCTAAGAAAGTTTTTATGCTATTTTCTTTTTTTAAGAAAAAATTATTTTTTCTTTGAAAGGAAAAAATTTACGTAACTTCAACGAAGAAAATGAAAGTAGTTACAATCAAATATAGAAATTATATAAAATAAAAATACATTATTTGACCAACATATAATCTCAACACCTAATTAAATAAATCACATTTCATTAACAAGTCCCAAGACAATTAATTATTATAATTAAGATCATTCCATTATTGTTTTACAAGGTTAAATAAAAATTTGTAAAATATACAAAAATTAATTTATAGTAATCAAATAATGTAACATGGTCATTTTATTTTATAAATTAATTTGAAATGATATTTGACGATATATCATAATAAATGTATAATATAAAATAATAATATTTTTATAATATAATTTAGAAAAACCGTGCAGATGCACATGCATTATCTAGTGAACTAACAAATTGAAGGTCCATGGGCTAGGAAATGTGTATACAGATACGAAAGTCTAGTATATTCTACATTCGAAACAAAAAGACTCGTTCATGTTTGTAAAATGATAATTTGCTAATGTATAAAATAACTATTATACATAAATATAAATATAAAAAAGTAACTAAAACATAGACTACAGAAAATAAATAAATAATCCACGCAAACATGGTCTTCAGGCGGTGGGCAGCCGGACAGTTTTTATCCATTTCTTGTTTATATGGTTTACACTGAAGTTTACCATTTCTTGCATTGCATGATGTTATTGCAAGACTGTCTTGTTCATTTTACTAAATATATTTAAATTGGCAATACATACATATTTTTTGTGAAGAGAGCGCTGATTGAATAACGATCATAAAAACTTCTTAAAGAAATACATTATGTCTGTTGGAAATACAATGAAGGTACTAAATATTTATGATGTTTAGTTAATTCTCTATGTTTACGTGTTATCATCCTCTTGATCCATTCATATTTAACCTAGCATCTTTGAGAATTTATAGATATTCATATTTTTTTTGCTAAGTGTGCTTGTTTTTGCATGACAGCAAACTGTTGACGTGACTAGTACAAAATTGATCTTTTACGTCGCCTCTTATACGTCGGTTCTGGCCAAAGGCGACGTATAAAGTACTTATATACGTCGGTTGCGGCCAAAGGCGACGTATAAAATACTTATATACGTCGGTTGCGGCAAAAGGCGACGTATAAAGTTTTATTATATACGTCGGTTCAAAAAAAACCGACGTATAAGGTTCTATTATACATCGGTTGAAGACAAGACGACGTATATAATGCTACTTTTTACGTCGGTTGTGAAAAATGCGACGTATAAAATGCTATTATACGTCGGTTAAGAAAAAATGACATATATTTAACGATATTATACGTCGCTCTTAATATAACCGACGTATATAATTAACATACACGTCGGTCAGGAAAATGCCGACTTATATAATCTCTTTTTACATCAGCGTTTTTAAACTCCGACGTATAAAATCTATTATATACGACGGTCTTTTATAACCCATATACGTACTTTACTCTTTTATTTTACCCCTGCTCACCACTATCCCCAAATTCAACCCGCTCTTTGTATATCTCTCTCTCTTTCGCAGTTTCGCTTAGGGTTTCTCTCAATCACACGCATTCAATTTCTTAATCTCACAACAATTTCGAGACGTAAATTCTCAATTCTATTAATTTAGATCTCACTATATATGTATATACTAACTGATTTTGGTTTCGGAAGGCGTGGGTGGATTGGAATCAAAAATAAAGAAGATGTTGAATGAAGAGAAGCAGATGAGACTCAACGGTCAAGTCACCGGCACGAAGAAGGTGGTTTATCTAATCTCTCTCTCTCTCTCTCTGATAAACTGATGAGTAGTTATTTCTAATGGTGTATAGAGGATATGGAGAGTATACCTGTTAATGGAGAAGTTGGAGGTGCTGGTGGGGCTGGAAGATTAAGAATGTCAAGGAAGGCCGAAAGTGGTAAGAAAGATTAACTGAAACAACAACAGATATGTAGATGAGTTATATGATATAGGTTACACATGGTTAACCTTGAGTAAAATATAATCAATAGTGAGGTTATTTTTATTCTAAAATGAACCTGGGTCACTTCTCTAATTTCTTACTTTTTCATGTTATATTAATCTTCGGTTTTAATTAAACATATCTATCTTGCAGGTAATATATCAGGCATAAACAATATGCAGGGACCTCTTATATACAGTTACAGAGATTTGAAAGCCGCAACAAAAGATTTTAGTCTAGAATACAAAGTTGGAGAAGGAGGTTTCGGAGATGTATACGAGGTAACTCCTAATTTAGTCATACTTCCCATCACTTAATGGTCCCAACTCAAAGCATACATCCAGTATCCAGTGTTCTTAACAGTTTACAAATTATTTAATTAAAATCCAGGGTTAAAAGAAACAGCCTCTTTACTCTTAAGAGTAAGTGTAGTTTCCGTACAACTGGACAAGAGTGAAAATCGATTAAATGAAGACTTCTTGTTTTCAATGATACATGTCAATTGTGTTTTAGTATTTCATTATAATTTTTCTTTTAAGTTTTGGATATGTATGTGTGTCCAGTTGTTGGGAATATTGTGATTTATCGCATATTTTCGAGGTTTATGTTGTTATGAGTATAATTGTATTATCATTTGCCTTCATGGGGAAATAGTTGATAAACTCAAGTGATCTGCAACCTAAACAAATGCAGGTACGTGATGTATGCCCTGGCTACTGAAAGTACTCCCTACATTGTCTGCTTCATTGTTTGTTTGCATAATCATAATCCTGTTTGATTAGATTATTTATAAACATGAATTTTAGGGGTTTGAGAATTTTGGTGAATTGTTTTATTTTGTTTCAACTCATCTTGAAGCAAGGCAGCCAAAATTGGGATGGTATGCTGGGGAGTCTGGAGGCACAGAATGATACGGTGTGGTAAAATAAATCTTTACAATCTGATAGCAAAAGATGCAGAAGCGGAGCTTATTAGTCTATTGCGTTTGTTAAGTAATCCTGGAACCAAGCAGCTGATCTGTTAGCTCAATTGTCTAACTGTACTCCAGGTTTTATGGTCACCGGGGAGGGGGCGGGGGGTGGTCTTCCTTCCGGATTGCAGGCAAACATGGCTGCTGATTTGCTTTAAGTTAAATGATCATTTCTCTTTCGGAAAAGAAAAAACAATCACAACAAGCAGAAATAGAGTAAGTGTATTTTCCGTACATCTCACCCTCCCAAGACCTTACTTTTGAAGAAACAGTTTACAAATTATGTGAATTTTTTGTTTAACCTGTGTCGTCTTGTTACCGGGTTTTTATACAATCGAACTGCTAAAGATTCTTAACTATATACATTTTAATTTGTGAAAGAACACCATTAATTTGGTTTTAATTTAATATCTGTTCATAAATACAAGTGCAAAAGTGGAAACTGGACTATGGTATTTAGATCTAAAGTCTTTCAGCATCTGTGTTGATTGTTAGAGAATCTCTGTTTGAATTCTTAAAATTTATGTCTGTGCTACCTATTCCTTCAGCACCTGAATTTATTAGTGGTGCACCATGCATATGGCTCTAGAGTAGTGAATTCTGGTACATATTACTCAAATTTAGATTCTGGTTAACTATAATGTGTGTGTAAATCATATGTTTTCTTTTCAGCAAGCATTAAGCTGTTATAAACTTATAATATGTGCCAGTCTATATGACAATGTACTCAATTCCATGTCAATTTGACGGGAATGGTCATATCGTTTTATAAGAATCTCCTCGGGGATATTTTTATGGGAATCACAATTACTAGTTACCAACACAGCCAGCTAAAGGAACACACTTGAAAAGTTGGCAATTTACCTCCATAGATGGTGATAGATTTTCCTAAATTGCATTTTCACCAATGTGACCAGAAGAGGTCTGGTAATAGATATTTTTAGTTAGACAATATTCACTGATCCGTTTACATGCCTGTTGGTACTTCCTACGGTAGGTAATCACATGACATTTGAAGTATCATAAATTATTTGTGTTAATATGAATGAGATGCAGTTTGTAAAATACTTACTAGCTGTCTCTTAATCATAGTATTGCCTACGTAGAACAGCGGATGCTGGTGAAAAACAAAAAATCACTTGCTTCTGTGATGATGTCTAGTTATAATCAAATATTCCTAGCTTGCACAGGTATGTGAGGGTGGTGACGAGATAGATTCCCAAAGCCAGGATACTGATGAACCAGTTAAGAAGAGTAGGACAAACTACATCCCGGAGGTCCATTTGATCCACTGGGGCTAGCAGATGATCCTGACCAGGCTGCATTGCTGAAGGTGAAGGAAATAAAGAATGGAAGATTAGCAATGTTTGCAATGCTTGGCTTCTTTATACAAGCTTATGTCACTGGAGAGGGTCTTGTGGAGAACCTTTCTGCTCATTTGAGTGATCCTTTTGGCACAAATAGAAGCGTAATAGTTGTCTCAATTTTGTAATTTGCTATTTATGTTGTATCCCATACATTTGTAAAATGAATTTCATTTTTTTTAAATTGATAATAGTATATTGTATTGTGATTGAATTTGAAAGTTAAGAAATTTCTATTATGACAAGATTTTGGTTTGTACAAATTTTGGTTTTTGATTATTCAATCGTTATTTAGGTGCATAGAAATAATAAGAATTATTTTTTTGTTTTTTTGGACAATATACGTCGGTCTTTTTAGTAATATACGTCGGTTGTTTTTAGACAATATACGTCGGTGTTTACTACAATATACGTCGGGCTTTTTAGCGACGTATATTTGGACTTTATACGTCGCCTTTTTAACCGACGTAAAAGAGGACTTTATACGTCGCTCTTTTAACCGACGTAAAAGACCCTGACTTTATACGTCGCCCCTCCATACGTCGCCATTTAACCGACGTATAAGGTCGATTTAACCGACGTAAAAGGCCTGTTTTCTACTAGAATCATTGAAGAAACACCAAACGGTTGTCATGGAACTATAAGATTCAAGCACCTCAAAAAGAAGGTTACTATAAGGGATACGAGTTAGGATTCAGAACAAAAATAAATAGCTTTATAAACTTTGAATTCTAGGAAGAAAAACAAGAGAAATAAACTAGGAAGCCTAAAAGCCACTTAAAATTAGGCCAAAAAAGCATGATATTTAAGGGGTATAAGATGATTACTCTTTAATCACACTTGAGGACTGCTCAAGGGACTGCCTAAAGTCTGATGACCGAAAGGAGTAAAATTGAGTAAGAAATGGAGATGATAACAAGCTTAAAAGAGGTGTAACAGATGAAGACCAAAGCTTGTTTGCTAGATACTTTTGTGGAGCATTTAAAATCTGGGATATGGTGTGTATCTAGAGAGAAAAATAGATAATTGTTTTGGCTCAAAATGCTTTAGAAAATGGGTGGAATTCCCTTGGTATTTATAGGGCAAAACTAAAAACAAATTACCAATCAAAGATTAACACTTGTCAAGCAACCCATAAAACATGCCAAATGTGAAAGGGGGATGAACCTAAATACTTTTGATTTCAGCACTTGCAAAAAGAATAATATAGTATGATAACGTTCCAAGCCTACAACACAATGCATACCAGATCTATCAACCCACCACAGGTCAGTCCAAAAGAACTAGTGATTTGGTATACATTAGTTGGTGACTTGTACTTATAAAGGCCCCGAACATTCTAAATATTATCGATATGGTATGTTACAAACACCCCACCTTATAGGGTCAACGTCCTCGGCGAGCTCATAATCACAGTAACGGAATTCGGGCAATGACTCTACACTTTCGGTCGGGTATGGCTCTGATACCATTTATAATGTCCCAAGCCCACAACACAATGTCTACCAGACCTAACAACCCACCACAGGTCAGTCTAGAAGAACTAGTAACTTGATATACATTAGTTGGTGACTTATTCTTATAAAGGCCCCAAACATTCTAAATCTTATCGATGTGGGATGTTACAATTATATAGACAGATATTTTGTTAGTTCGTTTTACCAGAAAAATGTGAAAAAACACGACAAACTCATTTCGTTCATTTTCTTATTATTTTTAAAAATTATGAGAACCATGCAAAAAATCTTTAAATTATCATAAAACTTATGGTCAAAATCGACCCATAGGTTTTTATGAGTTTGGACGACTTTTCTCGAACCCCAAAATAAAACCAAACAGATTTTAGAGGGGTCGAAAAAATATTCTCATAAATTCATGAAACTTTTTTTTAAAATTAATTTTAGTTATTATAGTGACAGTCCCCAAGTTTCAAGTCAAACAAATATGCGGATGTATTTTATTAAATTATTTTACTCAGTAATAATATCCTTATGCGAGGAAACAAAATATGTTAGGAGTAAATTGCAAAACGGTGGCCGTAGTTTACATTGAATTGCAAAAAAGTGGCTGAATTTTCAGATTTTCATTTTAGTGGCTATCGATCTTTTTTCATGTATTTTTTTGAAAATTAAAAATAATTTTGGCCACTATTTTAAAAATCAAAAACAATTTTGGCCACTTATTTTTAAAATAAAAAAAAAATTGGCCACTAATTTAAAAATAAAAAACAAAGTATGGCCAATAAAATGAAAATTTGAAAGTTCGGTCACTTTTTTGCAATTCAGTGTAAACTACAGCCATCGTTTTGCATTTTACTCGTCTTTTGTAGGAACTAGTCAACACTTGGACAAAACTTTTGACTCGAAATATATTAAAAATAATATTCCTCATGAAATGATGACTATGAGGTCCATGAAATATTTAAGTTTGATTTTTCTACCAATTTATTCATTTAAAAAAAATAGTTAAGGGATCGAGGATAAAAATCATGTTTGTACTTTTGGCTTTTGGTAAGTCAATTTAAAGATAAATCTTTAGAGAATATACCAAATATATATTGGGATAAAACATTTGAAATTAACACTCTTTTAAATATTTAAAACATTTCTGGCTCAAAAACTAGCGTTCAGAATATATTGATATTTGGGTCTTAAACCTTTACCTCGACTAGGGCTACATATGGGTAGGGTTGGATCGGGTTTTCGTCAAATTCCGACCCAATCTAATTAGTTCGATTTTATAAGAAATCAACCCATTAATTTAAAAATAAATTCTGTAATCCAATCCCGACCCAACCCAATTACTTCGGTTTGGTTCGGGTTGGGTTGGGTTAAATTTGTTAATCGGAAAAACTTTGCAGAAAATCACATTGCAGAAAATTCTGTACTTCGCAGAAAATGTTATAGAATGTTGCAGAAAGTATTGCAGAATGTTGCATAAAGTGTTGCAGAATGTTGCAAAAAATGTTGTAGAAAATTTATAGAGTGCAAAAATTTGTAAAAAAATACGCAGAAAATAGACAAAATATGAAAAAAAAAAATATGCAAAAAATTCTACATTTTATATAAACGGGTTGGGTTAAAATTTGTTAAACCCTTACCCAATCCAATTAATTCGGGTTTTTTAAAAATTAACCCGTTTAATCCACGGTTTTGGATGATTCGATTTGTTCGATTAGAAAGAGGATCGGTTTGGATCAGTTTGGTCGATTTTCGGAACCCATATGCAGTCCTAACCTCAACAATGTGGCAAATATTCTATGTGGCAAATATTCTTTAGAGTAGAATATATCATTAACTTGATATGTCTAGTCCAAATCAAATGTCTAAGTTTAAAAAGTATTTTGTTTTATTTGACTCGAACTCGTAAATTTTCTCGTCGAATATTTCTTAGGGGAAGATTTTACTAAATGAATTGGTAACTTCATAAATTTAATTTAATTTTCACTTTGATTTTTAATAAATCACCAAAATCTACAAGTGAAAGACTCCTTTCAATCTTCCTCTTTTGGTATTTGTCAAAAGTACTTATGAAAATTGTGTGCAACTTCTCCTAAGTGTATGCATAAAAAACGTTGTATTAATTAAATGCCTAATTTATTATATTTCCCAACTATTATTAAAGAGTAAATCTTGCCATACACACTAATTCACTACACAAACTCACTATCACTAATTTAGGGATGAATTGTGGACTCAATCCCTTAATATTATTCACACTTTAATATTTTAATTATTTTTATGAAAAATATATAAGGTAATTGTAGAGAAAAATCATCCCTAAATTAATGGTAGTGAGTTTGTGTAGTGAATTAGTGTGTATGCCAAGATTTATTCATTATTAAAACTCTTGTTAAAAAGATAGCATATGATAATAAGCACACATGCATATATAAGCACACAAACATACAATCATATAAGTTCTCATGCATTTGATAAGTAAGTTGAAGGATCAAGTGATAACTTATACTTCCCTCTTTTATACCAATCAAATTGATTTAAGTTCTGAAATTTTGATTTTCTTTTTGAAAGAATTTGTTTCCCCTTGTTGTTTCTTTCCTTTTGCAAAACTCTTCCCCTGTTTGTCAATTCAAAATCTGCATAAAAAAAAATCAAGTAATTCGATTATTTCGAATTTTATACTTCCCATGCATATGTGAATCTTTTGATAAATTTGTCAAGATATAAACATATATATTCCATACATTTACCACACATATTTAAATTTCTCTCTTCCCCTTTTAGACAAAAGCCAAAAAATAAAAACTGAGGAACTTAAACCACAAAAGTATTACTAAGGGGATGGGGAAAGGGATAATTAAGCTGACGGGGATGGGGGTTAATTTTTAGCTATTAGAAATTACTACCACCAATCCTCCTTATATCTCCAAAACATTCCTCATCCATAAATCTTCACAAGAACTTATGGATCGTTTGTAATAAATTACAAACCAAATGCTTAGATCTACAAATTACATGATAATTCTCCCAAGTCAAGAAAAATAAATACAGAAGTTATAAGTACAATCTTTAGATGGAGCATGGCTTGTTAAAGATCTTCAAGTTTGAATGAGCAATGGCTAAGAGAGACGTACATATATAATCTGTAATGTTAGCAATCTGCGCTAGTACCTGATAGAAGTTATCAGAGTATGTAAGTTAGCAAAGTATATAAGCTATCAGAGTATATGAACTGTTAAAGTATACACATTATCAAAGTATATATATGGCAGCAGAATATAAAAATCGTCAAGATAAAGACTTTGAGATTTGCATAAGAAAGCTATGTAGAAGATGATAATAATGAGAGAATGTGAAAACAAAATAACACAGACTAATCTGCAATGTTCACATTGAGGACCACAAGGCTCCTGCATTGTCTCTTATGCTATGCCCTGCCACTACTCTAACAACCAACTGATTAAGGACTACATTACCCTTAGTTATGACTAGACTTACTAGATTACATGGCACTGATATGACCCAGTTACATGTAATATTACTCCAGGACAAGAACACATCTACTCCTATTTATTACAAAGGAAATGCATGGTAAATAACTACTGAGTTGCTCGTTCAGTTTGATCAACTCCATTACTCCCCCTCAAGTGGTGTGGAGGTGACATCCGAGATGCCAAACTTGCGTAACAGATACTTGTGTTGGTTGACCGGTAGCTGTTTGGTGAGGATGTCTGCAACCTGAGAATGGGAAGGAACATGTTCAGTCCTCACAGTCCCTTCAACGATCTTGTCCCTAATGAAGTGATAATCAATCTCGATGTGTTTGGTGCGTTCGTGCAACACGGGATTCGCTGCAATAGAGAGTGCGGCTTGATTGTCACTTTTGAGAACTGTTGGTGGAAGATTCTACAGTCCTAGATCTTTCAAGAGAGAGGACAGCCATGTGACTTCACAGCAGGTAAGCGCCATTGCCCTATACTCCGCCTCTGCTGTGGATCGAGCAACAACGGACTGTTTCTTCGTTTTCCAAGAGATAGGTGATGATCCTAGCAACACACAGTAACCTGAAGTTGACTTCCTTGTCATAGGGCAGCTAGCCCAGTCACTGTCACAGTAAGCAGTGAGCTGGGCAGCAGAAGAACTAGCCAAGAGGATGCCTTGAGCTGGATTGCCAATGAGATACCGCAGAATTCGCTTCGCTGCTTGCATATGAACATTCGTGGGTCGTTGCATATATTGTGCTAAAGTGTGCACGGGATAAGACAGGTCTGGCCTTGTGATGGTTAGGTAGATTAGCTTACCAAGTAGACGCTGGTAAGGTTGGGGATCTGGCAGCAACACTCCTTTGTCCGAGGTGAGGGAAAGATGTGTGTCCATTGGCAGTTTGAGTGGAGAGCCATTAGTCATCCCAAACTCTTTAAGAAGGTCTGTCACATACTTCTTTTGGGATACAAAGAACCCTGCTTCACTACGATCGATTTCCAGTCCCAAGAAGTAGTTCACTTCGCCTAGGTCTCTCATGCGAAAATGACTGGATAGAACACCTTTTAGCTCCGTTATAGCCTCTGGATGGTTACCAGATATTAAGATGTCATCCACATACACCAAGACTAATGTGATAGTCTCAGTCGTGACCTTTGAGTACAAGATGTAGTCAGCCTTTGAGTGCGTGAAGCCATCTGCTAAAAGAGTCACTGAGAGCTTGTGATGCCACTGCCTTGACGCTTGACGTAGGCCATAGATTGCTTTTCTCAATCTGCAAACCAAGTATTGAACATCAGCATCTCGAGCTTGTTGCTCGTTTAAAGTCACTCTACTTCCATATCCTTTGTATCCCAGTGGCATCTTCATATAGACTACCTCATCTAGATCTCCATTCAAGAAGGCGTTTGATACATCTAGTTGGTGTACATGCCAGTTTTTTATGGCAGCAACAGCAAGTAACGCTCGCACCGTAGTCATCTTGGCTACCGGTGCAAGCGTTTCAGTGTAATCAATCCCATACATCTGTTTGTATCCCAGTATCACCAAACGTGCTTTATACTTTTCAATTGACCCATCTGCCTTGAATTTCGTCCTGAATATCCATCTACACCCAATTGCCTTCCTATTTGGAGGTAGTGTTGTCACTTCCCACGTACCGTTTCTCTCCAAAGCATCTAATTCTGAATTCATAGCATCGACCCAATGGCTAATCTTCACTGCTTGGTCGAAGTGTGTGGGATCTGATAAGTGGATTTTATATCCACTTGGAACATTCTATATCGGCTTAAATTGATTGTTTTGGACTCAAGTTTGTGTAGTTTTGATGTGTTTTGTGTAGTTGTGCAGGTTTTCAAGAATATCTAAGCTTTTGTCGTTTTTGGAGATTTAATTGATTAAAATTCGGATTTTCCGGGAAGGCTGCGCAGCTTATACTGTTTTGGTCATATCTGGAGTTCTAGAAGTCCGTTTTCAGCGATCTTACTGCCCACGCGAAGCTTGAGAGATTTTCTACAACCTGGGATAGGAAACAAGTGCAAGGGACGTGCTGAATGAAGTCGCGCACGTGTTCTTGTAAAAGAAGGCTGGGAATTTACTGTTTTGCCCTTTTTCTAATTCTAATTGTATTCTGGGCAGTTTTGGGTACCTTCTTTAAATCCTAATTGTAATAGAAGGCAATTTCTTGCTAGGCAAGATTTGTAGAGCCTATTTAAACACATCCTACCATTGTAAATTATAACAATTCATAGATAACAATTCATAGAGATAACAATTCATAGCTTTTAATCGTATCAAGGTACTTTCGATCTTCAATTCTTTCTTCAATATTATGTTTTCATTCATTATCATTATTATTATGTTTTCTTTATTAAATATGCGTAACTAATTCTCTAATCTGAGGATTGGGTAGTATTCCTTGGTATTCATGCATGCTTGATTACGTGATTTTCTGCTTTGCTGATCTGTTAATGAGATCTTAACACAATTAGAAGAGTAGCTAACTTTTGATTGTATTCTAGGGATTGTAATAAGCTTGGGAGAGAAGTTGCAATCTTAGTACATGATTTAACAGACATAATTTGAATATTAGATCGGGAGATTAATAGGAGAATTGTGAGACATATAATTCTTAGCACTTAACAGTTTATAGATATACTTTGATTGTATCACGGGAGTGACAATTAGGGTGTAGCTGTAGGCACTATATTGTAACCTGGGAGGGTACAGTATAACTTTAGAAGAATTGTTTTCAGCAAGGTAGGAACACAGATATCACATTAATATTGAGCATGTATTGAGACCAAGTGAAGAACCCCAGTTCTTAGATTGTTTTCCCATATATTTGAATCTCAGTTTAAAATCAATTCTTAGTGCTTATAATTAGTTCTTGGTTAGTTTAGTTAATAACACAAACCCAAAATTCTTCTCACACACTTCTAGACGTAAAGAGATAAGAAACCTGAACTTTGAATTAAATTTAGTCCTTTCCTGAGAACAAACACATAAAAATACTACTAACAAATTGGCGCCGCTGCCGGGGAAGGCAGTATACTTGAGTTTAGGTTAATTGTTTCTTATTGTTTAGATTTTAATTGGTTCCACAAGTTGTTTTGTTGGTGATTTTCAGGTGTATGCTACGTTCATCTTGCGTTAGAAAATTGGAATTTGACCCTGAAATCGAGCGTACCTTGAGAAAGATAAGAAAAGAGAAAGCTAAGATGACGGACGCTGAGAATGTTAACGCAAATGTTAATGCAAATGTTAATGTTGATCAGACTTCTATTTGGGATCATGAGACACCTAATCCTGCCAATTGCATGTACAAAACTCCAGAGATTGGTGCAACCCAATTCAACATTAACCCGAGTTTAATTCAGATGATCAGCAATCAAGCTTTTGAAGGAGATATTGAATTAGAAGATCCACACAGACATCTAGAGCGTTTCGTGCAGATGTGTGGCTCATTCAGAATCAATGGTGTTACGAGTGATCAGATTCGTCTCCATATGTTTCCCTACTCTATTAAGGGAAGAGCTTTGGAATGGTTTCAGCAACTTCCAAACACTGCGGTTGCTACATGTGATAGTCTTTCTACTGCATTCTTGTCCAAATATTATCCATCTGACAAGACGCAACAATTGAGGACTATGATTATGAGTTTCAAAGCACAACCGGGTGAAGGTCTATATCAGGCATGGGAGAGATTCAAGGCACTATTGAGGAAGTGTCCACATCATGGCTTGGAAGATTGGCAGATCATTAGTACTTTTTATGGGGCCATGAATGCAGATATTCGTTTGAGTTTGGATGTGGCTGCTGGTGGAAATTTCAAGAAGGCACCAACTACACAGGCTAAAGCACTCCTTGAGGAATTGGCATCTAATAACTATTCATGGGCACCTAGTGGGACGAGCTCAGCAAAAGCAGCACAAGAATCTGAGATGATCAACATGCTGGCTCAAAAATTGGATACTCTAACTCAGGAGGTGCGAGGACAAAGAGCAAATGTTAATGCTATCTCTTCACCTATGGAGGGATATAATGATTATGGTGCTAATCAGAACTCTTATGTGCAACAATTTCCAGAAGAAGCATCTTTTATTCAGGGAAGACAGCCGTGGCCTGTTCAGAATAACTCCTACTACAATCCAAATCAAAGGCCAAACAACAATCTTTCTTACAGTAATAATCATGCGGCTAATCCTTCTTATGCATTTCTAAGGCAGAATCAACCTTCTGGTTTTCAGTCACGACCACCATATCAAGCACAGCAGCAGTATCAACCTCCTCCGAAGAAAGAACCAGCTGATTGGGAGGTTGCACTAAATAAGATTATGCAAGGAACTTCTGGGGCATTGGCTAATATGGAATCAAGAATAGAGCAGATGGCATCATCTCAAAAGATGCTAGAAATGCAGATTGGATAGATTTCCTCCAAGATGGGTGTTCGTGAGCAAGGACCACTTCCTAGTCAACCCGACCAGACTGGTAAAGAGCAATGCAAAGCAATTACTTTGAGGAGCGGGAAAGAGTTGCCCGAGGTTGAGGTTCTTGAGCCTAAAGAGAAGGATGCTGAAAAAGAAAATAAGATAGTAGAGATTGATGCAGAAAAGTCAGAGAAAGTAGATGAAGAGAAGAAGGAAGAAGAACCAGAAAAGCCATATGTTCCTCCACCACCTTATGTTCCTCCTATTCCATTTCCACAGAGACTTCACAACAGGCAGTTAGAGAAGCAGTACGAGAAGTTCTTGACTATGTTCCGGTAGTTGCATGTCAATATTCCTTTGGCTGAAGCTTTGAATCAAATGCCACTCTATACTAAATTTCTTAAGGAGATGTTGACAAAGAAGAGGAAACTTGAGGATGCAGAAACCATTACTCTTAATGCGGAATGCAGTGCAGTTATTCAAAAGGCCATTCCTCAGAAATTGAAAGATCCGGGAAGCTTTTCTTTGCCTTGCACTATTGGGAAGATGGAGAACATGAAAGCCTTGTGTGATTTAGGGGCTAGTGTGAGTTTGATGCCATATTCAATCTGCAAACGACTTGGTCTTGGGGAGCTTAAAAAGACACGGATTTCACTTCAGTTGGCGGATCGTTCTGTTAAATATCCGTTGGGGGTCGTTGAAGATGTGGTTGTCAAAGTGGATAAATTTGTCATACCTTGTGATTTTATGGTGTTAGAGATGGATGAAGATGTCGAGATACCCATTATCTTGGGAAGGCCATTCTTGGCTATTGCTGGCACTATAATCGATGTTAAAGCTGGAAATTGACATTGAATGTTGGCGAGGACAAAGTGGAATTTGATCTAAACAAAGCAATGAAGATGCCTACTTTTGGAGCAACTTGTTTTACTGTTGGCAGAGTTGTTGAAATTGTGCAGCTAGAAAATGAACACTTCATGGGAGCAGAAAGGGTATTAGATGATGTAGTAGAAGAAGAAGCACTTGTTGTTCGAGACACAGAAGTTGAGATGGTTTTTACGCTTTCAGAGGCACCATAGGTGGAACTTAAACCTCTACCTACTAATTTGAGGTATGCCTTTCTTGGTCCTAATGATACATATCCTGTGGTAGTTTCTGCGTTGCTTCGTGATGATGAGCTGGAAAAATTATTACATGTTCTTCGGCAATATAAATCAGCTATTGGTTGGACAATTCAAGATATCAAGGGAATTAGCCCTGCTCTTTGCATGCATAGAATTGCCTTAGAAGATGATCATAAGCTTGTGATTGAGGGACAAAGAAGATTGAATCCGAATTTGCAAGAGGTGGTGAAGAAAGAAATCACTAAGTTGCTTGACGCTGGTATCATATATTCGATTCCACACAGTAAGTGGGTTAGTCCTATTCATGTTGTGCCTAAGAAAGGTGGGATGACTGTTGTTCACAATGAGAAGAATGAATTAATTCCCACGAGAACAGTAACAGGTTGGAGAGTTTGCATTGATTACAGGAAGTTGAATAACGCTACTCGCAAAGATCACTTTCCACTCCCATTCATTGATCAAATGCTCGAAAGGTTGGCGGGTAATGAGTATTACAACTTTCTGGATGGATTCTCGGGCTACTTTCAGATTCCTATTGCACCCGAAGATCAGGAGAAGACCACCTTTACTTGTCCTTATGGTACTTTTGCTTATCAGAGGCTTCCTTTTGGTTTGTGTAATGGTCCTTCGACGTTTCAACGGCTCATGAACCACATATTCTCAGATTTTATAGGGAAAGACATGGAGGTCTTCATGGATGACTTCACAGTTTATGGTTCTTCCTTTGAATCATGTTTAGCCAGTTTGTCGAAGGTGTTGCAGAGATGTACTGAAACTAATCTTGTTCTTAATTGGGAAAAATGTCACTTTATGGTGAAGGAAGGCATTGTGCTGGGGCATAAAATCTCTAATAAAGGCATTGAGGTCGATAGAGCAAAAATTGAAGTTATTGAAAAATTGCCACCACCTTCATCTGTGAAAGGAATTCGAAGTTTTCTTGGTCATGCTGGTTTTTATCGACGGTTCATCAAGGATTTCTCCAAGTTAGCTCGGCCTCTCTGTAATCTTCTTGAAAAGGATCGTGTTTTTGACTTTGATGAAAGTTGTCTTGTTGCGTTTAACAAGCTGAAGAAGGAACTTACTTCTGCACCCATAGTTACATCTCCTGATTGGATCTTGCCTTTTGAACTTATGTGTGATGCTAGTGACTATGCTGTGGGTGTTGTTCTTGGGCAAAAGAAGGATAAGCGTATGCATGTGATAGCTTATGCAAGCAAGACTCTTGATGATGCACAAATCAATTATTCAACTACGGAGAAAGAGCTACTTGCAGTGGTGTTTGCACTTGATAAATTTAGATCCTATCTTGTTGGGTCTAAGGTGATTGTCTATTCAGATCATGCTGCGATTCGTTTCTTGATGACAAAGAAGGATGCCAAGCCTCGTCTAGTTCGTTGGATTCTCTTACTCCAGGAATTTGATCTTGAGATTCGAGATAAGAAGGGGTCCGAGAATTTGGTAGCTGATCACTTATCTAGGTTGGATCAAGGAGATGGAGAGGTAGGAGGTGAAAAACCTATCAATGATAAATTTCCGGAAGAGCAGCTTCTAGGTGTGTCCTTGTCTACACCATGGTATGCAGATTTTGTGAATTACATTGTGGGAGGAGTTATGCCGGATAATCTCTCGTATAACCAAAAGAAGAAATTCTTTTATGATGTGAAGCACTACTATTGGGAGGAATCGCTACTTTACAAGGAGTGTGCTGATGGAATGTTTCGTAGATGTGTGCCTCATGACGAAGTTCCTCATATTTTCAGGCATTGTCATTCTCTTGAGTGTGGAGGCCATAACAGTAGTATGAAGACAGTGGCGAAGGTTTTGCAGTCAGGATTCTATTGGCCAACCATGCATCAGGATGCTAGAGACTTTGTGGCAAAGTGTGATAGATGTCAGCGAGTTGGAAATATTTCGAGGAGGAACGAGATGCCTTTACAATCTATTCTTGAGGTGGAGATTTTCGATGTGTGGGGGATGGACTTCATGGGTCCATTTCCATCTTCTTATGGGAATCAGTAAATTTTGGTAGGAGTTGATTATATCTCTAAATGGGTTGAAGCTATTGCATCTCCTACTAACGATGCTAGAGTGGTGAAGAAGTTCCTAAAGAAGCATGTGTTCACTCGATTTGGAGTGCCAAGGGCTATTATCAATGATGGAGGTGCACACTTTTGCAATAAACAGGTGGCTGATCTCTTGAAAAGGTATGGTGTGACACGAAAGGTGGCAACTCCTTATCATCCGCAAACAAGTGGACAAGTTGAGATTTCGAATCGTGAGTTGAAGTCAATTTTGGAGAAGACAGTGGCAATGTCAAGAAAGGATTGGTCAATAAAGCTTGATGATGCACTTTGGGCATATAGGACGGCATTTAAAACACCTATTGGAATGTCTCCATATAGGTTGATCTTTGGGAAGCCATGTCATTTGCCGGTGGAACTTCAGCATAAGGCATTTTGGGCGACAAGAGAGTTGAATTTTAATCTTAAATCTGCGGGAGAGAAGCGTTTACTTCAACTTGGAGAGCTTGAGGAGATTAGGCTCCAATCTTATGAAAATGCTAGTATCTACAAGGAGAAGACCAAATTGTGGCATGACAAGCACATTCAGAAGAAGGAATTTGAGGTTGGGCAACATGTTTTATTATTTAATTCAAGACTCCGTTTATTTCCTGGAAAGCTTAAATCAAGATGGTCCGGACCTTTTGAGATTGTGAAGGTCTATCCTAATGGGGTTTGTGAGATTTTTAGAGAAGGGTCGGATATATTCAAGGTGAACGGGCAGAGACTTAAGCCATACTTGCTTGGAGAAACAGTGGAGCAAGGAATGAGCAGTCTTCACCTCCAAGACCCTACTATGAGTTGAGGAAGTAACGTCAAGCTATTGACGTTAAAGAAGCGCTTCTTGGGAGGCAACCCAAGCATTTTTGTACCTTGGTGTAGCATAGGATTTTTACTTTCGATCAGAAAAAAAAAAATAAAAAAAACTGAGCAATTTGCAGGTCTGTAACGCAACTTGCCCCTGCGTTACTGACCTGGGCGCAGACTGCTCCCCTGTTGCGCAAGTTGCGCCTGCGCAACTGTCCTAGAAGCAAATTGCCTACCAGACACGCAAGTTGCAGCGGCGTGACTGCATTGAGAGCAAACTGCCCCTCACGTTGGCAGTTTGCGCGTGGCCAGCATGAAACAAAAAAATTCCCAGCTTGTCACTGTTGTGCCGCGTTTTGTTGTTGTCCAAATAAAAAAATTTTCTCACCCAAATTCTTTTTATACTCTCATCTTTCCCCTAAATCTTTTCCTATTTTAATTCCAAAACCCCTCATCTCTCCTAAAAAAATTCAAATTCCTATTTCTTTTCTAATTCCTTTTCTTTTATCCATTAACTATTTTTTCTATCTTAAATCAAATTCCAATTTCCACCAAAAAATTTTCCTTTTCACATTAAAATTCTTATATTCATCCTATCACTCCATGGCCTATATATACCCATACATACACACCCAATTCATTATCTTCCTCCTCTACATCTCTAAAAAATTCAAGTTTGGGGGAAAATTAGTACAAGTTCACCTCTTTGATTCGTAGTGGGATTTCTTTTCTCTATTTTATTTTATTACGAATTTGTGTTCTTGTAAATTGGGGTTTTTGTATAATTCTTGTTACGTGGGTATTTTTTGGTGTGATTTTCCTTGGTGGTTTTTGGTAGGATATTTCTTGGTAGTAGTTGGTGGTGCTATTGTTGAGTGGAGTTTGATTATTATGGCGCCTAAGCGAATGAGGGGTGGTTCTATTAGGGTGGAGAGATTTTCTTCTCCGGATGCGGAGGTTGAGTATAATCGGTTGTTATCAAGGTCGGTGGCGAAAGAAAGGGGGTTTTTGCCAATTCGTCATTATGGGTTGGTTGATTTGATTAGTGAATTACGTTGGGGAGAGATTTGTAAGGCACCTGCTCCGGTTCTGGTGAATGTTGTTAGGGAGTTTTATGCTAATGCTAAAGGTGAGCCGGATGAGGTGTGTATGGTTCGAGGTAAACAGGTGGATTATAGTATTGATGCTATTCGTGCAATTTTGGGGCAACCACCTAAGCTTGTGGGGGATGAAGATTGGGCAAGGAAGACTGGTAAGGATGTGGAATTGGAGGCAATTGTTCGTGAATTATGTGTTCCTGGTACAGTTTGGAAGTATAAATTGGGAACCACTGAGCCGGTTAATTTTCTGTCTTCTGCTATGAATAAATTTGCACGTGCATGGTATGCATTTCTTTGTGCGAATATTATGCCTACTTCTCATATAGGTGAGGTCACAGTTGATAGATTGATTCTTCTTTGGGGCATTCTAAAGGGGAAGTACATTGATGTAGCCTATATTGTTCATCAGAATATTCTACGATTTTTAAAGTCTAATGCGCTTTCATCGATGCCCCATGCTTCTGTTATAGCTGGCTTATGTAAAGATAGTGCTGTTGTCTGGGGTGCGGATGAGGAGTTGCAGTCACCTTTGGCTACCATTACTGATGTGTCTATTGATCGAATGCCAGACTGGCAAGGTGGGGTTCCACATCCGAGGGGGCTTGGTTATATTGTTGATGATGTTGGTGCTAGTGGTCGTGGAGCGGGCGCTCAGCCACAGGGTTCAAGAGTACCGAGAGTTTTAGATGCCCACTTTAGGCGTTTGTACAGGCGGATGGATGCTATACATGCATGTAACCGAGAGTATGCTCAAGATATGGCTACAGCTTTGAGAGATGCGGGTATTCAGGCAAGGTGGCCAGTCTATGGAGCTCGTACGCAGTATCCACCGCCAGATTCTGATTCCTCCGAGGAGGAGGACGAGTAGGTATGTTTTCTGCTATCCCTTGTATTTACTTCCATTCAATGCGGACATTGAATATTTTAAGTTTGGGGGTGGTTTGAGGGATTAGTAAGTTGTTGTTGTATTATTTGTTCATGTAGGATTTCATGCTTTGCATATTAGTAGTAATAAATTATGCATTTATGTTTGTGTTATCTACATTTGTTTCATATAGGACATTCTGTTTTTATTTTTTCGTATATCATGTGAGTTCATAGTAGTTTGCATTTGCACCCATGCTTGATAGGAATTTTGTGTTGTTGATGCTTTTGATTGAGAAGTGATATGCTTTGTTCTTGTGCACACACATACACTAGTAAGTTGAAGCTAGTAGACTTATTGAATGTTGTAAGTAATTAGAAGGACATGAATATGTGCAAGATGATTTAGTTTGCATGCTTTGAATACAAGTTGGTGCGTTAGAGAGATGTTTGCTTGGGATTGAGTACGTTTTTCCACCAAGTGAGTTTTTGAGCCATATTGCATATTTTTTGCAATTTATTCGTTTGCTTGAGTGTCCACGGATTGTTTGCATTGCTAGCAGTTGTTTGAGGTCTTTCTTGAAATGCATGACATTATTTGACGATTAAAATGATAAAGGCAATTAGGAATAACCACATATTTTCCCATATTACCACACCATGTTTACATGATCAATTAGTTAACCCGTTGAGCTTAATCCTATTTTTCGGTGACATACCACATTACTTTCCTAGACCTTTTTCTTGTATTGGCCTTACATTAATTTGAACCCACATTGTCAAAGGCTAGTAAAGTGCTTAAGGGAGTAATAAGGTGTGCAAGGAGGGGTTTATTGTTGGTCATACTTTTGGGGAAAATATTGAGATTGGGTTTGGTCGTTTACTTGATAGTCGGCATATGTAATAAATTGTGGGATCATTGTTATTGTTTATATTATTGTTTTATTTAGCTCTCGAAAAAAAAAAGAAAAAAAAAAGAAAAAAAAATAGAAAGAAAAGAAAAGGAAAAAAAAAAGAAAAAATATATTATGAGATCAAGTTTGTGTTTGTTGTGATCCTATTTTAGTCGACTAGTCGAGTGTTCTTAGTAAAATTTATGTGGGAGGAAATAGGGTGTTGTGAATGGTTCATTATGGTACTTACTAGCTTTTGACACTTCACCTGTTTTGGCTTATTTGACATACCATGTCCCTAGCCCACGTTACAACCGAATGAAGACCTTTTGATTATTGTCATTGATGTATGTTGTGTTAAGAGTTAGATTGATACCAAATGTCAAGCATGTTTATGATTTTGTTGGAATTGAGTGATACACTTACCCTTGTTCTTGAGTGAATATTCTTTTGTGAGTGGATTGTCAGTGTTTGCTTGTTTTTGCGTATGAGATCCCGAGTTTTGTCTCAAAGATGTACTCTTGTAGGCTTAGCATGTTTACTAACTTATTCTTACACTTGACATGGACTTGTGAGAACTTATGCAAATTCATTGAGTAGACTATGTGAATACTTGCACTTTCGACACCAAGACATTGCGTATTTACTTTGATTCTTAAGTTGATATGGCATGAGAGGATTTGAAGGTATGGTAGGTTAGATTAATTGCATTTTTCATATTAGTTGCATTCATGCATTGCATTGCATTAGGTTAAATGGATTTTGTGGGTACATTCGCTATAGACCCTCACGAGACCTTACTCGTCCACTTGGGCTGCCTAGGGGTTTAAAGGGCTTGTTGCATATGCCAAATGCAACCGTGATCACCTACGGAAGTGGTACTAATTAGGTAGTTGTAATTGTTTATGCTTGAGGACAAGCATCGGTTTAAGTTTGGGGGTGTTTGATAAGTGGATTTTATATCCACTTGGAACATTCTATATCGGCTTAAATTGATTGTTTTG
The DNA here is from genome assembly GCA_037693485.1 of Kitagawia praeruptora. NCBI lineage: Eukaryota > Viridiplantae > Streptophyta > Magnoliopsida > Apiales > Apiaceae > Kitagawia > Kitagawia praeruptora. The sequence goes on from CM075345.1 coordinate 135,185,955, forward strand.
GACTCAAGTTTGTGTAGTTTTGATGTGTTTTGTGTAGTTGTGCAGGTTTGCAAGAATATCTAAGCTTTTGTCGTTTTTGGAGATTTAATTGATTAAAATTCGGATTTTCCGGGAAGGCTGCGCAGCTTATACTGTTTTGGTCATATCTGGAGTTCTAGAAGTCCGTTTTCAGCGATCTTACTGCCCACGCGAAGCTTGAGAGATTTTTTACAACTTGGGATAGGAAACAAGTGCAAGGGACGTGCTGAATGAAGTCGCGCACGTGTCCTTGTAAAAGAAGGCTGGGAATTTACTGTTTTGCCCTTTTTCTAATTCTAATTGTATTCTGGGCAGTTTTGGGTACCTTCTTTAAATCCTAATTGTAATAGAAGGCAATTTATTGCTAGGCAAGATTTGTAGAGCCTATTTAAACACATCCTACCATTGTAAATCATAACAATTCATAGATAACAATTCATAGAGATAACAATTCATAGCTTTTAATCGTATCAAGGTACTTTCGATCTTCAATTCTTTCTTCAATATTATGTTTTCATTCATTATCATTATTATTATGTTTTCTTTATTAAATATGCGTAACTAATTCTCTAATCTGAGGATTGTGTAGTATTCCTTGGTATTCATGCATGCTTGATTACGTGATTTTCTGCTTTGCTGATCTGTTAATGAGATCTTAACACAATTAGAAGAGTAGCTAACTTTTGATTGTATTCTAGGGATTGTAATAAGCTTGGGAGAGAAGTTGCAATCTTAGTACATGATTTAACAGACATAATTTGAATATTAGATCGGGAGATTAATAGGAGAATTGTGAGACATATAATTCTTAGCACTTAACAGTTTATAGATATACTTTGATTGTATCACGGGAGTGACAATTAGGGTGTAGCTGTAGGCACTATATTGTAACCTGGGAGGGTACAGTATAACTTTAGAAGAATTGTTTTCAGCAAGGTAGGAACACAGATATCACATTAATATTGAGCATGTATTGAGACCAAGTGAAGAACCCCAGTTCTTAGATTGTTTTCCCATATATTTGAATCTCAGTTTAAAATCAATTCTTAGTGCTTATAATTAGTTCTTGGTTAGTTTAGTTAATAACACAAACCCAAAATTCTTCTCACACACTTCTAGACGTAAAGAGATAAGAAACCTGAACTTTGAATTAAATTTAGTCCTTCCCTGAGAACGAACACATAAAAATACTACTAACAGGATCTACTTGTGGCACTATGGCTGCCAAGAAACAGTTGAAGTTGGAGCTCACAGGTTGAGAAGCAACCGTAGCAATGTTTGCAACATTGTTGGCCTTTGGCATGACATATTCACCAAACCAAACAGGTGGTTTCGTTACCCTGCTCGAACGTCTCGTTCCTTGTTGCTCCTCCTCTACATTTCGCTCAGATGAGCCAGCAAGAACGGTGTCATGGGTGTTATCTTCATTCTCACATTCTTCGTCCACTGTGTGACTTTCTTCAACATCGTCCTGTTGTGACTCCATGAAATCTGTTTGACCACTTTCCAGTTCATCCTCGAATGCACAGACTTTAGTTGCCTTCATAGAAGATTGCATGGGAGTTGTATATGTCTTTGTATCATCTTTGTTGAGTGGGAAAACAGTCTCATGGAACGTCACATGTCTCGAGACAAATGGTTGCTTATTTGTCAAGTTGAGCAACCTGTACCCCTTTGTGTTAGCTGGGTATCCAATGAATGCACATAAAACCCCCCTTGGTGCAAATTTATCCGTTCCATGTGTTGAGTTGTAAGCCACTGCAAGACATCCAAACACTTTCAATTCACTGTAATCAACCTTCTCTCCTACTAACACCTCATATGGAACCTTGAATTCCAACACAGCACTGGGCAGTCGATTAATTATGTGGACTGCCGTTAGCACACAGTCTCCCCAAGAAGGCCAATGACAAACCAGACTGAAAGCGTAGAGCCCTTGCTACTTCAAGAACGTGTCTATGCTTACGCTCAGCTCTTGCATTTTGTTGCGGAGTGTATGGGCACGACGTTTGATGTATCACCCCTCTGTTTGCAAAGTATTCATTGCACTCCTTGTCTGCAAACTCCAGTGCATTGTCCGATCGAATGATTCTTATTTTTCCCTTGTATTGAGTGTCAACATACTTCTCGAACTTCATCATACTTGGCAAATAGTCCGATTTTCTCTCCAACAGATATACCCACGTTACTCTGCTGTAATCGTCCATAATCGTCAAGAAATAACGAAACTTTCCCCTCGTTGCCACTCTGTACGGTCCCCAAATGTCTGTGTGTAGCAGGTCAAAATTGTTGGTAGCATGTGAAACACTGCTTGGGAAAGGTAATCTGGTCATCTTGGAGAGAGGGCAGGTTAAGCACACTTGCTGTCTTTGTTGATGAATGAATGGTTTCACTGCCTCCACATGTTGCAGTTTCGATAGTGAGGCATGTCCCAACCTTTGGTGCCACAGCATGTATTGATTTGCTCCTTCCTTAGTTGTCACTTCAGTGTTCACTTCTGTAGTTTTCTGCCCATTCATAGCCGAGCCACGTGCCTCCATTTTTTCATCATTGAGGTAATACAGCCCCTGCTTCAGCTCCCCCACACCTATGGTAATCTTGCTTTCAGAATCAAAGATTGCACAGCTGTTGGGTTTGAACATCACGTCACAATTGCTGTCTCGTGCCAACCTACGAATGGACAGGAGGTTGTGGTTGAACTGAGGCACATGTAGCACATTGTATAACTTCAGACCATTGGGCAATATGGCATCTCCAACATGAGTGATCACTGCAGTTGCACCGGTGGGTAGGGTGATGGTGAAGGTTGAGGGTGCTGGCTTGACATTCACAAGATTCTTCAACGAGGACGTCATGTGGTTAGACGCCCCTGAATCTATGATCCACCTACTTGACTCCATTGTTGCATTTTTGTTCTTGTGCTTGTTAACATTCACCATGCCCGAAAAGCCATAATCTATCTCCTCATCCGTTTCATTCCCTCCTTGCTTCACTCCCCCTGTCTTCGGTATCAACTTCAGAATTTGATCCAACTGATGCGTGGTCATCATTATAGATTGTGACTCATCAATATTTCCTTGTACATTATTGGCCATTTTGGTGATGTGTCCTTTGTTTCCCATCCATTTTCCACCTGGTTGCTACTTGAAACACCTGTATTGTTTCTCTGCTGTGGTTTGTATCTGTAGTGCCACTTGGGTAGTCCAGTTACTCCCCAAAACCTTTCACTTGTGTGACCTCTTTTACCACAGGCACTGCACATCAGAGTCTTCTCACCTGCTCCCCTACTATACATCGCCAGAGCTTCATTATCGCCCAGTCCAGGTTGAGCCAAAACCTCCTTTTGTGATTCCTCTTGTTGCAACGCTGCACATGCTTCTTCTACAGATGGTAACGGACACGACATGAGTAACTGACTCCTTTGGGCTCCATATGTCTCATCCAAACCGTTCAACAACTGAAACAATTTCGACTCCTCCTTCATAACTTCAATGGCTTTTAACAGTTTAGTGACTTCAGGAGTGACTGTCGTGATGGTTGGCAGCACATTCATTGACTCTATCTCTTCCCACAAGCTACTCAAGCTCGTATAATAGTCATTTATCTTCATACCATTTTGTTTTAGACTAAACAAATCTTTGTTGAGTTTATACTTTCTAGATCCGTTAGTCAATGAAAACCTTTTCTCCAATTGTTTCCAAATGTCATATGCAGTGTTTATGAAAAGCACAGAGGATTTAATACTATCATATATGTTGTTATGGATCCAAGAAATTACCATGTTGTTGCAGGTGTCCCATTGACTAGCCTCTGCAGCGTCTGTAGCACTTCTTGTAACTGACCCATCCACAAAGCCTAGCTTCCTTTTAGCTGACAGTTGTATCTCAAACATCCTTTTCCATGCTCTGTAATCTCCTGGTCCTTGCAGTTTTGAAACACACACCGATGTAGGTCCATCTGATGGATGCAAGAATAAGGGATTCTGTAGATCTGCATATGAAATCTTATTAGTAGCCATGAGTCAATCCGAAAACTAAGATGATTGATATCTCCCTTTTTCAGATCCTGATAACGACAACTCGACCACTATTTAACAGCCTTTTAAACGTCTCACTATCAATAACTCTCTTCTAATCTAGTCTTTCAAACGCCGCTCTGATACCATAAAGACTTTGAGATTTGCATAAGAAAGCTATGTAGAAGATGATAATAATGAGAGAATGTGAAAACAAAATAACACAGACTAATCTGCAATGTTCACATTGAGGACCACAAGGCTCATGCATTGTCTCTTATGCTATGCCCTGCCACTACTCTAACAACCAACTGATTAAGGACTACATTACCCTTAGTTATGACTAGACTTACTACTAGATTACATGGCACTGATATGACCCAGTTACATGTAATATTACTCCAGGACAAGAACACATCTACTCCTGTTTATTACAAAGGAAATGCATGGTAAATAACTACTGAGTTGCTCGTTCAGCTTGATCAACTCCATTACAAGAGTATAAGGTCTGACAGAGATATTATTAGAGTATGTAGATTGTCAGTATTTTCTTTACACACTACACCACAAATGGTCTATGGCAACACCAAAAAAAAGTGTTAAAAATGCTGAAAAATGTTACCATAGGATTTAAGGCAACACTTTTGTCAATTTTGCAGGTGTTGGGAATTTGCATGTGGGCTTAGAGGTTAAGCCAACATATTTTGTCAAAACTATGGCAACATCAACATGATGTTGCCTTAGGCACTTATGCCAACATTTCATGCAAAATAGCAACATTTTTTTCGGTGTTGGCATAAAATCTACGGCAACACTGTATACTCAATACCAACATCCTTGCGATGTTGCCATATAGCCTATTCCAACATCTTTGTCCCTCTACAGCAACATCGATTGATATAACAGTTCACATTTTTGCCAACATCCTAACAAGTTATAGTAACACTTTTTAGTTTACATTGTTCAAGTTTTATCAACATTAATTTTTACAAGCTATGGCAACATCTTTAGTAATAATTTTGTAACAGCTTTCTTCCTAAATGATACATCCTAATATAAAACATAATTCATCCCAAAAATCAAGCAAAGCCAATAACAGATGCAACTTTAATATATATATAAATCACTTCCAACACAAATTTGCAATAATACTTAAACCAACGATTACATAAACGAGTCAAATATTGTCAAACATAGTTAATAGTACCATGAATCTAAGTTCTTCATAATGTATCAAAAGATTTTATAACTACTAATAAGACAGAAGCATCAAGAAGTATCATTGTCGGTTGCACTTGCATCACCGTTGTTAGGTCAAATATTGAACACTACCCTGGAGCGCCATTGTCTGAGCCTAAAAAACTTAAGCATGACCGTGAGAGAATACATGATTCTTTCCCCTGTCTCGATCTCTTATCATTCCATGAGAAAACAGATACGTCTGTGGGATTTCTCGTACTATAAATACATGTCTGAGAAGAACCAAAAGATTCAGTTGGACCGGGCATGAGACCAAGCTTTATAGACCTGAATTTAACGGATACCAATCAGAAAATAATTCTCACTAAACTGGACAACATTCTCACTAAATAACTGCACAATCAGGAATAATTTAACCAAGTAATATACAGGGGGAAAACAACCAACAACATCCAATAACCCCTTGTTGTTGGAATCTTACAAGCACTAGTTGTTTAAAGACTTTCTTCTGAAAGCAACTCTTCATAACATACCAATGTTGGGAAAAAAATTAAAAAATCAACATGAGGCAAATCAGGATGAGATAGGATAGATTCTTTGAGATAAAGTATTGGATTAGACTCTTTGAGATAAAATAATGTGGTTGTCATATTAATGGACAATTCATAAGAGAAGAAAAAGAAAACTGAAGACAAGATCAGTTAAGGAATGAAAAAATGCAGACAAAGAACATAATTGATCACCCTGAGTTTCCAACGGGCTGTGGCACAGCAGCAGATTCAGAAGTGTCAATTTTTTTATCAGCATTTGTCTTGTCTGATGATTTTTTCTTCCAAGGCCAGCTCCTTTGGTCCACCTTTCGTCCATTTTACACTGTAGAAGTTAATGTGCAGCATAATGTTAGTAAACAAGTGGTGGAATTGTTAATACACAAACAGCAAACAAAGTACCACAATTTAATTTCATATTCGAAATGAGAAAACGATATGTAAATTCAAGAACACCAAAGAAACTTACCTTTGATTAAAAATACATCAAATCTAGAGTGTATAAAATGAATATAAAAAAGATCATAGTACTTAAATTACATAAAATCGCAATACATGTATAAGAAATTTGTCGCTATAGCTATATAACACCTGTTTCAACTTATTAATATATGTGCTATAAGTTCATGTTGGCAATAGTGCAAGGAAAAGAAGCCCTTTTAATAATAAGCTTACCTTGATTGCTTTGAATCCAAGTTTCAGGTGTGCAAGGCTGTCATCATCAATTGCGATGCATCCTTCTAGAACCAAATGCTCCAGATGTTCCAATTTCACAACTTGCTGTAGGCATTTTTCTGTGATCTGCACCAGAAGGAAACAAGCACAAAAAATGACTTCTAGTACAAGATACAAGATCAGACAAACATAATAATTTATTGACCTAATATTATAAACATTCTGCCTTGGAAATTAATTATCAAGATGACAATAGGACACTAACGGTTTAATTACACAAGTAATCTGGTACTATATCATTTAATTCAACTTTTTCTTACTAATTAATTACAGACTCATGTTTTCTATGCATATCTAGAAATTTTAGTGATCATTTATTAACAAAGAATTACTATTAGTACAATATATATTACTGTACTTTTCAGAAAATAAGTAAGAAAGCATAAATATGATAACTGCATCTAAATGTACACATCTATTTAACCAAAGCTTGAATTAAGACTAAAACAGGTGACTAATTACTAAGCATGATTGCAAACTCAAACCTAAACAAGAAAATTTATTGGCTAAAGAACCTAAATCATTAATTACAAGCAAGTAAGATAAATCCATGCTCTGTATCTCCTTACACTTAACAGCAAGTAGCCAAGCTCGAGTCTTTCAAATCCTCAGCATTAGACAAATCAATCTCAACCAAACTACAACAATTCTTGACCAAATTAGCCAAACCCAGATGAGTAAAAAACTTTGATCTCGAAAGATTAATAGACCTCAACATTTTCTTGCAAATTATAGAAATACCCATTAAACATTCATCAGTAATTCTTGGACATAAAGACAAATCAAGATCAGTAATGTAAGAGTATCGATTCAAAATCTTGGGTATGTAAGATTTTATAATCTTGACACTTGAAATTATCAAAATTAAGGTTTACCAATCTTCATCTCTATGGGATGAATAAATGATCTTTTACCAAAATTTTATATATCATACATTATATGAAAGAATTACCTTTTGCAGGAATGAAAACCAAGCCACTTCTGCTACTAAAATTCACACATTCGAAACAAGCCATAATCCTTCGAAACCCTTCTACTACCACAAGAACATATCACCGTAACATTCAAAGTTTCACCCTTAGCAATCCACTAATTAACATTAAAATCATTAAACTGAACCAACATTTCAAGACTAGTAAGCCTTGAATACGTAATATCAGCAATAACCTTATAACTATTCCTAGGTATACTTTTAAATCTAAACTGATGACCAAGAAAATCAGAACTTGAACCCCCTAAACACCCACAATAATAAAATTGCAAAATTAAATTAGCTAACCTTACAAGGGTCATGTATTTACTCGCAATCAGAAAACTACTCCCAACAAACTTGATACAGATAAACACAAGGAAAAAATCCCCAAAAACTAGGGTTTGTAAACCCCCAAAATTAACAAAATAAAAAACCCCCAAAAACTAGGGTTTGTAAACTACAAATTATGAATGGACTAATTAAATTAGGGTAATTAGATGAACTAATTAGACGGAGAAACAAACATACCACGAACTTTGAACCTTGTATAATTTTGAACAAGTTATATATGAAGGTTCGAGATGAGCTCGGCCGGAGATGAATTTCGAACCGGAGTGAAAGAGCAAGAGCTTTAACAGGAGGGTTTTGAGAGAGAGAGAGAGAGAGAGTGTGTTTGAGAGAGAAAGAGAGAGAGAGAGGGTTTTGAGAGAGAGATAGACGGAGAGAGACTTTGAGATAGAGAGTTTTGAGCGAGAGAGAGACAGAGAGACTGTGTTTTGGTTTGTATTTTCAGATAATGTATTTTATTTTGAGCGGGCTTTCAATTTTTCTGGAAGCGGGCTTTCAATTTTTCAGTAAGCGGGCTCTTTTACTTAACACTTTTTCGGGTGTCTAAGGCAACACCCATATGAGTGTTGGCATTGAGGAAAAAATGTATCTAAGGCAACATGAATGGCAACATCTGATTATGATGTTGGCATACATCGTTTTAATTGATTTTTAGACATTTAAGGCAACATTTCTCGTGGCAACATCACTTTCGAGTGTTGGCAAAGACCATTTATGGTGTAGTGACAAATCAAATGAGTCACCTTCTCGGCTTCTCGAACCTGCGTGGTTAGTACTCAAATAAAAGTGTCACTAAGAATTCAAACTAGTGAAACACTTAAGTTACAAGATAGCAGGACAAAGGCACAACACTTACAACTGTTATAATAGGCTCTAAATATGATAGAGAGCTGCAGTTCAGTTATGCATGTTTTCGAAAAAAGGTGTCTTTGAATGCAGACAGTGTATGATAATATGTTAATGGGGTTAACACCAAATCAGAGTAGCTACCTCTTTATGAACTAAAGGATCTCGCACGATTGCGCCTCCTCCAACCTGTAATAAAATAAATTTATATTCGACCTGAGAGTTACTTTTCAAGAAACATATATTATATGTTCATTTGATTACACATATTGTAACCTTGCAGATCCTTCTGTGTAGTAACAGAGTTGATTTTCTAATTCAGAGACATTCTATAATTGATAAAAATGGAAGGACACATAGTTGAAAGGCATGAGAAAATGAGAAAGGCATTGATTCCATACTTGTGATCTGCGAGCCTCAAACTGAGGTTTTATTTAGAGTAACCAATACAGCATCTTGTTTCATTAAATTGACCACAGCCGGCATGACCTGCATATAGTTGGTGAAATGATGTAAAACAGGAACCATGATTAAGCTTCAGTAGATAAAAACTAATAACAAGAAGCTGACCTAGATTATAAAAATCTTAAAGCAGCATATTTTGTTAATTGCTAAATTAAATGTCTATTTTGCTGATCCTTGGCTAAAGGCACGAGGATAGTCAGAGAAATTTATTAAATGAATATTTTAATATTGCAAGAAGACAAAGATTCAGCCCAAAGTCACAAATCAAAAGTTTACCAGAAGTATGGATATGAATGAAAGATCCAGTGTCACCAAATCGACTTTTTGAGGCAGTTCAGAAAGATATCTCAAGTTTGTCCGATCTATTACAGATACACGCTCATCACGGCGGATTTTTTCTGCCACCTGAAATGTGATTGGCATTTATTACTTCAGACAAATAGCACAACATTCAGTCAAGCAGATGTTCAACAGTAGAAAAGGTCGAGAAATCACATCGCCAACCAAGTAAGATACAGTTCAACCTTTGGTGTTTCTAATCTTCATCAATCATTTGAAATTGCAGAACATGAAAAAGTATCTTATCATTTTTCAATTATGTTATTACAAGTTCAAGGTAGAGCTCACTGCACTGATGAAGTTTCCAAAATATAATATCCTTCTCGAGCTTAATTCTAGAATAAGGAAAAGCTCCGGACGTCTATCAATTTTAGGTTATGAGCTAGAAGTTTGTCTTCTTTGGTACTTTATAATACTGCTAGTTTGGCTCTGTAGGTGCTCCTTTGTTTTCCACATACAGGGCTCAACCATGGCCGGTATCATCAAATCAAAATTTTATAATGAGGATAAAAGAATTTTGCAAAGAATCATCACCTACATACATATTTTGGAATTTCAGCTTTGATTTCCATGACAGATTTATCAGACACAGGAGTTCCAGCTTTATATATCACCTTACCATCAACAATGACTTTGCCTAAAGAGACAGAGACAACTTTTAGATGCATACAAAAATTTTAGACGCATCAGTGTAATTCAATCAGGTGTCTACACAAGTGTATAGTTGATCTGTGTCTATATAATGTTTAAAATCCAACTTGATAGGGCTAAAAGAGGGGAGCGTTTCATGTTGCAACATTTAAAACTTAGTGTAGCATCCAATTATAAGCTTTGATATATGTATGTGTTAAAAAAAACAATGATTACATAATTAGATGTATCAAATAGACAGAGGATTGATGTTTAGAAGGAATCCCAAGTATAGATGAACGATCAAATGTGTAAAATTTTCAATTTAATTGTCGACAAGTAAAGACTAACATGTCACTGTTGTTGCAAATCTGAATACAGTATTATCCATTTTAGTTATATTAGGGATGAGAAACTCGACTGCAACATATAAACAAAATCATAAATGTAAAGCAGAAAAGTGGAATTAGTAAAAGTATGATAATAATTTAATTTACCAGAAAGATTGGAATATGGTGGAGCAGAGAAGCGTGATAGATCAAGGAGCTTCAGATTTTGCAGTGCTGCCAATAACTCAATGTCTTTGGGTGGTTCCTCCTCTTCTCTGATGCCCCTCCTGCAGCTACCTCTACTCATGGTAATCTTTCTACTAAGCCACTTAATGATAATATTCCTACTAATAACTCGGTGAATGAGAGCTACACAAATTACGATACTTCTTATGCTAGTACTGGATATAATGCTGCTGCTGCTACCGATACTTTTAATGTGGTTACACCTAGTAATGATTATGCAAATTATGATACTACTTATGCTGCTGCTTATGGTCCTGCTTATAATGATGCTTCCAATTTGGCTACCACAACGGACAATTATGCTATTTACGATGTTACTTATCCTGGTTATGACACCAACAATATGAAAATAAATGGATTGATAAGTCCAACACAACCGAGACACCAGCAATGCCAGTAGAAATTATGGGTGGAAAGAGAGGCAGGAATGATTTTCCTTCGGAAATGATTGAGGTTAAGCTGCATGAATTGATGAAGAATAGACCAAGGGAAGACACTGCCAACTTGACTGGGATTGCATTCGGTCCTTCTTACCAGCTTCTTTTTTGCCCTTCTTAGTCTGTACATCTTTTCATTAATTTTCCTTGTTGCCCTTGATTACACCCTTACAATATGGTCTTACCCGGCTGCCTTGTTACTTATTTACTAATGATTATTAGGTACAAGTAATTTTCTTACCGGAGATTATCTATTTGGGTAGTTTATCTATATTGTATAACTTATAAATTGCAAAAACTTAAAATTCAAAGTGGAATTGCATATACAACTTACATTACATGCACTAAAATAAGTAACCTACATGCTACTTTTAAAAAATTAAAATACGACTTATAAGTCGTGATGTAGGATGGGGTGAGAAGAGTCGTGATGTAGGATGGGGTGAGAAAATTGGTAAAAGGAGGAATGATCTATCTTCGCAGAGAATGGGCGGAGTCACAAATAAATCTGGTTTATCAAACAATTATCAATTTATATAATCCATCTCTATTTAATAATGACAGATTACATGAGTTTATATAGATAAACTCTTACTTGGGAGCCAAGTAATTTCCTTCCTAATGAAAAGAAAATTAAATACTTAATTAATTAAAGGAAACAAATCCTTTTATTATTTTACTACTACTATGATTTAGAATCTTCCTAATAAATATACTTAATATAACTAAATTACCTAATCAATTATAATTACTTTTAAATTTGAATAATAAATGGAAAATATATACAAATTAATTTAACTATTCCTTGTTTCTTGCAAGTAAACTTACTAAACAGGCATATGGCTGAGCTTAAAGAAAGACATTTATCTTTCTTTTTTTATTCATTATGAATGTTTGAAGCACTACTTTGAAAATAGTGATCCTTTTGGTTAGGGAGGATTGAATTTGGTGGTAACGGGAAGAAATCTATACAATTTTGTGAGTATACATACATTCATAGTTTTCCCTTTCTTACCATTGCATTCTGCAAATTTTAACTATAGTTCAGTCGTACAAATTTAGGGATGAATGTTTCATTCCTACTTCTGATCATTTTCTTCACTAACGTCATTACAAAAAATGTACACTTACGTTTATTTTCACTCTTCTCTTTTACATTTTTCATTCTATTCCGTCCCTGTTCTGTTCCTTCCAACGAAACAGAGAATGAGATGATGTGGTGTTATGTTTTAAGTATCCCATGTAGCTAAATGTTGGCATTGAGATATTTAACATGCCAACTCTATACAGAATCTTCATTGTTTTGAGAGGAGAGCCAAAGGATTCCTCACCAAAGCTGAAACACAAGCCAAGCTAGTATGGGTGGTAGGGTTGTCAAGGGTTACACCGTCATCATTTAAAGCTGAGCAAACCAAATGTGTCATGATCCCCTGCTTTTACACAATGCTAAGAGCATCATCATTTGTCAGTGTATGTACAATGATATAAGATACAATGATATAAGATAATTACTGGGCTTGTCCATCGAAGTACTGTTATATATGTGGAATTTGCCTGCCATGGATTAGTATCTCGTTTCTATACAACTAACTTTCCACCAAGAAAAAGAGAAACATCGTTATTCTGCAGTCTGCACATACTCTTTTAAACTCGACTTTATCCAAGGAAATCAAAGCACTCATGTTTATGAAGGTGTGATTAGCCCCTTGGAAAAGAGATGTTCAACTCAAGTAACCACGTCTACCTATCCATATTATATGGTACATACGCACAATATAAAATCAAAAATAGATTGTGTGGTACGTCTACACAATGGCGGAACCAAGAATATGGATGAATAAGATGATGAGATTTGTTTTAACTATTAACATGATATGGACGCCTTGTGAGATTTGTTGAACTATTAGCATGATATGGACACCTTGTGATACTTTAAGATCACGAATTCACGATCTTTCACTAATTTGTGGGAAGTGTTACCAAATAAGGTGAAGAACAGTGGACCACATACCTTCTTCCTAGGGAGAGTGATTCTTGGTGACATTATCTCTGTTGGTGGCTGAGTATAGATCTTCCCCCTGTACATTATGATGGTATTATCCTCCTGAATGTCAAGACAGCTCCACTGCAATCTCCCTCACCTCCTCTGGTGAGAATGTCTTGACCACTACTTGTAAAGTCTGGTGCTTCTTCCAGTGCAAATGCATGTTCAGGATTACTCCTTGATATATTCCTCGTCTTCCAACTGGTACATAATTCATGCTTTTCTGCCCCCATCTTTAAAAAGAAAAAGTGCTCTTCCGGTGTTAATATCTATGGGTCATGTTTTGTTTCTGCTGATTCCTTAGGCTCAAGTTTCCTAAGAGCTTCAACATACCTTTCTTCCTTTTTCCGAGCCTGTACAGGAGATGTCACAATACTAATAGATATTATAATATGCAACCTAATGATAAGCAAATACCTTGAAATCACAGAAAACAACTGATTAGATTAAAAAAATCTTTGATACTATCAAGGATTTGGGCTTCTGTGATTTGGGCTTTGCTCATTTCACAATTGATTGAAAACCGGGCAAACGTAAATTTGCTACGCCTGCAATTCTAGCTTAAATGCTCTACAAGCAACTCAGCATAGCAAAGCACAACATAATCTAATTCTAATCAGTTGTTTACATTAGTTACAAAGATGATTGTGTTACAAAGCTAGTAGAGCAAAGCCCAATATAATTTACTTGTGATTAGTTGCTTCCAGTAGGCTCTGCTGTATTCATTGACTCTGTTCAACCACCGAGTTGTGTGGATGGAGTGAGGGTAAAATCTTTGAAATTCGTCAAGTGGTAATACTTGACCAAATGCCTTGCACATAACATCACAGAAGCTACTACAACATGAGATTAAAAAAATGTAAATAGAAAATCCTACTATATAACATAGGGCAATGGTTAGAGGTATACTACTAGTGTATGTAAAGTTGAGAGGAGAAGATGTAGATGTACCTTTGATTACTAGGGACTAGGGATTGAGAGAACAAAGGGTTGTAGTAGATGTAGTAAGGATGATTAAACAACAGCTGCTTCTTTGAATTCAAAACACGATATATTAATAATCCCCTTCCCATCATCACCATTTCCTTCTTCCTCCCTCAAACAAATTTACAGGGGCCTATATTTAATTCACGGGGTATAAAATAGGGAAACCCGTTACGGCGTTTGGACTCCAGTACTCCGCTTACGTGTTCTACTGCTATTATTATTCCTTAGTTAAAAATTTACGTGATATATCATAAATAAAAAATAAAATATGTTAAAAATTGTCCACTCCAATAGTATATTCTTCTTAGTTGAAGTTGGTTATATTTCTTCAACCTCTGCAAATCTGTAAAAAAAAAAAAAATCTATATCATTTATTCATTTAATACTATATTAAAATAATATATTTCATTTATAACTATTTAAAATATTTTCAAAAAAATATATTTACAATAATAATAATATACTATTTTTAAAGTATATTCAATCCCATCGGAACACAACGCCTTTAACAAATTTTACACAACTATTATTTTTTTTATTTTTTATTTTTAAGATAGGATGCTATTTTGGTTGCTAGGCCCCGCAGGGGTCATATTCAACTAAAATCAACCAATTTCAACTTGCGACACTTTTTTTTAAGGTGGGATGCTATTTTGGTTGCTAGGCCCCGCATGCGCCATATTCAACCAAATTCAACTTTCGACACTTTTTTTTTAAGGTGGGATGCTATTTGATGGATTTGGGTTGCAACTAAATGCAACCACATTTAACCAAATGCAACCACATGCAACTTTTTTTTTTAAGGTGGGATGATTTTGGTGGATTTGGGTTGCAAGGCCCCGCCAGGGGCCATATTCAACTGAATGCAACCACATTCAACCAAATGCAACCACATGCAACTTTTTTAAGGTGAGATGATTTTGGTGGATTTGGGTTGCAAGGCCCCGCCATGGGCCATATTCAACTGAATGCAACCACATTCAACTGGTTGCATTCAGTTGCTGATTTCAAGTTATATATATATATATATATATATATATATATATATATAGTTCAAAAATGAGGTCGAAAATGACAACTGAAAAATGGAACTTGAAATCAGAAATTTAGTTGCATGTGGTTGCATTCGCTTGAATGTGGTTGTATTCAGTTGAATGTGGTTGTATTTAGTTGAATGTGGTTGCCCCTGCGGGGTCTTGCAAACCAAATCCACCAAAATATCACCCCACCTTAAAAAAATGTCGAAAGTTGAATGTGGTTGATTTTAGTTGAATATGGCCCCTGCGGGGCCTAGCATCCCACATTAAAAATCTGGGCAGTCTGGGGGAAGGGGTGCCCTAATTTGTAGTATTTTTACAATTTTGAAACTTAGTGTAGTAAAATTGCAAATAACTTTTCTTAACAAAAGTAAAATTGTAAAATTTTACTTTTGTATTTATATTTATCAAAAAACCTCAAATAAGTTTGATTAATATTTTACTTTTTACTCCTAATCATGAATATATCAAAGAAAATAACAAAAATATCATTGTCAAAAAAAAAAAGCTTTTAAGTTTAATATTTTATTTTATCAATTTAAGCAAATATCAAATTAACGTCTATGTACTATTATTTTTTATTTTCTTAGACTTGTTTCTATTTATAGAATATAATTATGCAATACATGTAAGATAAATAACAAATTTTATAAAGTATAAACTTCAAAATAAAAAATAAGAAGGTCTCTAAACAAGCTGAACAGTCCATC
Source organism: Kitagawia praeruptora (assembly GCA_037693485.1). Lineage (NCBI taxonomy): Eukaryota > Viridiplantae > Streptophyta > Magnoliopsida > Apiales > Apiaceae > Kitagawia > Kitagawia praeruptora. The sequence continues at coordinate 135,201,862 of CM075345.1, forward strand.
AGTCTCGTCTGAAAGCATCTTAGTTTTGATGATAACATAGTTAGCAAGCTGGTACGCCTTTAATAATATATTATGGCAAGCTTCTTGTGTATGTTTATAATTCTGTTTTGCAGGACATATAAGTTATGCTATATTCAAACATTAGCAAGTTGGATATATGCATTGGACTAACATTATTTTGCAGGTTTAGTAATTATTTTATTTCTGAGCAAAACAGGGTATAGCAGCTAGCTGGCAAAAAGGTTTTATTCTAACGCAGCAAGCTGGCAGACAGAGTCCAGATTTTTCAGAAGTCCTATTTTCATGGAGATCAATTTGGACTTTATATTTGTAAGGATTCTACCAGTTATATAGATCGTCTAAATATATATGGGCTCAACTGATTTCAAAAACGTTTTATATATTTATATATCTATAGATTATCTTCTATCCTAATAAATAGGAGTTTTGTTTTCAAACGTTTTCTTCTCAACAAAACTCTATTTTCTGGGCTTTTATCTACAGATGGTTGTATTTCAACGTTCTTATATCTTCAACTTTCATCTGTTTTAAAATCTTTTCTAAACGTTGATTTCTAAACGTTGCTTTCTTGAACGTTAGTTTTTGAATTAATCTAGCAACAAAATTCGTGAGACTTTGGTCAAGACCGTTGGGGTTGTTTGCTTAATTCAGAAATAGTGTTCAATATAAATAGACTTGTGTGTTTTTCATTCAAAGGCTGTTGGACAACACTCAAAGAAACACAAGTGCTTTTTAGAACCGATTTACAAAATCCTCACATACTTGAGCTCTTATATTATACGGTTTATATCCTTGTTAGAGTTCATAGTTTCGTGTGTATCTCATTCTAAACTTGTATCTCATTCTAAACTTGTATTGTTCAACTTGAAACAAGGGTTCGAGGAACCGTAGGCTAGAGGAGTTTATACTTGGTTTAGTATAGTACTTAGAGAGCTGTGTTCAGGGAACAAGGTGTTTCAGCAAGCTGTAGTCAGTGACTGGGAGAATCAGAGAGATATATTATTGTATCGTGTAATTGTAATTCATTGTGATCAATAATATATTTCTTTACCGAGTTGGTAGATGACCAGGACGTAGACCATTAGGCAGTAGGGGTCGAACCTGGCTAAAATTGTTGTGTGTTCTTTACTTTCTGCACTTTATTCTTACTGCACTGCATATCCTAGCTAGCTGCTTATTTGTTAATCTGTTGCATACAGTTAGCTGCCAGAACAATTTTTCAGGCAGATTTTTTATTTGATCATTATTAGTCATAACACCTATTCACCCCTCCCCTCTAAGGTGTGCATTTTCATTTGGTATCAGAGCTTGGTATAATAATATTTCTGTAACAAAAAGGTATAGATCCTATGGCACACCATTTTGCAGAAGGAGAGTCATTAAACAAGCCACCATTTCTCATTGGGATAGAAATTTATGATTCATTGAGATTGAGAATGAAGGTGTTTCTTAGTAGAAATGCATTTGAATGGTTCGTTGTTAGAGATGGTCCATTTATATTTTTGGACAAAGATGGCAAGCCAAAAGATGTTGATGATCTTACCGAGGCATAACTGATCAAAACAAGCTATGATGGAGAAGCAAAGTATAAACTGATACGTGGTCTATCTCATTCAGATTTGGACAAAGTATCTTCATGTAGCACTGCAAAGGATATATGGGATACCTTAGAGATGCATTATAAAGCTAAAAAAATCAGAGGAAGTATGTTTCCAGCCAAAATAGCAAGCTGTCTCAACGACAAAAAGATATGTAAAGCTCTAATGACATGGAGTGATGAAAAATCTAATTCCAATGAATACTTAAGTGAAGAGATGATCAATTATGCATTGGTTGGCATTAATGATGATATGGTTCGAGGAAACACAGAAGAGGTTCTTGTAGAAAGCGAAGATTCGGACTCGGATGCGGAATCTAGTGCGGTAAACTCGTTTCAATTTAATACATCTTCTGAAAATAATATTTTGGAATCACTAACCATGCAGGAGCATAGCAATATATCTATTGTGGAGTTCATGGAAGTGAAGAATGAGAACAATGAACTTGAGAAGAAAAATGCTCAACTTAGAAAGATCATTTATGATCTTATGGCCGAGAAGACTCCTAGTAATCATGCTCAAATCCTTGCTGATCTTAAAGTAAAAATATCTCAGTTTAAAGGGATCAACAAAGTACTTCTCAAGAAAAATGATGTTCTAATGAAGGAACTCAGCGAGCTGAAATCAGATATTGATGTTAAGGATGCATGCTTGGAAGCCTTTAATTTAAAGGAATCATATTCATTAGAAGTATCTCAACAAGGTGAAAGGATCAAAGAGTTGGAAGCTGAGATCAAGAATCTTCAGAAAGGAATGGGAAAGTTTGTTTAAGGAGAAGACACACTCAAATCCATGATGAAACAAACAAAGGTTCCACTAGAGAGAGAAGGTCTTGGAGGGGCTTCAACTTCAGGTCTAAAGTATGATGGCAAACATGGAATTCCTTATGATTATGCCATGCCATGGAGAATTTGCTACAAATGCGGAAATAAAGGTCATTTGGCTAACCACTGTACTATACAGAATGCTAAATCAGCAAGCTGGAACAAGCAGACAACTCAGAGGCAGCAAGCTGACAGAACTGCTAGAATCAGAAATCAAGCTCCTAAAGTGGTCCAAATGTGGATCAAGAAATCTGATTTGAATATTCTATATGTTCTATCAACTAACCATGCTGGACCCAAAAAAAATATGGGTACCAAAACGTTGAGTTATTTTTCATTTGTTTCGTAGGTATGTCTTGTTGTTAAGGTGAAATCAAATCAATGGATTTTGGATAGTGGATGCACAAGACATATGTGTGGTGATAAGTCTCAGTTCCTCAATCTCAAGAAGAAAAAGGGTGAAAGTGTCACAATTGGTGATTGCAAAACTCTTCAAATTTGGTAATAGTAACATCTCTATAGATAATGTACAATATGTTCAAGGTCTTAAATATAATTTGCTTAGTATTAGTCAGTTGTATGATGATGGACATACGGTTAATTTTGATAAAGAGAAGTGTACTATTATTGTTGGCACTAACAAAGTCCCCCTAGTTGCTAGAAGGGAAGGAAATATCTATATTTTGGACTTTGAGATGCATGAATCATCTTGTTGTTTAGCTGCAGTTGATACAAATCCAGATATTTGGCATAGAAGGCTTGGACATGCTCATATGGACCTACTCAGCAAGTTGTCTACAAAGAAGCTAGTTAGAGGATTGCCCAAATTGAAGTATGTCAAGAAGGAAACCTGTTCGGCTTGTCAATTAGGCAAACAAATCAGGACTCCGCATAAGTCAAAGAATGTGATATCAACTTCTAAACCCTTAGAGCTTCTTCATTTAGCTTTATTTGGTCCGGAAGCATATAAGAGCATTGGAGGTAAACAATATGCATTTGTTATCGTAGATGATTATTCTAGATATACATGGGTATTGTTTCTTCGTACTAAAGATTGTGCTTTCAGTGAATTTGAGAAGCTAATTAAGTTGTTTGAGAACAAGCTTAAGACAAGACTTTTAGGTATAAGGAGTGATCGAGGTGGTGAAATCCAAAAGGACTTTATCTCATATTGTGAAGATAGAGGCATTACTCATGAATTCTCTACTCCTAGAACCCCGCAGCAAAATGGAGTTGTGGAAAGTAAGAACAGGTCTTTACAAGAAACAGCTAGGACATTGTTGCAAGAAAGCAAGCTGCCAAGGAGTTTCTGGGCAGAAGCAGTCAATACAGCTAGCTATGTTCTTAACAGAGTTCTGATCAGGCCTATTCTCAACAAAACTCCATATGAATTGCTGAGGAACAAGAAGCAAAATATAGGCAACTTCAAGGTCTTTGGATCCAGGTGCTTTGTATTCAAAAGTATTGATAGAGATGGTAAATTTGATGTTAAATCTTATGAAGCAATATTTTTGGGTTATTCTTTAACAAGTCATTCTTATAGACTTTATAATATATCTAAACGTATTGTTGAAGAGTCAATTGATGTTTCATTTCAAGAATCTAATGTTGATCTGTCAAGAGATAAGGAAGAAATTGCAGGTACAGGTAATGATAGTGAGCTGCTATAGATAAATACAGTAATTCAACAAGCTGCCAAGGAACCTGAGTCAACTTCAGCTACTGAAAAGCCAGCTGAAACCTCTTCTCCAGTCGATGAAACAATTGATAAGCTGTCAAAACTCACCTTGGAAGGTCCTAGAGGTCAGAGATCACAAGATAAGATGCCACTCTATGATGGAGATGAAGCCTCCCCAGCATCCAAGAGAATCTGAATGACGGAAGAAGTCACAGCTCAAAATTCCTTGCCGAAGTCAAGGGGATTATGTGGGTTAAAACAAGCTCCTAGATCATGGTATGAAAGTCTAAGTAAGTTTTTGATCAAGAATGGATTCATTCGAGGTAAAATCGATCCCACATTATTTACTAAATTTGATGGTAATGATATTCTAGTTGTGCAAATATATGTGGATGATATTATATTTGGATCTACTAATGATGATATGTGAAAGTGGTTTTCTAAGTGTATGCATAGTGAGTTTGACATGAGTTTGATGGGTGAGCTCAATTATTTCTTGGGGCTCCAAATCAAGCAAACTCCATATGGAATCTATGTGCATCAATCCAAATACATAAAGAACCTGCTTAAGAAGTTTGGTTTTGAGAATATCAAGGCAAAATCTACACCTATAAGTTCTGCCAACAAGTTGACAGCAGATGAACAAGGTAAAGATGTAGATGTTCGAAAGTATAGAGGTATGATTGGTAGTTTATTATTTCTTACAGCCTCTAGACTAGATATTATGTATAGTGTATGTGTTTGTACTAGGTTTCAAGCTAAACCAAAAGAGTCTCACTTGAATGCGATTTAAAGAATATTTAAATATTTGAGTGGAACTATTACTCTTGGTTTGTTTATCATATCACAAATGCATTTGATCTTGTTGGGTATAGTGATGTGCAGAGAATATACAGGTTGTGACAACAACAACACTATCAACCTATCAAGAATTCAATGACTCACTCAAGAATGAAGAATATCGATATTTGACGTCATTTCTTGAGAGATAATATGTAAAAGGGAAGATCAAGCTGATATTTGTTTCAAAAGTGTATCAAATAGCTGACATCTTCACCAAGCCCTTAGCAGAATAGCAATTTTGCATTCTTCAATGGGAACTTGGCATGTGCAATGTCTAGACAGCAAGCTGCAATGGAAAAGTCTGGTACCCTAGTTTACTGTAATGCATTGTTAATATATACTATTGCTATGCAATTAAATTCTGCTTACCTATTTTTCTTTTGATATGCATGCAATATTTTTTTTATATATGATAACTTCATAATCCATGCTTAATAAAATTTTCCTATTAAATGATAACATGTGATATCCTTTTTGATGAATAAGGGGGAGAAAATTCAGGATTAAAAGTATATGTGATTTAGGGGGAGAGTATATTTACTTTTTTATAACTTTTTTACTTCACGTACTTTGCTGGGATCATATGGTTTAATGTTAAATGTTTATGTGATGTCATGTGATTATGCTTATTATGCTTAGCTGCTTGTATAGATTGCTAATCATTTTGCAAGGAAAACATAAATTTAGGGGGAGTATCTAACTCCTGAATATTGGTGTGTAATCATAAAAAAGGGGGAGATTGAAACCCTATTGGTTTTGATGATAACACAATGCAGCAAGCTGATTGCTTGTTACTAAATATATATTAGCCTGCTATCAAACTTTATTTTGCAGGATGTTTTGATTGAGGAGGAGCTTTAGCTTAATCTCAAGTTGATATGTAATCATCAAAAAAGGGGAGATTGAAAGCATCTTAGTTTTGATTATAACATAGTTAGCAAGCTTCTTGTGTATGTTTATAATTCTGTTTTACAGGACATATAAGTTATGCTATATTCAAACATTAGCAAGTTGGATATATGCATTGGACTAACATTATTTTGCAGGTTTAGTAATTATTTTATTTCTAAGCAAAACAGGGTATAGCAGCTAGCTGGCAAGAAAAGTTTTATTCTAATGCAGCAAGCTGGCAGATAGAGTCCAGATTTTTCAAAAGTACTATTTTCATGGAGATCAATTAGGACTTTACATTTGTAATGATTCTACCAGTTATATAGATCGTCTAAATATATATGGGCTCAACTGATTTCAAAAACATTTTATATATTTATATATCTATAGATTATCTTCTATCCTAATAAATAGGAGTTTTGTTTTCAAACGCTTTCTTCTCAACAAAACTCTATTTTCTGGGCTTTTATCTACAGATGGTTGTATTTCAACGTTCTTATATCTTCAACTTTCATTTGTTTTAAAATCTTTTCTAAACGTTGATTTCTAAACGTTGCTTTCTTGAACGTTAGTTTTTGAATTAATCTAGCAACAAAATTCGTGAGACTTTGGTCAAGACCGTTGGGGTTGTTTGCTTAATTCAGAAATAGTGTTCAATATAAATAGACTTGTGTGTTTTTCATTCAAAGGCTGTTGGACAACACTCAAAGAAACACAAGTGATTTTTAGAACCGATTTGTAAAATCCTCACATACTTGAGCTCTTATATTATACGGTTTATATCCTTGTTAGAGTTCATAGTTTCGTGTGTATCTCATTATAAACTTGTATCTCATTCTAAACTTGTATTGTTCAACTTGAAACAAGGGTTCGAGGAACAGTAGGCTAGAGGAGTTTATACTTGGTTTAGTATAGTACTTAGAGAGCTGTGTTCAGGGAACAAGGTGTTTTAGCAAGCTGCAGTCAGTGACTGGGAGAATCAGAGAGATATATTATTGTATCGTGTAATTGTAATTTGTTAGTCACGGAGGCATGCCTGTATTCATCTAATAACAAGCCTAATTGTTTGTAATGCTTTGCATTACTTACATGACCTCTTAACTGAGGGAACCTCTAGTTATAGAGTTTCTACTTGTCTAGTACTTGTAAGAGGCATCAATTTCTATCTATGTAATTGTACTTAAAAGTCAGAGAATAAGGCTTAAAAGAAGTTCCAAGGTTCATGCCTCAAGCTTGAAGAACAAGACTATCAAATAATCACAGTTGGGATTTGAAGAAATGAAGAATTTGCCTAAGTATCAGTTCGAGAAGTATGTTTGTTATATTCGAGAAGTCTAGCCTTCGAGAAGTCAGAGATTCGATATCTCAAAAGACACTATTCGATATATCTGAATGCACTGTTCGATATCTCGAAAATTCGATATGTCTACTACTCTATTCGAGAACTCAGAAAGTCAACAAGTCAAAGCATCATTCGAGTTCTCTAAGAGTCAACAAGTCAAAGTTTCATTCGATATCTCAAAGACTCATAAAGCTATTCGATACCTCAGGGATTCGATAAGTTAAATGTTCTAATCAACAACTCAAGGATTCCTGAATAAAAGAGTTATTCGAGAAGTGATTCGATATGTCAACTTTACAGTATTCGAGAACTCGGAGTTATCTAATCCTAGTTCTCGAATCAATCACTTAGCCACTTCTCGAATACATCTTGAAGACAAACTACTGAAGAAATTGTACAAGTCAGAAACCTGCAACAAGCTAAAGCACTTTATGGACCACAATCTGTAACGTACTTTTGAAAGCCTACAAAGAAGCTTGGAGAGATGTACAAGAGACAAAGATCTAAAGAAGTGGATCTGAGCAGAACCTCAAGAAGTCAAACCTGTAGCCGTTTGGATGCTTGCTCAAAAAGGATAAATATACAAAAAAGTAATTTATCGTGTAACCTTATTTGTAGTAAGTAGGTTGTATTCATGTTCTATAAGAATACAACCTCACTTCTTTAGTGATTAAGTTTTTCATACACATTCAAGAGTACATCTCTCTGAGAAAAACGAAGCTGAGAGTACTACCATTTGTATTCACAGGTTGTAGCAAATCTTTATCTAATTAAATATTAGATTAAAGTGATATTGTGTCTTGTGTTGTTCATAATCCGCACATATATCTCTGCACACACATAACATATATCTTGCTACATAACATAATCAGATTCAAGAACAAGAAAGTTCAAGAATCCATTCACCCCCCCTTCTGTATTCTTTAGTCGTATTCAATACTCAACAAGTGGTATTAGAGCAGGCTGTTTATTCAAAAACAGAAAACGATCATGAGTTCAAATACACCAAAGACAACAGGAACGGTGAATGTCCTTAAGTTTGACAAAGAAAATTACAACCTCTAGAAGATTAAAATGTTGCTGTTCATCAAAGCTGCTAATCCTCTATATCTTGATATTCTCAAGAATGGTCCCTTTGTTCCACAACAAGAGATCCCTGAAAAGACAGTTGGAACCACAACCATTTCAAGATCTTATGTGGCCAAGGAACCATCCAAATGGACAGAATCTAAGAAAGATAAGGTTGCCCTGGATAGTCATCTCATGCTGCTGATAATAGATTATATGGAGATGTCAATGTTTGCAAACATAGCATCTTGCACTTCTGCTAAAGAGATGTGAGATCATATTGAGGTTTTATGTGAAGGAACAGAGGAGGTCAGAGAGAACAAGAAATAGATACTGGTCACACAGTATGAAGCTTTCATGGCACAACCCAAAAAAAGCATCACTGATATGTTTGAGAGATTTCACAAGTTGGTGACTGAGCTACAAATGAATAGCAAGGTTTACAGTACCAAGGAGTTGAACATGAAGTTTCTATTATCTTCTCTAAACCACCTAGAGCAGAGGGTCATTTCTCTGAGGGAAAGAGATTTGAACAAAGTCACATATGATGTGCTCTATGGGGTTTTAAATACTCATGAGCTTGAGTTGCTTCAGAAGAGGGTTATCCAAGCCAACCAAGGCAGAATGATAAACACATCATGTGCCTTGATTGTCAGTAAATCTGTTCAAGACCTAAGAGCATCTACAAGTCAGCTGAGAATAGAGGAGATAAGTTAAACTTAAAAAATCAGGCCGCCGGATAAGTTAGGGTCTAGGATTTAGGATTGTAAACAACCCTAAACCCTAAATTCGTATACGGTTTATTCGTCGTTCCGAATATTCTGAAACCCAAAATGAAAATTTTGAACCTAAAAAATTAATTATTGAACCTCTAAAAGAATTAAAAAAAACTAAAAAATTCCAAAACAAAACTTTATTTGGCGTTAATGAATGTAAGTCGATGCTTTTTTAAAGGCTGAAAAAAACAAAGAAACAACAATTGGGCTGGGCCATTATTAGAATACCACATAAAGTCACGTTTTCCCCCCTAAAACGCTAGATTATACAGTGTTGTTATTAAAAATATATATATATATATATATACATGAAACGCTAAACGCAATAGGGTTTGTTAAAAAAAACTGAAAACGCTAGACGAAACAGTGTTTTGGAGTGATATTTGGGACCAAATTTTTGAGCTGTGATATTTGAGACCATTTAACTTCAAATTGTGATATTGGGAGCCTTTTTTCTTTCTTTAACTCTTCCGTCCCACATCCTTCTTTCACTGGAAGTAAAAATAATTAATAGGCCCAAAAGAATGCAAATCGTAGCTCAGTCCATCATGAGACAAGCTCATCACAGAGCCCAAATGAAAAAAAAAAAAAAAAAAACTCAGTGCCCAGAAAAAACAATAGAAACAAATAAACGACACTTGTCAGATAAACTGTCACTGCAATTAACTTGGTACAAGTATATTCCAAGGACCTGGAGAATGACAACAGAAGCACTGACATGCTCTCAAAATAAACTCGGCAGCACCACCCGAGCCAAAGAGAAGGCGATGTCTGGCAAGGTACCATCCCCTCTCTCAACCCTGAGCTTTTAACCTACAAATAGGAGAGAAAAGGAGAGAGAATCTATTCCTCAAACCTGAGTACTAATTCATTTTCGAATTTGTTGGTACCCCTAGTTTTTCTATCAATATCTATTCCTCAAACCTGGGTATGAATTCATTTTGAGAAATCAATTGTTTCTGTTTGGGATGGTATCACTTCTTAACAATGGAAGCAATGATACAAATCAATACTTCTACAACTGTACAACACTTAATAGGGGATGTATCAAAAGAAAACAAATACAAACCCCTGAAAGAAAAATGTCTAAACTACTCCACAACAAAAAAAAAAATCTAGTCAAGAAGCCTCGAGGGCAGCAACACAAGTTTGGTGTGTATTTTTTCTTTCCATATATTTGCTAATATTCCCACAAGTAATACTGCACAGCTTTCTTTTGACCTAACATAGCATGCACGTTAGTATCAATTTTGTGCAACTAAAGTTGATTCCCGTTGCCACAGAAAGACCTAGCTTGAATAATTACTACCTTACCCATTCTGCCACATTTTCCGCAAACCAATCGCTGAATACGTATAAAAGACGGTTGAAGCCACGATAAATACCCCTAGATAGATGCATGCTGTTGTTGCACAAACATACATGTACCTGCAAGAGTAAATACAATATAACATAATTCTATCAAATTAGGTAATAATGATTAACACTAAGTATTTGATTTCAGGAACAGCCGATTATCACAAGTCCTCGCCCAAAGTTGTAAAGATAAATTAACTCATAACTTTATTATCACTTTCTTTTGTCTATTAATAATGTCAACAATTAACTTTACCAAGATCATGTAATCAAAATCTTTGGGCATCATGCAAGATGATACTTATCTGAGAAAATACACAACAAAAGTTATAAATTTGACACTAGCATTCTACAAACGATACTCTTATACCAAATAGCTTAGAAAAAAGTCAATATGCATATATAAACACAATGCTCGGTTCAGTTAGACTTACTTTGGAGAAAAGACACTCCACACAAATAAATGATTCCTCATTAACAGCAATACGATGGTGTATGCAACCAAAAAAATTGAATTCAAGCCTAATGGAACCAGACAGGGATATGCAAGAGTTGTCTTGAGCATATAATGGAGATCCACATCTTGAGCATTTACAAGAGAGATTCTGCTCCTCAGAGAGATATTCATTAGCATGCTGAGAAGAGCTAACATGGGAGCTGCATAGGTAATAATGAACATCAAAATGCCAGAAAGTACGGTTGAATGGCTTGAGACTCCCTTCATGAAAAAAACAATACAAAAGTAATTATATTACTCAAGATAATGTGATAACAGTATTCAGGCATGAGAATGTATGTTGGGGAGGAATTAGCACCATGTAAGCTCCAGCAACATCTATTGTAGCTATAGTGTTCGTGTTTCCAAGTGCAAAATGGCCTGCCATTCCCAGATAATATAGGGCAGCAAGCTATGCAAATATATGAGCAAAATTAGTAACTGAAATGTTTCAAATTTTGACTACAGTTGATACAAAAACACAGCAAGTCCTGTTTCAAAAATGGTTAATAAAGCTTTAAGTGGATCAATTCTCCACATTATGTAGCATGTGTTACATTACAGGTTTTTTTTTAAAACAACCAACGTTAAGGATTGCACATCTCACTAGGCCTTATTAATGACCAGGCATATCTTCAACAGTATAAGTTGATTTAGAAGACTGACTATCATCAGTCTACCACTCTCTCTTGCTACTCTAATACAGTGCTTGGAAGTTGGAAGCCAGAGATTTATGGCTTCAACAAAAATTAACTCCAAAGCTATTAACTTACAATCCAACTGAAAGTGCGGATTGCATTAAACTACTCTTCTCTAATCTAACGACAAAATTCTATACTTCCACTGCTAGCATACAACCACCTAATATGCATCTGTATCAGAAGCCTTTTTATAAGGAAAACGGCAATGACAAGACAGTTTTACTAAACTCCATTTATAAGTTGGGATCATCTTTCGCCTACAGTTAACTTGGCAACAATATCAGAAAAAAAAATAAAAACATATAATGGCTATAACTCACCTCAACCCACTGGTTAGGTTTTGGGTCAGTAATTGAGGAAAAACACATGCTTGCAAGGATTTGCACAAGAAGCAACAATATTGGCGCTGAATTAATGGGTTGCTGTAGCAGCAGCTGAAGTAGGCACCAGCATATACTGTATACTAAACCAATCAAATAGAGAGAATCAGCAATGCCTACAAAAAGAGTTTTATTTTGATGGCTTGAGCAACCATTGGGATTTCGGACCGGCATGAACCAAGGTAATGCAACTACAATCCCAAATGTAGAAGTACCAAGGACTGCATAGATTAGTTGTACCAATAGGGTAGCACTATAGCTAGATGCTGGGGCATCACTGCTCTGGTATTTAATTATATATTGCAGAACCAAAAATGCTGGAAATACAAAGGAGAGTCCAACAACTATGACAAAACCTTTCCTTGGCCGTAAAAATGCAAGAGCATAGAAGCCTGAGGTGATTAGTAGGAGCAAAGAAACAAGCTGGATTGGTTTTATATAGGCCGTTCCTTCACTCTCAAGCCACTTAGATATGTCTGGAAAATTTGTCCAGTTAACACCACCTTGATGCCAGCCTCTTAAAATCCTTCCAGATATTAGAATAAAAATGATGGAGAACATTTGAATAAATCTTCTTTTGCTTTTTCTTTCTATGAAATTGACTTGATCCTGTGTGTTTCCTGATGAGATGGACTGTATTGCTTTCCTGAGCAATAACAAACTAAATGTGGATGTCATGAAATGCCATATATATTGCTCTTCTTCAATGAGAGAACTAGATCCCATACTTAACACAAGGAAACAAACGATCGACACAGAAAAAATATCATCCATATGCCACTTGTGTATCCTGCTATTGATGTGAGATGTACGATCTTTTTCAATCATACAAACATCTTGTTCTAACTGGTAAAGAAGGCTTAGCAGGACCAAAGATGATAAAAGCATCCCCGTCACCCCAAAAGCAAGTACTCCAACAGGTTTCTGCAAGATTTACAGTTTAGTAAGTTGTACAATAAATATTGTTACTAAACTTGCACCAGTAATTTGAAAGAAGTACATAAAAAATTAAGAGGGGGTCATGGAAAGAACAGGTTTATCTTTATTACATTAAGAAGTGTCCAATCTGATAGTTATGGAGGAGACAGACTTACGTTGGTTGCTCTACGTGATAACCACTCACTTGCAGTTCTTAAAAAATTATTATATGCCAAAACTGTGCTTCTATAGTCCTCTCCTTTATTAGACCTGTTACATTGTTATAATCATAAAAGAAAGAGGCAACAGAGAATTCATTAACTTGTCGAAACAAACTTGTCACATATTTTAGAAAAGAACAAATAAATCACCCAAAAACTTGACAAGATTTCCAGGACTTGTGAAGAGCTGCAGCTTTTACGTATAAGCAACAAAAAATCTCCTCCATGTTGCCATCACATTCACCAATCTCATAACCACGGCCATCCTTATCGAGACCACATGAACTACTACATAATAAATCAGGTAATTGCGCTTGTAGTAGCCTGAATAATTGCCACGAATTTAGTTCCAGTGCTCTTAATTGTTGTTCACCTGTACAATGAAGCACAGCAAGAGTAAGTACATGTACAATGAATATTCTGAATGCTAGTATAAGAGACAGATTACTAGGAATGAAGCAAGTACAATATTAAATAAAGTATCTTGCTTCTCAGTGTCTATCCTAGTATTAACAAAAACATAAATATATTAGTTAAAAGCAATTGCAGTTAGTAATCCTCATATCTCTATTATCTTAAGAGATTTCATAGAGAACTGCAACATAATAAGATGGATTACATCTAGATATCAAAATAAAAAACTCATAAAACTAAGACATTTGACAGAAAAAAAGAGTTATCCACGTAAACTTGCTCAGTGCCTCAAGCTGATAGCCAACTATCTACTGTTAATCCCAGTTACCAAAATTTTTCAGTTTCAGGAAGCATATTTAAATCAAAAAAGTTCTTCATACTCTGCTTTCTTACAATTTTATTCTTCACAATTGTTTGTGCCTGGTTGGTTAAATGGAGTGGAACCGTATAAAAATTATATACAGCTAGGGGTAAAAGATACATGCAAGGAGATAAGAGAGAGGACAAAGAAGTGCAAATTTTTATGATAAATTTTTTAAATTGCAAACATATATGCATGTGAGAAAGGAATGAGCATTAATTTGTAAACTAGCTGTAAAGAATTAGTTTAAATTTGTGGACGGAATGAGTCAGGGTTATATAAATGTCAATTACAGAGCCTAAAAAAAACTCATTCCTGCCTCGTTCTATTACAACCAAACACAACCGCGCTGAAGAGGTTCATTTTATCACATTATGACTAGAATTTAAAACAAAAGAAATCAAAACCTAACCTTCTAGAGAATTAAGTGTCTCAGCAATTAGGATTCCAGCACTATTTATGGGTATCGGGACACCAAAAAGAAGAGCCAATGTCGGCGTAATGTCGACCTGTTTACCAAAATAAGAATCATGATGTTAGAATATTTGTAATGCAACATTAGAAGAACTTGATTTGCCAGAAAATATATGCTGGACAAAAAGTAGGAGCTAGGAGCTATCACTAAAAGAGTTTGCAAGATAAATGTATCCCTGTTGCTTTCCAATCAATTCAACTTATAGCAGCTCCAACAAACTCCACAAAATATAAAAACGTCCTTGAGCAATATGTTTTATAACAAATTCACAAGGCTGAATATATCACTATCATGTTTCTAGCGAGAAACAGATAAGGTAGTAAGAATCTTTTGTTTTTTATGATCGCAAAAATATAAAGCCATTACAAATAATTAGAGTTTCACAGTCCAAATTAATGTGCAATACGATACTCATTTAAGGTTATCACAGTCCAATACTGTGAGCAGAACAATAAATGGTAGGTAAAAGTCACCATCGACGGTATGAGATGTTTGAGTATACTTTATGGTATGGTGGTTTGACTCTCTTTAGATTATAGCTGAAGTGGTAGAGTTGTTTTATGCATAGGCATGACAATTTTTCAAATTTGCATGTTATAATTATATTAAAAAAATACTTATCCAGTATTTCTAAAACTAAGAATGAAATTCGAACATATAATGCCCTGTACTTATTCAAGATGGATTCAACAGAACGCAGGACAAGATATATCAAATCATTGATTAATTTATACATAACGGAACCAAGCATGTTATGGAGCATTCAAATAAAACACCTCCCCAAGTATCAACAACTCGGTAAAAAAACATAACTTCATACAATGTTTGCCTAATCTGATAGCTCTAGCTGCGAGCTAATTTTTCTGCATCACGTATATTTTCTCCTAATAAAGGTAATATTAACTATATGTGAAGTCTCCTACTCAGTATACAGATCGTAGAGATTGTTCTTTCTGCAATTGAACTCTAGTTACAAGCAATACAACTCATATACAAATAAAGCACGAGCTGCACATTTCTGGCCGGATATGCATGCTATTTGATCCTAGCAAGATCCTTGAGCAGACATTTAGAAAACAATGAAGCTTTAATAAACATAAACACTAATTTGTGCACACCTGATTCACTGTCTTATGGGTGGTTGGTCGATGATCATAGTCTCTCAGCCCAATAAGTAGCATTAAAGCATCAGTTTCCTCAAACGAAGCGCCACCATGGTTACCATTTTCTGTCATGCCGTGATCACTGACTACCATCTACATATGAATTGCATGACAAAAAATTTAATCTATAATCCTAATTAAGGACCAAGTTCGTAATAATCTTTTAGCTAGATTCATATATAGCCACACAAATATAGGATAAGATAAAAATTTCAACTGCAACAAAGAGTACTAAATTGTTAATACCTAACATAGCTACCTGAATGTCAATAATAATCCTAGAAAACCATATTGGTAAGTTATCTCATGAAGCAAATTTACTTCGTGAGTAATAACTTACATTTAAATTAATTTGAAGGAATATGCACATGTTCAACCCATTGAAATTTTTGAAGATGTATATTTTTTGTCAATCAGCTTATGGTAAGATTTCAGAAGTGGCAAACACAACTATACTATATATTGGCTAGCTATAATTGTAACAATTTCCAGTTGCTACATCCGAATGAGAATTTTCAGAAAATAATTTTAGCCGAGACATTAGTATCTCTGATTCCAAGACAGTAACTAGTCTGGATTTGCTAGTGAAATGTGACAGGCAGGCTTTCACAGGCCCCTGGGAATGTTGGCACAAAATATGTTACAGTATTTCACATTCATTAATTTTTAATAAATTTGTCATTTATGAAATAAGGAAACTTTTAATAGACAAAAAATTCTGTTTGTAATAATAAAATGAAGACTTCTAATACAGATTTTTTAATCTTTGGATTATTGAGGGCTCCTTTTTCTGCGGGTTGACCAAGGGACATGAATTTTGAAGCATAGGCTACTTTGATCTATGTTGGAATTCTCGGGAATCTTCAAAGAGCCTCTTACAATTAGTAATTTTAACTTTAGTAATATAGTATGGCTATGTTGATGTGGCTTCTCCCGGTGCAATAGCTGAAGATTCTGAATAAGATCTTGCTTTTATATCAGTCTGTGGAGGTGAATTTCATCAAAGTTCCTAGTGCCAATTTCACCAAATTCTCAATTCGTAATATTTGCTTTGATACTTTGTGGATATCCTGAATTCAGAAACCAAAGCAGAATAATCTTAATTTTGACAAAAAGGTTGGGATCTTGATACATCTTGTGCCCGGCAACTACATTATAACGTTAACAACAATGACGATACCAGAAACTTTTCCAGCTAAATACCATGATAATATCATTGATATGTAACTTAAATGTTGAAACGAAAATTCCCATTATCGTTCTATAGTAGTATATGATGCAATTTAAAAGCTAAAACTTAGTCTAACTAATTAGCAAGATCAATTACTAGTTGGCCTTTCTATCACATTGTTACCCTTTCAAGTTGGCCATTGGGAATTAGTATAGGGAATTTAGATATTGGCACTCAAGTGAAGTTGAATTTACATGAGATTAGAGTGGCACTCAAGTGAAGTTGAATTTACATAAGATTTGAGTCATTATAAAATAGTTTACTGGGAACTACAGCTCCTTAATGACCCAAAATGTTTTAAAGGGACATACATATAGAAAAGGAGGTTGTACAATTTTGCAAATTTGAATAAATACGTATTACCTAAGCTCAGATTTAGTATATAGTTGCTGCTTTTTTAATCTTTCTGAGTATATTAAATTTGTCATTGTATTCTTTCCATAGTCAAAAATGTTGGACCTTTTAGATCTTAACATATGTATGTTCACTCAAAACTAGAAATATATATAAATGATGCATTAGTTAGACACCCGTAATACCGGATCACTAAAGCAAAGCAGCACAAACCAAAAGTGTTCGTCCCGGATGATTTTGAACCATGTTCCTGTGTATTTTCTTGATTACTTCATCCATCTCTTCAAGTTTCGGCCCCATCAGAGCACTAAAATAGACGCAACAAATTAGATAAGTTATGAAAAGTATTTTATACAGATCACATCTGACAAAAGCTTAGGAGAATTACCTATTGCGCCCACCAGTATGTCCAACATGATCTAAACCAAGATAGTGCAGAATCTATAGCAAAAAAGTGGGAACTATCAACGTTAGCACATCGAAATTTTTTATTAGAGATATCAGTAATAACTAGTGTTCCAAACATGAAAACACCATCTAACTCCGAAGACTACATTATTTATTAGAAAACCCATATCTCCACAAGCAAGTAGGGGAAGAGAATGAAGTGGGAAACGTAAAGACAGTATCATCTTAAGCACTCAGTAAGAGGCTAGACAGCCTTACTGACAAGTCAAGTGATTGATTCTTCTCAACTAATTTTCATTAAGTACGAACAATTTTCAATTTAATAGAAAATCTTGCATGGGAAAATGATCATAATTTGTGAGAAAATTTAATCCAGAACAAAAGGATTTACTAAAATAGATCATCATATGGAAAGCAATCCCGTCGAGCACTCCACAACCACTCACATATTAGCTACAATAATAGGCCTAAAATAGGATACTAGAGATACTTTTGACATGGTAATAGACTCTTTAAATTGTATTTAATGGGGTTTGATACCTTCACTACTACTAGAGAGCTCATCTGTCCTTGTTTAAAAAAGAATGCAAGTCGTAACTTAAAATAATAAAGCCCGAAAGAAATGAACATGAGGTGCACACACATACAAGTGCGAAACTCGTGAAAATTGGGGAACAGAACTACACCACAAAAATTTTAAAATACGAAAGGGATTAAATACCAGAAGCTTCCAGTCAGTCCTGTCAAGTTCATCATCCAAATGTCGAGAAACATTGTGATCCACTTGAACAATGTCTTTCACCTGTGCAAATATCACATTTACATGATATATATATATATATTATATATATATGTGAGTAAGGTTCTAGAGAGAACATGCTTAAAAAGAGAACGAGAGAAAAACATAAAATATTAATTTTTAAAATTCAAAAAAATTATAAATATGTTTATATCATTAATACAATTCTAAAAAACACAATTATCAACAACAAATATATGTGTAAAAAACTATTTGCGAGATTCTAAAGTAGATTCTTCAAAATTTGTGAGATTCTAAAAGAGATTAAAAAACAAAATTCTCATTAATATTTTTTTCCCCAAAAAATTATTGAAGTTTGAGAATCATAAAATGCATCTAGGAATATTTATAATTTTTCACAATTTTTAAATTAATTTTTTTGAGATGTTCTCTCGTTCTCTTTTAAGCATGTTCTCTTTAGAACCTTGGCCTATATATATATATATACGATTAAATATAATTCAATAAGAGCAACTCCAATACTACTCGCTAAGAAACATTTGGCGATTTAAGTGGCTAGTCACCAACTCCAACACAGTAGTCAGTGTTCTTAACTAGTTACTTCAATATAATTTGATAGATTTTCTCTCTCCTAAAGTGATTTTTGTGCCTGGGCTAGCCCACTTAAGTGGCATGCTCTGAAGGCTTACACATAATAAATCACTTTCCTTAATTACCAAATCGGAAAAATAAAAACGAAATTTCGCAACCCCGACTCGAGCACCGCCACCAGTCGGCTGGGAAGGCAGTCGGCCGATTCAAATTCTCGCACCGACAGTCGGCGTCAGTCGGCCGAAGCTCACCCGGAGAACCGGTCGGCCAGTGACCCGGTAGGCCAAAAAAAAATTTTCGCGTATACTTTTTTTTTTTTGAAACGGAACAAAATCTCGACTCGAGGATAGGTCTCGGTCAGCCGAAACGTTCGTGTGGAGGCAGTCGGCCAGGAGCCCAGTCGGCTGAAGCAAGAACTCACACCGACGGTCGGCCAGCGCTAGCACGGGGAGGCAGTCGGCTGATGACCCGGTCGACTAAAAATTTTCGCATTTTTTTTTTTGAACGGAGCAAAATCTCGACTCGAGGATAGATACCGGTCGGCCGAGACGCTCACGAAGGGCCAGTCGGCTGAGGCGAAAACCCGCACTGACGTCCGACTCCAATCGGCTAGAATGTCTCGTATGGCTCGGTCAGCTGCTTTGCGGTCGGCTAGGGCTCCAGGAGTGCGCCAGTCGGCTGGTGTACTCATGGTGCCTTGGTCGGCTTGATCCCTATCAGTGATTTTGATTTTCGCATACCGACATCGATCATCAATATGGAATCGACTTGATCACCATCAGTGATTTTGATTTTCGCATACTGACATTGATCATCAATATGGAATCTTAATATCAATACCGATTTTCATTACTTGAAACCAACAACTTGGCCATTCATGACTTGTTTAAGGTTTTACTTAGTACTTTGATTCACATCACTAATCCCGCGTTTAGGACTAATCTCCCAATTAAGCTTTTCTTAAGTGTGCTTAGCTTTCTGAGCTCAACTGACTGCTCTGGTAGAATATTTTACCGGATATTCACTTAAATTCTCCGTTTCTTTCCCAAAATTTCATGAGTTACAACGACTCTTTCCATCTGTAACAGATAGTTTTTGCTATTTTTCGTACATTATCGATACTTGACCTGTAAATGCGAACCAAGCTGTGTTTCAACCTGAGGTAGCAGGTCATCCTTTTCTTATAAAAGGAGGGGAGTATCCTTCATTTATCTTCACTTCTTCATTTCTCAAACTTTTCTCAAGTCTTCAAGCTCTTTAGTTCTCTAGTTTTCAAGCTTTCAAGTTCAAGTTTCAAGCTCAAGGTCGAGTTGAATATGGCCGACAAGCACGCATCTGCCCCCCAAATCTCCATGGAGGAAGCTTTCAGGAAGAGGAGCATGGCGAGAACCATGAAAGGTAAACTAAAACTCATGCCTCCTAGATATATTGAGCGTCGATTCGAGTCTACGTTAGATTTGCTTAGCACCATGGGAGAATCATTCCCCAATAGTTCAAGCTTAGTTGCTTTTCATAGTCCTTCCAAGTTAAAAAAGAAGGATGTCGAGAAGATTAAGAACACATATGGCTTTCCAAGTGCAATCAAAGTCTGCCTTCCAAGCCCAGGAGATAGAACTTGCAATTGGCATCCTGAAAGGATCTGTGTCTTGAAAGGAGCCTTAGAGGCGGGATTAAGGTTCCCAGTCCACACATTTATTATCAGGTTCTTAGCGGAACTCCAAGTCCATCCTTGCCAGCTATATCCCAATTCTTGGAGGTTCCTGATCATCTTCTTGTTAAGATGTCATGAGTTGGAGATCCCTTGGAGCACAACCATGTTTAGAAGCATCTTCTCAGTAAAGAACTCCTCTGAGTCTAAGCCAGGGTGGATTAGCTTTCAGCTTCGAAGTGGGCTTCCACACATAGTAAACTCTTTCTCCTTCCCTAGCTCCCACCATTTCTGGGAAAGGGAATTTCTAAACATGGTTAAGTGACCCCAGTCGCCACCTTCCCATTCCAAGACAACAAATTCCCTTTCCCAGAAATGGTGGGAGCTAGGGAAGGAGAAAGAGTTTACTATGTGTGGAAGCCCACTTCGAAGCTGAAAGCTAATCCACCCTGGCTTAGACTCAGAGGAGTTCTTTACTGAGAAGATGCTTCTAAACATGGTTGTGCTCCAAGGGATCTCCAACTCATGACATCTTAACAAGAAGATGATCAGGAACCTCCAAGAATTGGGATATAGCTGGCAAGGATGGACTTGGAGTTCCGCTAAGAACCTGATAATAAATGTGTGGACTGGGAACCTTAATCCCGCCTCTAAGGCTCCTTTCAAGACACAGATCCTTTCAGGATGCCAATTGCAAGTTCTATCTCCTGGGCTTGGAAGGCAGACTTTGATTGCACTTGGAAAGCCATATGTGTTCTTAATCTTCTCGACATCCTTCTTTTTTAACTTGGAAGGACTATGAAAAGCAACTAAGCTTGAACTATTGGGGAATGATTCTCCCATGGTGCTAAGCAAATCTAACGTAGACTCGAATCGACGCTCAATATATCTAGGAGGCATGAGTTTTAGTTTACCTTTCATGGTTCTCGCCATGCTCCTCTTCCTGAAAGCTTCCTCCATGGAGATTTGGGGGGCAGATGCGTGCTTGTCGGCCATATTGAACTCGAGCTTGAGCTTGAAACTTGAACTTGAAAGCTTGAAAACTAAAGAGCTTGAAGACTTGAGAAAAGTTTGAGAAATGAAGAAGTGAAGATAAATGAAGGATACTCCCCTCCTTTTATAAGAAAAGGATGACCTGCTACCTCAGGTTGAAACACAGCTTGGTTCGCATTTACAGGTCAAGTATCGATAATGTACGAAAAAGAGCAAAAACTATCTGTTACAGATGGAAAGAGTCGTTGTAACTCATGAAATTTTGGGAAAGAAACGGAGAATTTAAGTGAATATCCGGTAAAATATTCTACCAGAGCAGTCAGTTGAGCTCAGAAAGCTAAGCACACTTAAGAAAAGCTTAATTGGGAGATTAGTCCTAAACGCGGGATTAGTGATGTGAATCAAAGTACTAAGTAAAACCTTAAACAAGTCATGAATGGCCAAGTTGTTGGTTTTCAAGTAATGAAAATCGGTATTGATATTAAGATTCCATATTGATGATCAATGTCAGTATGCGAAAATCAAAATCACTGATGGTGATCAAGTCGATTCCATATTGATGATCGATGTCGGTATGCGAAAATCAAAATCACTGATAGGGATCAAGCCGACCAAGGCACCATGAGTACACCAGCCGACTGGTAATCAGCCGACTGGCGCACTCCCGGAGCCCTAGCCGACCGCAAAGTAGCCAACCGGGCCATACGAGACATTCTGGCCGACTGGAGTCGGACGTCAGTGCGGGTTTTCGCCTCAGCCGACTGGCTTTCAGCCGACTGGCCCTTCGTGAGCGTCTCGGCCGACCGGTATCTATCCTCGAGTCGAGATTTTGCTCCGTTCAAAAAAAAAAAGGCGAAAATTTTTAGCCGACCGGGTCATCAGCCGACTGCCTCCCCGTGCTAGCGTTGGCCGACCGACGTCGACCGTCGGTGTGAGTTCTTGCTTCAACCGACTGGGCTCCTGGCCGACTACCTCCACACGAACATTTCGACCGACCGAGACCTATCCTCGAGTCGAGATTTTGTTCCGTTTCAAAATATATATATATATATACGCGAAAAAAAAAATTGGCCTACCGGGTCACTGGCCGACCGGCTCTCCGGGTGAGCTTCGGCCGACTAACGCCGACTGTCGGTGCGAGAATTTGAATCGGCCGACTGCCTTCCTAGCCGACTGGCTTCCCGTGCATGCGTTGGCCGACCGACATCGACTATCGGTACGGGTTTTTGACTCGGCCGACTGGTGGCGGTGCTCGAGTCGGGGTTGCGAAATTTCGTTTTTATTTTTCCGATTTGGTAATCAAGGAAAGTGAAAACTGAGTTTGAAATTAGCACTGTTTAGCGTCATTTAGCGTCGTTTAGTGCCGTTTAGCACCGTTTAGTGTCGATTAGCGCCGTTTAGTGTCGTTTTATGCCGTTCAATGTCGTTTAACATCGTTTAAACGTCGTTTAAGGCTGTTTAGCACCGTTTAGTGTCGTTTAGCGCCGTTTAACGTTGTTTAAACATTGTTTAAACATCGTTAGGGCTGATTAGTGCCGATTAGCATTGAATTAACATTGTCGTAAATGCGTCGGTCGCTCCACGCTTTACATCAAGACAATACTCGTGAAACACTAGTGTATGAAGATGAACCCTGACCCGAGTCTCGGAAAGGACTGTTAAAACTTCAAGGAAAACCTGATCAGTTTTCCTAGAAGTTGGGGGGCAAATGATATGGGCTAAAAATAAGTCCTAAAGACACATTTAATGTAGCATTAATTAGACCTAATATGGTCCAAACGTGGGGCCCACCAGATGGGCCCAAACTCTATTTATGATATTAATTTCGTAAATAATATTAAGGGTAATAACCAGCTCAACAATAAAAGTCAGATAAGGATATTACTCCTACCAAGCTTAGCTTCTAAGGCACAGAATTCGATATGGGAACTGGCAAGGAAGGAGTCTAGAACCTTCCTCAAGGCGGTGACTTGCCCACCAAGTCACCCAATTCTACTACAATTCTAGGGCTTCTCAGCCTATATAAGGGCCTGACCCCTCAATTCCTCAGAACTACGTTTTTGGCTTGATTCTCAATACGAGATACGTAGGCACTCTGTGAGGACCGATTAGTCTCGATACACGGAAACAGCCATTAAAGCTCGAAGCTCAACCTCCCTTAGTATTAAATACACACAAACCCTAGCCGCAATTCGACAACATAGTTTCTATTCCACAACAGTGCCCTTGTGTATTGATTAAATTTTTTTGTATTATATTATATGATATATATTAATAAAAGATTAAAATAGAGAGTGATATAGCTAGTCCTATTGGAGAACAACACAAATTTCAAGACAAAAAAAGTTACCTAGACAATATTTTATATTAATTTGGAGAGGCAAATATCTAGTAGTGTTGGAGATGCTCCAAGGCAATGTACAACATGGGAAGAACACTGAGCAGCAGGCCACAACAAAAAACCAACAATATCCAAAGTTACTGCAATGCGAAACTAATCGATGAATATGTTTTAAAAAACCTACACAGCTTTTATGGTGTTACATATCATCACCAAAAAGTCCACTATGGTGATATCATTTCCTTCAGCTAGGATGCAAGGATCTTTAATATAGTAGAGGCCTGGCCAGTTTTATTATGATAACATTCATGTAGATGTGTAACGTCATGTTCCCAAGTTTATTAGGTATGGAAGAGGAGTGAAGAATTTATAGAATAGAGGAGAGAACATTGATAAAATTCTTTCATGTGTCGCAGAGTTAATTGAAAAGAAAATTAAGTAGTTGGAAATTCTCTCCCAAAAGAAAAGACTTTTTTTAACGGTTAGATCCTTCTTCCTATAATCTTGCACTTATATGCCATGTTGCTTCAAGATTTATCCTAAGCCCAAAGATAAATTATTTATAACATTCTCAAAAATAAATATTTTCAACTGTGAAAAAAATATTAAGAAAAATTGATAGAGACACAAATGCTTCTCATTTAAAATTAGCAATTACTTTAAATGTGACATGAATCCATAACCGAAGAACTCATACTCATACAAAATACTCCTACAAAGATCAAATAAATAGACTTTAAATGATAGTCTCCAGGCATTCAGTATCAAAATGAACCTTCCATACAGTATTTAGCAAAAAATGAACCTTCCTCTAGATAACTAACACATAGAGCAGAAAAAGGGTTCCCAAAGTATGTTGTCATGTCGGTAAGTCGAGTCAAGTCAGGTCGATGAAGGTCGATTAGTCGTAGACTAGTCGATAACTAGTCGATAAAATTAATAATAATAAATTAAATATTATATGATTTTATAAATCATATAAACATATAGATTTTCAATGTCTATATATGTATGTTAGTTACAAAATATATATGTTAATTAAGAACATCTCTTTATTTCCCTCCCATGCTGCCTATACGTATAGACACATATAAACACACACACATATCATCTTCAATTTAGTGGCGAATATAAGCGAGAAGAAGTTAATAAAGCCGAGAAGAAGAAAAACTGATGAGTGTGTTACATGTTGCTGAGTACAAATTTAGAAAATTATTTTTTTTCATTTTAAATTTTGTAATAGTTGACTGACTAGTTGACAAGTCAAGGGACTAGTCGCCTAAGTCGACTTACTAGTCGACAATTTTCAAGTCGAACTTTCTAGTCGCTCCCTCTCAAACCGACTAGTCGAAGACTATTCACCACTAGTCGAGCGACATGACAACAATGGTATGTTATTTAAATTAGTTTTAGTTTACAAAATATTCTCCTCCATCGTCTCCAATTAACAGATCGGTCGTGGGCGGCTCATCTCCGGTGACAAATTTCGGCTACACAACAGCGGCTCGACTCCGATAAGCATCTCTTTTGTTCTTACTTCTTCTTCACCTCTTTTTCTGTTCTCCTCTCTTCTTCTCCGTGTCTTCTTCGTTCTTGTTCAATTATCTTCTTCTTCTCTACGTATGTATATACACATATGCGTGTGTGTATATATGTAAACTTTTTTCTTTTTGTTTTATAAATAAACGTTTTGTAATTATTTTTTTTACTTTCCTGTTTCTTTTTTTTATTTCATTACCTGTATACACACAAAACGAATTTTTCATTATTCAAAAATCGAATTTGTATTAGTTCTTTGCACAAAAAAATCAATTTTCAAATCTTAATTGATTTCATCAGTTTTAAACTTAAATTGATATACATAATCAGTTTCATCAAATCTTTGAATTATTTTGAATTCTTTTGCAAATCTTTCAGTAGAATTTTTTTAGAAATTTTAAATCTTTACAAATTTATTCTAGTGCCCCTAGTGTCCAGTCCCTTGCAGCAATTTTCTTACACTTCATCTTACGCTTACTGTAAATCTTACTGCATTTTCTTTTTCTTTCTGCGGTGTTCTTTACCTCTGCAACAATAAAAATTAATCAAAGGTCATGGAGCTGAAAACAATTGGCAAGAGCTAGCTAAGGATCCTAAACGAAAAGCTAAATCAGTTGATCCATGATGGAAATCTGCAGTGTGGCCAGACCTAAGTAAAAAAAATAAGGTGAAATGTGTTCATTTGATTAATTTAGATACATACAAAGAAGAGGAATAGGTTGGAACATCAATGTTTGAAATTTGAATGATTTGGTGTATATCCAATACAACCGAAAGATAGATTCAAGATTCAAAAAGAGGCGTGAACAATGAAAGAATTTTAATCCACTTGTACTTGATAACTTGGAATGGACTAGTGAGTGGATTGGCAATACTGATGATAAGTTTTGGAGTGCAGTGGATATTGCTTTTGGCATCAGAAGCACTCAAGCGACGCAATCTTCCAAGGAGAGCAAGAGGCGATTCCACTGGTGATGTGCTTACTTA
This sequence comes from Kitagawia praeruptora, assembly GCA_037693485.1. Taxonomy (NCBI): domain Eukaryota; kingdom Viridiplantae; phylum Streptophyta; class Magnoliopsida; order Apiales; family Apiaceae; genus Kitagawia; species Kitagawia praeruptora. The sequence goes on from CM075345.1 coordinate 135,228,240, forward strand.
CACTCGGCGTAACACTAGTTCGACTGCACATGATCCTCTTAATGATGAAGATGATACTATTATTGAAGATGAGGAAGTGGAGGATGATTATGGTGTACCACCTGACCCACCCGTGGAGAACACTCAAGGAGATGGAGACTTTAATGATGATTTCATAATGGATGACTATATTTGATTAGTTGATTTCACTCATTGATTATGTTTTTATTTGCTTAGACCCTAAAAATACTTGACATTTGGTATTTGAACTTATTAACTACTAATTTTGATTTCAACTATGAACTTGATATATGTTAACCTATATATTATATGTATAGTATTCTATATTAATATAGGTATATGAATGACTTGTCGACTTTTTTCGACTAGTCGGGCGACTTGTCGACTAGTCGGGCGACCGACTAGTCGGACAACTTGTCGACTAGTCGATTCCACGGTACCTGGGCGCCTAGCCTCGACTTGGCGCCGTGATAACCTTGGTATAATGACATAATTATAACTATATACAATTCTTCTCACACACACGTATATTTACATTCAAACATTATACTCATTTATACTAAAGACAATTTAACCAATATATTATATAAATTTAAAAAATAATAATACACTATATTATATAAAAATAATAGGCATTATCAAAATAATAAATATATATCTATAATAATTAAAACAAAAATTATATAATGTTAAAAAACACTGTGCACGACATGGGTTACAAGCTTGTATCATATTAGACTTGATTATTATGATAATATTAAATTATTAAATAGTGACTTCATGAGTTATGATCCATAAATTTTATCCATTTTGTGATCGAGAAACACTTTATGGGGTTGATTCATCCAAGTTCTATTAGGTATTAATTTTGGATTTTACAAAAATGGTAACTTTTTCTTTTTCAATCTAGTGATGCCCACCCAAATATGAAATCCTGGTATCACCATTGGTGGTCATAATGTTCTCCTGAAGATATATATATAATGATGTACACATCCTACTTACAAAGGCATGCCTAGAGTTCACTTGTGCATCAAACAAAATGGAACTTGGAACTAAAACTATCCTCGGGACTAGCAATAAAAATCTATAAATCTGTATATCTTACCAATTTTACAAGAGAAAAAACAAAGCTTCGTTTCAAGGAGGAATTAGGACATAATAGAAGTATCACCCAACTTGCATAAAAAGAAAATATGGCATTGAGGACTTACAAAAAAGCTATGAACTCCATCGTGCCTAGCGAATGATCCTGGAAACAACTTAAGCCATGTTTCATCACCGAGCATCACCATTTTCCAACCAATTTTGAAAAACTGTCCTGCAACAAAATTCAGTGAGGAGGTAATATATCTGAAAGTATAATACCAAAAGAATTCTTGAATTATTAGTTGAAAATGCAGCCTCTCGAACGTACTAACCAATAAGATTGTCATCCAAAAGTTCCTGGGTATTAAAGTTAAGAGCAACATCCAAAAAACCACCAACTGATCCAGACACCATAGCCTATCAAAAAGACATGGTAAGGAGCTAAGCACAATACTAACTGAACAAGTTACATGTTTGGTATATAACCAATTTTGCCACCTTCAAACGAGGCATTGTAACAGTTGGAGGAGCAGCCTTTGCATGATACCCAGTTGCTACTCCCTTATCTAAAAGTGACTGAGTATATGGCATAAATTTTCTGAAAAATTCTGGTGCAGGTCGATCATCCCTACCAAGAAGAAATTCTGCTGGAAGGCCATCAACAACCTAACTGACACAGCCACAATAAAGAGAAGTGTAACTCTTTAATAAGTAGGAGCTAATGCAGATACATTGGTTACCTTTGACTAACGTTCACAAAGTACATACCATCAATATTAATTGATCATAAGACGGTGGAATATTGGAAAGTTCCTGCATCATTAGTCATTACCCTTAGAGTTCAATATAACATATCATCTAATAAAATAATAAAATGAAGACACAAATAATATATTTCCTTTTTACAGTAAAAGTCATCTAATCTTTATATTAAAAGTCAGAATTAAAATATGGCTATATTGTTGTGGAATTTTAACAAAATTATTTTCAAGTGCACATAGAGAAAAAAAATATAAAAATATATCAAAATACAAACACAAAACTTAATTCCTCTCGTTTCAGGTATAAGAAGATTCGATCTTCAGAAAAAACAATGTAAGGAAAGTACCAACATCCAAAATAGCAAATGCACCTAGCCATCACAAATCAATAACATTGTCCACACAAGAATATCTTAAAGGTCATTTTATATGTCTAGAGCCAAAAATTCATCGTGTACTTTCGTATTTGCGTTATCCTAAAAACTCATACCCGTAATTTATGTGTCATGTACCAAATTATTCCAAATTATTCGGTCTACTCGTATAAACAAATATGTACACAAGAAAATGAACTGCAGCGTAAACAATCAAATAAGTTAAACAGTAAATTACTAACCAAATACAACGATTTAAGCTCATCGGGAGACTGAATCGTAAAGTTGTAATCCTCATCCGAAGGACAAACCGGTGAACTAAAACTCTCCGGACCACTACAACAATCAACATATAGAATACACATCAGATTTTCAAATATATATAAATCTACACACAATTTCGAAGCTAATTTAACTAAATTCATAGATTTATGTGAAGCTAAACTTAACAATATATACACACACATCATATATATAATAGATGAGAAACGAGGTTCTAATACATTTTTGTATTGAAATTTCATTCGCATTCTCGTTAACCGGGTTGGAATCTCGTGATCCAAAGGGGTAATTTAGTAATTACCTGATACCGGAGATAGCAGGTTTGACGGGGAAGAACCCTAGAACGAAGAGTGAGAGTCCGATTATCTGAATCACCACTGCTGCTAATGTCCACAGCGTTATTTTCGTGCACGTTAGTGAAGCCATAGCTTTCTCTGCTAAAATGCGCGTGCCTGGAAATTTCAAATGCTTCGAGACGAGACTTTGAAGCTGAGGCTTTTGGGTTTATTCGAAATGGGTTTAAGATTTTTAAGTCTGTTTCAAAGTCTAGTTAATATTGGGCCGGGTTGTATTTCTCAAAACAACATTGCTGATTTTCAGAGTCTAGTTTCACACTCTTGTTGCCCGTCTCATCTTTGTATTAAGAGCATCTCCAAGTATAGAAAATTGTTAGCTAAAATATTTATGTGTCATCCCATGTCAATTTAGGTGGCCCTTTTAAATGATATGTAAAAAATATTGCACTCCAACCATCACTTCTTAGCAAAAACAATATAGATAACCATGTATGATTCGATATATATGTTGAACCAAAAAAACTTTTAGGTATAATTTTAGCTTAACATAATCATACATAACACTACTGGAGTGTATATCTGCACTGTTAGCAAAAAAATTGTATAATCCATTTAGATAACTATTATAACTAACAAATTTAGATTTCACCCTTGGAGATGCTCTAAAAAAAGTTAAAAACTAACTAAACGGATAAATTTTAAATAAAAATTTAGTTTTGTTTTTTTATTTATACTAGCAATATTGTCCGTGATTCGCACACAGAATGTTTTTTATTTTGTTGATTTTATAATTTTTTGTAATGTTTTAGCGTTGTACATTTTTTACGTTATTCATCTCGGACTTTTTTTTTTTCTAAAACCATATTACGATGAGGTTATTGTTCTCTTTCATATTTGAACCAATAATATGTACGTGCGTAGTAATGTTGAGCTCTTACTTCCATCCGATCTAAAGTGACATTGAGGGCGTATTTGTTTTTTTTAAAACCAAATTTAAGATTTTTAAAAAACCAAACATCCTTGGTACTTAGACAAAATATTGATATTATTGCAATAATAAAAGATTCATGATAATAAAAAATCACAATATCCCAACATAGAAACAATGCAAAAAAACCAAATCCCAATAAAGTACTAATAAGCAATTTCAAATGATCAAAACATCAAAATATCTAAGATGTAGAACTCGTGGTGAAGTTCTTTAGTTCTTGCCCCACTTGCTTCATATGGAGGAGGTCTTCCTTCTCGGTTGATCGTTCAAGAAGTTCACCTACTACTCGGCACTTGACTTCAAGTCTGGTGTGCCTTGGTTGGTTTTCAACCCTCTATCTTGATTCTAGGATTCCAACTTTCTTCTTATGCTCTTAGAACCTTGATTAGGTTTCAATTTGACTAACGAATCTTAATTCAAGGCCTTGAATTCAAATGACAAGCTCGATTGGAGGTAGACAACCTTGTTAGCCATCAGGGCTTAAATTTTGTGTTGAGATTTGAAACTCAAGGCTTCAATCCTTTTGTCTTGGAATGTATTCTAGTGACTTTTCTTTGTTTCTATCATAACGTATTAGCCTTTTAGCTAATCTTGGCCCTCATGGCTAATATCTCGTGTTTCTCCACCTAGAATTCGAGGTTGATGTTCGCATGTTCAACATTGGTGTTCTGATCAAGGACCCAGGATCCCAAGCTGATTTTTCAATTTCGAATTTGAGGTATCAACCTTCCTTATTAGTTTTTCTAATAAGTATCCACAATCAATCGCCAACACCTTAATTCAGGTTAGGGGTGTTCTGGACCACCAACACAAGGTTTCAGGTCAATAGGAGGTGTTTTTAACCTCTAAAACATCAATTGAGGCCGTCAGATCAAGACAAGAAGTTTACTATCTCAGACGAAGCAAACTTAAACAAGGCATCGGCCTTCACATTTCCTCTCACGGACGTGTTCAAAATAACATTCATCAAACTGTGTTATTACAGCCTTCACAATCTTCAAATGCTTGGCCATGATTTTCATCCTTGGCCTCAAATTCTCCATTAACTCGGGCTACTACAAGCCTTGAGTCTCCGCAATTAATCTTGAGATTCTTGACCCTCGGGGCTCTGGCCAAGCCTAAACCGGCTATCAAGGCTTCATGCTCTGCTTCATTGTTCGTAGTCGAAAAATCCAACCTCAAAGCGTACTCGATTATAAACCCATCGAAATTTTGTTTTTGATGCCAAATCAAAATAAAGAATCCAATACTCTTTCAGGGTCATGTTTTCATCTTCATTCTTGTTTTCTGGTTCTTTGCCCTCATGGGTTACTACCTCTTGCCCCCCGACTTCTTGGTTGTTAATGGTACGTTCAACCACGAAGTCAGCCAAGGCTTGGGCTTTGATGGTCGTCCTTAGTTTATACTTGATATCAAATTCCCCTAACTCGAATGCTCTCTTGACGAGCCTACCACTGGTTTTCAGGCTATGGAGTATGTTCCTCAATGGTTGGTCTACCAGGACTTCACTCTTGTGTGCCCGGAAGTATGGTTTTAATTTTCTCAAGGTTGACACCAATGTTGATGTAAACTTTTCAACGGTGGAGTAGTTTAACAAGGGAGTTAAAGGCACTTTAGCTTAGCCCTTCATGGGTCTCCTCGGCTGTGGCTTAATGTGGAACAAGAGCATCTTGCCTTGCTCAGAGATATAGATACAAGGTTTCAAATTTAGTTGCCAGACCTTCTTGGTTTTCTTGAACTCCCTGGTCTTGATCAAGGATGCTTTTGGATTCCCTGATCCATGGTTGAGATTTAAGGTTTGTAGTTAGCCTAGCATGGCTTAAGTGGCCACATGTGGCTTAATTGTTCATCTTATCTTATATCCAGGGTCCCTTATGGACTTGAACTTTGATTTGATTGTATTATAATCTAACTATTGATCCTTCGGGGTCTTTTTTATGCATGTACTTATTTTCATTCATATGTTCTTTTATTTTCAGTACTTGGTCATCTTTGACTTACATGTTAGTTACAGAGGCATGCCTGTATACATCTAATAACAAGCCTAATTGTTTGTAATGTTTTGCATTACTTACATGACCTCTTAACTGAGGGAACCTCTAGTTGTAGAGTTTCTGTTTGTATTTTACTTGTAGTAGGCATCAAATCCTAGTTGTGTAACTGTACTTATAGAGTCTAGAATAATGCTTGAAAGAAGTTCCAAGGTTCATGCCTCAAGCAAGAAGATAAAGACTGTCAAATAATCACAGTTGGGATTTGAAGAAATGAAGAATTTGCCTAAGTACCAATTCGAGAAGTATATTTGTCTATTCGATAAGTCCAGCATTCGAGAAGTCAGGGTTTCGATATCTCAAGATACTATTCGATATCTCTGAATACACTGTTCGATATCTCATTCTATATCTCAGAGATTCAATATGTCTATGTACTCTATTCGAGAACTCAGGAAGTCAACAAGTCAAAGTAGTATTCGAGTTCTCAAGGAGTCAATAAGTCAAAGTTCCATTCGATATCTCAAGGACTCAGAAAGCTATTCGATATCTCAAGGATTCGACAAGTCAAGTGTTCTATTCGATAACTCAAGGAATCCTGAAGAAAAGAGCTATTCGAGAAGTAATTCGATATGTCAATATAACAGTGTTCGAGAACTCAGAGTTATCGATCAAGTCAATTCTAGTTCTCGAATCAACTACTTAGTCACTTCTCGAATACATTCTTGGAGACAAAGTACTGAAAAAATTGTACAAGTCAGAAACCTGCAACAAGCCAATGCACTTTATGGACCACAATCTGTAACGTGCTCTGGAAAGCCTACAAGGAAGCTTGGAGAGATATAGAAGAGACAAGGGGCTAAAGAAGTGGATCTGAACAGGCTTTGCAAATTCAAATCTGTAACCGTTTGGACACTTACTCAAAAAGGATAGACAGACTAGAAAGTAATTTGTTCAGCTACCTTATTTGTAGTAAGTAGGGTGTATCCATATTCTATAAGGATACAGCCTCACTTCCTTAGTCATTAACTTTGTAACTTTGTGAGTCAAGTTTTTCATACACTACAAGCTGTATCTCTCTAAGAAAAACGAAGCTGAGAATACTATCATTTGTATTCACAGATTGTAGCAACCTTTATCTAATAATACATTAGATTAAAGTGATACTGTGTCTTGTGTTGTTCTTTATCCGCACCTTCACCTCTGCACACACAAACACTTATTTGCTACATAGACTCTAGCCAAAGAAAAGTTCAAGAATCCATTCACCCCCCCTCTGTATTCTTTTATCGTATTCAATACTCAACAAGTGGTATCAGAGCGGGCTGTTTATTCAAAAACAGAAAAATGATCATGAGTTCGAATACACCAAAGACTACAGGAACGGTGAAGGTCCCTAAGTTTGACAAATAGAATTACAACCTCTGAAAGATAAAGATGATGTTGTTCAGCAAAGCCTCTCATCCTTTGTATCCTGAGATTCTCAAGAATGGTCCTTTTGTTCCTCAACAAGAGATACCAGAGAAGACTGTTGGAACCACAACTATCCCAAGATCTTATGAGGCCAAGGATCCATCAAAATGGACAGAATCAGAAAGGGAAAATGTTGCTCTTGACAGCCACCTCATGTTGTTTATCATTGATTCCATGGACATGTCAATGCTTGCAAACATTGCATCATGTACATCTGCCAAAGAAATGTGGGATCACATTGAGGTGTTGTGTGAAGGAACTGATGAGGTTAAGGAAAACAAGAAACAGATACTGGTCACACAGTATGAAGCTTTCATGGCACAGCCCAAGGAAAGTATTACTGAGATGTTTGAGAGATTTCACAAGCTAGTTACTGAGTTGCAGATGAATGGCAAGGTTTACAGTACCAAGGAGTTAAACCTGAAGTTTCTGTTATCCTCACCAAACCATCTAGAGCAAAGGGTCATTTCTCTAAGGGAAAGAGATTTAAACAAAGTTACATATGATGTGCTCTATGGGGTTTTAAAAACTCATGAGCTTGAGTTGCTTTAGAAAAGGGCTATCCAAGCCAATCAAGGCAGAATGGTAAACACATCATGTGCCTTGATTGTCAATAAATCTATTCAAGACCTAGAAGCATCTACAAGTCAGTTAAGGATAGAGGAGGTAGTAGAAGAGGAAGAAACTGAACCTGAGGTAAGTGAACCTGTTGAGGAGAAGGAGGAAGAAGAGTTTTACACTCTTGAAGAACTAGATGGGATGGAAAACACTTCATATGCTTTCATGGCCAGAAAATTTCCAAACATCAGATTCAAAAGGAATCAACCCTTCAAACCCAAAACCCAAAACCATTCATTCAACAAAAGCAAGGCACCTGTGAAACCAAACAAGAATAAGTTTAAAACCAGCCATGTGGATAGGTCATCTGTAAGGTGCTATAGATGCAATGACCTAGGGCATTTTGCCAGTGAATGCAAGAAGCCTAAAAAGAAGGATAGAGATTATCTTGAGCTTGAAGCTAAGTATGAGGCCCTTCTGAAAAAGCAGACACAAGGTAAGGCCTACATAGCTGAAGGGAAGTGTTGGGATGATTCTGACAGTGATGGAGAGGAGCAAGAATTCTGCAATTATGCCTTGATGGCCAATTCCAAGGATGACACATCTCCATCAGACCCTCAGGGCAAAGAAAGTGAAAAGAAGGTCATGTGGATTTTGGACAGTGGATGCTCAAATCATATGACTGGTGATATGGCCCTGCTATCACAATATGAGGAAAAGGCTGGCCCAATGGTTGCTTTTGGAGATGACAGCATGGGTAACACATTGGGATATGGCAAGTTGAAAGTTGGTAATGTCATCATTGAAGATGTAGCACTAGTCAAGGGGCTCAAGCATAATCTTCTAAGTGTTGGTCAGTTTACTGATAGGGGATTCAAGGCGGATTTTGACAAAGATGAATGTTTGATCACCCACAAGAAGACTGGTGATTTTGCTCTATCTGGAGTAAGGAAGGGAAGCCTGTTTGTAGCTAATATGGATTCTGCAAACAAGGACAAAATTTGTTGCTTCTACTCAAAAGCATCAAATGAAGATTGTTGGTTGTGGCACAAGAAACTATCACACCTGAACTTCAAAGCCATTAATTCTCTAGTCAAAAGAGAGTTAGTGAGAGGCATGCCCACACTTGAATTCTGTCAAGAATGAGTGTGTGAGGCATGTCAAAAAGGAAAGATGAAAAGATCAAGCCACAAGACAAAGATAGTGACATCTATAACCAAGCCCCTACAACTCATTCATATGGATTTGTTAGGGCCTGTCAATATTATGTCACTAGGAAGAAAGAAGTATGCCTTGGTGATGGTTGATGATTTTACAAGGTATACATGGGTGAAATTTCTGGCATCAAAAGATGAGGCTCCACAAGTAATCATTGAGCATATAAAGAAAGTTGACAAGGAAGCAAAGGCCAACAATGCAAGTGTGATTGCACTGAGAAGTGATAATGGAACAGAGTTCAGAAATGCCATACTTGAAGCATTTTTTAAAGAGAATGGTATTTCTCAGCAATTCTCAGCTCCAAGGACTCCACAACAAAATGGAGTTGTTGAGAGGAAGAATAGAACTCTAATTGAGGCTGCTAGAACAATGTTACTTGATGCAAAAATGCCTACATGTTTTTGGGCTGAGGCTGTAAGCACTGCATGCTATATCCAGAACAGAACCCTCATCAACAAAAACACTGGAAAGACACCTTATAATTTGATGACTGGAAAGAAGCCCACTCTAAAGTATGTTCATACTTTTGGAAGCAAATGCTTTGTTTTGAAGGATAATTCTGAATATGTTAGAAAATTTGATGCAAAAGCATTTGAAGGAATTTTTCTTGGCTACTCTATGGAAAGAATTTCATACAAGGTTTATGTCATCAGTCAAAAGAAAGTTATGGAAAGCACAGATGTGACATTTGATGACAGCAAACTACCTGGACTAGAAGAAGCCAATGATGAAGATAAAGATCCATTGAAGTTTGATAATCTAGATGATTCTGATGAAGAGACTGAAACTGAAGTTGAAACTCGAGTTCAACAAACTCAAGTGAATGATGATACAAGAGAAGAATTTGTGCCAATCAATAGTGAAGAAACAAGCATCCAAGACACACCTGTGAGTAGTGGCAACTTCACAGGGGGAGGAAATGAGAATGACCATGATGTGGATGATGAAGCAACATCAAGAATGAGAAATCAGGCTGAGCACTCAAGGAAATGAGATAGATCACACACTGCAGAGCAAATCATTGGAGATCCTAATGCAGGAGTAAGGACTAGGAGAGCAACTCAGAATGAGTGCCTCTATGGCTGTTTTCTATCACAAGTTGAGCCTAAGAGACTTGATGATGCATTGTTGGATCCTGATTGGATTATTGTTATGCAAGAGGAGCTGAATCAATTTGAAAGGAACAAAGTATGGGAACTTGTGCCTGCACCAAAGAACAGAACCATTGTTGGAACAAAATGGGTTCTAAAGAATAAGATGGATGAAGATGGTGTAATTATAAGGAACAAAGCAAGGTTGGTTGCAAAAGGATACTCTCAACAGGAAGGCATTGATTATGATGAGACATTTGCTCCTGTTGCTAGATTGGAAGCCATCAGAATATTCTTGGCATTTGCTGCTCATTCAAACTTAAAAGTATATCAAATGGATGTCAAAAGTGCATTTCTGAATGGAGAGTTGGAAGAAGAAGTTTATGTGCAACAACCACCTGGTTTTGAGGATCCACACTTCCCAGAATTTGTCTACAGATTGCTTAAGGCATTGTATGGACTTAAGCAGGCTCCAAGAGCATGGTATGATACTTTATCACAATTTCTTCTTGAGAATCAATTCATTAGAGGCACACTGGACAAGACATTGTTTTACAAGAAGCATGGTGATGATCTTATCTTAGTTCAGATCTATGTGGATGATATCATTTTTGGTTCTACAAATGAGAAGCTGTGTGAGAAATTTTCTAAACTCATGCAGAGCAGATATGAGATGAGTATGATGGGAGAGTTGACATTCTTTCTTGGGTTGCAAGTCAGTCAAAGAAAGGATGGTATCTTTATCAGTCAGACCAAGTACATCAAGGATTTATTGAAAAAGTTTGACTTGGAAGATTGTTCACCTGCAAAGAAACCCATGGCCACTGCCACTAAATTGGATGAAAATGCTAAAGGCAAGAAAGTAGATATCTCAGTCTACAGAGGCATGGTTGGTTCTCTACTCTATCTCACTGCAAGTAGGCCAGACATCATGTTTGCTACATGCTTGTGTGCAAGGTTTCAATCAAATCCAAAGAATCACATTTGATTGCTATAAAAAGGATCTTTAGATATCTGAAGGGCACTCCAAACTTGGGACTATGGTATCCTAAGGACACAGGGTTCAATCTGGTTGGTTATTCTGATGCTGATTATGCTGGATGCAGAGTGGATAGAAAAATTACCTCAGGTAGCTGCCAGTTTCTTGGACAAAGGTTAGTCTCTTGGTATAGCAAGAAACAACAATCTGTGTCAACTTCTACAGCCGAGGCTGAATACATAGCTGCTGGAAGTTTATGTGCTCAAGTGCTTTGGATTAGAAATCAACTTAGAGATTATGGACTTGTGTTGGAAAGAATTCCAATCATGTGTGACAACACAAGTGCAATCTCTATAGTTGCCAATCCTGTCAATCACTCTAGGACAGAGCACATTGACATCAGATATCATTTCATAAGGGAACATGCAACTAATGGAACTATTGAGTTGCATTATGTTTCTACAGATAAACAACTAGCTGATATATTCACTAAGCCATTAGATGAAGCCACCTTCACAAGGTTGGTTAGTGAGATTGGAATGCTGAATTCTTCAAATTCTGGCTAGGTGAATACATCATATAGATTGTTGCAGCAGTAAACACTTACTTTATCTAAATTCTTAATATTTTTGGAGTAAGTGTTGGCTGAAATATGATTTATAAATATTTCAAATCTGTTGCATATTTGGAAAATCATATTCTCTTGTTAACTTGAAATTTCTATGAAATTTTGAGAAAATCACTGTTTAATTTGCTAGAATATTCGTGAATGAATATGGCTGGTAAATTTTAAAAAGATAGTAAAAATTGAGTTTCTATGAGTATAATTCGACAAGTCAGACTTCTCAAGTGATTCACTATTCGACATCTCTAACAAGTCTCATTAGAGCACTCTCGAGTTCTCGAATAGAGTCTTTTAGAGTTCTCGAATAGAGGTTTTCTTGTCTTCTCGAATATAGTGTTTTAGTTCTCGATTGACTGAGTTCTCGAATACTATATTTGAGTTCTCGAATCATTTGAAAAGGTTGATTTCTCGCTGAATTTTAACCGATTTTGGATTTTTATTCAGAATAACTCATAAAAACATATTTTACATAATTTAGATTTACTTCTAAGTTAGATAACTGCCAGCTTGAGTTATCGAATAAGCCTTTCTTGACTTCTCGAATAGTTGTTTTCTACTTCTCGAATGCCTGACTTGTCGATACAGAACATACATCTAATCGACAATTCAAGTACTTCATACTCGATCTTACAACTTCACATCTATTCGATTCATTTCATTCAATTTCTCAAGCATCCAAACTCCCAAAACCTCTGAAACCCTAACTGCAAAAGCTAAATTTCTTCTTCTACCTTCGATTTCTTCTCTCTCTCTCTCTCACATAAATGGAAACAGTAAAGTTCAACACCAATTTCATTGCTCTAACTAGTGATGTTGAAGCACCCAACGCCAATTTCAAGTGCTTTGTGAAGTGGATGTCTGAATCGTACATCAAGAATGCTCTATCTGTTAACCCAACTCTGTATCTCGACATTCTAGAACAGTTTTGGCAGTCTACTACAGTGGAGGTGGTGGCTCTTGACTCTGCAATATCCTCGTACATCATCTACTGCAAGATTCAAGACAAAAATCTCACTATCACCACAGAGGATATGAATGAGGCACTTGGGATGGGTACCAAAGGAGAGGTGTATGACCCACTTGCTACAAATGCTGAATTGGAAGACTTCTTTGATTTCATCAAATATGCAGACAGAATCAGTCTTGGGCACTTGAACAGGAAGCATTTGAGGAAGGAATGGAGTTATGTGTTTGCTACACTTCTTCAAGTCTTCACTGCAAGAAAATCTAGCTATGACCAAATCAGTACTCCTGCACAGCAAATAGGCTATGCCTTAGCTTATGGAAAGAAGATAGACGTTGGTCTCATCATTCTGCAAGAGTTGTATGGGAGACTTGGTAAGAATTCAGCCAAGAGAGGTAATGAAATTTTCTTCCCTCGTTTTATTCAATCTGTCCTTAATTTTTTAGATGATAAATTGATTGAATTAGATGGGATGAATAAAAATAGAATAGGCTATCCTAAATCCATGACCAAACTCATTTTTGGTAATTTGGAGACTATGAATGATGTGGATGTAAGACTTAACATAACTCCCCATATGGAGAGTCTGTTTAGAACTTACCCCCACAACATGCCAACATTTGCCTCTAAGTCTGAGTTAGCTAAGCCCAAGCAAGTAGAACAAAATGCTAACCCAGGGCTAGCTAACCAACCCTCTCAACCAAACACTCTACCAATCACTGAGCCAACTGCATCATCCTCTCAAAAGGGTGATGTTAGTAAAAAGAAGAGAAAGGAAGTAATGTCTGCACCCTTAAATATTCTATCTGAAGCAGCATTAGCTGTTGAACTAGGTCTAGAAAGTGAGGAACCAGAGTCACCCTTACTAAGGCCAAAGAAGAAGAAGAAAACTAGGACCACCTCTTTAGTCACACAAATGGCTGAAGTTGTAAAATCAGGGGAAAACAGCTCACTAGATGTGTCCCCAATGCACCTTCTTGTATTGAGTCAGTACATGGGAGTGATAAGGCTGGCACTACACTGAGTGGAGAGCACATCATACTTGAAACTCCCTCTATCTCTCAGGGGGAGTTGCCAAAATCTACTCTACAACACACTACTCTTCCAGAATCTTCATCTCATATTTCTTTGCAGCCTGCAACTCAAGCAATTGAGGAGCAAGGCATTGATCATCAAGAATTCTTTTCTCTTGATGAGCCAATGAACTTAAGTGACTTGGTGCATGACACCCTGTTCACCACCCAGGACCTACATTTAGATGGTGATGGAATGCATGCTGGGGCATTTCCTAATGACACCATCACAAACACAGAGGTTCCACTAGTTTTCACTAGAGACTCTGTGCCTTTGTCAACTGCTGGTGTAACTCATCCCACTTCCGTGGAGACACCAGTAGTAGAGTCAATCCATCCGATTACAGAAGTTGCATCTGTAACTGAGGAGTCTAGCTTGCCTAGCTCTAGCTCTGACTTTATGTCACAATGGCTGAAGCTTGTGCACCATGACAGTGCTTCAGGATCAGGGTCTGTTCCACAACAATTGACGATTGAAGCACTTCAAAGCTTAATTGTGGATCAGATTCCTGAGTTCACAAAGATTGCACAGAACCTCCTCACTGCCAACCTGCCAAATCCTGACTATGAAGTTATTCTCCTGTGCCATAAAGAGGACGTGGAGCAACAACAGGCCAAAATTGTGGATGAGTCTGAGAGAGAAGGCAATATAGATGCCTGGCTTCAAGGAAAGTATGACATTCCTCTCTCAGAAGGCCTGCAGTACCTCAGAGAAGAGTACATCACTTCACTAGGGTCCAATGCCAATTCTCTCACCCCTAGTGTTGTGTATGAAGCAGTCAATGACAGTTACAAGGAAATTCTCAAGGCTGCACACTACCTTGGCAAGGGTCTAAAGACAGAAGTCACAGAAGTGTGTACAGCCACAACCAAGGAGGTGCATGAGCTAAAAAGAGTTTTTGATTCCAAATTCCCTCAACTGGAAACTGTGGTCAAGGAAATTCTAGCCTGCAAGTCTAGCTGTATCAAAATGGACAATGGCTTGGCCCTTCTCAAGGATACAGTCATAGGGCTGGGGCATAAGTTTCAATCTATGTCTGATCAAACCAAAGACTCAAATGCCATGCTGAGAACACTGTTCAAGAATCAATATGGGGATAAGCTGGTAACTGAGGTCCCTGTTCATGACATGACCAAGTATGAAGTCCAAAGACTCAAGGATCAATCACTCTCTGGTTTCAGGGCACATGAGCTATTCACTAAAGTGGATACTCTTGAAAAGGAGGTGGCTACTCTCACTAAGTCCAATGCTCATCTTATAGACAAGGTTGCACTTCTCAATGATCAGTTGGACACTCAAGCAACCACCACAGCTGATGTTCTTCTGCATCAACAATCTATGTTGGCTGCTATGATGAAGCATATGGGTCTTCCTCTCCCTAAAGAATCTTCCACCCCAAAGGTCACTTCTAAAGCCTCTGTGCCTGACAGCAAGCCTAAGGGGGAGAAGAGGACAAGTAATTCAAATACTAAGGGGGAGAAACCCAAGGAAAAAGGGATAAAGTTAAGAGAGGGTGATCACCACATGGCAAATAAATCTCCAACTCATGTGCCAGACAAAGGAAAAACAAAGGTTGATGAGCCTCCTACCTCACTGCCAGTTGTTACTCTACCAACTGTGCATGTCATTACTCCTGGTGGCCAGAAGCAATCTATCACAACCACAGTGGTTGCAGGGAGTATGCCATCTGACAAACCTCCATCCTCCATATCTGAAAGTGCCAAGCCTATAGAAGTTAAAGTAATTACTGAGGCCAAGCTACAAGAAGTTGCTAACTCAAATGTTTATCATGATAAAGCCTTCTTGGAGTTTCTGAAAGCCACAAGGGAACAGGCTGGTGACACTCAGTTCTATCTGAGGGAGTTGAAGGAGCAGATTGACTACATCACTGTCATCCCCAAGAAAGTCAATAATCTATGGTTCAAGGAGATAGTGATGATATATAAATCAAAGATATGGCATCTAACATACAAGACTCTACAAGCCCTAAAACACTCAGAGATAGATGCCATACTTGAGCTTATTGAGAAGAAAAATGAGAACAACAAAAGTCTGTTTGATGATTTGAGGAATGGCCAACCTTCAAGGCTGCCAGAAGTGATCAAGAAGCCATGGACAATCATCTATCAGTCTGGCACCAAAATTGAAGACATCAAGCAATTGGTCATTCCCCATGATCTCACTTCTCGAAATCACAGACTGGTCATTGCTATCATTGATCAACTACAGAAGAAGGTTGGAACCAGAAATGCTGAAGAAATTGAAGCACTACACATTCTCAGATCTTTTATGGCAACTGGTGAAACTCTATAGAGGGCTCAACCTAGGAGAAATAAGGATGATGACTCTGAAGACAAAAGTGGTGGGAGGAGGAGACATCACAGGAAAGATAAGGGTGATGAAGATGAGAAGAAGAAGAAGGATGACAAGAATAAGAAAGATGGTGATGACCAAGGAAAAGTCTATGAGAGGAAAATTGGAAAACAGCAAGCCTTAGGCATTGCTAGCAGTAACCTCACCACAACACAAGACTCTGAGTCTAGGGTGAATACTGTTAGTAATGACCTACCAAAATTTGATTCGATGGCTTCTGCAACTATTTTGCCACCTCAAGAAGAGAAGAAGATTCAAGTCAAGAAACCATGTGTATGATTCAGAAAGCAAAATGCTAATGGAATACTACTATGGTCTACCAACAAGGGTCATAAGTTTCTGCCTAGCAATCATTCAAGGAGGAGTAAATTTAAGCATGCTGCAAGAAGGGTGAAGATATCGAAGTCAAAGGCACTGACAATAATTCCAGGATTGAACCTACCACCTCTGGATGAAATCTATGATGAAGACCAACTGCAGTTCATATGGGCTCAAAGAATCTATCATGTTGCCATTGTTGATGACTTTCTTGAAATAAAATATACTGATGGAAGACAGAAGAAATTCAGACAAGGAATATGTCAGCACTGGGGCAGGCTATAT
This sequence comes from Kitagawia praeruptora, assembly GCA_037693485.1. Taxonomy (NCBI): domain Eukaryota; kingdom Viridiplantae; phylum Streptophyta; class Magnoliopsida; order Apiales; family Apiaceae; genus Kitagawia; species Kitagawia praeruptora. The sequence continues at coordinate 135,244,982 of CM075345.1, forward strand.
GACATAGAAAGAATAATTGCAATGTTGGATTCTGAAGACAGAGTGGAAAGGGTATAGAAGCTGGAGCTAATTGACTTTGTCAAAATGAAGAGAAATCACCAGGCAGAAATGAGAAAGAATAGTGAGGAGCTACTAAAGAAAAGGGAGGAGGAGTTTGCTACAATGGAAACTAAGGCTGATGAATTGAGAGCTATGGGTCTGTGTAGAGTCAAGTTTAATCCTTACATCATTGAGTACAAGAAATATGGTAGAAATGTAAAGATTAGAATGGACTACATCAGTTCCTATTCTGAGAAACAGCTGAATGAAGTACTTAAGGATTTATCAGGCTCCCCTCTAATTGAAGAACTCACTGCAATGGAAGACATTATTCTTGCCATGGAGGAAAATGCAAAGAAGAAAGCCAAAGAAGCTGAAGAGAAGATGAAAAATGAGAATCTGCAAACCAAAGCTCAAGAGATGAATCCAAAAGGATATGGCTAGTAGGTTCTCATAACTTGTAAGAACACTTCTGTGTACCTTCTTCAATCAATCTACATACCTGTACTGTTAAAGTTTTATCTTTATGTATGTTAGGCTTGTTATTAGACATGAAATTGTGACTAAGGGTCTCACTCACAATTTGGGGGAGTGTTAGGAATAATTCATAAGTTGTGATGTTAAAAATAGAATTTACACATTATACTTCTTGTAATCCTGATCTTATAAAGGATTTAGCACTATATATAGGATTTATGTGTAAGACAGTTATCTGTATAGTTTAGTCAGGAATGAACAGTGTATCGGAGACTACATGTCAGGAACAAAGAGCAAATCCCGATGACGGTCTAATACTGATGATGATCAGATACTGATGCAAGATGAAATCCTGATATCAGTCGTGTTACTGATGATGTCATTATGGATGCTACAGAAACTGGCAAGTGCTATAAAACAGGATCGTTGTTTGAAGAACAAGCAAGAAGATATTATGAAGGAAAGAGTTTTCTATTGATGGAAACTATCAACTAGAAGGCAGAACATTGTCATGTATATATTATATCTTTCTGTTATTAGTTGATAGGTAGCATTATAAATACTCTCTCTATATCATTGTAAAAAGTGTCGTAGTCGAACAAGCGTGTGTTGTGAGTTCGTGTGTGTAGCTCTGTATAAGGTTTGTATTCGAGAGTTCGAAACAAACAGAGAGAGATTTGTATTGTCAGCAGCTGCTAAAGGTATTGTACACCTTTGGTAGAGTTTGTATTTGATCTTATTAATACAAACAGAGTTTGATTCATTCGTTTATTCTTGTTCATATAATCAAGCAAAAATCAGACACGATTATATAACTTGTATTCAACCCCCCCCCCTTCTACAAGTTATTCGAGTTAACAATTGGTATCAGAGCAGGTTGATTTCGAATAATCATAAAGATCTGCAATCATGTCTGGCTACAAGGATGGGAATACTAAGATTCCTATGCTCAAGAGAAACGAATATACTCTATGGGAAGTAAAGATGTTGCATCATCTGGAAGCAACAGATCCTGATTATCTTGACAGAATCAGAGATGGACCTTTTATTCCAACAAAGGTCGTTGGACAAGCAACTGTTGATGGTGTGGTTGTTCCAGAACATACAGCAGAGAAACCAAAATTTGAATGGTCAGATAAGGACAAGGAGAATGTTCTTAAAGATGCTAAAGTGAGAAACATATTATTCAACAGTCTTGATTCTGTTCTCACTAACTATGTTCTCTCTTGTAAAACTGCTAAGGATATATGGGACAATCTTAAGGTTCACTGTGAAGGAACTAAGCCTGTCAGGAAGAATATGAGGACATTACTTATACAACAGTATGAGTACTTTGAATCCAAGTCTGGTGAGTCACTTACTGATACCTTTGATAGGTTTACAAAACTCATCAATGAGATGGCCATGCATGGTAAATATTATGACTTGGAGGATATGAATACAAAGTTCATGAAAGCTTTGCCTGATTTCTACAATGAAAAGATATCTGCTATTGAGGAAGCTAATGATCTGGATGAGATTTCATTAGAGGCAGTATATGGAAAATTGAGAGCTTATGAACTTGACAAGCAGCAGAAGAAGAGCAGGAGTGAAGGAAAGATGAAGACTATTGCACTTACTGCTCAATCTGAAGTAAAGAAGCTTCCTGAAGAACAGCATGAAGAGATTGCTGTAAAGAATTCAAGGAAGAAGAAAAGCAAAGAAAGTTCTGAGTCAGAGACTACTGATATGGACTCTGACAACAATGATTCTGAATCTGAGATGTAGGAACTCTTTGCTATGTTTGCTAAAGCTTTCAAGAAAGGTAGATTTAACAGGAGAAGATATAGCAAAGGACCTTTTCAAAAGAAGGAGGAGAAGAAGAGTGACAAAGGCAAAAGTACAATTGTCAAGCTTGATAAGGCCAAGATCAAGTGCTTTAACTGCAGCGAGCTTGGACACTTTGCTAGTGAGTGTAAGAAGCCTAGGAATTCAGGAAAGGGTAATGCACTTATGGTCAAACAGAAGGATTGGGCTGATTCCAGTGATTCTGAAGATGAATTGGATTATGACAACATTGCATTGATGGCAAATGGTTCAGACAAACCTGGATCTCCAAAGAAAACTTCTCCATCCTCTATTAAGGTATCACTTCACTCTCTTGATTCATTTGATAGCTTAAATTCTGATGAAATTAGATCTATCCATGCTGAGTTTAAGAATCTTATGACTAATTTTAGAATTCTTACTTGTGAAAAAGATGAACTTAAGGTTAAGAATGATAAATTAGTTGATAGAAATAATTTTCTTGAATCTGAATTAATTCAAATGGAAGAATACAAGTTAAGTTCTGATAAAGCTAAGCATGATTATAGTGTTATTCTTGAGGCTTATGACTATGTCAGAAAAGAACTAGAGGAAGAGAGAGATGTGATTAAAACCATTAACAATTGCAGTAAAAAGACTATAGAAATCTTTGAAAGTGGAATTCGTGGTAAAGTTAATGGTTTAGGTTTTGATAAGGCTAGACAAGAAGAAAAAGTAGCTATTGTCAATGATGATAGTAATGTAGAAGCTAACACATCTAAATCTGAAGGTAAGAAAATTGTTTCTGAACCTAATCATGTTAAATTTGTTGATTCAAAAGGTACCCCTGTTGTACACAAAAGGATTAACAATAGTAATTCAGATGAGAAAGTGTTAGAGAAACCTAAGAATGTAAACATATGGTTTCTGTCTAAGTCTCAGTTGAAACAGAGATTAGATGGTCTTTCAGAGTCTAGCAAGATCAAAAGAAATAGGAATGGAAAAGAAGGTATTAACAAAGAGAATAATTACAAGAATGTACCTGATGCACCTAGGAAAAAATGCTATAAGTGTGGAAATCATAATCATTTGGCCCTAGACTGCAATCAAAAACCTTCTTGGAAAACTGAGTCCAGATTCCCCAAGACTCAGAAAATTCAATACCAACCACAAAAAGCTTGTTATCATTGTGGTAGTTTACTTCATTCCATTTACATGTGTAGAGAATATCATGAACTGTATTATGACTATTATTCCTTGAAATCTGAAACTCCTAGTCACAAACAGTTTGTGAAATTAGAGTCTAAAGTTGACTCTACAACAGGTAAAGTAAAGACAAAATTCTCAAAGCCTGTTGTTTCTAAATCTAGTAAGAAAGGATCCAATCAAAGTTGGGTCCTAAAAAATTCTAACTAGTTACTTTTTGTTTGCAGGGCACAGGAAAGAAGCATTCAATTATCTTGGACAGTGGATGCTCTGGACATATGACTGGAAAGAAGTCCCTGCTTACAAAGTTTGAGAGGAAAGCTGGCCCAGTAATATCTTTTGGAGATGGCAACAAAGGAGAAACTCTGGGATATGGCTCAATTGTTTTGGGGAATGTCATCATAGAAAATGTAGCACTAGTTGAAGGCTTAAAACATACTCTTTTAAGCATAAGTCAACTGGGTGATAAAGGTTACAAATCAATCTTTGACAGAGAATGATGCAAAATCCTGAATATGCAGAATGGAGACATTGTTCTAACTGGTCAAAGACATGGTAACATATATGAAGCCAGCTTAAGTGATACATCAAAAGGAATTGTTAGATGTCTCTACAGCAAATCAACAAGTGATGAAAGCTGGAATTGGCACAAGAAGCTCTCACATCTTAATTTCAAGAAGCTTAATCAACTTGTTAAGCACAATCTGGTGAGAGGCCTACCTCAGGCAAATTATGTGCAAGATGGACTTTGTGATGCATGTCAGCTTGGAAAACAAAGAAGAACCACATTCAAGAGCAAGACTGAAAATTCGATTACTGAACCATTTCACATGCTACATCTTGATCTGTTTGGTCCAGTAAACATTATGTCTATCAACAAGAAAATATATGCTCTAGTGATAGTGGATGATTTCACAAGGTTTACATGGGTGTTCTTTCTACACAAGAAGGATGAAGCTCCTCAGCAAATCATTGAACTTGTAAAGAATATTCAGAATAACTCTGAGTACAAAGTTAAAGTACTTAGGAGTGACAATGGTACAGAATTCAAGAATTCTACAATGGAGGGGTTTTGTGCAGACAATGGAATCACTCAACAATTTTCTGCACCTGGTACACCTCAGCAGAATGGTGTAGTGGAAAGAAAGAACAGGACTCTCATAGAGGCAGCAAGAACCATGCTTGCAGATGCAAAACTTCCAACCTACTTTTGGGCAGAAGCTTTTAACACTGCATGTTTCACTCAAAACTGTACCTTGGTAAATAGTCATGGAAAAACTCCCTATGAGATGATCAAAAGAAAGAAACCAAGTGTGAAATACTTTCACATCTTTGGATGCAAATGCTATGTCCTAAAAGTTCATCCAGAACAACTTGGAAAATTTGAAGCCAAATCAGATGAAGCAATTTTTCTAGGATATTCAGCATCTAAGGCCTTCAAAGTTTATAATCTCAGAACTCACATTGTTATGGAATCAATTCATGTTGCATTTGATGATAAGAAATTTGGAATTCTGCAAACTGATGAAAGCCATGACAAATTGGAATTTGAAAATCTGAAGAATTCTGAGATACTCTCCAGTGATGATGAAGGTTCTCCAGAAGGAATTTCTATTGCTTCTCAAAGGAATGCTACTGTTGAGGGGGAGCAAATAAATCAAAGAGAACACATTGATCATCAGGAGCAGACTAGCTATTCAGAGTCTACTCCATCAGGAATTGACGTTTCAGAGTCTACTGAGGAAAGATCAGTAACTAGCAGCAATATGGAATTTACTGATTCTATTGATCAAAGGAGAGTTTTTGAAGGTAGAGAGAATTCTTCTACAAGAGATACCACTAACTTAGGGGGAGAGACTAGCAGAGTTAATCTACCACCTGTTAGAAAATGGACAAAGGATCATACTGAAGATTTGATAATTGGTGATCCAAATAGTGGTGTTCGAACTAGAAGTTCAATTCAAAATGAATGCTTGTATAGTTGCTTTCTCTCAAAGAATGAACCTAAGAAGGTTGAAGAAGCCTTACAGGATCCTGATTGGGTAATTGCAATGCAGGAGGAGTTAAATGAGTTTGAGAGAAACAAAGTCTGGATACTGGTACCAAGACCTAAAGATAGATTTATTGTTGGTGCAAGATGGGTTTTCAGAAACAAGCTAGGTGAATCTGGTATGATTGTAAGAAACAAAGCTAGACTAGTGGCCAAGGGTTATTCTCAGGAAGAAGGCATTGATTATGATGAGACCTTTGCACCTGTAGCAAGATTGGAAGCAATCAGAATGTTTCTTGCATTTGCAGCTCATTCAAAATTCAAGGTATATCAGATGGATGTAAAGAGTGCTTTTCTAAATGGCAAACTTGATGAAGAAGTGTATGTGGAACAGCCACCTGGATTTGTTGATCCAAAATTTCCAAATCATGTCTACAAACTTGACAAGGCACTCTATGGACTAAAGCAGGCACCAAGAGCATGGTATGAGACTTTGTCTAAATTTCTTCTTGAAAATGGCTTCACAAGAGGTACAATTGACAAAACTCTATTCTTTAGAAAGATAAAAGGTGAATTGCTTTTAGTTCAAGTTTATGTTGATGATATTATTTTTGGTTCTACTAATGAAAAGTTGTGTGCTAAGTTTAGCAAGCTTATGCAGTCTAAGTATCAGATGAGCATGATGGGTGAATTAAATTATTTCTTAGGCTTGCAGGTCAAACAGACTGAGACTGGTATTTTCATTGATCAGTCAAAGTATATCAAAGATCTTTTAAGAAGGTTTGACTTTCAAGACTGTGCAGTTGCAAAAACACCCATGGCAACAGCCACTAAACTAGACTCTGATCCTAAGGGGAAGAGTGTGGATAATACTAGTTATAGAGGCATGATAGGCTCATTGTTATATCTAACTGCAAGTAGGCCAGATATAATGTTTTCTACCTGTTTATGTGCTAGATTCCAAAGTGATCCTAAGGAATCTCATTTAATTGCTGTGAAGATGATTTTTAGATATCTCAAAGGAACTCCAAATCTTGGGTTGTGGTACCCTAGAGAATCTGATTTCCTTCTAATTAGCTATTTAGACTCTGATTATGCAGGGTGTAAGATAGACAGGAAAAGCACTACAGGTACATGTCAATTTTTGGGAAACAGATTGATTTCTTGGGCAAGCAAGAAGCAACAATCTGTTTCAACCTCAACTGCAGAAGCTGAGTACATAGCAACAAGCAGTTGTTGTGCACAGCTCCTTTGGATAAGAAATCAGTTGATGGATTATGGTATGACACTTAGTAATATTCGTATGTTTTATGATAATACTAGTGCTATTAAAATTGCAGAAAATCCAGTTCAACATTCAAGGACTAAGCACATTGATGTCAGGTATCATTTTATTATAGAACATATTGAGAATGGTACTGTGGAACTTCATTTTGTTCCTACTGACAAACAGCTTGCAGATATTCTAACTAAACCACTTGATGAGACTACATTCAGTAAATTAGTAAGTGAGTTAGGAATGTTAAATTTTTAGATCATTAACATATGCAATAGTAGCAAGGTATGTTGTTTTTACCTTATAGACTTGATATTCTTGTCAGGATCTATATTTGATTGTTAAATGCTTTAGCTATAACACTTTGCCTTGATAAATTTCAATATGATAGACTTGTTAATAATCATCAGGATTAGATTTGTTATCAGGATGCTGACGTCATCAGTATTGTGTCAGTATCAGGATTGTGAAAAGTGTTTCAGATCCTGACGTTTACTTTGTGTAGTAATCTAATTCTGTGATGTGTTAAGTCTATGCCAGCAAGTTTTAATATTTGCATACTGATAATTTATACATCATTCAATAATCAAAAGACAAGTAGATAACAAGAAATTGTATTTTCATTAATTGAAATCATTACATATATGGAAATGAAATACAACATCTTTTTGTCTAACTTCTACTGATAATTCTATACTTGTCTATTGATATGAATTCTGAGGTATAGGACAAGGAGCATCTCAAGAAATCCATCAGGGGATTGAATAGCCTCGTCTACTCTTGGATTCCTTGTCTGGGCGACTTGAATGAGAGCAGCTAACTTAAATGTATAGCATTCCCATCAAGATCAACCTCAGACTCTCGGCCAAATTCTTCATCCTCAAGTTTTGAGGAGGTTAGGGGAAGATTGTATCCAACAGATGGATGTTCTAGGAGAAACCTCTGGATATTATCGGAAACCAATCCATCCATGATTAGTTCGATGAGAAGAGTCGCCTTTTCAAAGAGATAATCAAGAACAGGATGTTCATCGACTGTGGAAAATCTAAAGAATGGGTTTGAATGGAATTTTGGTTTGAAAAACATTGTTGAGAAGAAAAGAAATTGAAAGGTTTATGGAGAAAGGCATAAGGCGTCTGTTTCTTTTAAAGAAAGACGTGAGAAGCTGAACAGTCACTTGGAAGTTTTAATGAAGTCAGATGCTAATTATTGAATAAAATAAAAATGCCACGTGGAAACTCCATATTAAGTCTCTGGAATCAGGATGATAATGATCAGGATTTCGAGTGTGACCATCAGGATTTGAGAAGTATTATTATTTTTAAATCACATTGCTTTTTTTGTGATTATTTTGATGGAGGTCACAACAGGAAAAGGAAGCTGATCAGTATTGATTATTTATACCCTGATTTATTTCATGAAAATCAATTTTGGATTTTATTTTCCAAAAATCGTGGGTAACCGCACTTTTCAGGGACTGACACCTGTCAACTTACGTGTCAACGTGGGATAGTGGTCTGAAAGATTTGTGAAATATATTTGTTTTGAAACTTTAATCGTGTAATTGCTTTCTCTAATTTTACATTCTCTAAAGCAAAAACACTCTTGAATTTTCAAAATCACTAATCCATTTCAAGAATTTTTCAAGTTCTTTTCAGATCAAAAATGGTAGCTCGGAGAAGATTACCTAAGTCAGTAGCCTTCAAGTTTGGTGACTTTAATTTTATGACGAACAATCATGTAGCAGCTATCACCAACAAGGAAAGAGTATTAACTGATTTTCATCCAATCATGGACTTTCTGGCAAATGGACCATTAAGTTATGCATTGACAGCATCTCCACAAATTAATCAAGCAGCTGTTACACAAGCTTGGGAGAATGCTGAGGTAATTGATTCTACTCAGAGTCAATCAGGTAAGATTGTTCTACATTTAGGACAAGACTCATTTGATATTACTGAATCTGTTGTTAATTCAGTACTTCACTTACCTGTTAGTTTGATTTATGAGAATGTACCATCTGATGATAATGTAAGGACTATGTTGTCTGAATTAGGTTATATTGGACCTCTAGACAACATGAGCCAGTTGAATAGGTCTTTTCTTAGAAAGGAATGGTCTTTCTTCTTTGGTCAAATTGCTAAATGTTTTACTGGTAAATGTAGTTCTTTTCAGCAAATTACTTCTGTTACATCACATATTGCTTATAGTTTGCTTTATGACAGAGTAATTAACATTGGTCACATTATCTTAAGTCAGATGAGTATTAAACTTGGGTTAAGAGATCAAAACAGGAAAATGGTTTATTATCATAGATTTATGCAAATGTTTATTAACCATTTTATTACTGATGTTGAAGCTAGATTTGGTAGAGAACATTGTGTTTCTTCTTATGTACAGCAAAAGAGAATTTTCTCTGACATTACAAAGAAGGACAATGAAAAGAATCTAGATGAAATACCTGAAATTCATTATCCACATCATGTTCAGGTAATTCTTAAAACTCATCTTCCTACTCTCTACAATTCTTCTTTCTTTTGTGGTGAAATGGCTCAGGAATCTCATTTGGAGGAGAACCCACCTGTGTCTACCCAAGTAGCCCAAAACATGATAGTCTCTGAAACAATTCAAGAACCAAATTTTGATCCACAGCCTATTGTTTCAAAGAAACCAACCTCTGGTGTTTCTCAAAAGACATCAGTCGTAAGGAAGAGAAGATTTGTTGTGTCAAGTAGTAGTAATTCTAGTGAAGATGATGATGATTTAACTCTTGCTGAGAGAGCAGAATTGAAGGCTGCAATTCAACTTTCTCTGTTAGCACAAAGAGATGAAAAACCTAGCCACAGCCAGGCTGCAGTCTCTCAAAAGGCTGTAGTTCTTAAAAAGGGAAAACAGTTACTGAATACTGTCTCTCAAAAGACTGTGTCTATTGAACAAAGATCTCATCCCAAGATCACTTCTGTGTCTACACCTCTTGAGTCTTCTCAGGATAAATCTTTTGCTCACTATATCAGGAGAACAAGGAGAAAGATTCAAATGTCACCTACACACACAGAGTCTAGTCCAACTAATATCATGCAGGTCTCTACAAATGAAGCTACAATCAAGTCAGCAAATGACCATAGAAATCTGGATATTGATTCTTCATGGGAAACTACATTATCATACAGACTGGCTATAGGACTAATTTCTCTCAAAGTGAAGTTGTCAAGGCCTGTTCTAGATTTTTTGGTTGAAAGAGTACCAAAACTTTTATTTCCAGATGAATATGTACTTCTACATCAAAGACTTGACTTAATGAAGATGTATTTCTATGTATCTGTCAGAAGACAATTAGTCAAGAAATTTGGACTCTCGAAGCATGTTGCACTTCAATCACTACATACATATTTATTTGACAAAGATATCATTGTTGAAGATGCCTCAGCTCAAGGTGAACAATAGGGGGAAGTAGATAGAGGAATGCAGTCAACAGAAGATACTATTGCACCAGTGGTGAATAGTAGGAAAGATCAGATCACAGTCACTGCAACACAAGAACCATCTAGTCAGAGGTTGGATGACTCAGGAGCTGTGATAGCTGATGCTGAAAGGTCTTCTGTGATGACTGAGAATGCAAGTGAGATACCCTATGATATGGGAGGAATGACTTTGGTTGATTTTTCTGAAGATCAAACAAATTTTGTTCAGTCAGAGTCTATCCACCTTGAGGGTGAGTCTCAGCAAACAACACTTAAAGACGGTGATGTACTAACTATGGTGTCTAATGAAGTATTACTGAAGACATCAGAGTCTAGTAAAGAACCTGAAAGTGGTATACTGGAGCCTGTAGTCTCTTGAAGGAAAGAAGATGATTGTAAGAGTTCAGAGATTATAGCAGCTCACTCCTTGGAGAAAACCTCAAGCCCCTTGCCATATGAGGAACCCTCTCTCCATGTGAGTTCAGGTATAAAAACTCCTTCTAAACCCTATTTTTCTATAGGTCATGAGAGCACTTATCCAAATTTGAGTGATACACTTGAAAAGATGGACTTAGATCCACAAACTGAGAGGCTAGCTCCTGACCAGGCAAAAGGTGAGGTAGAAAGAGTGTTGACTTTAGTAAGTCAAAGTGAGAATGAGGGTATGGATGATCAACTCCATTGTAAGGGAGAGAAAATTAGGAAACCATCGTTTGATTTCTAGGATCAGGTTTTTCCTGAATCTTGGTCTGAAAATTTGGGTATGGATGCTGGTACTTATTCATTCATCAAAATGTATCAGAAGAATGATCTAGCACATCACAATGCAAAGCCAGAAGTTAAAGCTCAGAAGCAAAAGGAGAGGCTTGCAGGAATCATTAACAGAAGAGGTACAAGGATAAAGCAATCTCTTGATACATATGTACCAGATGAAGTTTCTAATGATCCTAGTGTTCTAATTGAGACATCTACAGTCTTTGATCACTCTAAGGAGGAGTCTGGATTTGAAGATGTTAGTACACAGAATACTGGTGAAGAAGATGATGATCATGTTTCAGCTCCAGATCAGAAAGATGAAGATGTTGATACTTCTAATCAGGTTTTATTACTTGAATATCATACAACTCAAGCAACTTCTTCTACAAGACTTGAAGATACAGTTCTTTCTGATTCTGATTCTGAAGATACGAGAAGCACTTCCAACATTGAAGTTCATTATGATGTTTTGAAAGATATTCAGAATTCTCAAATTGCTATGCAAACAAGACTTCAATCACTTGAAGATAACCAAGTCACAATTATGAAAAATCAAGCAGTTCTGATGAATATCATTTGTTCTGTTTCTGAATCTCTTGGAATTAATGTTGCTGATGTCAAAAAGGGGGAGATAAAGACAATTCAAAGACAACAACAACAACACTAGACTGGGGGAGATAAAGAGCAGACAAAGGGAAGTAAAAAGAAGAACTAGGAGTGACAGTGGTGAATCCCAGCTAGGAAGTGGTAAAGGAAGAACAGCATTAATAGTTAAAATTCTTTCTTCTAAGTACTAGATAAACGTCTACATCTGGGAAGGAGGTACTTAACTTCATAATTCTACATTCATAAATTCTATTCTGGTTGTATTGTTATATGTTTTGACATCCACAACTTAGATTTATGCTTCAGATTTTAAAGCATAAATAGGGGGAGATTGTTAGGAATAATTCATAAGTTGTGATGTTAAGAATAGAATTTACACATTATACTTCTTGTAATCCTGATCTTATAAAGGATTTAGCACTATATATAGGATTTATGTGTAAGACAGTTATCTGTATAGTTTAGTCAGGAATGAACAGTGTATCGGAGACTACATGTCAGGAACAAAGAGCAAATCCTGATGACGGTCTAATACTGATGATGATCAGATACTGATGCAAGATGAAATCCTGATATCAGTCGTGTTACTGATGATGTCATTATGGATGCTACAGAAACTGGCAAGTGCTATAAAACAGGATCGTTGTTTGAAGAACAAGCAAGAAGATATCATGAAGGAAAGAGTTTTCTATTGATGAAAACTATCAACTAGAAGGCAGAACATTGTCATGTATATATTATATCTTTCTGTTATTAGTTGATAGGTAGCATTATAAATACTCTCTCTATATCATTGTAAAAAGTGTCGTAGTCGAACAAGCGTGTGTTGTGAGTTCGTGTGCGTAGCTCTGTATAAGGTTTGTATTCGAGAGTTCGAAACAAACAGAGAGAGATTTGTATTGTCAGCAGCTGCTAAAGGTATTTGTTGATGAGTGGATTTCGTAACAACTTGTTGAGAGGTTTACGGGTAGTTGTATAGGCTAACGATCAACTGTTCTGTGAAAAGGTTTGGGTTGTGTTTGTGAGGGTTGAGCTGTGCTTGAGGGTGTCTCCAATAATCTCAAGTGTCTTTAGAGAGAATTAGAGAACTTAATGTGTCTTACCCCTGAGGTGCCTACGTACCCTTGTATATATAGGGATCAAGCTCACGTAGTTCTAATATGATTCTGTCTCTTACTGTAATAGCTGTATTCGGTCACCTAGTTCGTGTAGGACTCAGGTTCCTTTAGAGCCTTCCACGAACTAGTTGGCTAAGTAGAGTACAAACTCGAGTTCGTACCCTACTATGATTCTCTCATTGATCAGAGATAATTCTAGGATCATCTGCGCCCTAGAATTATACTCCAATATCAATTCGTTTATCTGTTCTAGATGGCTTCTAGAACCTTCTGTTGGCAACTCGTAGGAACCTGGTACTCAGTAACCTATATCTCAGGAGCCTGTTTCTCAGGAACCTCCTTATTTCGGGACATATCGCTTAGGGACCTCCCTTTAGGCATCAGTACCTGCACAAATAACAAATTAGTTAGACTGGATAACTCTTCACATGCTCTTATCATCTCAATGGCTGTTGCTATGCTAACTCGAACTCTTCGGCTGGGAGGAACCTGGCCTTCTAATACTCTGCTCAGCTTCCTGACCATTGGGAACCTTCTGATACTCATACTTCCTTAGTCATTTCTTCTATCTGATCTTCATAACTCGTACTGGATCAATCTTCTGGCTCATATAGACTAAACCCTAAGGCCTAATGGGCATAAATCTAGCCCATGGAGATTTTGGGCACAACAAGTACCCCCCGGTTCCTTGAAATCATGTAATGTGAAAGGAACCTATTCTAATTCTACGATCAAAAGTTCAATGCTAAACCATTCTAGTAACAATACCTCGCTTCAACATTTTATATCCAAGCCTACATGAGCTAACTCGGCGTAGGAAACAGGACATAAAATATTTTCAGCTTAATATAATCTTGAGTAAGCTTCCTTTATACTAGGGAACCTGTTATCTCGTTATTTTTTCTTCTTGCTCCAGCTCTCGAAATTAACTCGATGCTTGCATTTAGCTCCCCGGGGAATCTAACTTGTCACTCAACTCCACGTCTCTTTAAATTTAATAATTTAAGAGGGGATAATGGTTGGTAAGTAGGAGATAATTCGAAATTCAAATTCAAACTTATCACTTACCGACGCTGCAGTTAATGCGTGAGTTCCCTAGGTTCACACGCCTCTCACGCGTGTACCTCTTCGTTTTACCGCTCCAGTAATGCTCTGCCACGTGTACGGAGCTGTTTCATTTACCTTGACTATTTAATCGCCATCTCACCCCCTCAGGTACATTTTTACCTTTACCAAATTCTTGCAAAAACCCTTGGAGAGAGAAGAAGAAAACCGACGATCCTCCGCTCAATTCAACTTGTTCTTCACCATCCTCTTCGATTCAAGGTACGATTCTGGTTCATTTTTCTCTATTCTTTCATAATCTTGACTTCATTTCGTACTATCTGCACTTTCATGTCTTGCATGCCGATGTCAATCTTTTCCGATGTATGCATCTATACCTGTTCCTCACATTCCATGCTTCACACACAATTATTCACCATATTTTGTTCAGTAGGTGTCTTCTTGTTAATTCGCAGTTGTATCATCATGATCCTAACACATCCTTTAATCGTCTGTTCATCTTCTGCATTCACATGTTTTTAATTTGCGTAACTCCCATTGAGATCTCCTATAAAGTTTCCTGCTTGTTAATGTATAACTGTTTGAGCATCTGAAAACCTTAGTATCTCTCTTAGGTTCCTGACCCTTCTTCGCCTGTCTTTGCAGATGTCTTCTGATTCAACACATTCAGACCACCATTCCTTGATAAACCTTGCTTTTACCAAATCAGTCAGCAATAGGACCAGGTCTAAAATCTCTATCCCAGATTTAGGTGAGCCTCAAAACATCCTTATTAGACTTCCGACTAAACAAAATAGAATTCTAAACTCCCCTAATTTCATTGACTTAGGAGACGATTGGCCTTTTGACGAAGAAGAAGTGTCAAAGCCTGATCAGAAAGTACTCCCTGAACCTGATTTTGACAATGAGATAACTGTCGAGAGAGAGTCATATAAACAAGAGATTGTGCCTTTCTGTAAGAAAGTTGATTCGTCCATGACTTCAGCTAGGTTAGAGAAGTTGTGGGAAGAATGTGTTCGTCCAACCCGTCCGATCATTGTTCCAGAACCTGGTGAGAGGGCTCACAGGTTCGACACTAAAGTTCCTGAACGTGGTATTCCTAATGCAGTAACCTCTGCCACTTTTTTTAGAGTGGGTGTCTACTTCCCCCTCCATCCTTTTTTGCAAGAAGTTCTCAACTTTTATGGCTTAGCCCCTCTCCAACTGACTCCCAATTCCTATAGGCTAGCCATGACCACATATATTTTGTACTCCAGTCTGTTCACCACTCCTTTATCTGCACCTGAGTTAGGTTATTTCTTCAGATTGAAAGATACTGGAAAGGGTTCCGGTTGCTTTTATCTAACCGCCTGGCCTTGTCATCAAGGTCAGTGTATAAAAGGCATTAAACAAAATTTTGACCAATGGCAGGAGCAATTTCTTTATTGCTATGACTATCCCCCTGTCCGCTTCCAATTCAATCGTCGTCCTCATGTTCCTAAACAAACATTTCTTTCTGGAGTCTGCCTTCAAAGAGCTGAAGAGGCTTTGAAACATTCTTCATCCCTTAGGGATTGTATGATTCTATTAACACCTGAGAATCTCGTCACCTTAGGTTTTCTCCCTGCTTCCCCTGGTAATGCTTTATTTTATTTGTCTTTACTGCATTCCTGTAACTGTGTCCGTTTATCCCATGCTCTTTGTCTATCCTGATTTATTTTCTGACTCTGTATTCACAGGTATGGCTCCCAAGGTTCCTTTCTTTCGTAAAAAGATCCAAGAACGTTGACGAGATCTTCAAGGTTGAAGATACTGCAACTCCTATCAACCAAGTTCCCACTCCAGCTTCAGTCCAACCGTCTGGTTCCTCCAAGCGTAATCTAGCTCAGATCTGGAAGCTCCCAAACCAGGTCCATGAAAAAAGGGAAAGCTGTGAAGATTGAACCAGCTGTGGCACAGAATCAATTCAAAGACTTGATTGACACACACGTGCTTCCAGAACCGGTTGCCAGCTGGGCTAAAATGGATACCACCGAAGCTATGCATGCCATGAGGTTCTCGGCTGCCCAAAATGCTTTCTTTACTCTCCGCTTTTGCGATGATATTGCTGAGAAAACTCAATATGATCTCCAGTTACAAGGAGAAGTTTCAAGGTTGAAGGAAGAGTTGACTGCTATGGAAGGTAAGGTGAACATAGCAGGGATGAGCTTCAGGGACAGGTGAAGAGTTTGCAGGATGAGAAATTGTCCATGCTAGAGAAAATCAATGAACTAAAAACTCAGGTTGATGCTTTAAATGCTGCCGCCACTGTCAAATCATCCATGCTCGTCCAGGAAAAAACTAGGTATGATGAAGGTTATGATGAAGGCATTCGAGACTACATGAGGTCCATGTGGGAGAAAATGCCCGAGCTAAACTGGTCTCTCCTAGGCGAGGACGTAGTGGGGATGATCAAGGACTTTGAGAATGAAGCTGCTGCTGCAACCTCTGTACCTCCCGTGGAAACGGTTGAGAGGTCTCCAGGTGCCAACCCTGAGACTGTAGAGGTTCTTGCTCCTGAAGTTGTTCAGCCTATCCCTCCAACTCCTCCTGTTGTCACCAAGGGTTCCGATGAAGTTCCTCCTTCGTAAACTCAACAAAATCCTTTAGAAGCTTTTATGATATGATAACTTTTGATAACTTTTGATGAGGTCGCGGGCTCCTCGTAACGCCTCGCAAGATGTAATTCTAAATTTGGTTTCCATGGCCTTTGTGCCAATAACTCTTTATGCTGGTTTCCTGGGTCTTTGTACCCATAACTCTTTATGGTTTTTTATGACAATTATCTGCTTTTGCTACATATCTATGCCACATATTTGTACTTATATACTTCCATCACTGTATCTTACCTTTATTCCCCCTAGCAATTACTTAGTGTCCATACTTGTGCATTCAAGCTTACGTGGGCTAGCCCTTTGTAAGAAACAGAATATACTCGTACTTTCACCTTATAATTTCCTGGAATAAAAGGCAATCAAATCGCAACAACTTACTTGTAAGCTTAAACACGTCTTTTCCTATGCTTCACTCAACATTTTCAGAGTCGCATTCTGAACTAAAAACCCTTTCTGATAACCTTAGATCCTAAATAGTTTGACCAGGTTCCTCGACCATTAAACCTGCAAAATAAACATAAAACAAAAACTAGTTAAGGTTAGTAAAATTTCTCTTGTTTAATTCGGGTCATCTCTTGGAAAGGTTGCCTGCTTAGCTCCCAATCCTAATCTCTAGGTCCCAACATGCCTCGAGGCATATTGGTTCCTTTTTTCTCTTGGAAAGGTAACCTGCTTGGTTCCCAATCCTATTCTCTAGGTCCCAACATGCCTCGAGGCATGTTGGTTCCTTTTTGTGCCTCGAGGCGATTCTAGGAACCTGTGCGCCGTTCTAGGAGTCCACACAGATTCCTCTTCTTCATGTGTCAGGCTAGACATCTTATGAAGGTAAATGCTAAGGATTTTATCCCTTCTTCCCATGTGCCAAAGGCGGTTCCACATGAGGGAGAGCTTATTAGGCTTCTCTTTAAGAACAAGTGTGCCGGTCTAGGCTCCACACAGGTTCCTTTAGGTGCCTTTTGTCAGGACTTTAGGTGCCTTTTGTCAGGACTTTAGGTGCCTTTTGTCAGGACTTTAATTCACGTGCTCAAGGAACTTGAGGCTTTTGGCAACAATGTCGTGCTCAGTCAGCTGAGGCTTTTCAACCACATTTGCTCAGGAAGCTACCCGAGGCTTTTCTCGTGCCCAGGAAGCTACCTGGGGACTTTGCTTCAAGTCAGTCATTCTCAATTTTCATACTTTGTCGAATCACATTCATACTTTCAATGCTACAGGGACCTGTAAGTCAGGATGACCTACAAATACAATACAATGCTACAGGAACCTGTTAGCCTAGGTAACCTGCAAATACTGTCAATACTACAGGAACCTGTTAGTCAAGGTAACCTGTTTCAAAATACAAGTACTAAAACTAGCACTTAAAAAGTTTCAAATTGGCATATGAAATATCAAATCATAGCATGCACAATACTGTCTAAGTAGGAATACTACCCCCCAGTTCTTTTGGGTAATTATTGTTACGTAAAAGAACTATTAAGGAGCTATAGCTGCAAAGAATGCACTCAAAATATTCAACGTAGAGCTATCTATCGCTCAATACTTTAAAAAGAAATCATCTTGCAAGTAGGGAGGTTCACATCAAGTACCCCCCGAGTACATGCATAATCAAATACTGAAATCAAAATGCTGGTCAGCTATAACTAATAAGCTGCCTTTATTCTTGGGCTGAAAGAGCCTTACTTTTCCTAAGAAAAAACACATAAAAGAGTTACTGATAATACTTCTTGAGATGTTCTGCATTCCAAGCTCTCGGAATGAGGTTCCCATCCATATCCATCAAGTGGTAGGTTCCTTCCCAAATGGCTGACTTTATCTGGTAAGGTCCCTCCCAATTTGCTCCAAAAGCTCCATGTGCCAGAACCCTGGTATTTGGCATGACTTTTCTCAGAACTAGGTCTCCAACTTTAAAAGGTCTTGCCTTCACCTTTTTATTGTAATACCTTCGAACTCTCTGTTGATATGCTGCTAACTTCACTTGCGAATCTGCTCTCAACTCTTCGACCATGTCCAAATACAGTCTATGATTGACCTCATTGCTCTCGGGGTCAAAATGCTTTCTTCTCAGGGAACCTGTTCCAACTTCCACAGGTATACCATAGCTTCACAACCATAAGCGAGAGTAAAAGGAGACTCACCAGTTGTAGTTCTAGGCGTGGTGTTATACGACCACAAGACTCCAGGAAGCTCCTCTGGCCAGCTTCCTTTCTTATCTTCAAGCCTTGTCTTCAAAGTGTGCTTGATAATCTTGTTCAGCGCTTCAGTCTGTCCATTACTCTGTGGATAGTACACTGCTGAAAATGCCTTCTGAATTCCAAACTGCTCACACAATCCTCTAAGCTCTCTACTATCAAACTGCTTCCCGTTGTCAGAAATCAGCTTCTGCGGAATGCCAAATCTGCATACAATGGCTCGAAACACGAACTCAGATAATTTTGATGCTATAATCTTAGCAAGTGGTTCCGCTTCTACCCACTTTGTAAAGTAATCAACTGCAACCACTGCATATTTCACTCTTCTTTTTCCTTTCGGGAGTTCTCCAATGAGGTCTATCCCCCAAACGGCGAATGGCCAAGGACTAACAATCTGTTTGATAGGTGCTACAGGACGACTATCAAAATGTGCGAACCTCTGACAATTACTACATGCCTGTACGAACTTGGAAGCATCTGCTTTGATGGTTGGCCAATAATATCCTTGTCGAAGGACCTTCATGGCTAAAGAATTACCCCCGAGTAATTTCCACATACTCCTTCATGAATCTCCTCGAGGATATACTTGCATTGTTCTCCAGCTACACACTTGAGCAAAGGTTGATTAAATCCTCATCTATACAGAACTCCATCATAGATTACATACTTGGCTGCATGATACCTAAGCCTTCTGGCATCATCTTGACTGGGAGGTAGCTCCCCTTTATCCAGGTAACGATGTATTGGGGTCATCCAGGAATCTTCAACTGGAAACTCGATGTCCATCACTTCTTCTTTGAAAACACTAGGTTGCTCCTGAATCTGAAGTGGGATTACCCCCAATAATGTGGATTCTCTCTAAGATCCTAGCTTGGCTAATGCATCTGCATTGGTATTTTTTCCTCGAGGTATTTGATCTAGCTTCACCTCTTTGAACTTCGCGATCAACTCCTGGGAGTACCTCAAATACAAGTCTGTTCGTGGACCTCTCGCCTGAAAACCACCACGAATCTGCCAAACTACTAACATCGAATCACTGAACACTCTGATATTCTCAACTTTCATCTCCAAGGCTAGCTTGAGACCTGCAATCAATGCCTCATACTCTGCGTCATTGTTCGTGGCTCTAAAAGCAAAATGAATCGAGCTATAGAGTTGGTGTCCCTCTGGACTAACTAGCTCTATGCCTGCACCTGCTCCACCACTGTTAGCAGCTCCATCTACATACAGTGTCCACCAGGGTGCGTAGTTGCCATTCTCTGTCTATTCTTCCACCACCTCTTTTGGCCCCTCCTGGCCAGTAACCTCCACATGAGGTGGAAACTCGATTAATAAATCTGCTAAAGCTTGAGCTTTGATTGCTGTCTTTGGCTTGTATTCTATGTCGAACTGTCCTAACTCCACAGCCCACTTTAACATTCTCCCAGAAGTTTCTGGCCTATGCATCATTTGCTTAAGTGGATATGAGGTTCTTACCTCAATCTTGTGAGCTTGGAAGTAAGGTCGCAGCTTCCTGGAAGCTAGAATCAATGCGAAAACCAGCTTCTCCATTCATGTATACCTCGTTTCTGCATCAAGTAACCTTTTACTAACATAGTAGACTGGGCTCTGCTGTCCATTCTCTTCTCGAACTAGAACTGCACTAATGGAATACTCTGATACGGCTAAGTAAAGTATCAATGTTTCTCCATCCACAGGTTTGGCTAACAGTGGGGGGCTCCCCAAATGCTCCTTTAACTTTCCAAACGCTATCTCACATTCTGCCGTCCACTCGAACTTGCTTCCTTTCTTTATAGCTTTAAAGAACTCCTGACACTTATCAGTGGACTTCGAGATGAATCTGTTCAAGGCTGCAACTCTCCCTGTGAGGGACTGAACCTCTCTCACAGTCCTTGGTGACCTCATATCAATCAATGCTTTAATCTTGGCTGGGTTGGCTTCGATACCTCTATGATTCACCATAAAACCCAGAAACTTTCCTGATTCTACTCCGAACACACATTTTTGAGGGTTCAGCTTCATTCTGTACTTTCGCAAGATTTCGAACATTTCTTCTAAGTGCTTTACATGGTCAACAGCTTCCTTGGATTTGACTAGCATATCATCCACATATACTTCCATAGTATGGCCAATTTGGTCTTTAAACATCATATTCACTAACCGTTGGTATGTGGCTCCAGCATTAATCAATCCAAATGGCATGCATACATAGCAATAAAGACCTCTATCCGTAATAAAAGAAGTATGCTCTTGATCAGGTTCATACATAGGGATTTGATTGTAACCTGAATATGCATCCATGAAGCTGAGGAGGGCATGTCCAGCTGTTGCATCCACTAACTGATCAATCTGTGGCAGTGGGAAACTGTCATTCGGGCATGCTTTATTGAGATCTGTGAAGTCCACACAGGTTCTCCATTTCCCATTAGATTTCTTTACCAAAATAGGGTTTGCCAACCATACTGGGTAGAAAGATTCTTTAACCAATCCTGCATCCAATAACCTGTCGACCTCTTCTTTCAATGCTTGAGCTCTTTCTCCACTAACTGGTCTTCGCTTCTGTCTCACTCCTTTCTTTTCTGGATCAATATTCAACTTATGACACATGACCCTTGGATCTATCCCTTCCATATCTGCGTGACACCATACAAACACATCCAGGTTCTTGCCCAAAAAGGTAATGAGAGATTCCTTTAAGGCTGGGTCGAGTTGAGCTCCAATCTTCAACATTTTTGTACCATCTTTGTCATTGATCTTCACATCTAAAGTTTCACCAGATGGTCCAGCCTTGACCATGGTTTCTGGCATTCGAGGATCTAAGTCTACCTCCATCTCTGTGGTTGAGTCCTCTTGAGGTTCCTGGACTGTAGTCGGTTCCTGTACTTCGTACATGACATTCCTTCTCTTTGATGCTGGCTGACTGTCTTCATTGCTTCCATTATGTTTCAGTTTTTGGGATTTTTCTTCATCCAATCCTTCTGCCATACACACATCACCATCCTTGTCCATAGGGGGTGCACTTTCTATCAGCAAGTAAGGAGTATCTGGTCCCCGAAAAACTGGAATCTCAGCATGAGGTTCCTCTTCTATGATCTCTTCAATTCTTATAGCTCTACAGGATGCTGGCACAAAACCTTCCAAGGGCGGACTACGCAGGTCGAGCGTTATTTTGTCTGGGTTCTTTCCTGGAAAATCATCAGGAACCTCGTCCATAGGTTTAGGCAATTTAGCAGCCTTAGCAGCATGTTGCAAAGCTTTGGTGTAACACTCTCTAGACTCATACTGACATCCTCGAACTACACCAATTCCATTTGGTGTTGGGAACTTCATAGTTAGGTGGTAAATAGAGGTTATCACCCTCATCTCTTTCAAGACGGGTCTTCCCAGAATAGCATTGTAGTTCATATTCTCCTCTATAACAATGAATTCTGCCAGCTGTGTAATGCAACATAGTTTGTTACCTAGAGTTACTGGCAAACGAATCTTACCTTTGATAGGAACCTGATTATTAGTGAATCCGTACAAGGTATCATTTGTTGGAGTTAAGTCTTTATCCAGAAAATGCATCTTCTTGAAAGCTGAGTAAGATAACAGGTTTACAGAGCTTCCATTATCAACTAGCACTCGATGAACCTCATAAGACCCGATTCCTGCCTCGACCACTAAAGCATCGGTATGGGGATGGTGCACCCAAGAAGCATCTTCTTCAGTGAAAGTAATATCTACATCCTCTCCTTCAAACAGCTTTGGGGACCTCTGTGACAGATTGTAAATACTTGTCAAAGGACGTTCTTTAGCTTCACGGGTATATCTCTCCATGGTGCTCCTGCTGCTTCCTCCAATGTGGGGACCTCCTATAATTGTGCGTATGCACCCAGCCTTAGGTGGCCCTTCCATCACAACAGGTTCCTGTGTCTGTGTCTTCTGAGTCTTCTCATCTCTATACTTTTTGCCTTCTTGAGCCACCCATTCACTTAACTGCTCTTGTCTGATTAGAGTTTCAATTAGGTCCCTGAGGTGACGGCAGTCTGCAGTATTATGCCCATTGTTATCATGGAAGTCACAGTATGGACGCTCATTATTATTCCCTGGAGGACCAGTTCTGAAAGGCTTCTTAAACCACGAGGACTTCTCATTCACCGCGTAAATGTGATCGATTGGAGCTACCAAAGGGGTGAAAGTTTCATAGACAGGTCTCTCATGTTTGTTGTTGTTATAGGAAGCTGGTGGCGGGACCTGACTCATGACAGGTCTAGTAGGATTCACAGCTTCAGGCTTCACCTGGGATGTACGACTAACCACCTTTTTATTGTCACGACCATTGGGGCTTCTTGGTCTCGACCTCTTGCTTCCACTTTGCCTTACGAAATCTGGATCCTTCTTTAGCTCGGCCAGAGATTCCTCCACAAGACGAAAAGGTTCTGCCTGGGCATAAAAATCTACCAACCTCTCTGGTTCTTTTCCTTGAAGTGCTTTCCAAAATTCTGAGCCTCCTTTGACTCCAGCAATTAAGAAATTCTTTATCGTTTCCTCAGATGCTTTCCTAACCTTCGGAACCTCTGCATTGAACCTCTTGAAGTATTCCGTCAATGTCTCACTAGGTCTTTGCTTAATGTTGGCTAAGGTATTGGTAGGTGGTGCGAATGCAACGGATGCTCTAAATTGAGTGACGAAGAGCTTCCCCATACTCGCCCAAGAATTAATCGAATCAGCAGGTAACCTTTTGAACCATTGATGGGCTCCACCCTGTAGAGTTGCATCCAGTAACCTGCATCTGGTAGCTTCCTTCACTTGATAGACATCCATCTCTGTGTCGAAACGACTGAGGTATTCAATGGGGTCAGTAGTTCCATCGAATTTCAACTCATTCGAAGGCCTGTAAGACCTAGGTAGAGCCGACTTTCGAACCTTCTTGGTGAAAGAAGAAGCAGTTATAGGATTCACAGCAAGATTCTTTTCGTCCTTGAGTTGAGCCAAAATTTTCTTGATATCTTCTGCTGTCACCTCCCCAGTAGCTTCCGCCTTTGTCTTTTTGCTCGTTCCTTCCTCCTCTTGCGACTCTGCAGTGCTTGATTCTTCAGTATCCTCGTCTGAATCTGTGTTTTCTTCTTCAATTATTTCAACAGATGGGTCTTTATCCTTCTTCTTTTTCTGTGAGGAACCTCCAGTCTTGGTCTTCTTCTTTCCCTTGGACCCTGTACGGCCCTTGCTAACAGTTTTACTCTTCTCAGGATTCTCTAGTTCTTCATCACCATTATTCTGCTTTGGTCCTTCACCATCTTCTGGAACCTCCTCTCTATCCTCAGATTCTTCTTCCTCAAAGTTCAACTGTTTCGGAGTAACCTTCGACTTCTAGCCTTTCTTTGCCTTCTTTTTCTTCTTTTTGCTTGAAGCCTGCTCCAAAGTCGACAATCGTTCTCCCACAGTCTTTAAGACTTCCATCATAGCTGCTTTGGTAACCTTCGGTGCTTTGGGAGGAGATTTGTTCCAATCGTGAATCTGTCGCTCAGAACGGGTTGCTTCGCTATCAGAGTTGCCTGACATCTTTTCCACTCTTAAGATATTAACTATCCCCTCCTTCTAGCGCCAATGTTGATGAGTGGATTTCGTAACAACTTGTTGAGAGGTTTACGGGTAGTTGTATAGGCTAGCGATCAACTGTTCTGTGAAAAGGTTTGGGTTGTGTTTGTGAGGGTTGAGCTGTGCTCGAGTGTGTCTCCAATAATCTCAAGTGCCTTTAGAGAGAATTAGAGAACTTAATGCGTCTTACCCCTGAGGTTCCTACGTACCCTTGTATATATAGGGATCAAGCTCACGTAGTTCTAATATGATTCTGTCTCTTACTGGAATAGCTGTATTCGGTCACCTAGTTCGTGTAGGACTCAGGCTCCTTTAGAGCCTTCCACGAACTAGTTGGCTAAGTAGAGTACAAACTCGAGTTCGTACCCTACTATAATTCTCTCATTGATCAGAGATAATTCTAGGATCATCTGTGCCCTAGAATTATACTCCAATATCAATTCGTTTATCTGTTCTAGATGGCTTCTAGAACCTTCTGTTGGCAACTCGTAGGAACCTGGTACTCAGGAACCTATATCTCAGGAGCCTGTTTCTCAGGAACCTCCTTATTTCGGGACATATCGCTTAGGGACCTCCCTTTAGGCGTCAGTACCTGCACAAATAACAAATTAGTTAGACTGGATAACTCTTCACATGCTCTTATCATCTCAATGGCTGTTGCTATGCTAACTCGAACTCTTTGGCTGGGAGGAACCTGGCCTTCTAATACTCTGCTCAGCTTCCTGACCATTGGGAACCTCCTGATACTCATACTTCCTTAGTCATTTCTTCTATCTGATCTTCATAACTCGTACTGGATCAATCTTCTGGCTCATATAGACTAAACCCTAAGGCCTAATGGGCCTAAATCTAGCCCATGGAGATTTTGGGCACAACAGTATTGTACACCTTTGGTAGAGTTTGTATTTGATCTTATTAATACAAACAGAGTTTGATTCATTCGTTTATTCTTGTTCATATAATCAAGCAAAAATCAGACATGATTATATAACTTGTATTCAACCCCCCCCTCTTCTACAAGTTATTCGAGTTAACAGGGAGATTGTTAGTTACAGAGGCATGCCTATATACATCTAATAACAAGCCTAATTGTTTGTAATGCTTTGCATTACTTACATGACCTCTTAACTGAGGGAACCTCTAGTTGTAGAGTTTCTGTTTGTATTGTACTTGTAGTAGGCATCAAATCCTAGTTGTGTAACTGTACTTATAGAGTCTAGAATAATGCTTGAAAGAAGTTCCAAGGTTCATGCCTCAAGCAAGAAGATAAAGACTGTCAAATAATCACAGTTGGGATTTGAAGAAATGAAGAATTTACCTAAGTACCAGTTCGAGAAGTATATTTGTCTATTCGATAAGTCCAGCATTTGAGAAGTCAGGGATTCGATATCTCAAGACACTATTCGATATCTCTGAATACACTGTTCTATATCTCATTCGATATCTCAGAGATTCGATATGTTTATGTACTCTATTCGAGAACTCAGGAAGTCAACAAGTCAAAGTAGTATTCGAGTTCTCAAGGAGTCAACAAGTCAAAGTTCCATTCGATATCTCAAGGACTCAGAAAGCTATTCGATATCTCAAGGATTCGACAAGTCAAGTGTTCTATTCGACAACTCAAGGAATCCTGAAGAAAAGAGCTATTCGAGAAGTAATTCGATATGTCAATATAACAGTGTTCGAGAACTCAGAGTTATCGATCAAGTCAATTCTAGTTCTCGAATCAACTACTTAGTCACTTCTCGAATACATTCTTGGAGACAAAGTACTGAAGAAATTGTACAAGTCAGAAACCTGCAACAAGCCAATGCACTTTATGGACCACAATCTGTAACGTGCTCTTGAAAGCCTACAAGGAAGCTTGGAGAGATATAGAAGAGACAAGGGGCTAAAGAAGTGGATCTGAACAGGCTTTGCAAAGTCAAATCTGTAACCGTTTGGACACTTACTCAAAAAGGATAGACAGACTAGAAAGTAATTTGTTCAGCTACCTTATTTGTAGTAAGTAGGGTGTATCCATTTTCTATAAGGATACAGTCTCACTTCCTTAGTCATTAACTTTGTAACTTTGTGAGTCAAGTTTTTCATACACTACAAGCTGTATCTCTCTGAGGAAAACGAAGCTGAGAATACTATCATTTATATTCACAGATTGTAGCAACCTTTATCTAATAATACATTATATTAAAGTGATACTGTGTCTTGTGTTGTTCTTTATCCGCACCTTCACCTCTGCACACACAAACACTTATTTGCTACATAGACTCTAGCCAAAGAAAAGTTCAAGAATCCATTCACCCCCCCTCTGTATTCTTTTATCGTATTCAATACTCAACATTACACACATCAGGTGCTTGGCACATAAATAAAATCACATATCAATGAATGGAAAACAAACTTGCATTAATAACTTGAAATGGGTTAAACCCTTACATAGAGTACTACTATCCTACTCGGGGCAATAAGCCCTGGAATGGTTTCATCGAACCTTATTTCCACTTCTCCTAATAAATATGAAGCTACGTCCTATTGGGATAGTTTAAAACATAATAAACTTTGATGCATTCATGTCTTCGTCACCTTAGACATTCATGTTTTCAATCGGGAGGACCTGCCCCCGACTCCATCAGGCCTTAACGGGGCTACATAACAGCTTCGTGCCATCTTCTGATCACCTTTTGTTCTCCCACACCATTCTTTGTTGGAAACTTGATCTTTATGTGATAGGTTGAGGCCACAGCCTTAAAAGCGTGGAGCCCTGTCCTCCCAAGGATGGCATTATAGGTGGAAGACGCTTTTATAACCAAAAAGTTTAGCATCTGAGTGGCCTCTAATGGCTTATGTCCGATGGTGACGGGCAACTGAATAGTTCCCTCCACTTTAGATTCTACTCCATTGAACCTGTATATAGGCATATTGGAGGGGGTCAACTGAGAGTCGTTATACCCCATCTTCACAAAGGACTCATGAAACAGAATGTCCATTGAAGCTCCATTGTCTATCAAGACTCGCTTCACCTCTGAATTTCCAATTACGGGAGTTATGACCAGTGGGTCGTTATGGGGGAAATTCACCCCTTCTAGGTCTGAATCATCAAATCCAATAGCTACTTCGGTCTTTAAAAAATTCACTTCTAATGCAACCTTTTCTAATTATATCCATTTTAGATTATAATTTTCTCTTTCAGTATGGTATAATCTTGATCGTCTATTTTTAAAAATATTAGATTCAATGGTTGAGATTATTTTGGTAGTACAGTGACGAAAATTATGGATAAAATCCCTCTTACGCTTATTATATATAAGGATATAATAAGAATATAATTGTTATTATGTGTAGGATTGCACAAGTTTCTCGTCTAAACCGTTAAATTAGACTGGATTAGCCTATGTGTCCAAGATCCCAACCCGAACGAGTACAATTGGCCTGATATCCAATCTTCAATATCAGTAAAAAAATCTAAATCATACAAGATTTTATATGTATACAGATTAAATATTTACATGTTTCATATTTTGATATTCTAAATTAATAAATGATAAATTGATGAAATAGTTAGGATCAACACGACGATCTAAATAATTAATTCTACTTTACATAATAAATAATTGATACTCGTATTTTTAGAAATTATTATTATTATTTTACAAATAATAAGATATGTACTTCTTTTTAAAAATATATTAATCTACAAAACAATTCATTTTTGTTTTGTATTTAAATTGTAAGAAAAATCAAATATCAAATATTAAACTGTAAAATAAAAATTATATATATAATATTAAGTAACAAGTTTGGTCCAATCTAGATCTTTTCGATCCGTCCGATATCAAGATTAAATGTAGCAGGATCGATTCTCGCTCCATGATAGAGTATATTTTTATATATATTCTAGATGATTTTATTCTCATATTTATTGTGTTTTGCATTGATTTGGATTTTTATTTAATAGATTTTATTGTTTTATTGTAGGAAATAAAGAATTCATGACTTGGAAGGATTTGGAGCAAAAAGAGCTGGAGATAAAATAGGAGAAAATTCGTATTATTGGGCTACACGGGCTGTCTAACACTGTTTGTGCCGTATCTTGAGTTCCAGAAGTCAGAATTTGACGATCTTACTGTCCACGCGAAGCTTATGGAATTATCTTTAATTCAGAGGTGGTCCAGTAAGCAAAATCCAACTGGAAGAGCCCAGAAACAGAGGAGAAAAAGAAGTGACGAATTTTAATTAAGGAATCCTATTCAGTTATGGAATCCTACTTGTAATTTATTTAGAGTATTAAAATACTTTTATTGGGCAAGACTTTTATAGCCTATATAAACACATCTAGGGTATTATTTTATGGAGGAAGAAAAGGGATGTAATATTAGATCAGATAATATAGTTTAGAGTAGATTAGTATTATTAGTTGGAGATGTAGAGAAACACCATGACTCTTCTTTTGGGTGACAACATTGAAGTTTGAAGGTTTTGTTCTCTTAATCTTTTCTTTGTTCTTATTAGTTTAATTATGTTTTCTTGTTTTACTAGTTGTTTTACTTGTTTAATTATTAGCGAGTAGTTATTTATAGGGCTTAAAGGGAAGCCATGTTTGCACTAATATTGACATGATTTTCACAGTGATTTGATTGGTTATGGTTAATTCTGATTGATATGTTTTAATCATTAATTTGTGTAATTGGCCAATATCATGGATTAATTATATGCAAATAGGGGTATGGATCGAGAGATTTACTTACTAGAGGCACACATACGATTAGCAGAATTGAATTTGAGTGCGGAAGCATCATTGGATTTCTGAGAGCGTTAATTCTTGGAAGAGATTAACTTGACTCTAATTACCTGATTGATTGAATTACTAAAAGTGGTTAATTGTGTTGAATGTTTCGAGAGTGTTAATGCTTGAAAGAGATTAACATACTCTAGTTATAGGATCACATTGATTGCTTTAGCTTAAGAGCCAATTGTGTAAGCATGGTGGACCTGATTGCCCTAGGTTTTAAATAATTTGTTTATCATCTGTTTAATTAGTGTTAATCTAGTTTAATTAGTTAATTAATAATTCTTCAATAATCGTTTGACCCTTGAAACAATTAGCGATAACTGAAAAGGAATTAGTAGAACCTGTCTCCTTGTGGATTCGACCCGCTTGCCATATGTACTAGCAATAGACACCGTGCGCTTGCGGTTAGGTATAATTTGACACATCAAGTTTTTGGCGCCGCTGCCGGGGAGACAGCGAGTTTCTATTGATTTTAATTTAGTTGTTTAGATTGTTTCCATTGTCTCATTGGAACTTTTGTTCCAATTGAGGCGAATTTTACCGCGTTTTCTTGGCTTTGTTGAGTGTCTACAGGTTTGCAATGGGTGAAGTTGATACTTTTGCACTCTTATCTTCCCTAGTAGAGGCACATACTCGAGAGATTGCCATGTCGAAGACTACAGAGCCCACTATGCGTCCAATGAGTATCAATGAGATGTCACAAGTGGCCCCTAAAACTTACAACTTCTGTCAAATTTGCGGTGTGCAGGGTCACTATGGTTTTGAATGCTCTTACAATGTCTATAATTCTCAGAGTGCTCAGTTGGGACAAATGAATTCATTTGAAGAAGGATATGGGTACAATCAGTATTCAAACACTTTTGATCAAGAATGCGTGAATCAACCAGATTTCTACTACCAGGACAATGGTGCTCAAAATTTTTCATATCATAATCAGCAACAGTTTGAGCAACAATATTATCAGTCATATGAGCAACCGCCACAGCAAGAATATCAATATCCTCTTCTATAAGAAGATCTACATGTTTCTCAATCCAGTGTAGATGTGCAAGCTGATCAGACAAATGAGATGTGGGATATCTTGAATAAAATGCTAAAGAGTTTTGAAGAATTAGAAACTCAAAGTTTGGCGATTGAATCTCAAATTGCACAGTTGGCTAACTCTTCTACTACAGGGCAGCTCGATTATTTACCATCATCATCTATCCGATCCGAAGAGGACCTGACTGCTATCAATCTCACAAGCGATCAGGAATATAATAGTTTCTCCATGTATGTTGATGATGAGTGTTAGTAGTATTTTTGTGTGTTCATTCTCAGGGAAGGACTAAATTTAATACAAAGTTCAGGTATCTTATCTCTCACAATTTAGAAGTGTAGAAGAATGTTTGGTTTGTTTATAAACTAAATTAAACTAATTATAAATCGAGAATAAAATATATGAGGAAAACAATCCAAGAACTGGGGTTCTTCACTTGGTCTCAATACATGCTCAATATTAATGTGATATCTGTGTTCCTACCTTGCTGAAAACAATTCTTCTAAAGTTATACTGTACCCTCCCAGGTTACAATATAGTGCCTACAGCTACACCCTAATTGTCACTCCCGTGATACAATCAAAGTATATCTATAAACTGTTAAGTGCCAAGAATTATATGTCTCACAATTCTCCTATTAATCTCCCGATCTAATATTCAAATTATGTCTGTTAAATCATGTACTAAGATTGCAACTTCTCTCCCAAGCTTATTACAATCCCTAGAATACAATCAAAGGTTCATGACTCCCCTAATTGGGTTAAGATCTCATTAACAGATCAGCAAAGCAGAAAATCACATAATCAAGCATGCATGAATACCAAGGAATACTACCCAATCCTCAGATTAGAGAATTAGTTACGCATATTTAATAAAGAAAACATATAATAATGATAATGAATGAAAACATAATATTGAAGAAAGAATTGAAGATCAAAAGTACCTTGATACGATTAAAAGCTATCAATTGTTCTGATTTACAATGGTAGGATGTGTTTATATAGGCTCTACATATCTTGCCTAGCAAGAAATTGCCTTCTATTACAATTAGGATTTAAAGAAGGTACCCAAAACTACCCAGAATACAATTAGAATTAGAAAAAGGGCAAAACAGTAAATTCCCAGCCTTCTTTAACAAGATCACGTGAGCGACTTTATTCAGCACATCCCTTGCACTTTTTTCCTTTCCCAGGTTGTAGAAAATCTCTCAAGCTTCGCGTGGGCAGTAAGATCGCTGAAAACGGACTTCTAGAACTCCAGATATGGCCAAAACAGTATAAGCTGCGCAGCCTTCCAGGAAAATCCGAATTTTAATCAATTAAATCTCCAAAAACGACAAAAGCTTAGATATTCTTGCAAACCTGCACAACTACACAAAACACATCAAAACTACACAAACTTGAGTCCAAAACAATCAATTTAAGCCGATATAGAATGTTCCAAGTGGATATAAAATCCACTTATCAAACACCCCCAAACTTAAACCGATGCTTGTCCTCAAGCATAAACAATTATAACTACCTAACTAACTAGTACCACTTCTGTAGGTGATCACGGTTGCATTTGGCATATGCAACAAGCCCTTTAAACCCCTAGGCAGCCCTAGTGGACGAGTAAGGTCTCGTGAGGGCCTATAGCGAATGTACCCACAAAATCCATTTAACCTAATGCAATGCAATGCATGAATGCAACTAATATGAAAATGCAAAGATCCCCTTGAAACTCACCAACACCAACTAACAAGCAAACATCTCAATGAATCTAACAAATCTAAGCAGAGCTTGACTAAGTTCCCGTATACTAACAAATACATGAACAGAAACGTGCGTGTGTGCAATGCTCATCAGAAATACTCCCAAAACTAGGTCAAAAATCATACATGCTTTCCGCCAAGACAATCATAGGTTTATAAACAGAATAGACTGTAGACACTTCATAACCTAGGAACACCTCCACCCTTATCCAAGGTAGACAGAAACTCATGCTTTATTACTACGACACATAATACTATATACAATACACATGCTTATTTAACCGTGCAATGAATGAGACCCCAAAAGGCTTATACAATAATACCCATGTAGCGAGTGTTAGGTCAGCAATCCCAAACCACAAGGGCTTTAGGTTACTAGGACTAAGTCCCCTCAGACTTAATTACTCGAGTATTAAAGAGCTCACTCTGGTTAATTTTGCATATAAACAAATAACTTATTGACTCTTTTTTTTTTCTTCTTCTTTTTTTTTTCTCTTTTTTTTTCTGCAATCTGGAATGAGCCTTTCTCATTTCCAACCCTAGACTACTCATATAAATATGAGCCGGCTACTAGCCATTTGACGCCTAGCCATTATTAACAATTATGAACAACTAGCATGAAAATTCCTGGTTTCCCCCAAACTTAGACTTTAATGTTCCTACGCTATAAAGGGAATAACGAAAATTCTAAATATAAACAAGTGATTAAATCTCAAAACATCCCACAGGCATGACCCTAACCTAGCCCAAAAGCACCCCAATGAGACTGTGAAATAAATTTTGTTCCCGTAACATGCAAGTCAATTTCATAGAAACTATAAATCAGCCCTCTACTCATCATCATCACACCCAAATCAACATCCACCTTATCAATCAGAATCAGCTCGTCCTAAGGGATCATGAAATATGCATGCCATGAAAATGCAACTAAATGAAAACTCACATGGTATACGAAAATAAAAACAGAATGTCCTATATGAGACAAACGTAAATAATACAAACATAACAATCATGCATGAACTATCACTACTATGCAAAGCTCCACCAATAATTACCAAGCAATATCACACCACAAATAGCCCAAATTCCAAGAATAATACAAAATCCCCAATTTACAAGAACACAAATTCGTAATAAAAATAAAATTAGAGAAAAAATAAACTCACTACGAATTAGAGAGGTGAACTTGCAATTAATTCCTCTTTAGAATTGAATTTTTAGAGATTTAAATAAATAGAAGAGGAATTGGATTTGTATGTATAGGTGGGTATATATAATTGGGGGAAAAAAAATAAAAATAAAAAAATAAAAATAAATAAAAATAAAAATAAATTAAATATGAAATAGGAGATGGATTGGGAATAATTTGGAATTAATATGGGGCTAGAATTAGGATTTTAGGTGGAGAAAATAATTAGAAAAGGGGTTAGAATTGATTTTAGGAGATGAATTGATTATTTAATATATTAATACACATAAACACTCACGTACATAACACAAAATCACGTACATAACAAACCTGGACAGTAACACACTGACGCCGAAGCCTTGAATTCCCGCGCCACACTCCTGGATAGCAAGACACGCGCCTGGGACATTAAATACTTCAATTCTCCTGCCTTTTTGCACCATTCCTGTCGACACATTTTTTTTTTTTTTTACAACATCACTCTCGCCAATTGCTGTTCCTGGACAGAAAGGTGGCCACGCTATGGCGCAGACATGGCGCTGTGGCGCGAGAAATTCACTGTTGAATTTTATTTTTTTTTTTTGAAAAACACTCACAATTTTTTTTTTTTTTACACTAATGCATGGGTTGCCTCCCACGAAGCGCTTCTTTAACGTCAATAGCTTGATGCCGATTATACCTGGAAACTTCAATGAAGAGAAAAAGCAAACAGATGCACATATCTACGAATTTCTAATATAAGCATATTGTGCAAATAAACCTTAGATTCATTAAAATGTACGAAAACTTTCAAGAACCTATCATGCTCAAGAGACTTGGAAACATCAAAATAGCTAGAAAAGTCATCAGAATAATCATTATAAGTACGACTCATATACTCCTCCCAAATTGGATCCTTATACTCTAAAGCAAGATTTTCAACTTCCTCAATCTTAACTTCCTTCTCTTTTATAATTGGACACTCATCAATTTTAATCTCGTCTACCAATGTATTAAGCTCAAAATTTTCTAGATTTGGTAGAATTTCAATTGCATCCAAATTATCATTAATGCGCATGAGACAATTATCAACTACACAAGTAGACTCATCAGACACAACTTTATCATCAATTGCTAAACAAGAATCATGGCATAGAGGAAAATTGACACAAGGGGGAGTTCTATAACAACCTTCATACCACACTGCTCGAACTTCCCAAATAAAATTATTTAGTTTAGCATTCTCCTCGTACCAAGCTATTGAATCACATGGAATATCATTGTCACTAGCAATCTCTAAAGTTGGTTCATCAAAAACTCCTAAAGAAAGTAAGGGAGGATTAGACTGAGTTCTTTGAATAATTTTATTGAGCGCAATCTCCCAATCAGCAGGTAAAGAAGGATTAGACTGAGTTAAACTCGTATCAACATCATTACACATATATGGATTAAGATCATCATGATATTGATTTTCAAACAAATATGAATAATCATTGCTAGGGGCATATGGAGCATAAAATGAGTTCTCAGAATAGAACGAATTCACCTGATATGCATTACAATCCTCATAGGAATTGAATTGTGGGTAAGGATTGAAGTCTTGATATTGTTCCTGATTGTTGTAGAAATTCTGAGCATTGTTCCAACCAAAGTTGTACTCCATCTAGTCTCTCTCCTCAAAACCTGTTTAAGTTGTTTATCTCAAAGAACCTGTAGACACTCCAAAGAAAGAAATACAAAAAGAAAGAAAAGAAAAATATATACAAAGATAAAATCCAAACTACAAGAAACAATTAACCTAAACTCAAGTATACTGCCTTCCCCGGCAGCGGCGCCAATTTGTTAGTAGTATTTTTGTGTGTTCATTCTCAGGGAAGGACTAAATTTAATACAAAGTTCAGGTATCTTATCTCTCACAATTTAGAAGTGTAGAAGAATGTTTGGTTTGTTTATAAACTAAATTAAACTAATTATAAATCGAGAATAAAATATATGAGGAAAACAATCCAAGAACTGGGGTTCTTCACTTGGTCTCAATACATGCTCAATATTAATGTGATATCTGTGTTCCTACCTTGCTGAAAACAATTCTTTTAAAGTTATACTGTACCCTCCCAGGTTACAATATAGTGCCTACAGCTACACCCTAATTGTCACTCCCGTGATACAATCAAAGTATATCTATAAACTGTTAAGTGCCAAGAATTATATGTCTCACAATTCTCCTATTAATCTCCCGATCTAATATTCAAATTATGTCTGTTAAATCATGTACTAAGATTGCAACTTCTCTCCCAAGCTTATTACAATCCCTAGAATACAATCAAAGGTTCATGACTCCCCTAATTGGGTTAAGATCTCATTAACAGATCAGCAAAGCAGAAAATCACATAATCAAGCATGCATGAATACCAAGGAATACTACCCAATCCTCAGATTAGAGAATTAGTTACGCATATTTAATAAAGAAAACATAATAATAATGATAATGAATGAAAACATAATATTGAAGAAAGAATTGAAGATCAAAAGTACCTTGATACGATTAAAAGCTATCAATTGTTCTGATTTACAATGGTAGGATGTGTTTATATAGGCTCTACATATCTTGCCTAGCCAGAAATTGCCTTCTATTACAATTAGGATTTAAAGAAGGTACCCAAAACTGCCCAGAATACAATTAGAATTAGAAAAAGGGCAAAACAGTAAATTCCCAGCCTTCTTTAACAAGATCACGTGCGCGACTTTATTCAGCACGTCCCTTGCACTTGTTTCCTTTCCCAGGTTGTAGAAAATCTCTCAAGCTTCGCGTGGGCAGTAAGATCGCTGAAAACGGACTTCTAGAACTCCAGATATGGCCAAAACAGTATAAGCTGCGCAGCCTTCCCGGAAAATCCAAATTTTAATCAATTAAATCTCCAAAAATGACAAAAGCTTAGATATTCTTGCAAACCTGCACAACTACACAAAACACATCAAAACTACACAAACTTGAGTCCAAAACAATCAATTTAAGCCGATATAGAATGTTCCAAGTGGATATAAAATCCATTTATCAATGAGGCCATTGATAAAGAGAAGGAGCATGCCACCGATGATGAGATCAATGATGTTGCTGCTACCGAGAACAATGTGACTGATGATGAGGCTACAAAGGAAATCAATACAGAGATGGTTGTTGTTTCTATTCCACAACCTGTGCCTAAGCTACCATGTATTGATAAATTTGCTCTCGATCTAGCCTCTACTTACAAGGCTTCTTTGCTCAAGAACACTTATTTCAAGGTTGATGTGATAACAAATATATTCCAAGATGATATTTCTCAAATTCTTGTTGAGGATCCATACAAAGTGGCTCATACGTTTCAAGCTCGAGAAGAGGGAGAAGATGGAAGTGTCTTATTAGCCAATGATGTGATAAGCCAAGATGTCCGAATGGCTCCAGTGAAAGTGAGGAGGGAAGAAAAGCCACCACCAGAACCTCCACCTTATGTCAAGGGAGTTCAATATTTTCGTGGTGTTGAATTTTATCGCTGTTTTATCACAAAGTTTTCCAAAACTGCACAAGCACTCTCTCTATTGCTTATTAATGACATATATTATTTTACTGATGCTTGTTGAGAGACTTTCTGCAGGATAAAGACAACCACTAACACTCTTGATACTTTTTGTGGTGACGAGTTTATGATCGAGAAAGTGGATATTACACCTTTATCGGAGTATTTTTGAGGAGGTCAAGCTAATGACTCTAAATAAGCGCTGCTTAGGAGGCAACCCAAGATTTCATTGGAGGATCGGTGCACTTCATGCTTTTGCATAGGGGAGTACTTCTTTCTTTATCTTTCATATATAGTAGAATTGCTTAGTTATTTGTTCAACCCAAGCCTTGTTGTGTTCCTTCATCTCATTCTTAAAAAAAAAAACAGAATTTCAGAAGACGTCAGCGCATCAGGCGCCCATTCCGCGCATCAAGCGCCCAGTCACGCAGAAGCATTCCGTGCATCAGGCGCCCAGCCAGCGCAGGAGCGCCCAGAAACGCAGGTTGAACCTGCGTGTCACCCTTGTTTCCGCGCCTCTCACCCCTGTAACGCAGCCACAGGCTGCGTGACAACCCCTCTGCCCAGAATTTTTCCCGAAAAATTGTGTTTTTCCTCATAAATTCAACCCCAAATTCAATCCTAACTCAAATTTCTTTGATTCCTAATTCATAAATCTATCCTATATCAATTCTAAACCTCTCCAAATCTCTCCTACACTCTAAATTTTTATTTTCATCCTATCCATAATCTTTTATATATACCCACCTATAAATACAAATCCAATTCCTCTTCTATTTATTTAAATCTCTAAAAAATTAATTCTAAAGAGGAATTAATTTGCAAGTTCACCTCTTTGATTCGTAGTTGGGATATCTCTTCTCTATTTTATTTTTTATTACGAATTTGTGTTCTTGTAAATTGTGGGTTTTGTATTATTCTTGTTAATTGGGTATTTTTGGTGTGATATTGCTTGGTGATTTTTGGTAGGATATTTCTTGGTGGTTGTTGGTGGTGAGTGGGTGGCTCCTAAGCGACTGAGGGGTGGTTTTCACACCTGACATCTTGATTCCAGGGGAGTTTTCTTTCTTTTCTTTTTATTGTAGTTTTATTTTGTTTTTAGTTGTAGTTTTGTATCTTGTTCATTAGTTCATTGGGGACAATGAACCGCTTAAGTGTGGGGAGGTGTTCTCAACGTAGTGTATTACTTGTTAAAAATTAAAAAAATTAAAAAAATTTAAAAATACCAAAAATAATTCTAGCCATGCAATTTGATTAGTTGTTGTATTTTGCTTGATACACCCATGCATGCGTAGAAATTTTGTGCTCTTGACGCTTTTGTATGAGAAGTGACGTGCTTTGTTCTTGTGCACACACTTTCACTAGCAAGTTGAAGCTGGTAGACTTAATTGGATGTTGTAAGTGATTAGAATGACATGAATATGTGCAAGATGACTTGGTTTACATGCTTTGAGTACAAGTAGGTGCGTTAGAGAGTCTTGTTACCTGGGATTGATTATGTTTTGTCACACCAAGTGAGTTTTAAGCCTATATGCATATCTTTTGCATAATTTTTCGTTTGCTTGAGTGTCCACATGTTGTTTACATTGCTAGCACTTACTTGAGATCTTTCTTGAAATGCATGACATTAATTGATGATAAGATGATAAAGGCAATTAGGTAAAACCACGTATTTCCCATATTTCCACACCTTTTAAACATGATCAATTAGTTAACCCTTTGAGCCTAATCCTATTCTTTCGGTGACACACTACATTACTTGCCATTATCTTTTTTATTCTATTGGTCTTACATTGAATTTGAACCTAAATTGTCAAGGGCTAGTATCGTGCTTAAGGGAGTAATAAGGTGTTCATAAAAGGGGGGGTTATTGATGATCATACCATTGGGGAATATTGATTTTGGGTTGATGCTTGCTAGTCGAAATTCATAAAAATATCTATGGATCATTGCGTTTATTCCTTAGCTCTCTAAAAAAGAAAAAAAAAAGAAAAAAAAACAGAAAAAAAATAGAAAAAAAAAAGAGAAAAAAAATAAATAAATTTGAGAGCATTCTTATGTTTGTATGATCCTTCTTCATTCGACTAGTCAAGTTATTATGTAAGGGTTATTGAAAAATCCAAGTGTGGGGAAGTAGTGGTTTTAATAGAAAGGGAATTGAATAATGATTATTGTTGGGTACTAGCTTTTGACATTAACCTGTTTTAGCTTTACTTGACATACCTGGTCCCTAGCCCACGCTACAACCCGAATAAAGACCTTTTGATTGTCATCAGTGATGTATGTTGTGTTGAGAGTGAGATTGATTGCGAGTGTCAAGTTGTGTTTATGATTTTGTTGGAATTGAGTGATACACTTAACCTTGTTCTTGAGTGAATATTTGTTTTTGAGTGAAAGGTAAGTTATTACTTGTTTTGGCATAGGAGATCCCAGGTTTAGACTTAAAGATGTGTTTCTTGTGGGCTTAGCATGATTACCAACGATTTTTACACTTGACATGAATTTTTATGACCTTCTGCATGTTGGTTGAGTAGACTACGTGAATACTTGCACTTTCGACACCAAGACATCGTATGTTTACTTTGATTCTTAAGTTGATGTGGCATGAGAGGACTTGTGTGTGTGGTGTTGTGTTAGCATTAATCTTTTGCATGGTTGGATGAATTTTGTGGGTACATTCACTATAAACCCTCACGAGACAACACTCGTCCTACTAGGGCTGCCTAGGGGTTTAACGGCTTGTTGCATATGCTCAATGCAATCGTGTCATCTACGAAAGTGATGTTTGTTAGGACTTAGTTTTTATTTCACTTATTTGCCCGAGGACGTGCAAATGCTTAGTGTGGGGATGTTTGATAGAGTATATTTTTATATATATTCTAGATGATTTTATTCTCATATTTATTGTGTTTTGCATTGATTTGGATTTTTATTTAATAGATTTTATTGTTTTATTATAGGAAATAAAGAATTCATGACTTGGAAGGATTTGGAGCAAAAAGAGCTATTTTGGAGATAAAATAGGAGAAAATTCGTATTATTGGGCTACACGGGCTGTCTAACACTGTTTGGGCCGTATCTTGAGTTCCAGAAGTCAGAATTTGACGATCTTACTGTCCACGCGAAGCTTGTGGAATTATCTTTAATTCAAAGGTGGTCCAGTAAGCAAAATCCAACTGGAACAGCCCAGAAACAGAGGAGAAAAAGAAGTGATGAATTTTAATTAAGGAATCCTATTCAGTTATGGAATCCTACTTGTAATTTATTTAGAGTATTAAAATACTTTTATTGGGCAAGACTTTTATAGCCTATATAAACACATCTAGGGTATTATTTTATGGAGGAAGAAAAGGGATGTAATATTAGATCAGATAATATAGTTTAGAGTAGATTAGTATTATTAGTTGGAGATGTAGAGAAACACCATGACTCTTCTTTTGGGTGACAACATTGAAGTTTGAAGGTTTTGTTCTCTTAATCTTTTCTTTGTTCTTATTAGTTTAATTATGTTTTCTTGTTTTACTAGTTGTTTTACTTGTTTAATTATTAGCGAGTAGTTATTTCTAGGGCTTAAAGGGAAGCCATGTTTGCACTAATATTGGCATGATTTTCACAGTGATTTGATTGGTTATGGTTAATTCTGATTGATATGTTTTAATCATTAATTTGTGTAATTGGCCAATATCATGGATTAATTATATGCAAATAGGGGTATGGATCGAGAGATTTACTTATTAGAGGCACACATACGATTAGCAGAATTGAATTTGAGTGCGGAAGCATCATTGGATTTCTGAGAGCGTTAATTCTTGGAAGAGATTAACTTGACTCTAATTACCTGATTGATTGAATTACTAAAAGTGGTTAATTGTGTTGAATGTTTCGAGAGTGTTAGTGCTTGAAAGAGATTAACATACTCTAGTTATAGGATCACATTGATTGCTTTAGCTTAAGAGCCAATTGTGTAAGCATGGTGGACCTGATTGCCCTAGGTTTTAAATAATTTGTTTATCTTCTGTTTAATTAGTGTTAATCTAGTTTAATTAGTTAATTAATAATTCTTCAATAATCGTTTGACCCTTGAAACAATTAGCGATAACTGAAAAGGAATTAGTAGAACCTGTCTCCTTGTGGATTCGACCCGCTTGCCATCTGTACTAGCAATAGACACCGTGCGCTTGCGGTTAGGTATAATTTGACACATCAAGTTTTTGACTCCATAAAATCGGAATATACAATCTTCGATCCTGTCCAGATTGGTTAGGTTCAATCCAATTTTAGAACTTTATGCAATGTACACTAGTTATTATAAATATTTTATTCTAATATATATGCACGAACTTTTTATTAAAGCCTAGATAACTACTATATATTAATGTGAAAATCATTTTTTACTTTTTATACTTTTCATGATTAAATTTAATCATAAAAAGTCTAAAATATCAAAATTGAACGGGATGGAGGTCCTATTTATCCTAATTTAAATAAATGAGGTCCAAAATATCTCAAATTGAAAAGTTGGCCCTCTTTACTCCTTCTTAGATACGTTATCTCGTGTAACAATCTTATAATACGTAACATGAGACCACATATCAATTTTAGATGTGAAAATCACCTCCGTATCACTGTGGATGTAGTCAAGAAGAAGATGAAGTAACAGTAATACGGAACATCAATTTACGTACATTATGACACGTTTACTAAGCCAACGTATTGTAACATTTTATTTCATAAAAATGTCATTGACACAAACTAAAATCCCCAAATTCTTATCATAAACCCTAATCCTAAATCAATTCATATACAGAAAATATGATGATAAATAATTGATATACAAAGAAATATATACATAAATAGATATATATTTGTGTGCTTAAGTATAGAGATCGTGTATGCATAGGATGGGGGTGTTAAATGGGGACTGTAAGTGGGCGGTGAATAAATGGAAGTAATTGAAAAAGGTGTGTTTTGTGAAATGACAATGTTTTGGGCATATTGGGCCAAAATCCCGCTAACGAGTAATCTGAGCCAACAAGTGTAAAATATAAGCATTTTGATACTTATCCCAGAATTTTAAGGTTGTTTTAATCATTTTGTTTTGTTTTCTTGATTTATTACGTAGACAAAAGTTCTATGAAGACCAACATTTCAGTTGAGACCGCGGAGATCATATATATTCTACACTCAAAACATTGCAAATCATAAATCTTTGCACAGAATGTTCAATGGAAATCGTTATTTCATTGAAAATCTTAAAAATCACATATGTTTTGCAAGCTGAACATGTTTTGGAGAACAATATATTTTGTAATGTTTTGTTTGCAAAACATAAATGATATCAAGATTTTTAATGAAATTTGCGTATAAAACATACATGATTTTCAAGAATTTCAATAAAATAGTGATTTTCTTAGATTATGATTTTCAATGAATAAATTTTTGAAATTTTTTGATTGCAGAACGTATATGGTCTCCACTGAAATATTGGTATATATTTTTTATTTTTCTATTTATACTTATTCATATTTTTTGATAGGGTAACTATTTGTTGTTTTTTATTAATTTTAAGGGATATTTCATTTGGTACCATTATACTATTGGCTTTTGCATTTGGTACCACCCAGAGTTTATGACTTCTAAGTGGTACTATTATACTTTTGGTTTTATCCATATATTATCACTCCGTTAACCAAACGTTTGTTGGATTTAAACCCAATACGGGTAGTATGAGCTTGGGTCATTCAAAACATATATGGATTGGGTAATAATTACATGTTTAGATAATTATTATAGATGATATGTTTTGGTCATAAAGTTATGTAATATGAAACCAAGTATAATAAGGATTATAATTAGAAACCAAGTATGAAAAAGATATCTTGGTGGCTAAGTTTGTGATGGCTATATATACATAGTCATATTGTATTTGTCTATAGGGAGGTGAAATAATAAGAGATGTAGTCTTAAGTATTGTTTGGGAGGTGCTTGAGCATTGTTGGCTCAAGTATCGGGTTGGGACACCGTTAAGGTGTTATTGTTTTGATGTATTATTGATATTGTTAAGATTAATAATACAAGTTTGGGACGTGGGTGTTTCCACGTCAAGTATTTGTGTGTTCTTGTTTTGCGCTTTGGTAGATCTTGTCAACTAATCGATTGGTTAGGTGTGTGCTCTGTTTTGGTGATTGTGAATCTCGGATTGTGTAAGTCCCCTAAACTAACAAGTGGTATCAAGAGCCAAGGTTCGGGTTCGTGATGTTTGAGGTTGAGGGAAAGTTCGAGGTTCAATTGGTATGGCAGAGTACAATAAAGGATTTGCTGACAAGGAGATTGCTACTAAAGCGGGTAGAGACAAAGTTACGTGCGGTTTGACGGTTGACTTGCACCGTGGATCAATCCTGTGTTCGGACTCAAGATGGAAGAAGATGGAAGAGGTCATCGCAATTGTTTCAATGGCTTGATCAAACAGGTGAACTGTTTGGATGATACTATGGATTTTCTTCAGGATACCGAAGGATTGTGAAAGTAAGGATCGGGTGACTCAACCAACTGTGACACGCGAGTATTTGTGATATATATGGAAATACAATCCTTATACTATGAACTTTTACATGTTTTTTTTTTGAAATGGAACTTTTACATGTTTTTGTTTTATAAATTCGTTTAAAATTATATTTTTTTTTAAAAATTCGTTTTAATTTAATTTTACATATTTTTTAAATTTTTTTTTTAAAAATCGAAAATAATTATTTTTTTAAAAAAATCGAAAATAATTATTTTTTTAAAAAAATCGAAAATAAATATTTTTTTAAAAAAATCGAAAATAATTATTTTTTTAAAAAAATCGAAAATAATTATTTTTTTAAAAAAAAATCGAAAATAAATATTTTTTTTTAAAAAAAAAATAATTAATTTTTTTTAAAAATCGAAAAATAATTATTTTTTTAAAAAAATCGAAAATAATTATTTTTTAAAAAAAATCGAAAAAAATTATTTTTTTAAAAAAACGAAAATAATTAAATTTTTTTAAAAATCGAAAAAAATTATTTTTTTAAAAAAATCGAAAATAATTATTTTTTTAAAAAAATCGAAAATAATTATTTTTTTAAAAAAATCGAAAATAATTATTTTTTTAAAAAAATCGAAAATAATTATTTTTTTAAAAAAATCGAAAATAATTATTTTTTAAAAAAAATCGAAAATAATTATTTTTTAAAAAAAATAGAAAATAATTATTTTTTAAAAAAATCGAAAATAATTATTTTTTTAAAAAAACGAAAATAATTAAATTTTTTTAAAAATCGAAAATAATAATTTTTTTAAAAAAATTGAAAATAATTATAATATACACAAAAATTACAAGCTTATTTGATGTGATTTTATAATATAAATCTCCAAAAAACAATACTCGCGATAACTAGTATCGTCCCGATTGCACAAAACAATATTTTTAAAATCTTTTTTCGACGATCCAACCGTACGGCTGTTAATATCTAAGGATTTTAGTGATATACACAAAAAATTAAAAAATTACAAGCTTATTTGATGTGATTTTATAATATAAATCTCCAAAAAACAATACT
Organism: Kitagawia praeruptora; assembly: GCA_037693485.1. Lineage (NCBI taxonomy): Eukaryota > Viridiplantae > Streptophyta > Magnoliopsida > Apiales > Apiaceae > Kitagawia > Kitagawia praeruptora. The sequence goes on from CM075345.1 coordinate 135,289,049, forward strand.
CGCGATAACTAGTATCGTCCCGATTGCACAAAACAATATTTTTAAAATCTTTTTTCGACGATCCAACCGTACGGCTGTTAATATCTAAGGATTTTAGTGATATACACAAAAAATTAAAAAATTACAAGCTTATTTGATGTGATTTTATAATATAAATCTCCAAAAAACAATACTCGCGATAACTAGTATCGTCCCGATTGCACAAAACAATATTTTTAAAATATTTTTTCGACGATCCAACCATACGGTTGTTAATATCTAAGGATATTAGTGATATACACAAAAAATTAAAAAATTACAAGCTTATTTGATGTGATTTTATAATATAAATCTCCAAAAAACAATACTCGCGATAACTAGTATCGTCCCGATTGCACAAAACAATATTTTTAAAATCTTTTTTCGACGATCCAACCGTACGGCTGTTAATATCTAAGGATTTTAGTGATATACACAAAAAATTAAAAAATTACAAGCTTATTTGATGTGATTTTATAATATAAATCTCCAAAAAACAATACTCGCGATAACTAGTATCGTCCCGATTGCACAAAACAATATTTTTAAAATATTTTTTCGACAATCCAACCATACGGTTGTTAATATCTAAGGATATTAGTGATATACACAAAAAATTAAAAAATTACAAGCTTATTTGATGTGATTTTATAATATAAATCTCCAAAAAACAATACTCGCGATAAATAGTATCGTCCCGATTGCACAAAACAATATTTTTAAAATCTTTTTTCGACGATCCAACCGTACGGCTGTTAATATCTAAGGATTTTAGTGATATACACAAAAAATTAAAAAATTAAAAGCTTATTTGATGTGATTTTATAATATAAATCTCCAAAAAACAATACTCGCGATAACTAGTATCGTCCCGATTGCACAAAACAATATTTTAAAAAAATATTTCGACGATCCAACCCTACGGCTGTTAATATCTAATGATTTTAGTGATATACAAAAAAATTAAAAAATAACAAGCTTATTTGATGTGATTTTATAACATAAATCTTTTAAAAGTATTAAATTAGTAACATATATATTATTCCTTAGTAACGGATATATCTGTTACTAATTCTATGTATCCGTTACTAATTAGTAACAGATATATCCGTTACTAATATTATATATCCATTACTAATTAGTAACGGATATATAATATTAGTAACGGATATATCTGTTACTAATTAGTAACGGATACATAGAATTAGTAACGGATATATCCGTTACTAATTAGTAACGGATATATGTGCATTAGTAACGGATATATCCGTTACTAATTAGTAACGGATATATCCGTTACTAATTCTATATATCCGTTACTAATTAGTAACGGATATTTAATATTAGTAACGGATATATCCGTTACTAATTAGTAACGGATACATAGAATTAGTAACGGATATATCAGTTACTAATTAGTAACGGATATCTGACCCATTAGTAACGGATATATCCGTTACTAATTAGTAACGGATATATCCGTTACTAATTAGTAACGGATATATCCGTTACTAATGCCATCAGTAACGGATATATCCGTTACTAATTAGTAACGGATATAACCGTTACTAATGGCTTTTTTTATCTGTTAGTAATTTGCCAGTTTGGTGTAGTGATCACTGAAATGTTTGAAAGGTTTCACAAGCTAGTTACTGAGTTGCAGATGAATGGCAAGGTTTACAGCACCAAGGAGTTAAATATGAAATTTCTGTTATCTTCACCAAATCATCTAGAGCAAAGAGTCATTTCTCTAAGGGAGAGAGATTTGAACAAAGTCACCTATGATGTGCTCTATGGAGTCCTAAAGACTCATGAACTTGAGTTGCTTCAGAAAAGGGCTATCCAAGCCAACCAAGGTAGAATGATAAACACATCATGTGCCTTGATTGTCAACAAATCTATTCTGGACCTAGAAGCATCTACAAGCCAGCTAAGGATAGAGGAGGTAGCAGATGATGAAGAAACTGAAGTTGGGGTGAGTGAACCTGTTGAGGAAAAGGAGGAAGAAGAAGAAGAGTTTTACACTCCAAGGATGACTCATCTCCATCTGATTCTCAGGTACCATCTCTCACTACTATAGACATGTCTGTTTCTGAGTATAAATGCATGATCGAACAACTATCTGTTGAAATGTTTAATATTCATACTAGTATGACTGCTGCTAATCAGGAGATAGCTAAACTTTCTACCAGAAATGAAATATTAACCAAAAAGAATGAGGAACTTGAGCTAACTGCTATGCAAGTAGAAAACCTTAAGAAAGAAGTTGAATATTTGCAGAACAAGGTTTTATGTGCTAGCCAAGTAGAGAAGGCTCTTAGGGATGAATTAGCTGAAAATGAATTCAAACTGAAAACTTTCAAGAAATCATCTGGTCTAGTGCAATCCTACTGTGAGAAAATTGAAGCTAAACCCAAAGCAGCTATTGGACTTGACTATGACTCTCTGAAACAGAGGAAAGGCTATGCTGTTATTGAAGAGGACACAGCTGTTCATGAGAAAGTGCCTCACATTTTGAGAAAGACTGAAAATCCAATTTTTAAGGAATCAACATTTGAAATTGATGAGGATGCCTTACTCATCAAACAAATGTTGAATGATGAGGATGAGGCACAATCTAGTGAACAACAAGCATCCTCTAAGAGTGAGAGTGTCAAGTCAAAGACCAAGGTACCAGTAGTTGATAGGCCAAGACCTAAGAAGTTTGTTAAGTTTGTCTCAGCTGGGAAGAGTGAATCAGAAAAGAAAGTGACTAAAAAGAAACAGAACAGAAATGGCAAGTTAGGGATTAACAAGGATAACAACTATGCTTATATGCCTAATGCCCCTAGGAAAACTGGTCAGAACTGTTTCAGTACCAATCATTTAACTCATGCATGCAAGAAACCTGTTGGTAGTGTGTCTAAACCTTTCTATGATTGTTTTGTGTCTCTAAGTCATAGAGATGCACCTTTTTGTGATAAATTTGACTGTATGCCATGCAACATGAATGTTATGACTAGTTGTTTTAATTTAAGAAGGCAATTCATTGATGGTTGTATCAGTCACAATTCTCACACACACTACACAAGGTCAAAGTCTTCAAGTCCTCCTAAAGCTAGGAAGGTACCTCTGTCACCTAAGTCTGAAACTTCAGGTTCTAAGACTACCAACAGTGACAAGAAGACTAACACTAAGAAAGTTGACAAGCATGTTGTTTATGATAAAACTGTCTCTAAGTCACATGGACCCAAACTTGTTTGGGTACCAAAGGAAAAGTAATACCTTTGTGTTTGCAGGGCAAAGAAAGTGAAAAGAAGGTCATGTGGATTTTGGACAGTGGATGCTCAAATCATATGACTGGTGATATGGACCTGCTATCACAGTATGAGGAAAAGGCTGGCCCAATGGTTGCTTTTGGAGATGACAGCATGGGTAACACATTGGGATATGGCAAGCTAAAAGTTGGAAATGTCATCATTGAAGATATAGCACTAGTCAAGGGGCTCAAGCATAATCTGCTAAGTGTTGGTCAGTTTACTGATAGAGGATTCAAAGTGAATTTTGACAAAGATGAATGTTTGATCACCCACAAGAAGACTGGTGATTTTGCTCTATCTGGAGTGAGGAAGGGAAGCCTGTTTGTAGCCAATATGGACTCTGCAAACAAGGACAAAATTTGTTGCTTTTACTCAAAAGCATCAAATGAAGATTGTTGGCTGTGGCACAAGAAACTATCACACCTGAACTTCAAGGCCATTAATTCTCTAGTCAAAAGAGAGTTAGTGAGAGGCATGCCCACACTTGAATTCTTCCAAGAAGAAGTGTGTGAGGCTTATCAAAAAGGAAAAATGAAAAGATCAAGCCACAAGTCAAAGACAGTGACATCAATAACCAAGCCATTACAACTCATTCATATGGATTTGTTTGGGCATGTCAATATTATGTCACTTGGAAGAAAGAAGTATGCCCTGGTAATGGTTGATGATTTTTCAAGGTATACATGGGTGGAATTTCTGGCATCAAAAGATGAGGCTCCACAAGTAATTATTGAGCATATAAAGAAAGTTGACAAGGAAGCAAAGGCAAACAATGCAAGTGTGATTGCACTGAGAAGTGATAATGGAACAGAGTTCAGAAATGCCATACTCGAAGCATTCTGTAAAGAGAATGGTATTTCTCAGCAATTCTCAGCTCCAAGGACTCCACAACAAAATGGAGTTGTTGAGAGAAAGAATAGAACTCTAATTGAGGTTGCTAGAACAATGTTACTTGATGCAAAAATGCCTACATGTTTTTGGGCTGAGGCTGTGAGTACTGCATGCTACATTCAGAACAGAACCCTCATCAACAAAAACACTGGAAAGACACCTTACAACTTGATGACTGGAAAGAAGCCTACTCTAAAGTATGTTCATACTTTTGGAAGCAAATGCTTTGTATTAAAGGATAACTCTGAATATGTTGGAAAATTTGATGCAAAAGCATTTGAAGGAATTTTTCTTGGCTATTCTATGGAAAGAATTGCATACAAGGTTTATGTCATCAGTCAAAAGAAAGTTATGGAAAGCACAGATGTAACATTTGATGACAGCAAACTACCTGGACTAGAAGAAGCCAATGATGAAGACAAAGATCCATTGAAGTTTGATAATCTAGATGATTCTGATGAAGAGATTGAAACTGGAGTTGAAACTCAAGTTCAACAAACTCAAGTGAATAATGATGCAAGAGAAGAATTTGTGCCAATCGATAGTGGAGAAACAAGCATCCAAGACACACCTGTGAGTAATGGCAACTTCACAGGGGGAGGAAATGAGGATGACCATGATGTGGATGATGAAGCAACATCAAGAATGAGAAGTCAGGTTGAACACTCGAGGAAATGGGATAGATCACACACTGCAGAGCAAATCATTGGAGATCCTAATGCAGGAGTAAGGACTAGGAGAGCAACTCAAAATGAGTGCCTCTATGGATGTTTTCTATCACAAGTTGAGCCTAAGAAACTTGATGATGCACTATTGGATCCAGATTGGATTATTGCTATGCAAGAGGAGTTGAATCAATTTGAAAGGAACAAAGTATGGGAACTTGTGCCTGCACCAAAGAATAGAACCATTGTTGGAACAAAATGGGTTCTGAAGAATAAGATGGATGAAGATGGTGTAATAATAAGAAACAAAGCAAGGCTGGTTGCAAAAAGATACTCTCAACAGGAAGGCATTGATTATGATGAGACATTTGCCCCTGTTGCTAGATTGGAAGCCATTAGAATATTCTTGGCATTTGCTGCTCATTCAAACTTTAAAGTTTATCAAATGGATGTCAAGAGTGCATTTCTAAATGGAGAGTTGGAAGAAGAGGTTTATGTGCAACAACCACCTGGCTTTGAGGATCCACATTTCCCAGAATTTGTCTACAGATTGCTTAAGGCATTGTATGGACTTAAGCAGGCTCCAAGAGCATGGTATGATACTTTATCACAATTTCTTCTTGAAAATCAATTCACTAGAGGCACATTGGACAAGACACTGTTTTATAAGAAGCATGGTGATGATATTATCCTAGTCCAAATTTATGTGGATGATATCATTTTTGGGTCTACAAATGAGAAGCTATGTGAGAAATTTTCCAAACTCATGTAGAGCAGATATGAGATGAGTATGATAGGAGAGTTGACATTCTTTCTTGGGTTGCAAGTCAGTCAAAGGAAGGATGGTATCTTTATCAGTCAGACCAAATACATCAAGGATCTATTGAAGAAGTTTGACTTGGAAGACTGCTCACCTGCAAAGACACCCATGGCCACTGCAACTAAGTTGGATGAAGATGCTAAAGGCAAGAAAGTAGATATCTCTGTCTACAGAGGCATGGTTGGTTCTCTACTCTACCTCACTGCAAGTAGGCCAGACATCATGTTTGCTACATGTCTATGTGCTAGATTTCAATCAAATCCAAAGGAATCACATTTGATTGCAATAAAAAGGATCTTTAGATATCTGAAGGGCACTCCAAACTTGGGCTTATGGTATCCTAAGGACACAGGGTTCAATCTGGTTGGTTATTCTGATGCTGATTATGCTGGATGCATAGTGGATAGGAAAAGCACCTCAGGAAGCTGCCAGTTTCTTGGACAAAGGTTAGTTTCTTGGTATAGCAAGAAGCAACAATCTGTGTCAACTTCTACAGCTGAGGCTGAATACATAGCTGCTGGAAGTTGTTGTGCTCAAGTGCTTTGGATTAGAAATCAACTTAGAGATTATGGACTTATGTTGGAAAGAATTCCAATCATGTGTGACAACACAAGTGCAATCTCTATAGTTGCCAATCCTGTCAATCATTCTAGAACAAAGCACATTGACATCAGATATCATTTCATAAGAGAACATGCAACTAATGGAACCATTGAGTTGCATTATGTCTCTACAGATAAACAACTAGCTGATATATTCACTAAGCCATTAGATGAAGCCACCTTCACAAGGTTGGTTAGTGAGATTGGAATGCTGAATTCTTCAGATTCTGGCTAAGTGAATACACCATCTAGATTGTTGCAGCAGTAAACACTTACTTTATCTAAATTCTCAATATTTTTGGAGTGAGTGTTGGCTGAAATATGATTTATAAATATTTCAAATCTGTTGCATATGTTGAAAATCATATTTTTACTAACTTAAAATTTCTATGAAATTTTGAGAAAATCACTATTTAATTTGCTAGGATATTCTTCAATGAATATGTCTGGTAAATTTTAAAAGATAGTGAAAATCAAATTTTTATGAGTGATGGGTATAGTTCGATAAGTCAGACTTCTCGAATGATTCACTATTCGACATCTCTAACAAGTCTCATTAGAGTACTCTTGAGTTCTCGAACAGAGTCTTTCTGAGATATCGAATAGAGGTATTCTTGACTTCTCGAATATAGTAACTGAGTTCTCGAATGATTGAGTTCTCGAACACTATATTTGAGTTCTCGAATCATTTGAAAAGGCTGAATTCTCGCTGAATATTAACCGATTTTGGACTTTTGTCTAAAAGTTTAATTTACTCATAAAAACACATTTTATTTAATTTAAAATTATTTATGAGTTAGATAAATGCCAGCTGTGAGTTTCTATCTGCTTGAGTTATCGATTAAGCCTTTCTCGACTTCTCGAATAGTTGTCTTCTACTTCTCGAATGCCTAACTTGTCAATACAAAACTTTCATCTAATCGACAATTCAAGTACTTCATACTTATACAATTCCACATCTATTCGATTCATTTCATTCGATTTCTCAAGCATCTACACTCTCTAAACCCCTGAAACCCTAGCTACGAAAAGCCAAATTTCTTCTTCAACCTTCAATTTCTTCTCTCTCTTCTACACAAATGGCAACAGTAAAGTTCAACACCAACTTCATCGCTCTCACTAGCGATGTTGAAGCACCCAATGCCAATTTCAAGTGCTTTGTGAAATGGATGGCTGAGTCATACATCAAGGATGCACTCTCTGCCAACCCAACTCTATATCTAGATATCTTGGAACAGTTTTGGGGTACTGCTATTGTGGAGGTTGTAGCCCTGGAAAACGCAATCACCTCATATATCATCTACTGCAAGATTCAAGATAAGGAAATCACTATCACTACTACAGACATGAATCAAGCACTGGGCCTACAACAAGAGTCATTTGACAGACTGGCCACAAATGCAGAGTTAGAGGAATTCTTTGAGTTCATCGACTACTCAGATGGGATCAATCTTGGAAAGCTAAACAGAAAGAATCTGAGAAAGGAGTGGAGCTATGTGTTTGCAACTCTTCTTCAAGTCTTCACTGCCAGGAAATCAAGTTTTGATCAAATCAATGCACCTGTGCAGCAAATTGGCTATGCATTGGCCTATGGAAAGAAGATAGATGTTGGCCAAATCATCCTCCAAGAACTATATGGAAGACTTGGTAAGAACACAACCAAGAGAGGTACTGATATTTTCTTCCCTCGCTTTATTCAATCTGTACTTAATTTTAAGAATGCTTCATTGATTGAATTGCCTGGGATTGATAAAAATAGAATAGGCTATCCTAAGTCCATGACCAAACTCATTTTTGGTAATTTGGAGACTAGGAATGATGTGGATGTAAGACTGAACATAACTCCCCATATGGAGAGTTTGTTTAGAACTTATCCCCACAACATGCCAACATTTGATGCAAAATCTAAGTTAGCACAGCCCAAGCAAGTAGAACAAAATGCTAACCCAGGGCCTGCTAACCAACCCTCTCAACCAAACACTCTACCAAACACTGAGCCAACTGCATCATCCTCTCAAAAGGGTGATGTTAGTAAAAAGAAGAGAAAGGAAGTAATGTCTGCACCACTGAATATATTATCTGAAGCAGCATTGGCCGTGGAATTAGGTCTAGAAAGTGAGGAACCTGAGTCACCCTTACAGAAGCCAAAGAAGAAGAAAACTAAGACCACCTCTTTAGTCACACAAATGGCTGAAGTTGTAAAATCAGGGGCACACAGCTCACTAGGTGTATCCTCTCAACAGGGTGCACCTATAGAATCAAGCATCCTCCCCAATGCACCTTCTTGTATAGAGTCAGCACATGGGAGTGATAAGGCTGGCACTACACTGAGTGGAGAGCACATCACACTTGAAACTCCCTCTATCTCTCAGGGGGAGTTGCCAAAATCTACTCTAAAACACACTTCTCTTCCAGAATCTAACACACAAATTTCTTTGAAGCCTGTAATTCAAGCAATTGAAGAGCAAGGCATTGATCACCAAGAATCCTTTTCTCTTGGTGAGCCAATGGACTCAAGTGACTTAGTGCATGACACTTTGCTCACCACCCAGGACCCACATTTAGATGGTGAGGGAATGCATGCTGGGGCATCTCCTGATGACACCATCACAAACACAGAGGTTCCACTAGTTTTTACTAGAGACTCTGTGCCTGTGTCAACTGCTGGTGTAACTCATCCCACTCCTGTGGAGACACCAGTAGTAGAGTCAATCCATCCAGTTACAGAAGTTGCATCTGTAACTGAGGAGTCTATCTTGCCTAGCTCTAGCTCTGACTTTATGTCACAATGGCTGAAGCCTGTGCAACATGACAGTGCTTCAGGATCAGGGTCTGTTCCACAAACATTGACGGTTGAAGCACTTCAAAGCTTAATTGTGGATCAGATTCCTGAGTTTGTAAAGATAGCACAGAACCTTGTCACCTCCAACATCCCTAATCCAGACTATGAGGCCATCTTACTATGCCATAGGGATGATGTGGAGATGCAGAAGGACAATATTATTGATGATGCTGAGAGAGATGGCAATGTAGATGCCTGGCTGCAAGGAAAGAATGATGTAACTCTCAGTGAAGCACTTCAATATCTTAGAGAGGAATACATCACTTCACTGGGCTCCAATGCAAAATCCCTGTCTCCTAGTGAAGTGTATGAAGCTGTAAATGATTCCTACAAAGGTTTCCTCAAGGCTGCACACTACCTTGGCAAGGGAGTCAAAACTGAATTCAACAGGGTGTGTGACAAGACAGCCACTTCAGTAGCAGAAGTCAAGAGGGCCTTTGATGCTAAATTTCCTCAACTGGATGGTGTGGCCAAAGATCTCAAACACTGCAACACCACCTGCACAAAGATGGACAATGGCCTAGCCCTCCTCAAAGATACAGTCACAGGTCTAGGAAGCAGATTTCAAAATCTATCTGACCAGACTACAGAGGCCAATGCCATGCTGAGGACAATGTTCAAGAATCTTTATGGAGATAGGCTAGTGACTGAAGTCCCTGTGCATGAGCTGTCTAAATATGAAGTGAAGAGGCTACAGGATCAATCTTTATCTGGTTTCAAGGCCAATGAGCTATTCACTAAGGTGAACACTCTTGAAAAGGAGGTGGCTACTCTCACTGAGTCAAATGTTCACCTTATAGACAAGGTTGCCATTCTCCATGATCAGTTGGACACTCAAGCAACCACCATAGCTAATGTCTTTCTGCATCAGCAATCCATGTTGGCTGCAATGATGAAGCACATGGGTCTCCCTCTACCTGAAGAATCTTTCAACCCACAGGTGGTTTCTACAGCCTCTGTGCCTGACAACAAGCCTAAGGGGGAGAAAAGGTCCAGGAACTCAAATCCAAAGGGGGAGAAACCTAAGGAGAAAGGCATAGAGATAAATGAGGGAGGTCATCACAGAGCACAATCTACAACCAATGTGCCAGGCAAATCCAAAGTTGATGAGCCTCCTACCTTACTGCCAGTTGTTACTCTACCAACTGTGCACATTACTACTCCTGGTGGTCAAAAGCAATCCATAACTACCACAGTGGTTGCAGGGAATATGCCTTCTGACAAACTTCCATCCTCCATACCTGAGAGTGCCAAGCCTGTAGAAGTTAAATTTGTTACTGAGGCCAAGCTACAAGAAGTTGCTAACTCAAATGTTTATCATGATAAAGCCTTCTTGGAGTTTCTGAAAGCCACAAGGGAACAGGTTGGTGACACTCAGTTCTATCTGAGGGAGTTGAAGAAGCAGATTGATTACATCACTGTCATCCCTAAGAAAATCAATAACCTATGGATCAAGGAGATAGTGTTGGTATCCAAATTAAAGATATGGCATCTAACATACAAGACTCTACAAGAACTAAAACACTCAGAGATAGATACCATACTTGAGCTTATTGAGAAGAAGAATGAGAACAACAAAAGTCTGTTTGATGACTTGAGGAATGACCAACCTTCAAGGCTACCAGAAGTGATCAAGAAACCATGGACAATCATCTATCAGTCTGGTACCAGAATTGAAGACATCAAGCAATTGGTCATTCCCCATGACCTCACCTCTCAAAATCACAGACTGGTCATTGCTATCATTGATCAACTACAGAAGAAGGTTGGAGCCAGAAATGCTGAAGAAATTGAAGCTTTGCACATTCTCAGATCTTTTATAGCAACTGGTGAACTTCTAGAGAGTGCTCAACCTAGGAGAAATAAGGATGATGATTCTGAAGACAAAAGTGATGGGAGGAGAAGACATCACAGGAGAGATAAGGGTGATGAAGACAAGAAGAAGAAGAAGAAGAAGAAGAAGAGTGACAAGGATAAGAAGAATGATGATGACCAAGGCAAAATCTATGAGAGGAAGGTTGGAAAATAGCAAGCCATGAACATTACTAATGACACTCCTACCACAACACAAGGCTCAATGTCTAGGGTGGATGTCACTGGTAATGATTCATCAAAATCTACATCTCTGGCCTCTGCAAATGTTTTACTACCTCAAGAAGAGAAGGAGATTCAAATCAAGAAACCAGGTGTATGTATCCATAAGCAAACTGCTAGTGGAGTACTACAATGGTCTTCTAGCAAGGGTCAAAAGTTACTGCCTGGCAATCATGTAAAGAAGATTAAAGTCAAACATGCTGCAAGAAGAGTGAAGCTATCCAAATCAAGAGCCCTAACAATCATTCCAGGATTGAAACTTCAGCCACTTGATGAAGACTTTGATGAAGAGCAACTGCAATTTCTAAGAGCTCAAAAGATATGCTATGCTGCAATTGTGGATGACCACCTTGAGATCAAGTACACTGATGGGAGAGAAATGAAATTCAAACAAGGGGTTGTCAAAATTGGGGTAAATTGTATGAGATAGAAAGAATCATTGCATTGCTGGATTCTAAAGACAAGGTGGAGAAAGTATGGAAGCTGGAGTTGATTGACTTTGTGAAAATGAAGAGAGATTATGCTGAAAAGATGAGAAAGGGCTGCTATGAGAAGTGGTTAGAAAGGGAGAAAGAAATTGACAGACTGGAGATTGAAGCAGAAAAGCTAAGGGCAAAAGGATTGTGTAGAGTTCAGTTTGATCCCTATGTGGTGAAGTATAGGAGAAGAAATGGAGACAATGTCAATATTAGAATGAACCTACTCAGTCACTATCCTGCCAACATTCTGAAGCCAGTGCTTGAAGATTTCAAAAACTCTATCATGATTGAAGAATTGGATGCTATGGCAGAAATCATAAGAGCAATAGATGAGAATGCAAGAAAGGAGAAAGAAAGGAAACAGAAAGCATATGATGATCTACAAGCCAAAGCAATGGAGATGCAATCAAATGAAAATGGCTAGTACCTCATCATACTGTAAGAGCATTTATCTTGTAATTCCATTTATGTGTTCAATCAGTATACATACCTGTACTTTTAAAGTCTTATCCTTATGTATGTTAGGCTTGTTATCAGACATGAAATTGTGACTAAGGGTCTCACTCACAATTTGGGGGAGATTGTTAGTTACAGAGGCATGCCTGTACACATCTAATAACAAGCCTAATTGTTTGTAATGCTTTGCATTACTTACATGACCTCTTAACTGAGGGAACCTCTAGTTGTAGAGTTTCTGTTTGTATTGTACTTGTAGTAGGAATCAAATCCTAGTTGTGTACTTGTACAAATAGAGTCTAGAATAATGCTTGAAAGAAGTTCCAAGGTTCATGCCTCAAGCAAGGAGTTAAAGACTGTCAAATAATCACAGTTGGGATTTGAAGAAATGAAGAATTTGCCTAAGTACCAATTCGAGAAGTATATTTGTCTATTCGAGAAGTCCAGCATTCGAGAAGTCAGGGATTCGATATCTCAAGACACTATTCGATATCTCTGAATACACTATTCGATATCTCAGAGATTCGATATGTCTACTACTCTATTCGAGAACTCAAGAAGTCAACAAGTCAAGATGGTATTCGAGTTCTCAAAGAGTCAACAAGTCAAAGTTCCATTCGATATCTCAAGGACTCAGAAAGCTATTCGACATCTCGAGGATTCGATAAGTCAAATGTTCTATTCGACAACTCAAGGAATCCTGATGGAAAAGAGCTATTCGAGAAGTGGTTCGATATGTCAATATAACAGTGTTCGAGAACTCAGAGTTATCGATCAAGTCAATTCTAGTTCTCGAATCACTTACTTAGTCACTTCTCGAATACATTCTTGAAGACAAAATACTGATGAAATTGTACAAGTCAGAAACCTGCAACAAGCCAATGCACTTTATGGACCACAATCTGTAACGTGCTCTGGAAAGCCTACAAGGAAGCTTGGAGAGATATAGAAGAGACAAGGAGCTAAAGAAGTGGATCTAAACAGGCTTTGCAAAGTCAAATCTGTAACCGTTTGGATGCTTACTCAAAAAGGATAGACAGACTAGAAAGTAATTTGTTTAGCTACCTTATTTGTAGTAAGCAGGCTGTATCCATGTTCTATAAGGACACAGCCTCACTTCATAACTTAGTAACTTGTGTGAGTCAAGTTTTTCATACACTGTAAGCTATATCTCTCTGAGAAAAACGAAGCTGAGAATACTATCATTTGTATTCACAGATTGTAGCAACCTTTATCTAATAATACATTAGATTAAAGTGATATTGTGTTGTGTGTTGTTCTTTATCCGCATCTACATCACTGCACACACAATACTTGTTTGCTACACAGACTCAAGGCACGAAAAGTTCAAGAATCCATTCACCCCCCCTCTGTATTCTTTCTTTGTGTTCAATACTCAACATGAAACCAAGTGTAATAAGGATTGTAATTAGAAACCAAGTATGAAAAAGATATCTTGGTTGCTAAGTTTGTGATGGCTATATATACATAGTCATATTGTATTTGTCTGTAGGGAGGTGAAATAATAAGAGATGTAGTCTTAAGTATTGTTTGGGAGGTGCTTGAGCATTGTTGGCTCAAGTATCGGGTTGGGACACCGTTAAGGTGTTATTGTTTTGATGTATTATTGATATTGTTAAGATTAATAATACAAGTTTGGGACGTGGGTGTTTCCACGTCAAGTATTTGTGTGTTCTTATTTTGCGCTTTAGTAGATCTTGTCAACTAATCGATTAGTTAGGTGTGTGCTCTGTTTTGGTGATTGTGAATCTCGGATTGTGTAAGTCCCCTAAACTAACAACGTTAGTCATCCGTTATAAAGTTATGTGATTTTCCATATGATACCGCTCTGAAATTTTTGACTTCTAAATTAATGGTATCATTCAGGTTTTGGCTTCAGCTCCAAAATACCAGTTTTTTAATGAATCTGATGAATTTATCAGAACTCCTTGATTTTATGCCCCTCAAAATATTGTTGGACATCCCTTTACCCACCAAAAGCCAAAGAGTTTGATCAGAATCATTATATTCATTAATACAGTATAGTGGTATTATGGAGTTAAAGCCCAAAGTAGAATGGTACCACTTAAAAGTTAAAAACTTCGACTTGTACCAAATGGAAAATCTCATAATTTTATAACGATCAACTAATATTTAGTGACTAATGTTTAGTTAACGGAGGGGTATCATGTGGATGAAACTAAAAGTATAATGGTACCACTTGAAAGTCAAAAAGTTTGAGTGGTACCAAATGTAAAAGCCAATTATAGAACGGTAACAAATGGAATATCCCTAATTTTTAAGTAGAGATGGTTACTAATTACTATTACAAATAATGTTAAATTTATAACTTGTATTGGTTTTCAATAAATAGTTTTATATACTCATGTCCATCTATAATAATAAACCAACAAATAACAAGATTCAAGAGTTATGTCAAGATTGATGAGTGAACCCTCTTAAAAAGAGATCCGAGAGAATTATTTTAAACATTAATTTTAAAATCGAAAAAAATTATAAATTTTTTTATATTCCTACCGTGCTTCCAAAAAATCAACTACAAACAAAAATTTGTTTGTAAATATATAAAAAAATTATGATAAATTTCTAAAATTTGTTTTTGAATCTCATAATTTTTGTAAATCTATTTTTGGAATTTTTTTGTAAATTGACTATAAATCCTTTTCAATATTAAATTAATGGCGATTAAAATGTGTCAGTACAATTATTTCGTAAAAATAAATTAAAAAAATATTTAGAATCGAGTTTTGAATTTCTAGTTCTTTTTTTTAAGAGAGTTCCCCCTGGAATCTATATATATATATATATATATATATATATATATATATATATATATATATATATATATGGATCTCCATAAAACTTTTCTCTATATGTATATATATTATCTTAAACAAAAATATGTGCAAAAATATATTATTTACAAAATTAAAATCAGAAATGGACGGCATAAATACCAAATTACACTTGATATAAAAATAACAAATTTAAGAAAATTGAATGTATAAAAACCTCTAAAGAATAGAGTATTTATATTAATTTTACATTTCTAAGATCATTTTAAAATTACGATCAATAACATAAATAATAATGAGATAATTGAAAAGGTAAACTACATTTATTTTCATTATTAAGTCTATTTTTTAAACAAATAATATTTAAAATTTTACTACTACACTTCATTCATTTTTTAACATTTTTTAAAAAAAATTGCAAACTAGAATTAAACAATCAAACAATTATGTAAAAATCATGGTCAACAAAACGAATATAAAATTTCATGCTTTATCGATTAATCATATTTTTTTCCCGGTTATTTTCTGTTTCTATTGAATAAAATCTGCGTTGTTTTTCGACAAAAAAAAAAAAAAGTACTCTACGATTTTTAAAATTCACTAATCTTTATATATTGTCTTTAACTTCTAAAGGTTAAATATAGATCTTATTTCCGCTATAAATATTGATCAATTTTCTTGAGCAACTCAAATGGTGAGTAGATTATTCCGGTTGGAAAATCAATTACGATTGATTTTTTTAAAAATTTGGCGAACATTGAACAATCGATTCATAATAGTACATACAAGAAAAATTTACTATAAATTTTAGAAATTTGCTTTGATTTTTTTTTTAATTTTTTACAAACATGTATCTTTTTTCTAAAATTAGTTTTTTGAAATATATTCGGAAAAAGGGTTTGGTAAAAAAAGGTAGGCAGCCAAATCAACTAATCAACTAAAGGTAGAATATTAATTTGAGTATTTATACAATATATCCCAAATTAGTAGTGTTTTTATGAATATGTCCTATTTTAAACCAATATTATAAATATGTCCTGTAATTAATATTTAACTCATACATAAGTTATATACATATAATTATATATATTTATACTAATTAAGACTATAATGCCCCCATCTCCCCCTTCCCCCTCCTGGTCCGGCAGGACACAACCATTTTCGAGAGATTGATAGGCTGATCTAGAACCAAGTTCAAAACTCTCCATCCATCCCACAAACAAAATTAATATTAGACTCACTGCAATTTAATATGAAACCAACCAATAAAGTTAAAGTGTATTGTTATTTATTAGTTTTAGTTGTTATACAGGAAAAAAGAAAAAATACAAGAGGTGTTTGGAGGACAAAAATGTCTTTTAATGATATAAAGTTAGTAAGTTAATCATGATTATGTTAAAAAATAGGTCATCTTAGTAAAATGGACATATTTATAATTAAAATTAAAAATAGGACATATTCATAAATAACCTTTTCAAATGGGACATATTAGAAAAAGATCCTATTAATTTTTGAAATTAAATGCAACTACAATCAGTTCTTAATATAATAGATATAATTGATTTTCATTAATAAAATAATTTATTTGTTAATTTTTCAAAAATTATGTAAATTTCAATTATGGAAATCGAACTACACCAAACTATTAATACATATACTAACTCTTAGAAACATGGAAATATAATTAATATTTTCAATAATGAATCTAGTACATAATAATGTCAAAATTAAATCAAAATTTTCTTGTTCTTCAACTTATTCAATATGATACATTAAAAAAATATTAATATTAAATGAAAAATAATAATTTTAAAAATTATTATTTTACTAATACTTTTTTTACTAAATATTTTATATAGTATAGGAGAAAAATATGAACCCAAACAATTTTGGAAGTCGTGAGCACTAAGTCTAGTACAACCCCCCCTCTAGCCGTCTCAGAATTCTATCCTAAATTCTTTAATATTGTATTTTTAAAATTTGTGTAAATCTATACTATACTATAATAAGCAAAAAAGGGTATAATTTGTAGTTTGGTTATCCCCTCTTTTGGTTATTCTTTTTTTGGTATCCCATTGTCAAAAAGAATTAAAAAAGAAAAAATAATAATAAAAGCACTATATTCGGTAGTAGCTTTCTACAGAAATTCGATAACTCGCTCCAAAACTTGGAACTCTTTGAGACTCTCTTCTAATTCTCTTCGCTCTGCTACTTGGATTCTACCAGGACCTCTCCATCCACTCTCTGCCCAGAGCATCAGACCTCTATCCAATCGGGTATAAATCTCCGTCCATCGATTTCTTTTAATTAACTTCTCTTCAAAGTATATGCATATTATAAATTTCTATTCATGTGTTTGTGTTTTGTTTTTAAAGTAATTCATGTGTTTGTGTTAGTTTGGTTCAAATTAATTATGTCAGTGTTTGTTTTTTGTGCATATTGTTATGCCAAAATCACGCAAGCGCACGTGGTCACAAGTAATATAGATATAAGTCAAGTTCGTTCCCACAGAGATAAGAATTTGGTTCTATTCAGTAAATATGCCTATGCAACAATGTATGGTTTAAATTCACTGCTAAGAAAAATAACAAATTGGAATTTGATTATCTAAATTAAACTAATATGCAAAATATTAAACTAAGAATTATTAGCTAATTAGAATTGTAATCGAAGTACTTATGAGAATAAAAACATGGGACTCTAACTTCATTATCTACTTCACTTAGATCTGACGCCTTTAATCACTATGTGCAATGGTTTTGATATCTGATCGGACAACACGAAACAAGTATACGCTACCTGTCAGTATACGCATACCAAACTAAACATACATCCACAAAAGAGATAGAAGATGAATAGACACCAATTATGCTTAGACCCTATATGTCTATAGAATTTGAAAACATAACGGTTGAAGAACAAGTTATCCATAAAGATCACACAGGGCAGTATAAGTATTTTCATCTCACACCACGAATCATATTGATAACAATTATGAACCTATGCTAGCATGCCAAGTTCTAAATCTCAAGATCCACTTTCACTTCACAAGAGATTAACAATTCAATTTAGATGTTAGCTACGCATCTAAAAGCATTAAGATTAACCATACGAGGATATCAGATATACACCACACACAGATCTTTAAAGCATCAAGATACTAAGTTCCATAAACAACTCCGTTAGAATCTCATGACAACGATTAGCTCATAATTGAACCGTTCATCGTCATGGGATTTGATGAAAACATGATAATAAACAAGATATGAAAGAAAGAAACAATAATATTAATAAAACAAAGAGTTGAGAAAACAAATCTATTACAATGGTAGGATGTGTTTAAATAGTCTCTAAAAGTCTTGCCCAGCAAGAAAATACCAAAACAGAATTATAATAGAATTTCTGCAAGATACGTTTTCTAAACTGATTCTGTTTTTTTAAGGAAAATTCGTGGCTGACTTTTCTTCAGTTTTTCTGGAACGTTCCAAACGTAATTGGACCTCTGGACCACCTTATAATGATAGAGAATCTCGTTATCTTCGCGTGGACTGCTTACGGGCTGAAAACAGACTTATAGAACTCAAGATATGGCCCAAACAGTGAATCTCACGCATGCAGCCCAATAAATCCGAATTTTAATAAATTAAATCTCCAAAAATGACAAAAACATCCACCATAAACAACATCCTTGCAAATCTGCACAACTAAACAAAACACATCAAAACTACAAGAAACTTGAGCCCAAGACAATCAATTTAAGCCGATTTAGAATGCTCCAAGTGGAAATAAATCCACTTATCACACCCCCAAACTTAAACCGATGCTTGTCGTCAAGCATAAACAATTACACTATCTAACTAACTAGTACCACTTCCGTAGGTGATCACGGTTGCATTTGGCATATGCAACAAGCCCTTTAAACCCCTAGGCAGCCCTAGTGGACGAGTAAGGTCTCGTGAGGGCCTATAGCGAATGTACCCACAAAATCCATTTAACCTAATGCAATGCAATGCATGAATGCAACTAATATGAAAAATGCAACTAATCTAGTACTAATATCCTACCATACCTTCAAATCCTCTCATGCCATATCAACTTAAGAATCAAAGTAAATACGCAATGTCTTGGTGTCGAAAGTGCAAGTATTCACATAGTCTACTCAATGAACATGCATAAGTTCTCACAAGCCCATGTCAAGTGTAAGAATAAGTTAGTAAACATGCTAAGCCTACAAGAGTACATCTTTGAGACAACACTCGGGATCTCATACGCAAGAACAAGCAAACACTCACAAAGAATATTCACTCAAGAACAAGGGTAAGTGTATCACTCAATTCCAACAAAATCATAAGCATGCTTGACATTTGGTATCAATCTAACTCTTAACACAACATACATCAATGACGATAATCAAAAGGTCTTTAATTGGGTTGTAACGGGGCTAGGGACAAGGTATGTCAAATAAGCCAAAACAGGTGAAGTGTCAAAAGCTAGTAAGTACCATAATACAACATACACAACACCATATTCCCCCCCCCCCACATAATTTTTACTAAAACAAACACTCGACTAGTCGACTGAAATAGGATCACAACAAACACAAACATGCTCTCATAATATATATATTTCTTTTTTTTTTCTATTTTCTTCTCTTTTTTTCATTTTTTTTCTTTTCTTTTTTTCTTTTTTTCTTTTCAAGAGCTAAATAGAACACAAACAATAATATAAACAATAACAATGATCCCATAATTTATTACATATGTCGACTATCAAGTAAACAACCCCAATTTTCAATATTTCCCCCAAAAGAACGACCAACAATAACCCTTCCTTGCACACCTTATTACTCCCTTAAGCACTTTACTAGCCTTTGACAATGTGGGTTCAAATTAATGTAAGGCCAATACAAGAAAAAGGTCTCGGCAAGTAATGTGGTATGTCACCGAAAAAATAGGATTAAGCTCAACGGGTTAACTAATTGATCATGTAAACATGGTGTGGTAATATGGGAAAATATGCGGTTATTCCTAAATGCCTTTATCATTTTAATCGTCAAATAATGTCATGCGTTTCAAGAAAGACCTCAAACAACTGCTAGCAATGCAAACAATTCGTGGACACTCAAGCAAACGAATAAATTGCAAATATGCAATAAGCAATAAGGCTCAAAATCTCACTTGGTGGAAAAACATACTCAATCCCAAGCAAAAATCTCTCTAAAGCACCAACTTGTATTCAAAGCATGCAAACTAAATCATCTTGCACATATTCATGTCCTTCTAATCACTTACAACATTCAATAAGTCTACTAGTTTCAACTTACTAGTGTATGTGTGTGCACAAGAACAAAGCATATCACTTCTCAATCAAAAGCGTCAACAACACAAAATTCCTATCAAGCATGGGTGCAAATGCAAACTATTATGAACTCACATGACATACGAACATAAAACAGAATGTCCTATATGAAACAAACGTAGATAACATGAACATAAATGCATAATTTACTACTACTAATATGCAAAGCATGAAATCCTACATGAACACATAATACAACAACTACTAATCCCTCAAACCACCCCCAAACTTAAAATATTCAATGTCCTCATTGAATGGAAGTAAATACAAGGGAAAGTAGAAAACATACCTAACCATCTGAGTCCTCATCCTCCTCGGATGTATCTGGTGGAGGATACTGCGTACGAGCTCCATAGACTGACCACCTTGCCTGAATACTACAAAACCCACAATTGACAAGAACACAAATTCGTAATAAAAATAAGATTAGAGAAAAAGATTTACCCAATACGAATCAAAGAGGTGAACTTGCAATTAATTCCTCTTTAGAATTGAATTTTTAGATATTTAAAAAAAAAAGAGGAATTGGAATTGTATGTATAGGTGGGTATATAAATAATAATAATAATAATAATAATAAATAATTATAAAAATAATAAAGATAATAATAAAAAAGAAAATAATAATAATAATAATAAATAATAATAACTATAATAAATAATAATAATAATAATATGAATTAGAATAGAAATAGGTTTAGAATTTTTGGAGGAAAGATGGGTGGTTTTGGAATTGAAATAGGAAAAGATTTAGGGAGAATGGGGTATAAATAGAATAAGAGGGGAAAGAATTTTTTTTTTTTTTTTTATAAAACACAACAGCACACTCGCGGTCATAATAGGAACAGGCTGAAAAAATTTCTGACCAACGCTGAATCACGCGCAAGTTGCCAGCGTGAGGGGCAATTTGCTCTCAGTACAGACACGCTAGAGCAACTTGCGCATCAGGGGGCAGCTTGCCTCGAAGTCAGTTGCGCATGCGCAAGTTGCGCATCAGGGGGGCAGCTTGCGTCGAGAACAGAAACGCAGGGGCAAGTTGCGTTACAGACCTGCAAATTGCTCAAAATTCGATTTTTTTTTTTGAAAGAAAGACTTAAAATTTATTTATTTATTTTTTTCCTATATTAATGCATGGGTTGCCTCCCACGAAGCGCTTCTTTAACGTCAATAGCTTGACGTTACTTCCTCAACTCATGGTGGTTTCAAAAGAATAACTGAACCATTCTCAACAGAAAGACCATTCATACGAACGTTGGCATCTTGATTGCTTGCTTTCCACAAATCACTTCCATCAGATTTCAACTTGATTTTTCTACCCAATGGCCAAATCTTCTTCTTTTTCTTTTTCACACCTCTAATATGCTTCTCCGACTCATCCGATTGAACAAAAATTTCTTCTTCCTTATCATCAGTTTTCCACCTTCGCAACACGTTATCATGCCCCTCTTCAAAAATCACTAGCTCATTATTCAAAAGGACATACCTCAAATGTGATGGAAGTTTCCCAAGCTTTACACACGAAAGATCCCGAATTGAAGAACTGTCAATGGAATCACTGATAGGATGCTTTAGCATGCGCATATCCGATTTTTCACTCAATAACTGATCAAACTTCTTCCTCTGACCCGTATCAACTATATCCACACTGCAACACTCTTCATCCTCTGTCGGAAATTTCATTGCCTTGAACACATTAAAGGTGACACTCTGATCTTGCACCCTCATTGTAAGTTCTCCTTTTTGCACATCAATTAAAGTATTTCCTGTAGCCAAGAACGGTCTTCCCAAGATTATAGGAATCTTTTAATCTTCTTCGAAATCCAAGATCACAAAATCAGCAGGAAATATGAGTTTATCAACTTTCACCAAAACGTCCTCCACTATGCCTCTAGGATATGTGATAGATCGATCAGCCAACTGCAAAGAGATGTTAGTTGGCTTTGGTTCTGGTAGACCAAGTTACTTGAAAACAGACAATGGCATGAGATTGATGCTAGCTCCCAAATCACATAAACACTTGCTGAATGAAAGGTTGCCAATAGTGCATGGAATAGTGAAACTTCCCGGATCTTTAAGCTTAGGTGGCAACTTCTGTTGCAGAACGGCACTACACTCCTCCGTTAGAGCAACGGTCTCTAATTCATCGAGCTTCAATTTACGAGAAAGAATACCCTTCATGAACTTGGCATAGCTCGACATCTGTTCAAGAGCTTCCGCAAAAGGAATGTTAATCTGCAACTTCTTGAACACCTCTAAAAACTTGGCAAACTTCTTGTCCAAATTCTGCTTCTAGAGTCTTCTAGGATATGGAGGAGGAGGATAGATCTGAGTGTTCTTTGTAGACTGCTCCGGAGAAGCTTTAACAGGTTCCTTGCTCTTCTCTACTTCACCATCTAGCTCATCAGCTATTAAGTCAGATTTCTCAATTTTGGGCATTGCAGATTTTTCAACTTGCTGATTCTGCACTTCTTCATCTTCTTTAGCGGCTGATTTAAGATCTGATGTAACCTTTCCCGATCTCAAAGTCACAGCCTTCACCTGCTCCTTGTTGTCCCTCCTACCTGGATTTGCTGTTCCTTGAAGCCTACTAAGTAAGGCACTTGCAATATGTCCTAACTGGGTTTCCAAGACTTTCTGGCCAGCTTGTAGGTTCTTTACCGCTATCCACACTTCATCTAATTTATCATTAGATGATTGCCCCATATGAGCCTGGGGCTGTTGCTGCTGAAATCCCGGAGGTTGATATGGTGCCCTTGGAGCATAAGGCTGTTGATAACCTTGATTGAATGGCTTCGCTTGCTGATAAGATTGTTGATTATTGCTCCAGCTGAAATTGGGATGATTCCGATTATTAGGATGATAAGTGGCTGGAATTGGTGCAGCAGGTCTCTGGAAATTACTCACGAACTGTGCTGATTCAGAAGAGATAGGACACTGATTCGTCTCATGTGCGCCCGCACATAGCTCACAAACACTAGCCACCTGCTGAACTCCGTAATTAGCAAGAGAATCCACCTTCATAGCAAGAGCTTTCAACTGAGCCGTAATCATTGAAGCTGTATCTACTTCCAAAATTCCTGCTGCCCAGCCTTGAGATAGACTTTGGGTTGGATTTTGATATTCATTAGCAGCCATCATCTCTATAAGTTCATAAGCTTCATCATAGCTCTTTGCCCACAGAGCTCCACCTGATGCTGCATCTAGCAAAGGCCTAGACTGTGCTCCCAACTCATTGTAGAACCCATTAATAACCATCCAATCAGGCATGCCATGATGAGGACACTTCCGTAGCATCTCCTTATAGCGTTCCCAAGCCTCACACAAGGTCTCGCCAGATTGCTGTTGGAATTGAGTCAACTGGTTCCTTAATGCTGCAGTTTTCGCCATAGGGAAGAATTTAGTAAGGAACTTTTGAGCAAGATCTTCCCATGTAGTAATGGAACCAGGTGGCAAAGAGTGTAGCCAGCTCTTAGCCTTATCCCTCAGAGAGAATGGGAAAAGCCTCAACCTGATAGCATCATCCGTCACACCATTACATTTGAAAGTATCACATATCTCGATAAAGTCCCGAACATGCATGTTGGCATCCTCCGTAGAAGCACCCCCAAACTGAACTGAATTCTGCACCATCTGAATTGTGCCAGACTTAATCTCAAAATTGTTCGCTGCAATAGCTGGCCTAATAATGCTAGACTGGATGTCATTGAGTTTCGGCTGAGAATACTCCTTCAAAGCCTTAGCTGCTGCTGCATCTGCCATTGCTACTGTAGTTTCAGATTCCTCTTCCTTGTTATGCCAGTTTTTGTAAACGAGCTTGCAAACGTGTTTGCATATAAACCTAAGTACCTGCAAACACCACGAAACAAACAAACTAAGTAAGAATCCGAGTCAGTGAATGCTAACGACCACTATTGACAAGCACATAAACTAAAAATAAAACACCGATGATCCCCGACAGCGGCGCCAAAAACTTGTTATGCCAAAATCACGCAAGCGCACGTGGTCACAAGTAATATAGATATAAGTCAAGTTCGTTCCCACAGAGATCAGAATTTGGTTCTATTCAGTAAATATGCCTATGCAACAATGTATGGTTTAAATTCACTGCTAAGAAAAATAACAAATTGGAATTTGATTATCTAAATTAAACTAATATGCAAAATATTAAACTAAGAATTATTAGCTAATTAGAATTGTAATCGAAGTACTTACGAGAATAAAAACATGGGACTCTAACTTCATTATCTACTTCACTTAGATCTGACGCCTTTAATCACTATGTGCAATGGTTTTGATATCTGATCGGATAACACGAAACAAGTATACGCTACCTGTCAGCATACGCATACCAAACTAAACATACATCCACAAAAGAGATAGAAGATGAATAGACACCAATTATGCTTAGACCCTATATGTCTATAGAATTTGAAAACATAACGGTTGAAGAACAAGTTATCCATAAAGATCACACTGGGCAGTATAAGTATTTTCATCTCACACCACGAATCATATTGATAACAATTATGAACCTATGCTAGCATGGCAAGTTCTAAATCTCAAGATCCACTTTCACTTCACAAGAGATTAACAATTCAATTTAGATGTTAGCTACGCATCTAAAAGCATTAAGATTAACCATACGAGGATATCAGATACACACCACACACAGATCTTTAAAGCATCAAGATACTAAGTTCCATAAACAACTCCGTTAGAATCCCATGACAACGATTAGCTCATAATTGAACCGTTCATCGTCATGGGATTTGATGAAAACATGATAATAAACAAGATATGAAAGAAAGAAACAATAATATAAATAAAACAAAGAGTTGAGAAAACAAATCTATAATCCAAATTAGCACAAAAGATGAAGTAGATCTAGATCCGTTGCTTGTCACGAGCGTTGAATCCTTCTCTCCTTTTTTCCCTTGCAAATCTAAGCTATGTTACAATAATATACTATCATAATGTGTATATCTCTATTACAATGGTAGGATGTGTTTAAATAGTCTCTAAAAGTCTTGCCCAGCAAGAAAATACCAAAACAGAATTATAATAGAATTTCTGCAAGATACGTTTTCTAAACTGATTCTGTTTTTTTAAGGAAAATTCGTGGCTGACTTTTCTTCAGTTTTTCTGGAACGTTCCAAACGTAATTGGACCTCTGGACCACCTTAGAATGATAGAGAATCTCGTTATCTTCGCGTGGACTGCTTACGGGCTGAAAACAGACTTATAGAACTCAAGATATGGCCCAAACAGTGAATCTCACGCATGCAGCCCAATAAATCCGAATTTTAATAAATTAAATCTCCAAAAATGACAAAAACATCCACCATAATCAACATCCTTGCAAATCTGCACAACTAAACAAAACACATCAAAACTACAAGAAACTTGAGCCCAAGACAATCAATTTAAGCCGATTTAGAATGCTCCAAGTGGATATAAATCCACTTATCACATATATGTGTGTATAATAATTAGGCTTCTATACTATACTATAATAAGCAAAAGAGGGTATAATTTGTAGTTTGGTTATCCACTCCTATTTTTGGTTATCCCCCGTCCATAACCGTTAGATCTTCAACTCAAATAGATCATGATCGTTAGATACAACAATACTAAAAGTTGGAGGTCTACGGTTCGAATCCTGCCAACAACATTTTAATATAAAATTAATACTAGATTGTGTTATATAGAAAGGTTGAAGGTTCGATTCTCTGCCCAGAGCATCAGACCTCTAAATGAAGAAAAGAAAAGGTTTATGATTTGACTTAAATCTCAAATGAAGAAGCCAGTGTTCCACCCTATATGAGATTAGTAGATCTTTTGCAATGTTAATGTGGGTTTATGTTGTGATGCAGTAGTATTTGTATTATTGATATTTGATGGGGGTCGAAATGTTTTAACTCGAATGTTGTAATCTCTAATTTGCAAGTAAAGCTATAAATTCTTTACAATATGTTTTGTAGGTAATCTATTTGATCGAGGGATATTAACCATTTATCTTGCTCCCAGAGATAACAATGAGCCTCGAATACAATTTGCTTCAGAATGTGGAATTCCTGCAATTCAAAGGGATTACTTCGACATGACTACCTTTCCCTTCAAACACATTTGATAAGGCTCATTGCTCAAGATGCCTTATCCCATGAACATAATATGGTATATAAACTTTTGAACCAACACCCATATTTTTTGAATTTTTTCACCTAAATTTCCGATGATAGTGAACTTCTCTTGAGTACTTTGTCATTAATATTTCAGTTTTTGAAGTGTCAAAAAAAAGTTAATTAATGGTTCTGTTATTGCATAGCATGAAGAAAAGATGGAAGATGTGATGACTATAACTCAATTAATCTTTGTGTTCCAGTTTTTCCCCAAGCTGTATCACTGCTTCTACCTAATTTTATATTTTTGAAAATGAGGTATTAGAAGCTGAGAATTCTATTCCAAAAATTTAAATGCTCATCTTAGATGGTAACTTTCAAATGTCTTACATTTGTTTTGTAGATTGTTGTGGAAAAATTTTTGTCAGAAATTATGGCTGGGAAACGCAGAATAAAGCTTGATGCACAAATGCGTCAAGAGTTTAAAGAAGCAAAGCGGCGCACTGGTTTGTATTTAAAAATATTTATTTTGCCTTATGCATTGCTTATGCTAATATAATTGGAATTCACGTACTTTGGCAATGTGAGAGTCAAGGTCTAAGATATAAAAAATTAAAATGCGTTCATATTTCAATCTGAACTTAAAACATTGGATTGTAAATGTAAATTCAGAAGTTTGTTCTTGATATTATAAAAATTATAATAACTATTAAAAAGAAAATTATTAAATGACCCACACCCCTTCCTTTCGGAATGTGAGAATCGTGCTCCAGCTTCTTTAATTCAATCTAGGAAAAATGCTACTAAACCTGGTATGTGGAAAGTTGATCTTTCACATTCAAAATTGTTTGTAATTTTTTTAAAATTTCGTTAACCAGCAAAGTTGATCTTTCACATTCAAAATGCTACTAAACTTGGTTTTGTTCTAAGCCTGTTGATTTACGTTTTTAATCTGATGTTTTTGTTTTATTCTAAGCCTGCTACTTTATGTTTTTGTTTTGAGTAATGTACTTGCAAACTGAAGCTATCTGTGTTTTCTTTAATCTGTGTTGATTGCTGATCTTCTATATTGTTCTAAGCAACCAAGGTATCAAGATGTTCCAATGTGTTTCGTATGTAAACACACGCAGACACTAGCGTTAAATTACTCTGCTGTCAACTTCAAGTGATCCTGCTACTTCATTATTCACGGAAGAGTCGAGATTAGGATAGCACGTACTTAACATCCATTACAAATAACATGTGGTGCAACTTAAAGCACACACCCAAATCATCAATTTATCAAGGACGTTGACGAGGGACTTGATTGAACTGGTGGCATTTTTAAACTATTTGATTTTTATCAGAATATACTTATAATTGGACAAAACTTAGTAATGGTACTAAGATTTATTTGATAAATTTGGAAGAGCTGCAAAATATATATATTTTTTGATCATATGGTTATTGTGTGCTGTATAACTTTTGGAGAGGTTAGAGGTACATGTTAAAACATTAAAACAATCTATGCCATTTCTCATAAGAGAGACTACCACGCAAACTAATAGTGAAGTAACTAGATTAGTGGTTTGAGTATGTTTTATGTTTGGTTGTGATATTGTTTTTAAATGGCATGACAGAAATTATATTTTAGTTATTGAGAAAAGAAAATACTACAAGAAGTTTAATTCGTTGCCATCTACTTACAACATCCTGCAAAACCAGACCAACGTGGCTCCTTAAGCTTCCTAATCGCATTTTATTATATTTTTTCTATATTAGCAATAATGGTTTCTAATATGGTCAAATTCAAACTTCTTAAGCAAGTCTCTATTAATATACTTCTGTTACTTTTTTTACAGTTCTTTATCAAGTTGCCAAATGCTCCAGGGGTGGAGATTTTTTCTATATATGGAGTTGGAATTCCAACTGAAAGAGCATATATTTACAAACTTCTCTGCTACCGAGTGCTACATTCCGTTTCAAATTCATAGCTCTGCTGAGGGTGAAAACGAAGAAAATTGTTTACACGGTGGAGTTTATTCTGTTGATGTAGATGAAACCATTCCAGTTATGAGTGCAGATAACATGTGTGCTAAAGGTTGGCGAGGAAAAACTCGTTTCAATCCATCAGGCATCCGTACTTATATAGGAGAGTATGTACATGCCCCGCCGGCCAATCTTCTGGAAGGCAGGGGAACCCAAAGTGGTGCTCATGTTGATATAACGGGGAATTTCGCATTGATTGAAGATATTATACGAGTAGCAGCAGGGGAGACAGGAGAAGACATTGGAGGCGATAAAGTTCATTCTAATATCTTCAAGTGGTCGGAGAAGATCAAATTAAAGTTATAGAGATTCCGCCAGCTAATTTATGAGTATGAAATAAAGTGATCATCCAGTACCTTCTTGGTCCTTTCTTCTTACCTCTACTGCTTGATCGTAATTACAGGATACAAGTTTGTTAGGTCCAAAATAGTTTGTAGAAGGGGGGTTGAATACAAACTATACCGTTTTATCGAAATTGTTCTTTGTGTGTATATTAAAATTTAAACAATTCGATGCGGAATAAAACGAAGCCAATATTCAAGTTAAATATAAAATTATATTAAACTTGATGGGGTGTGCCTTAATGCACGGTACAAATTACAAGGTTTGATGACCAAACTAATTATTACAAATTCTATAGAAAATTCGACATGAACTTTTCTATATTTGTAATAAAAAGATCGAAAGCTAAAAGCATTTCGAGAGATAAGTTTTAGGGAAATTAATCCGCTAGATAGTTCCAATAGTACAAGTAAACTATTTCTAGTGGTTAAGATTTAACGATACAAGCTAGAAATAATTTACAGAATTTAATTTGAAGTTCGGGAACTTTTTCTCTCTTGGTCTCTGTCTCTCTTCTCTCGGCTCTGTGAAGAAAAGATGTGAAGTTGTTGTCTGTGTCTCTCTGCCTTGCCTTTATACTAAAACAAAACAAACTAATCCACTGCCTCTTTTTCTTTTTCTCGGGGATAGTATAGATGGCTAGAAATAGTATAACTCATTCCCCTGTAATAGTATAACAGCTGAGTAATAGTATAACTTGCTCGGTCATAGTATAACAGCTCGGTCATAGTATAGCTTCTGAGTGATAGTATGATACAAAACTTTGTAATAGTATCAATTATGCACAGAAATAGTATACATTAACCTTAGTAATAGTATACAAAAACCTTGGTAATAGTATAATTAACCTTGGTAATAGTATAACTAAACTCGGTAATAGTATAGCTAAATTCGGTGATAGTATAGGTTCTGTGATAGTATAAAACTCGATGATAGTGTAGCATACTATTACTGATCAGTAATAGTATCCATAATCCTCCAGAAATAGTATCCAGAAATAGTCTCCAGAAATAGTATCCAGAAATAGTATCTTGATGCAGCAGAAATAGTATCATGAAAATCCTTAGTAATAGTATGGCTGAAACCTTGGAAATAGTATAACATACTATTACTAGTTCAAATCAGAAACCATTATCTTACTAATAATTCAAAGATTAATTAACTGGGTTAATTAATTTATTAAATTAATTAATTCTAGAATTAATTTATTAAATAAATAAATCAAATAATTTAGTTAATTAATCATAGAATTATTATTAATTCTGATTTAATTAATCTATTGATTAATTTAAATAATAAATTAATTCTGATTGAATTAATTTACAAAATAAATTAGCCAACTTATTAAATTAATTAAAGGAGAATTAATACACCTCTTTGATAGCATAACCCTTATGGTTTCTTCATCTGACAATTATGATCATCCACAATAATTACTCCTCGAGCCAGTCTTGATACTGAAATCCTTGTGGTTAATTATTTTAGCACTTCTGTTGCTTGCACAATGATTTCTTCTATTACCAGTCTTGATAGCTTGAACCACTTAAAGTGAATGAAGAACTTCCACTGCATGATGTTGACACTCGATGCACGGTCTGGTTCATGAGTGACTAACTGCAATAACCATTCTTCATATCTTAACTTTAAAGTTGTGGTTCCTGTCATCCTTTTTCTTCACTCTTTATCAAACCTTTATAACTTGTATTTTGTCATAGTATGATACTCTTGTCACTATAAATTGAATCCACTGTCTTGATTACTCCACTGACGCTTGATCAAACATGAACTTCTTCAATGTAGTAAACACTCAAAACGGTAGATTGACTTTGTCTTCTTTCTCTTGACAAATAAACATTTGAGATCCTTGTGACAGTATGTATATACTATTTACTATTACATTCTTGTTTGAGTTGAGTTGAATCCTCGATGTTTACAAATAGGGTAAACATATGACTTTCAATCTCCCCCTATTTGTTTGTTAAACATTAACATACAAATTCCTAGAGGATAACTCAACTAAAAACAAGAAGAAGATGAAGCATTAAAGAACTATAGTAAATAATACATTAAAAAAAAATTTCTGGTTTAGATATAACATTTCCAGAATCTCAGTTGATGAAATGATAGATGATTGTTCCTTTGACACTGAACTGATCTTCATTAAGTAACTCATCTTCATTTCTTGACATATCTGCCTGATAACACTTTACATTTAACATATAACATTATCAGCAGATACTTGGAAATTCTTCAGTGGTAAAGAATATTACTTGTCAACCACATACTGAAGAATTCTTCTTTGTCGTTTCATACTTCTCTAATTCCTTATGTCTCCCTACCTAAGGTGATATGTCTCCTCCTTATAACGGTGAATACTTCTCATCTCCCTTGACAAGGCGAATATTTCTATCTCCCCCTGACAAGGTGAATATTTCTATCTCCCCCATTCTAAGGTAGATCCCTTTTCATATCTCTCCCCCTTAGGTGAATATTTCTATCTCCCCCTGACAAGGTGAATACTCCCCCATTCTAAGGTAGATCCCTTTTCATATCTCTCCCCCTTTGATAGAAAATCTCCCCCTCACTAAGGTAAGCTTATACTCTCCCCCTTAGTTTAGTATCTCTTACTAAGGCAATCTTTGAGTATATCTTCTTCAATATATCTCTCCCCCTTAGTTGAGTAATCCTCCAAGCATTCAATTATAGCAAACATCCAAATGTAAATTAGATGATACCATATTTTCAATTATAACTCACCTCTTACCTTTAGTACAACAGATTCTTCATACATCTAACATTGACTGCTGGAATAAAGTAAAGAAGCTTTGCTTGTGTTGAAGGATTTTTCATGAAGACTTCCAGAATAGAAATATGTAGACTGATCAACTTTGCCCTTTAGATATTATAGAATGGCTTCACTGTTGATCATCCTGACAACCAAATCTCCCGACAATTTCCTTATATCTCCCAATTGCTTTAAATGAACTTTGTTTGGGGAAAAGGTAATGGGATTTGGTGTTTATCTTTCTTCCTCAGTGTGAGTGTGTGATTCTGTTTCGTGTACCTCACAAGTGTTTAACTTATCTCTCCACTCATATCACTTAAAATGAGTGATCTCTTCTCTCATCTCTCAAGTGTTTACACTCATGCTCACTAGTGTATCACTCAAATCTCTCATAGCTCCAACATCCGTGTGTACCTGCAAAGAAAATCACCCTAGCCCCTTCAAGAGAGGTCAGTGGTGGTGCAATGGGAGTTCGCAAATCCCAAATCCTCGTTGGACTCGTCAGACGAATCTGAGTCATAATCTACAAGTTGATAAAATTTTCCCTTTTTGTGGGTTTCAGAATTGAATTCTGAGAAAGTAAACAATGAAATCAAAACTTAGAATAAGATCATATTTCCTTCTAATGTTTGTGACGACATCTCCTTGTTTAACTCATCAGGTGAATCTGAATCATAGTCAACAAGTTACCGATCCGCACCTATGTCGGACCCGTTACCCGCAGGATCCAGAGATGTTCCATCTGGGGAGTTAGACAATAATCCTGAAAGATTTTGCATTAGGGATCAAAGCCTTCTCTCGAGGTCTGTGAAGACTCTTGGTTCTTTAAGGAACCTTCAACTTATAATCCTAACCGTAAAATGGTCGGAGTATTAGTTGTTTCCGTCAATTCGTCCTTAGTGTGTGTAATCTCACTTTGTGCATAGGAAGTATTTTAGTCTTGTGTATGAGGTAGTGACTTACCAACAGATGCCCTGGTTGACTGGTGAATTTCAATAAATTCATCCTTTTGAGAGAATGAATCTAGAGACTATTTTAGTGCCATTTTCAGCTCTGCATTCTTTTGGGAGAATGCAGGCGAGCTTACAGATACCTCAAGTTGTATAAATCTTTTCCCCTTGAGAGGTAGAGCTGTGGGTTTACTATCCCTCACATCCTTATTTGCTGTAACAAGTACAGTTACTCCCTTATTGACCTCTAGTCTAATAGGTTACTTCCATTTTAGGGGTAAGTTAGGATGTGTTTAGATTTGGATTTATAGTCCGGGATAGAAGTTGTTGGGTTTACAACCTCATGACTTTCGAATGTGAGAAAACTTCCACTAGGAGTTCAACCTGCATCACATAGTAGTAGAGCAATATAGAGATAGAATGCATTTACAACATATCAGAACATTGAGTGAGAACATATACATTATATCATGTGAGAGAAATGATGTGCAGTTGTGACTTCAAAAAGTTTTACAATATAAGCAATCACATCTGTAGAAAGATTGAGTTTTCTTTTAAAAACTGTTAATGTGCAAGAGTTTGTATTTGTTCATAAAACAATGTATTATCAATTCTTTTAATGAAAACAATGTCATTTTATTTTTAAAAGACACAAACTCTTGACTTCGCAGTAATTAAGAAAGAAAGATTTTCTTTAAGTGCTTATCTTGTATAGAGAACTTTAACACAAAAGTTAGTGAAAAGACTCAAACAAGCACTAAATGTCGTTTAGGTAGCAAAGATTACCAAGTACATAAGTACAGATAACCAATGTCTCTCCTTTGGCACTGTATTACTTAGCACAACATAAACTAAGTAATCGTCTGATGGATGTAAAATATTCTAAGAACTATCATATGCATAAAGTGGTATATAACCTGAATTAGAGAATTTAATTTTAAAAGTTCTCACCACTTTAAGATATGATAGGAGATAAAATGTAACTTTAAGTCTCACTTATACTTAAAAAGTCAAACATCTTAATATATACTAACACTAATGATTTGTAGATAAGACACTCTTACTTAGAATAAATCCTAAGTAATATCATCAGAGTTAATATATATACCACAATTAACATGCAATAAAGTATTAGAGCAATTAGCAACTGTTAGTAAACAAATATTCACTATTTGATACCAACTGATAGTATTTATCAAATACTTTAGAATGCAAGTAATTGTACAAGGAACTGGTTGACAAGAAATACACAAGTTCTTTAGATGTAACATTTCAAACTTATGACTTCAAGGCAACTCCTCGATAATAACAATTGTTAACTCCTAACAACTGTTTACTGGTAGACAACCTTGGTTCTATAAATAAGACTCGATTACCAAAGCTGTCTTGTCTGCAATCTTAGAAATGATATTCTAAGTCCTATACACCTTGATCCATAGTATATAACATTTATTATCAAAGTGATTAGAAGCTTGCAAATAAGCACAAAAATTATTCCAAGTAACTGAACAATGGTCACTTTAGATAGTTCAATATCCATAGTTCTACTTAGAGAATTTTCATACCATGTATAATAATATGAGTGAATTGTAAAAGATATAACAATGATTACTTAGAGGAGTTCTAAGTAATTTCACTCATACTAATATATCTCACAATTAGTTAGTAAATAGAATTCTAACTAAATATCATTAACTGATATAAGTCAAAACTTCAATACAACCAATTGCTAGAACAATGATATTAATTATAGTGAATTTATGAAAATGAAGCATTGATAAAATTCACTAGAATTAACATCTCACAACTAATTGAAGACCAATACAGATTTGGTCCAAATTAGTTATGTTGTTTATTTATTTTAATAAATATGAGGTACAGAGCAAATACTTATATTGAATTGCTTCAGGTTCCATAGCTCAAATTAATCAAAATAAATAATAAATAAATAAGTACTAAATCTCTGTGAGTTAGATTTTAGCACTTAAGTATTTAAATTATCTTTAAATAATCACCAATATAATATATGTCATTTATACACATGGCAATCATTCAACAGATAATTCTCAGCGTGAGGTCTGGATGTAAATAAGTTCACAAGTACTTTCAATATAGACAATTGAATACTTGTGAGCTTAATTAAGAATTACTTAACAGATGGGATTGACAATCATATAGCATTTAATAAAATCCGAAGTTTACAAACCAATCTTGAAAAATTAATTTCATCAAGTGATCTAGCAAACGTGTTTGCAAGTTATTCTTAGCTAAAGACATGCTCTCTCAAAAGAATTGATACCTTATGCAAGATGCTTGGCCTTGAGTGTTCCACATAGTTGTTGGAGATGAATTTGATTCCTTGTGTTCTCTTGCTTTCGTACAACTCATTTGATCTGTCTCTATGCATCAAAATATGTCAGAACTGATGTTTCTAGGTTACCATCTCCGCAGATTTGGGTCCAACTTAAGACATCTGAAAATCAATTGTAGTAACTACAAGAATAGATTCTCTAGGTTCCACTTGGGGCCTTGCACAATTGCATATTGAGAATATAATATGTGTGTAAGTGATCTATTAGCAATTGAATAAGATAATGAGCTATTGATTCCTCTATAGCCTGATTAAGTTCTAATTAGTAGATCATGAACTTGTTTGGTCAAATATCTCTAGGGTACCATTTCCTAAGATTCGGGTCCATCTTAAGATTTTTGATTACCAACTTGTTAGGTCTAAACTAATAGGTCAAAATCCAGCTATAGTGATTGTTGGTAGGTAGTCATGACAGGTCTAGAATCTTCTGAAAAGAAACAAAAGATCCTTGACTTACTTTTATTGTCATCATTCTTTTGGCTTACTAAAGTAAATCAAAAGAATTGCAACTTTACCAACATCAAAACGGCAAATATCTTGATACCAATTTTTAGTTAGTAGACCAACATATAATATAATCAAGATATCATTGCACATATATATATCATTTATGTTTGTGCCTAATGATGTAGAGAGTTCTATAAATATGACACTAATTGTTAAAAGATACCAACTGTTAAAAATTGATACCAGATGTTAAATTATAGTTAGGGTGTCATACCATGTGTTCCATGCTTGCTTGAGTGATGATACCAGTTCATACTAACCTGTAGAGATCTTCCAATATCTCACCAACCAGAAGTGCACTTGTTCACATTCCTCTAGCAACTAGATTCAGTAGGTCAAGATGTCCATTATAATCTTGAATGTGTAGCAGGTGCCTGATATCCTCAAGTCTTGTCACGGGTGCTTCTTGTCAGATATACTATCTGATCAACTTGTAACCTTGCATCCAGTTTGGCCTTGTCCCTCATAACAATGCCTTGACATCCAGTTAGACTTCAGGTTATCCTTGTACCAATTACAGCCTTGTTGTTTGGTCTGGATACCAGCTTTCCTTCAATCTACCTTTTGTACTGATTGAGATCATCTTGCATTGCAATCACTCAATCTGGATCTTCCAGAGCCTTTGTAGCTTTCTTAGTTTCTTCTAAAAGAAAACTATAGAAATAATCATTGGTACTTGAAGCTCTGCTAGTCTTTTACTTCCACCATTAGAAACACTAAGAACTGGGACAAAGAGTTAATTGTATCAACACTCTTTGTCTTGGTAGATATGTTCTCATAGTGTCCTTTGATTTTCAATGTGGTGTTAAGTTGACTATTTGACCCTTCAGTTGCTCCCCCTAAGCTGTTGATGGGTTTACATGAAGATTCTTCTCACATTTGTTGGATCTGAATCATCATTACCATTGACAGCTGGGAGCTAGAAGTTGTTGAACATCACTAAGACTTTCAATCACCTTCTGTTGATTAATAACAATCACCCTGTAGGCTGTTGACTCCATTGAGTAACCAAGGAAATTATCCTCTTGAGCATTTGCTGATTGCTAGAATGCTCACTTTCATTTAACATTGCAAAACAATTTCTTTCATACTTGTGGGGTCTTCCTATATTTCTTACTAATCAGGGTTCGATCATGTCAGTAGCAAACTATTGACTGCTTCAGCATTAATACTCCTGAAGGTGCAGAAATAATCCAGAACACTAATTGATAGGTCCTGTAATCTGGTCTCCAAGTTGTCATAGTCAGTTTTGCTTCCTGAAACTCTTCTAGATGTGATCAATCACCATCAATGGTGTCTTGTCTTCTAATTGTCTGAACAACAACTTGTTTGTTGAGAGAAGTCATCAATCATCACCACTAAAATATATTTTTCTTTGATGTATAACTTCTGTGTGATGCTTATTTGACTTCCCTTTATGACATGCCTCATAATTTCATTTTACTTTAATCTCAGATGAGGCAGTCACCTTTACTGATTCGATTTTCAGGAAAGAATCTCATGATTTGACATTCAGGTTAGAGAGCTCCTTATGTCATAGCTGAGCTCTTGTCTGATGAAGCTTTAGATTAAACCTTGTTGACTTCACCTTGCCTGAGTACTCCTGTTTGATGAAGTTTTATATAAGATAATGTTGACTCCACCTTCGCATGAGATACTCTTGTAGAGATTCCAGATCAGCTACGAATAAGTTTCCTTTCCTTTCTCCTCGAATAGCAAGATTACCATCTCTCTTGTGTAAGATCAGACACTTCTCTTTGAAAACTATAACGTTGTATGATCCTGAGAAGATGTGCTTGGGACCTTCCACATAAGAGGTATTATTGCTGACAATATTCCTAGCTATTGAATAGCCATGACCCTAGGTCATACCCTTGCTGTTATCTCCAAGGGATGAACCACTTGGCCTGTCTTCACATTCACATTTGATAGTAGGGTTCTTTTCTTCGATGATATGCTTTGAATAAATCAATAATAATGCATAATCGATTTAACCTGTTAAGCCCTACATTCACAAATGGATAAAAAGTTCTTAGTACCCAGATTTACTTGGGTCCAGATGGATTAGAGATTTCTCTTTTATCAGAGTTAACAACAGTTTAACCTTAACATGCTCATTCTTATCTTTGACTGACCATTTCTCCTTTTTAATGTCATTGACAAAATAGTCACTGAGCAAGGAGAATAATGGTTCCTTCCTACCATAAGGAGGACAAACAGTCTGTGCCTTATTGTAATTCTTAAACATGCTTTTTCTATAATCAATGCAAATGCTCAGAGATGCATTTATGATATTTGAAATAAGCAGACATGATAATAAGAATACATGGCATACATTCAACATTTAAACCATTGGAGATAAGAATTATGCAAATTAGGCATGTTATGCATTTTAGAAAATTCAGTACTATCTACTTTAACCTATGCACATGCAATAGGTAGCAAGTAGATTTACAGATATTCAATGATTTTCTAAACGTACATGGAATAGAAGAATTAACAATAAATCACTAATTCTATCCAACCCTTTCATGTTGCTATATGACATTATATAATATCTATTACCTAAGTCAGTTTTACAAATAACTTGATGTTCTACTGACACCCTAGGTAATTATTCCATCTTCTAAACTTTTTAAACCTTAACAAATAATTCAGAATGAATGAGCAAATCTGTTCTACTGGGGATCCTGAAACTAGCTTAAGCAGAGGTCTTATATGCTTGACATATATCATTTAAGAATTAAGAGATATTGTATAAGGAACACTTCTAACTCACTATTGCAATTAATCAAATTCAACAAATATCCATACACATATTAAGATCTTCTAACCAAGGACTTAACAATTAAAAACTAAGATCCTAACATGCTTTGAATTTTTTAGAATTACATATTGCAGTAGTTTGAAGAATTGATACCTGAGACATGTGAGGTTAATCATCTTCAGAGATTGCTATGAAAGCAAGATATTCATTATGCTCTCCTCATCATCTGATCCATCCCAACTCTTTTCTTCAGCAAGATAAGTTTTGCACTGATGCTTCTGTTTCATCTCATTTAATGAATCCCTATTCATCCTTGTCTGTCAGAATTTTGTTCCATGTTGCACACCTTGATAGTTACTTATCAGATATAACTTTCCATAGCTGCAACTATAATGTCTTGTTCTTTCCACCATCTCAGTCTTGTAACCACCTCTTGAGTTGAACTATATCCTGAAGAGTTTCTGCTTCGGAATAGATAGGCCTGATCCCTGGATACAACTTTAGTACTCTTTCTGAGTTAGTAACTCTTCATGTCTGTTCTGAGGTTCCATCATTAATTCCTGACTGAGATGTATAACTGTCTAGTCTATTCTCAAACCACCCTGATTCTATTCTTCTAAAGTCTCTATTGATTCCTTGAAAGATATGCTCGTTTACAAACCACTATGTGTATTAGATTTAGCATTGCGAAAATCCACTAAGTGTTTGTATATCACTAAATCACTAGAGTTGACTAAAATCTTCAAGAAAAATTCCAGCCACTAAAACTTCTTCCATTCCTGCTTCTGAAAAACCAGTGGGATCCTATGGATATAACTTTGAGGAAGTACCACAAATTTTTCTTCAGTAGTTAGAAATTAATTCCAATGAAAAATGTATTTTCTTCAAAAGATTCAAATCATCTTTGATGTCCGGAGGAATCTTCAACTACCAACTTTCTTGAAACCATTGGCTTAGAATAAATTCAAAATATTTAAAATTCAAAAACTTCAAGTACTTGAAAATTTTTTAGAAATAAAAAATTTGAAAGTAAGTTCAAATTAATTAAAATTTGAAATTAGAGTCAAATTAATTAAGAATCAAAAAATCTCAAGAAATGATAATTTTTTAGAGTTAAAGAATCCGAAAATAACTTCAAGTTAATTAAAATTCGAAAGTATCAAGAATTAAAAATTTTGAGAATTAAACAAATTGAAAATAAATTCAAGTTGTTTAAAAATCGAAATTTCCAAGAATTAATCATTTCAAGAATTAAAAAAAATCGAATATAAGTTAAGATTACTTAACAATCAAAAATATCATAAAATGGAAATTTTTAAAGGTTAAAAAATTTGAGAATAAATTCAATTTAATTAACAATTGAAAATAAACTCATATTGTTTAAAAATCAAAAATATCATAAATTCAGAATTTTTAAAGGTTAAAGAATTCGAAAATAAATTTAGAATATTTAAAACTCAAAAATCTCAAAATTGAAAATTTTGAAAGTTAAAGAATCCAAAAATAAGTTCAAATTATTTAAAGTTCAAAAATCTCAAGAATTGAATTTTTTGAAAGTAAAAAAAATTGAAAATAAGAGGAGTTGACTTTTTGGTCTAATACCGGATTTAATTTTGTGTATGGGTCAACAAACTCGAAAACCAATTGGAGGACCACAAAAATAAGGATCTTGATTTGTGCGTCAATCAAAAGGCTCTAATACCAATTGTTAGGTCCAAAATAGTTTGTAGAAGGGGGGTTGAATACAAACTATACCATTTTATCGAAATTGTTCTTTGTATGTATATTAAAATTTAAACAATTCGATGCGGAATAAAACGAAGCCAATATTCAAGTTAAATATAAAATTATATTAAACTTGATGGGGTGTGCCTTAATGCACGGTACAAATTACAAGGTTTGATGACCAAACTAATTATTACAAATTCTATAGAAAATTCGACATGAACTTTTCTATATTTGTAATAAAAAGATCGAAAGCTAAAAGCATTTCGAGAGATAAGTTCTAGGGAACTTAATCCGCTAGATAGTTCCAATAGTACAAGTAAACTATTTCTAGTGGTTAAGATTTAACGATACAAGCTAGAAATAATTTACAGAATTTAATTTGAAGTTCGGGAACTTTTTCTCTCTTGGTCTCTATCTCTCCTCTCTCGGCTCTGTGAAGAAAAGATGTGAAGTTGTTGTCTGTGTCTCTCTGCCTTGCCTTTATACTAAAACAAAACAAACTAATCCACTGCCTCTTTTTCTTTTACTCGGGGATAGTATAGATGGCTAGAAATAGTATAACTCATTCCCCTGTAATAGTATAACAGCTGAGTAATAGTATAACTTGCTCGGTCATAGTATAACAGCTCGGTCATAGTATAGCTTCTGAGTGATAGTATGATACAAAACTTTGTAATAGTATCAATTATGCACAGAAATTATATACATTAACCTTAGTAATAGTATACAAAAACCTTGGTAATAGTATAATTAACCTTGGTAATAGTATAACTAAACTCGGTAATAGTATAGCTAAATTCGGTGATAGTATAGGTTCTGTGATAGTATAAAACTCGGTGATAGTGTAGCATACTATTACTGATCAGTAATAGTATCCATAATCCTCCAGAAATAGTATCCAGAAATAGTCTCCAAAAGTCATAGAACTGTTCAAATATGATATTCAGGATGTGTTAGAAACTTAGAATAGTCGTAGCCATCAGCTACAAATCCAATAAACAATCAGGAAAATTGTGTCAAAATTTGTTTAAAGAATGGTATGCAGTGGTGACAGGAGCAAACAAGGGGATTGGATTTGACACAGTGAGGCAACTAGCAGCAGCCAAATGTAATATTAACAGCCAGAGATGAGAATAGAGAAACTGATGCTGTGGCATCTTTGCCTTTGCCAAATGTTTCTTTTCATCCACTCTTCTATTTATTTATTCGGCAACAAAAACACATATGCAATACACTTTAAATGAATAAATTTAAAATAAAATAACAAAAACATAATTTTAGATAAAATTCTAATTCATTCTTATAATCAAATATAAATATAATGGTTTCTACAATTAAAAAACGAATTACTCACTTAAAATTCAATGTATACATACCTACATTAAAGAAATTAAAAGAAAAAAAATATGAATTGATAATAATAAAACTGACTAATTACTTTGTTGACAGGGATTTAATGCAATATGAGAGTTGTCAACACGTTCGAATGATTAATTGGTCATTATAGTGCATGTTTGGCAAATCCGCCAAATAACTTATAAGTAATTTATTTCGGAAAAAATCATAAGCAAAAACAAACCTACATAAAAATTATGCAAACATCTAATATTTATATATCTATGCTTAATTTGGTTAAAAACTTCCCTTTTAATGACAATTTTTTCCTTTAGTATTATTTAATATAAATTAATTTAAAATAAGAAAAAACCAATTTTAACTAAATTATAATTAGAAAAATGCTTACAATTTCAAATATTGTTGATATTTACAGAACTGCCCAATTTGTTGACACTATTTACACAACTACGATTTTTTGGTTGCAAAGATTGCAAAATTCCAATTTTTTAAGCCAAATTGACCAAAATCTTTATATATCATATGAAAAAAATATTCTTACAAAAATTAAGATTCGCATATCACTAATAACATATTAAAATTAAAATTCATTATATTAGTCCAAAAATAAAAAAAAAACTTAACCACATATTATTTTATTCTATTTTATTTTAATATAAAAAATAGAATTTAAAAATAAAAAATAAAAAATAAAAAGTAACCCGTACTTTGCACGGGCTATAAGTTAGTATACATTAAATTTGATTGAGCAATTAGCCAAAAAACCCAACCAATTTTACATTTTTTTGTCATTTAACCAATCAACTATTTTTTTCACAAAGAACCCCAACAAACTTTGCTAAATTGCAAAAATTTGTCCTAAATTTAACCATGGTTAATTATTATTATCTAATTTTTAACTTTTT
Source organism: Kitagawia praeruptora (assembly GCA_037693485.1). Classification (NCBI taxonomy): domain Eukaryota; kingdom Viridiplantae; phylum Streptophyta; class Magnoliopsida; order Apiales; family Apiaceae; genus Kitagawia; species Kitagawia praeruptora. The sequence continues at coordinate 135,331,246 of CM075345.1, forward strand.
AATATAAAATTAATTTTTTTACATACTTGCAAACCATTTTGGTGTATAGTTAGACAATTAATTTCATTACAAAACTTCTATTTGCATTTTTTTCCCCAAAATTGATTATATTTGTTTTTTTTCCACCTAAAATTGATCAATGCAATAAATTCGGACAAATTTCATTTTATATTAGTTATTAACAATATTATAATAAAATCATGAAATTCCACGCAACTATTAATTTTAAAAAAAATACCGGATAAACTTAGCAAAAGTCATGCATGCCTTTGTCCTTTATGTGATTTTTGTCCATATTACATACCTATTTTTCATATTTATTCAATTCAGAAAATAATTTTAATTATGATAAATCAATTCACTCTTTTTTTGGTCATAAAAATAGGGAAGGGTACAAATATTTAAAATATAAATTTTAAAAATATGAAAATACATAAACTAACAATGCAATTGAAAGATTTGTAATTAAATTATTATTAATATATTTTATTTTAATCTAGTTTAATATTTCATAATTACAAATATATTTTGGTTTATCAAAAAAAAGATAATAAACTACAATGAAGTGATAATTTGAAAGAATTTTTTGATTAATAATTTATTGCTTATTTAATAAAGATGTGGTTGAACAATAGTTAATACACATCAACAATGATTAACTATAGTTAATTTATTTTCACAATTTAATAAAGTTTGTTTGGTTTTGATGAGAAAAAATAAGTTCGTTGGTTAAATTGCAAAAAAAATAGAAAGTTGGTTGGATTTTTTGACTAATAACTTGTTGTGGAATAAAAATGAGGGTTTGTATGTATTAAATACAAGGGTTGGTGAGCTTCGAGCTTTAATGGCTGTTTTCGTGTTCGGGACTAATCGGTCCTCACAGAGTGCCTACGTATCTCGTATTGAGAATCAAGCCAAGACGTAGTTCTGAGAAAGAGGGGTCAGACCCTTTATATAGGCTGAGGAGCCTAAGAATTATGGTAGGAATAGGAGACTTGGTGTGCAAGCCACCGCCTCAAGGAAGGTTCTGGATCTATTCCTTTTAGGAATCAGTTTCCATGTTGAGATATGTATCTTGGAGGCTAAGTTATATCCTTGTTTGACTCTTTTTTGTATCATTGTTACCTCGGCCATTGCTTACTGCGGCCTCCTTCTTTATACTATCCTCAACCTTGATATACTTGTCAGCCCTTCGCTGGAGCTCAGCCATATTCTCGGGAGGATGCTTCGCCAATGACCTTTTAAAGTATAGATCGGTGGTGCCATGCTCCAGGGCTACCATTGCCACCTTATTATCCAGATCAGTGATGTTCAAAGTCTCCTTGGTGAACCTCTTAAGATAGTCTCTCAGATTTTTGTTCTTCCATTGTACCACATACATAAGGGATGCAGAACTTTTCTCATGAACCCTTTCGCTGATAAACTGACTAACGAAAGCAGCACTTGATAAGTGGATTTTATATCCACTTGGAACATTCTAAATCGGCTTAAATTGATTGTCTTGGACTCAAGTTTCTTGTAGTTTTGATGTGTTTTGCTTAGTTGTGCAGATTTACGAGAATGTTGACTAAGGTGGATGCTTCTATAATTTTTTGGGAATTAATTGATTAAAATTCAGATTTTTAAGAAGGGTTGCGCAGTCTACACTGTTTTGGCCATATCTTGAGTTCTATAAGTCTGTTTTCAGCCCGTAAGCAGTCCACGCGAAGATAACGAGATTCTCTATCATTCTAAAGTGGTCCAGAGGTCCAATTACGTTTGGGACGTTCCAGAAAAATTGAAGAAAAGTAAGCCACGAATTTTCCTTAAAAACAGAATCAGTTTAGGAAACGTATCTTGCAGAAATTCTATTATAATTCTGTTTTGGTATTTTCTTGCTGGGCAAGACTTTTAGAGACTATTTAAACACATCCTACCATTGTAATAGAGATATACACATTATGATAGTTTATTATTGTAACATAGCTTAGATTTGCAAGGGAAAAAAGGAGAGAAGGATTCAACGCTCGTGACAAGCAACGAATCTAGATCTACTTCATCTTTTGTGTTACTTTGGATTATAGATTTGTTTTCTCAACTCTTTGTTTTATTAATATTATTGTTTCTTTTATTCATATCTTGTTTATTATCATGTTTTCATCAAATCCCATGACGATGAACGGTTCAATTATGAGCTAATCATTGTCATGGGATTCTAACGGAGTTATTTATGTAGATTAGTAGTTTGATTGCTTTAAAGATTATGTGTGGTGAATTCTTGATATCCTCGTATGGTTAATCTTAATGCTTTTAGATGCGTAGCTAACATCTAAATTGAATTGTTAATCTCTTGTGAAGCGAGAGTGGATCTTGAGATTTAGAACTTGCCATGCTAGCATAGGATAGGTTGATGTTTTAGCATCATGATTTGTGGCATGAATAGAGATATTATGCTGCCCTATGTGATCTATGTGGATAACTTGTGCTTAAACCTCTATGTTTTCAAATTCTATAGAGATATAGGGTCTAAACATAATAGGTGTCTACCCATCTTCTATCTATTTTGTGGATGCATGCGTAGTTTGGTACTAGTATACCGAGAGGTAACTTTTACTTGTTTCGTGTTGTCCGATCAGATATCAAATCCCACATGTGTATTGATTAAAGGCGTCAACTCTAAGTGAAGTAGATAATGAAGTTAGAGTCCCATGTTTTTATTCTCATAAGTAATTTGATTTCTATTCTTAGTAGTTAAATTAAGTCTTAGTTTTATAGTTTGCATCTTAGTTAATTCAGATAATTAAAAATCCCAATTTGTTATTTGTCTTAGCAGTGAATTAAAACCATACATTGTTGCATAGGTACTAAATTGAACTAAAAACCAGATCTTTGTGGGAACGAACTTGACTTCTATCTGTATTACTTGTGACCACGTGCGCTTGCGTGATTTTGTGTTAACAAGTTTTTGGCGCCGCTGCCGGGGATCATCGGTGTTTTTGTTTTAGTTTATGTGCTTGTCATCAGTGGTCGTTAGCGTTCACTGACTCGGATTTCTTACTTAGTGTGTTTGATTCGTGGTGTTTCAGGTACTTAAGTTTGTATGCGAACTCACTTACAAGCTCGTTTGGAAGAACTGGCAGAAGACAATCTTGTAGAGAATATTGAGGATAAGAAAGAGGAAACTGAAACTACTATAGAGATGGGTGACGCAACAGCAACAGTCAAGGCTTTGAAGGACTATTCTCAGCCGAAACTCAATGACATCCAGTCTAGCATTATTAGGCCAGCTATTGCAGCGAACAATTTTGAGATCAAGTCGGGCACAATTCAGATGGTGCAGAATTCAGTTCAGTTTGGGGGAGCTCCTACGGAGGATGCCAACATGCATGTTCGGGACTTTATCGAAATCTGCGACACTTTCAAATGTAATGGTGTGACGGATGATGCTATCAGGTTGAGGCTTTTCCCATTCTCTCTGAGGGATAAGGCTAAGAGCTGGCTACACTCTTTGCCACCTGGTTCCATTACTACATGGGAAGATCTTGCTCAGAAGTTCCTTAATAAATTCTTCCCTATGGCGAAAACTGCAGCATTAAGGAACCAGTTGACTCAATTCCAACAGCAATCTGGCGAGACCTTGTGTGAGGCTTGGGAACGCTACAAGGAGATGCTACGCAAGTGTCCTCATCATGGCATGCCTGATTGGATGGTTATTAATGGGTTCTACAATGGGTTGGGAGCACAGTCTAGGCCTTTGCTAGATGCAGCATCAGGTGGAGCTCTGTGGGCGAAGAGCTATGATGAAGCTTATGATCTTATAGAGATGATGGCTGCTAATGAATATCAAAATCCAACCCAAAGGCTATCTCAAGGCAAGGCAGCAGGAATTTTGGAAGTAGATACAGCTGCAATGATTACGGCTCAGTTAAAAACTCTTGCTATGAAAGTGGATTCTCTTGCTAATTATGGAGTTCAGCAGGTGGCTAGTGTTTGTGAGTTATGTGCGGGCGCACATGAGACGAATCAGTGTGCTATCTCTTCTGAATCAGCACAGTTCGTGAGTAATTTCCAGAGACCTGCTGCACCAATTCCAGCCACTTATCATCCTAATAATCGGAATCATCCCAATTTCAGCTGGAGCAATAATCAAAATACTCAACAATCTTATCAGCAAGCGAAGCCATTCAATCAAGGCTATCAACAGCCTTATGCTCCAAGGGCACCATATCAACCTCCTGGATTTCAGCAGCAACAGCCCCAGGCTCATATGGGGCAATCATCTAATGATAAATCAGATGATGTGTGGATAGCGGTAAAAAACCTACAAGCTGGCCAGAAAGTCTTGGAAACCCAGTTAGGACAGATTGTAAGTGCTTTATTTAGTAGGCCTCAAGGAACTCTTCCTAGTGATACGGAGGTTAATCCAGGCAGAAGGGAAAGCAAAGAATAGGTCAATGCAGTTACTTTGAGATCTGGAAAAGTCACAAGGGATCCTAAATCAGCTACTGAAGAAGATGAAGATGTTCAGAATCAGCAGGTAGAAAAATCTGCAGTGCCAGTAATTGAGAAATCTGATTTAGTGGCCGATCAGCTTGATGGTGAGAAGAGCAAGAAACCTGTTGAAAAGTCTACTTTGGAGCAATCTTCAAAGAATAATCAGATCTATCCTCCTCCGCCATTTCCTGGACGCTTGCAGAAAAGTCAAGAAAAACAGTTTCAGAAGTTTATGGATGTTTTCAAGACACTGTCTATTAACATTCCTTTTGTTGAAGCATTGGAGCAGATGCCGAGATATGCAAAGTTCATGAAAGATATTTTGTCAAGGAAGAGAAGGTTGGAAGATTTTGAAACAGTGGCATTGACAGAGGAGTATAGTGCTGTTCTGCAACAGAAGTTGCCTCCTAAACTTAAAGATCCGGGAAGTTTCACTATTCCATTCACTATTGGCAATCTTTCTTTTAGTAAGTGTTTATGTGATTTGGGAGCTAGTATCAATCTTATGCCCTTGTCTGTTTTCAAGCAACTTGGGTTACCAGAGCCGAAGCCGACTAACATCTCTTTGCAGTTGGCTGATCGATCTATCACGTATCCGAGGGGTATAGTGGAGGATGTTTTGGTAAAGGTTGATAAGCTCATCTTCCCTGCTGATTTTGTTATCTTGGATTTTGAAGAAGACAAGAAGATTCCCATAATTTTGGGAAGACCGTTTCTAGCTACGGGTCATACTTTGATCGATGTGCAAAAAGAAGAGCTTACAATGAGGGTGCAAGATCAGAATGTTACCTTTAATGTGTTCAAGGCCATGAAATTTTCAACAGAGGATGAAGAGTGTTGCAGTGTGGAAATAGTTGATACGGGTCAGAGAAAGAAGTTTGATCAGTTATTGAGCAAAAAATCTGACATGCATGTGCGAAAGCATCCTATCAGTGACTCCATTGACAGTTCTTCAGTTCGAGATCTTTCGAAAGTAAAGCTTGGGAAACTTCCACCACATTTGAGGTATGTCCTTTTGAATAATGAGTTAGTAATTTTTGAAGAAGGGCATGATAACGTGTTGCGAAGGTGGAAAACCGATGATAAGGAAGAAGAGAGTTTTGTTCAGCCATTCGAGTCGAAAAAACACCTTAGAGGTATGAAGAAGAAAAAGAAAAAGATTAGGCCGTTGAGTAGTAAAATCAAGTTGAAGTCTGAAGGAGGAGATTTGTGGAAAGCAAGCAACCAAGATGTCAACGTTCGCATGAATGGTTTTTCTGTTGAGAACGGTTCGGTTATTCTTTTAAAACCACCTTGAGTTAAGGAAGTAACGTCAAGCTATTGACGTTAAAGAAGCGCTTCTTGGGAGGCAACCCAAGTATTATTGTACTTTGTTGTAGTATAGGTTTTAAAAAAAAGAAAAAAAGTAGAATTCAGAATGCGCCAGCGCATCAGGCGCCCAAATGGCGCAGGAGCGCTGAAACGCGCAGACAGGAACCGCGCATCATGCGCCAGTGCACGCCTCAAGCGCCGGAAGCCCCTGTAACGCAGCTCGAAGTTGCGTGACACCCACCTGCCCAGATTTTTTTTTGGAAAATCAGTGTTTTTGCCTCCAAAATTTCCCCAAATTCAATCCTAACTCAAATTTCTTCAATTCTAAATTCTTATATATATCCTACATCAAATCCTAACCTCTCCAAATCTCTCCTACACTCAATTTTTTTTTATTTAACCTATCCATCATCTTATATATATATACACATCTCTACATACAAATCCAATTCCTCTTCTATTTTATTTAATTCTCTAAAAATTCAATTCTAAAGAGGAATTAATTGCAAGTTCACCTCTCTAATTCGTAGTGGGTTTATTTCTTCTCTCAAATTTTATTTTTCTTACAAATTTGTGTTCTTGTAAATTTGGGATTTTTTATTATTAGGCTTTATTGGGCTATTTTTGGTGTGATATTGCTTGGTAATTTTTGGTGGAGCTTCTTGTGAGTTGGGTTTTGATTCTAATGGCTCCTAAGCATGGGAGAGGCCAATTGCTAAGGAAAGGGGATTTTTGCGAGAAAAATTTTTTTTGAGTTGCGATGAGGAGGGTGATTGTTTCGGTATTCAGGTATGTTTTCTACTATCCCTTGTATTTACTTCCATTCAATGAGGACATTGAATATTTTAAGTTTGGGGGTGGTTTGAGGGATTAGTAGTAGTTGTTGTATTAATTGTTCATGTAGGATTTCATGTTTTGCATATTAGTATTAGTAAATTGTGCATTTATGTTCGTGTTATCTACGTTTGTTTCATATAGGACATTCTGTTTTTATGTTCGTATATCATGTGAGTTCATAATAGTTGCATTTGCACCCATGCTTGATAGGAATTTTGTGTTGTTGACGCTTTTGATTGAGAAGTGATATGCTTTGTTCTTGTGCACACACATACACTAGTAAGTTGAAGCTAGTAGACTTATTGAATGTTGTAAGTGATTAGAAGGACATGAATATGTTGGTCCCGGAATGTATTGCAGAAGGGGGGTTGAATGCAATACTAATAAATTTCAAAAACTATTTCAACAACTTAAATAGAGTTTGTAATTTACTAGTAGAAGAAATGCAATCACAAGTAATATTTAACAAGACGTTTCACAAAATAATTGTTTTATTTATTTTGCAAAGTTTTGCTACAACCTTGAGAACAAAATAATTCTCAAGCTTCAAATACTCAAGAGATTACAGTTGTAGAGTTATATTTTCTTGTATAAATAGAGTGCTCTATTTATAGTGTGATAGTCTACTGTACTACCACTATCAGCATGGGTTGTTGAGTTGCTGTTATATTCCTTTTGCAGCTCATTCCATAATTTATTCCCATGTGATCATCACAAAGTAACTTTAAGATACTTTCCACATTTGAGCCACCCAGATCTAGCCGTATTCAATTTTATCTGCTCTAGACTTTACAGGTTGCTCCATGTGATCTCTCGAGCTTCAGTTATAGACTTTCCAAGCTTGCTGTAAAGGTTGAATATTACAACACGCCTGCTTCTTTTGAACATGTACTCTGTCGCTTAATTTGACTTAGAAAATTCCTAAATCAAGTTGATTCTATATGATAGTATGTTTGCCACAAAGTTTGCTATCAGTGAATTATGCTTTGGTTGACAGTATGAATTTCCCGCAGAGATTACTGTCAAGGATTGTGCTTTGTTGACAGTATGAATTCCCGCAGAGATTGCTGTCAAGAATTGTGCTTTGATTGACAGCATGTATTTCCCGCAGAGATTGCTGTCAAGAATTCCAAACTTACTGTCGCAAACTATATATCAAAGTTGCTGTCATCAGAATCTCCGCCAATGTTGCTGTCAAGTCGAAACTTGCTGTCGACTCCATGAAACTTACTGTCGACCTAGGCAACATGTTGTTTCCTTGTAACCTTACTGTCAGTACTTGACAGTAACTTTTATTCTTGCTTTCGAACTTCTGTATTTCTTGAGGCTTGAACATGATTGAACTTCTTTCAAGAATTACAATTATTACATGACGGTACTTATTTGATTACAGAAATACATTTCAGGCTATGACAGTATGTTCTACTTAGTAAAACTAAGTATACCAATAAAACAAGTTAAGTTGTCTAATCCATCACCCATAAATCCCAACAATCTCCCCCAATTTGTTTTTATGGACAATAAGGACAAATTTACAAATATCATGCTGACAACTTAACTAACATAGATCAGAAAGAATAAACTCTTCATTTCTGAACAATGATTAAACTGGATTGTTTTCAAACAATGTATCATAAAAGTTCATAATTAAAAATCAAGAAAAAATCTTTACTTAGCTTGATTTGAACTTTCGCCTTGCTCCTTTTCCCTCAGAGCTCTTCTGAGATTTTCAATTAACTCCTTTTCTTCAGGGGACTGTGCATCATCTTCATTTTCCACGATGTACTTTCTGATCATTGATGAAGTAGTGTTTAATACATCTCTGAGTTCCATCAAATAAACATTTTGCTTTACTATTGATCTGAATTTCAACACATCTCCCTCCATCTTGAATCTTCTGCCAGGAAGCTGATTTAAAGTTACCCTTCTTTGTCTGTCCAAACTAGGATTCTCTCCTTTCCTTTGATCAAAAATCATATCTAGCTCCCAAGAACATAGTGCTTCAAGTTTGTTAGATGATCCTATCACTTGCCAGTACAGTTCTTTTAGCACACTGGTCTTCAACTTAGAAAAGCTGTCTATGTAGATTTCTTCTTTGCCATATTTGATTCTCAGAGGATTGTCCAGTACAATTGGTTGATAGTTTAATTCACCGCTGTTGACCTTGTTGAGTTTACTCCAACTTTCCTTCATTTGAGCTTCAATCTCTTCTTCTATCTGTTGACGAGATTTTTGTCTTGAGGCTAATTCTTCTCTGAATTTCTGTTCTGCCTCATACCTATCCATTTCTTGCTTTGAATAAGGTTTCTCCATTTCATTCCAGTTATACGCAGGGATAGGATTATCTTCTTCATTTTCCAGACCTAGAGTTTCAAAAACATCTTCATCATTTTGAAGTGTCCAGTCACCATGCTTTTCAGTGAATTCAGCATTTCTGATTGCAAAGTACTTTCGAACAGGATCCATGATCTTTTCAGAGATATCACCATAGCTTTCCAAGAGTTCAACCATTCTTTCCAAATTGAAATAATCAATTCTTCTTCTGACATGTGTTTGGGTTTGAACTAGACTGGTGGATATTACTTTTGATTTTGATATCTGAGTGAAATCAAGTTCTACCATAATCAATCTTTCTTTGTTTTCCCATAGAATGTATCTTGTGACTTTTTCGTTTGACTCATCAAATTCTATGGATACAGAAGTGATTGTTTCTTTGGCTTTCTCTTGCAGTTGTTCAAAACTGTTCATCCTTCTGCTCATGATTGGTTTCTTAAACCCTAGACCTATAGTTTTTCTTTGTCCAGAATAGACAGTCTTTCCCTTTATCTTCTTGTTTGCTTTTTTTTTATTCTTACTGTCTTGGATGTTTTGACAGTAGAATCATTGACAGCATCTTTGATAGGGCTTCTGATTGTGTCTTCTTTGACAGCATCTTTCATGACAGTGTCTTCATCTTCCCTGTTAGCATCTTTGACAGCAACTTCATTTTCCTTGACAGCATCTTTGTTGACAGTATCTTTTTCAGAATACATACTGTCAATTTCCATTTCTGCTTGGTTAATTTCTAATGCTTCAAGTATCTCCTCTTCTTTCTCCTTTTCTTCATTTTTCTTGCTTGTTCCATGAGATTCTGAAGTTTCATTTGGCTCAGCTTCTTTAGCTTGGGATTGCTCTTTTGAAGAGTTTCCCTTTTCTGACTCTTTAGCTCCTCCAGCTTTACCTCCATCTTCATTATCATCACCATCTTTATCCAAGGTGTCATCAAAGGAGCATTTTCCACCTTGAGCATTTCTGCTTTCGTTTGCTTTGGCAATGAGCTTCTTAATTTTGACACTGTATTCCATATCTCTCTTTGCCATTATCTTGTGGATATCTTTAACTGCTTGAATCCTTTCCTTGGTGATGGGTGCTTTCAGCAACAACTTAAGGACATCCATGATGACTTTGCTTTGTAGAGATGTTTTGCCTTCAAGAGTTAAGAACCCAAGTCCTTTAGTTCCTTTGGCTGTTGTCTGTTTAAAGCTTACACCATATGGCTGGAGACATACTTCTGGAAGTTTACTATTAACCATTGTACTCAGTTGCATATAGAGACTTTCATCAAAGATGGTAGAGTTTTTCTTAACAAGAATCCCAAGGATGTATTGCACTCTGGCAGAGAAAGTTTCTAACAGTTGAGTTGTTATGAATATTGAATGTCCATTCTTCAGGTACACTTCAACTGCCCACCTCTTCTCTGAGCTAATCTTCACAGAAAGATTTACAATCTTTTCTTTCAAAGCTTCTGCCAATTTAGCAGGTTTTCCTTTAGATTCTGTGATTGCTTCATTCACCAGATTGTTGAATTCCTCATCCTTATTATTCAAGGTGCTCTCCATATGACTTACCGTTATAGAATCAGCTTCTTCTTGAGAATATGTGCTTCCATCAGTCCAGGTAACCAACTCTGAAGAAGTGATATATTCAGGCAGCTTGCCCTTGCCTTTACCCATCTTGTTAGACTCCTCCTTTTCTCTCCAAAGCCTCTCCAAAGTTGATTCTTTCCTTTCAGGAACTGGTTCACTAATTTTGATGGAAGATGTTTTATTTCTTTGTATCATTTTCAATACTTCCTCAGATACTAGTATTTTCTCCCCATCTACTTCAGTTTCAATCAGTTCATCAGTTCTAGAGGCTTTAACAGTATCTTTTTGCTCCCCCTTACTCCTTTGCTCCCCCTGTCTTTCAGCTTCCCCTTGTAACTCCATTTTCCTTTCTGGTTGCTCAGCCTTTTTCTGATCTATTACTTTCTCCCCTTTAGTTAAGTTGGCAGCTTGAATGAAGGAAGAAAGTGACAGCAGGGTGGCTTGAATTTCAGCAAAACCAGCCTTCACAGAAGATGACAGAGTGTCCAGCTTGCTTTCCATTTTAGCACATCTATCTTCAATAGCTTGGAGGCTGTCATTTGTGGATGTAGAAGGACCACCAGACCTAAGCCTCTTTGGAGGTTGAGGATAAGTCTGGGGCATGGAGGCTGTTTGGGTTCTCACACTCTCATTGTTTTTATAGATGATCTCATCATCTCTCACAGAAATTCCCTCAAGGCCTAATGCCTTTTGTTGACTGGCTCCCTCAAGTTCACTCTGGACATGCTCAAGTCCTTCTCCTTTTGCCAGCACATTTGGCTGCCTCTCATTTTTATCCTCACTTCTCTGTTCTTTTATCTCTCTTTTATTTTTCACTCCCTCACTCATCCTAGATGCATCAGTATGAGCAGTACTAATATGCAAAAGAGAAGATTTTACCTTGAAAGCCTTGGAAAGAAGCAAGTCATCATCAGAGATATCTTCAACTAATCCTTCTTGTAGTTGTGGTCGAACAGTGATGACAGCATCTTTAGGAAGACCTTTGACAGTATCTTTTGTCAGAATGGTACTGTCACTTGATTGATTGACAGCACCTTCTGGTTTGTCATTGACAGCATCTTTGGCTGTGACAGCAACTTCCCTAGGGTAAGATGCTTTGAGGGAATCGATCAAGATGCTGGCTGTTTCAATTTCTGGCAAATTTGCATCTTGATCTAATCCAGTGTTTGATGGAGTGGTATCCATTTCACTTTGAGAAATGGGTTCTTGTGGACCACTAGATGAGGGCTCATCCATGATTTGAGATGGATGATCAAAACCTGAGGGGTTGGTACTGTCCCCCTCTCTAGGTTGTTCAGAAGAAACAACAGATGTAGGAATGAATGAAGAAGTTTGAATTTCAGATTGATTAATTGGCTGTTCCATAGAAGAAGATTGTGGAACATCAACAGTATGAATGAATTCCTCAATATGCTCTATCTCTATGTGTGTATCTTCAAATACAGGTTCCTCAAGAGTGAGTTCTTGAGTTTGTGCAGACTCTTTACAAGGTGCCTTGATAGATAGGCCAATTTCAATAGATGCCTCTTGTTGAGAAGAAGCACCTAGAGATGAGTTTATTTCTCTATCATCCTCTACAGTCTTTTGGGAAACTATAGAGTGGCTGACAGTAACCTTGGCCCTTCTAGCTCTCTTCTTCTTAGGCTCAGAAGGGGCTACTGTGGGTTCTATTCCACTACCATCCTTATTTGCTGCACTAGGTGCAGTAACTCCCTCTTGACTCACCACATTGTCACCAGTTTCACTCTCTAGGGATCTTTTCTTGGATTCCTGTTTGGCAATTTTAAGGGCTTTTGGTAGTCTAGAGTCCCTAGGTGGAATGTATGGTGTAAAATGTGGGTTAACTGAATTTGGGTCTAATTCAGCTTCATTCTCAATTGTGAAAACAGTGTAATCTGTTGGAAATGGAAAACCAAGGTTGGGCACTTGATTAACCATGTGTTGTGTGAAACATAGTGGAATATGTGCATTCAAATTTTGTGTGTTAAGAGATGTGTGTGTGTTTTTCTTTAAAACAGGACATTCTTCAAAATTAGAAGTATCTACAACATTTCCACAAATATTATTAATACACATAGTTAAAAAGCGAGGATATATGGATACCTTTTTGCCTATGGCGCTTTTCAACTGTGCCATAATCAGCTTTCCAACGTTCACCTTGTATCCATGGACTACAAAATGAGTGAGTTTCTTGATATATGATGGTATTCCATTCCAACCTGTAGACTTGGTAGAGAACACCTTCACCATAACATCAAAGATCATGCTCCACTCTTTTCTCAAATATTTCCTGTCCATTTCTCCCATTTGATACCATTTATCAGAAGTTTCTTCAATTTTAGAGCCTGAATATCCAATCTTCAGAAAGAACTTCTTTAGAGTATCATCAGTTGCTAGTTCCTTAAAGCTTTCTTCACTGGCCAACACAATACCCAAAGCCTCATTGATATTCTTTACTGAAAGAGAATGATTTGCATCATCTATATTGAACTTAATTGTTTCATTCTCTCCAGTTCCTTGAGCACTTGCAGATTTCCAGAATTTTTCAATTCTAACAACATCAATTTTGGGGGATGAGGTTATTGCATGACCTAGGTAGGATTTATTTAAGAAGGAAATAAGTCCTTTGAAGTTTTCACCAGCATCACTAGGAGAGTAGATACCAGCAAAGTTGGTTTGAGCAACACTTTATTTAGGTGCCATTGTTGAATGCTTTGAAAAATGAGAGAGAAAATGCGGTTTTTGGATGCAGAAGGTTGAAAGGTTTTAGCAAATGAAAGTGATAGTAGATTAAACGGTAGATTCAGTTTATAAGATGAATCGATTTAACCTGTCTTAATTGAACGTGTGATAATGATTTTACCCATTAACTTCACTTGCTATATTACGTGGCAGTTGCTATTAGATCGTGGATTGGTGGATTAAAAATATATATATATACACACATTAATATATATATATTTCTCCACTATCTTTGACAGCAACTTCCCGTGACAGCAACTTTCATTGACAGTAACCTGTGCGCTTTTCTTTCTTTCTTCTATTTTTGATAGCAATTTCTCGTGACAGCAACTTTTATTGACAGTAACCTGTGCGCTAACAACATTTCTGTCAATCAGTTTAATGAGTGACAGTAAGTTTATCTGACAGTAAACTAAGCGTAAAATCATGCTGTCACTGTTCACACATAACTTAAGTTAAGGACACTTGATTTCTTAAAACCGTATTAAGACAGACATGTAAAACTATTTTAGCATAGTCATAGCAAGCATGATATCTAAAATTCCTTTTAGCATAGTAATAGCAAACATGATATCTAAAAATCCTTTTAGCATAGTCATAGCAAACATGATATCTAAAAATCCTTTTAGCATAGTCATAGCAAACATGATATCTAAAAATCCTTTTAGCATAGTCATAGCAAACATGCTGTCTGAACAAGTAGCACATAGTACCTTAACTTCTCATGACAGTCTTCTAGTGACAATACTTTTTATTACAGTACCTTGAAAGTTTCTGTCATGAGCTGCGACTGAGAATTGACAAATCAGTTAGATAGTCATACCTGATTTAGCATTCCCAATTCACTCACCAACCTGGTAAATGTTGCTTCATCCAGTGGCTTGGTGAATATATCTGCAAGTTGCTTATCTGTTGGAACATAAACCAATTTTACATCTCCCTTTTCAACATGCTCCCTGATGAAATGATGCCTTATATCAATATGTTTTGTTCTGGAGTGTTGAACTGGATTGTCTGATATGGCTATGGCACTAGTGTTATCACAGTAGATAGGAATATTTGACAACTCTAGTCCATAATCCATTAATTGATTCTTCATCCAAAGTATTTGTGCACAGCAACTTCCAGCTGCAATATATTCAGCTTCTGCAGTTGATGTAGAAACTGAGTGTTGCTTCTTACTGAACCATGACACCAATCTCCCCCCAAGAAATTGGCAGCTTCCTGTAGTACTTTTTCTGTCAATCTTGCAGCCAGCATAGTCTGAATCAGAATATCCAATTAGATCAAATCCAGTTTCCCTAGGGTACCAAAGACCTAGATTTGGGGTACCTTTGAGATATCTAAAGATTCTTTTAATTGCAACTAAGTGTGATTCTTTTGGATCAGCCTGAAACCTTGCAAAGAGACATGTAGCAAACATTATGTCTGGCCTGCTTGCTGTTAAGTAAAGCAATGATCCAACCATGCCTCTGTAGGTACTAGAATCCACTTTCTTGCCTTTAGGATCTAACTCTAATTTGGTGGCTGTTGAGATAGGTGTCTTGGCAGGTGATGAATCTTCTAAGTTAAACTTCTTGAGAAGTTCTTTGACATACTTAGATTGACAGATGAAGATTCCATCCTTCTTCTGATAGATTTGAAGACCAAGAAAGAATGCTAATTCTCCCATCATGCTCATTTCATACTTGTTTCTCATTAGAGATGAGAACTTTTCACACAATTTTTCGTTTGTTGAACCAAAAATTATGTCATCAACATATATCTGCACAAGGATGATGTCTTTGCCATGGTATTTATAGAATAAAGTTTTATCCACCATACCTCTTACAAATTGATTTTCCAGGAGAAAAGTGGATAGTGTGTCATACCAGGCTCTTGGTGCTTGCTTTAAGCCATAAAGAGCCTTGAACAGCTTGTAGACAAAATTATGCAGTTTGTCATTCTCAAATCCAGGAGGCTGTTCAACATATACTTCTTCTTCTAATTCTCCATTTAGAAAGGCACTTTTGACATCCATCTGAAATACCTTGAATTTGCAGTGTGCAGCAAAGGCTAAGAAAATTCTTATGGCTTCAAGTCTGGCAACAGGTGCAAATGTTTCATCATAATCTATCCCTTCCTGTTGACAGTAACCTTTGGCCACTAGCCTAGCTTTATTTCTTGTCACATTTCCACTTTCATCTATCTTGTTTCTGAAGACCCATTTTGTCTCAATGACTGATTTTCCTTTTGGCCTTGGAACCAGCTTCCAAACATTGTTTCTTTCAAATTGATTAAGCTCTTCCTGCATAGCCATCACCCAATCAGAATCCAACAATGCTTCTTCAACTATTTTTTGTTCCATTTGAGATAAGAAACATGAAAACATGCTTTCAGCAGAGATATTCCTCCTTGTCCTTACACCAGTAGTGGGATCTCCAATAATTAGATTACTGGTATGATCTCTGTTCCACTTTGTTGATTGAGGCAAGCTACTTGTTTGATGAGATTGTCTTTCATCAATATGAGGATTTGATTCTCCACCATTTTCATTGTTCTGCTCATTTAGCTCAAATTCTCCAGTCTGACAGTCTTGTTGATTGATGCCTGAAATTGTCTGTGATTGGGCTGAGGTTTGATTTAGATTATGAGTATTGACAGATTCTTTCTCATATCCCATTGATTGAGTGAGACTTGGTTCTTCATTAACATATTCTTCTATTTCCAAGTATCCTTGATTCTCAAATCTGAAGGGTTGCATTTGACCATCCTCATGTAACCCTGGAAACTTGGTTTCATCAAACGTGACATTGACACTTTCTTCAATTGTCTTGTGCTCCATGATATAGACTCTGTAGGCAGTCCTTTCTATCCCATATCCCATGAAAATGCCTTCATATGCTTTAGTATCAAACTTGCCTTTTCTTTCATGGTTGTCTTTCATCAAAAAGCACTTGCTTCCAAAAATATGAAAGTACTTGACAGTAGGTTTCTTTCCTGTCAAAAGATAGTAAGGAGTATTGCCATGAGCCTTGTTGATTAGTGTCCTATTCTGTGTGTAACAAGCAGTGTTGATGGCTTCTGCCCAGAAATATGTTGGTAATTTAGCATTGCTCAACATAGTCCTTGCAGCTTCAATAAGTGTCCTATTTTTCCTTTCTACAACTCCATTTTGCTGTGGAGTTCTTGCAGCAGAGAATTGTTGAACAATCCCTTGATCTTTGCAGAAGTTTCCAAGTGTAGCATTTCTGAATTCAGTTCCATTGTCACTTCTTAGAAATTGAACTTTTGCTTCAGGGGTCCTGTCAAGTACCCTTATGTGATCAATGATTTCTTGAGCAGCTTCATCTTTTGATTCTAAAAATTTCACCCAAGTGTACCTAGAATAGTCATCTATCATGACCAGTGCATATCTTTTTCTGGATAGTGATTGAACATTCACTGGTCCAAAAAGATCCATGTGAATCAACTTGAGTGCTTCAGTGTTAGTGTTGACTTGCTTTGATTTATGCATTGCTTTCCTTAGTTTTCCCATTTGACAATCTTCACACAGTCCTTCTTGACAGAATTCCTGTTGAGGTAGTCCTCTCACCAATTCCTTCTTCATTAGCATGTTCATTGTTTTGAAGTTGAGATGGGAAAGTTTCTTGTGCCAAAGCATGCTATCTCCAACACTTGCTTTGCTGTAGAAACAAAATATTCTTTCCTCATTTGTTGAGTTTAAGTCTGCAACAAATAGGCTTCCTTTCTTTACTCCTTTCAGAGATAGGCTTCTATCCTTCTTGTGGTGGATTGTGCATTCCATCATGCCAAAGTTAACTTTGAATCCTTTGTCAGTGAATTGACTGACACTGAGCAGATTATGCTTCAAACCTTCCACAAGAGAGATTTCTTCAATGACAACATTTCCAGCTTTTAAGCAGCCATATCCCACAGTGTAACCTTTGTTGTTGTCTCCAAAGGTTATTATTGGGCCAGCCTTCTCAACATATTGTGATAGCAGGGATATATCACCAGTCATGTGTTTGGAACATCCACTGTCGATTATCCACATGACCTGTTTACCTTTCTTTCCCTGCAAGACAGAAAGAGTTTAATTTGCATTTGGTACCCAAGTCTTGTTGGGTCCTGCATACTCAGTATCATCAGAAACTCTATCAATATTTGAAACAATATTATCAGAAGATGGTTCCTTGACTTCTTTTATTACCCACTTAGTTTTAGACAATGATTTAGACTTTTTCTTAGTGAAAGTTGTCTTCTCACTTTCTTTAGTAGTTTCAGAAGTCTTTGCAGATTGCATATAAGAACATAATTCATTTGATGAAATTTGCAAATTAAAACATGTACTCATAGCAGTAATTTTGCATGGCATACAATCAATGTTATTACAAACTACCAATTTTCTTTGCATAATGGGAGTTCTGTGTAAGTTCCCTTTCAACTCTGTTGCATTAGATATGCTACTAGTTGATTTCTTACAAACATGAGTTAAATGATGTGAGGAGCCACAATTATTGCAAAGTTTCCTGGGTGCCTGCTTAACATATGCATAATTATTCTTTTTATCAATGCCTAGCTTCCCATTTCTGTTTTTGGACTTGGAGACAACTGTCTTGACAATCTGTTCAGAAGATACTGTCGATCTATTTTTGACAGCATCTTTTGTACTTGCTGTCTTGACAGTAGGTTTGAAAGTTACTGTCTTGATTGACTTCTTGACAGTATCTTTGAAAGTTACTGTCTCATCCTTTGTGACAGTTTCTTTTGAACACTTGGTTGGGCTATTTAATACGGTTTCTGTCATAGTCATTTTGACAGAATCTTTTTCTTTCTTAGATACACTGTCAACCCTCTCATCTTCATCACAGAGTTCTTGATTAATAATTAGGGAATTTTCATTAACCTCAAACTCTGTACTTTTGAAGATTGGATTGCTCACATTTTTGAGGATGTGAGGTCTTACAGTATTGTTATCATCATTGTTCTGTATAACAGCCTCTTTACCAGGTCTCCTACTATAATCATAGCCTATGCCTATCTTCTTACTTTCAGTATGTTTCTCATGATACTCTTGAACTATTTTAGAGGAATTTCTAAATGCCTTTAGCTTAAATTCATTTTCAGAAATTTCTTTTCTTAGATATTCCTCTATTTCTTTAGCACAGATTAAATCATTTTTTAATCTTTCATTTTCCTGAGCTAAAGAATCAATAGAACTGGTCTTAAACAACAACACATCATTGTTGGATCTGAGTACTTCATTTTCTTTAGTTAATCTAGCAATTTCTTCATTTGCAGCAGATAAACTAGTATGAATATTAAACATTTCAGTACTCATTTCCTCAATGGTTTGCTTATAGTCATTTAAAGACATATCTAGTAATACTAAAGATGGTACCTGACTTGTCGAGGTTGATGCTTCTTCATCCTCTCTAGCCATCAAGGCTAGATTCACAAATTCCTCTTCTTCTTCATTATCAGATTCATCCCAGCATTTTCCTTCAGCCACATAGGCTTTTCCTTGTCCTTTCTTAAATTGACTTCCAGTTCCTCTCTCCATTCTTTGTATTTGTTTTGGTCTTTTGCATTCAGTAGCAAAGTGACCAAGTTCATTGCAATTGTAGCATCTAAACTTTGATCTATCTACCATTCCTGTTTTGTATCCTCCCTTGGTGCCAGTAGCAGGTTTTGATGAGCTTCCTTGGTTAAATTTTGGAAATTGACCTTGAGGCTTATATGGCTTGTTCCTCCTGAACCTTATATTTTTGAATTTTCTTGCCATAAAAGCCATGGTTGGATTATCCATTTTCTCCATTTCTTCTAGAGTGAAGAATTCTTCATCTTCAACATCTTCTAGTTGAAGGACAACCTTTTCTTCATCTTCAACCACCTCTTCAATTTTCACAGATGAAAATTGAGGTTGTTGATCATTTTGAATTTGCTCACTTGCTTGAAAATATGATGGTCCCTGAGCAACTAGAGCACCAGCCATGTTTGCCATCAAACCTTTGGATCCACTTTGTATGGCTTTCTTTTGATAATATTCAAGTTCATAAGATTTTAGAACTCCATACAATGTTTCAAGAGAAACAGAGTTTAAATCTCTTCCTTCTCTTATGGTTGTTACTCTATGCTCAAGGTGTTCTGGAAGAGTTAGCAGAAACTTGATATTGACTTCCTTCTTTTCATAAAACTTTCCATGAATCTGGAGCTCAGCTATCAGTTTGCTAAATCTTTCAAACATGTGAGTTAACTCTTCTCCATGCTTGCCCATAAACGCTTCATATTGTGACACCAGCATTTGTTTTTGATTTTCTCTGACCTCTTCATTTCCTTCACATAACAGTTCTATCTTTTTCCACATATCCCTGGCAGAGTTGCATGCTATTATATTTCCACTCATAGCTTTGTCCAGGGTAAGTGCATCTAGTAGAATGAGTTGCAGATGATCATCCAGTGCTACCTTTTCTTTTTCTGAGTCATTATACTCAGAAGGCTTCTTAGCAACCCAATGAGCTGGGATTACTACATCATTAACTGCAGCAGATGGAATTTCCTTTTGAGGAACGAAGGGGCCATTTTCCAGAATACCTAGGAATAATGGATTCTGAGCTTTGATAAATAACATAATCTTCTTTTTCCATATGTTGTAGTTTTCTTTATCAAAAGCTGGAATCTTGATATTACTTGACCTTTGAATACTTGCCATTTGGATCTCAGATATGTGTATTAATCTGATCACTCTGATACCAGTTGTTGGTCCCGGAATGTATTGTAGAAGGGGGGTTGAATGCAATACTAATAAATTTCAAAAACTATTTCAACAACTTAAATAGAGTTTGTAATTTACTAGTAGAAGAAATGCAATCACAAGTAATATTTAACAAGATGTTTCACAAAATAATTGTTTTATTTATTTTGCAAAGTTTTGCTACAACCTTGAGAACAAAATAATTCTCAAGCTTCAAATACTCAAGAGATTACAGTTGTAGAGTTATATTTTCTTGTATAAATAGAGTGCTCTATTTATAGTGTGATAGTCTACTGTACTACCACTATCAGCATGGGTTGTTGAGTTGCTGTTATATTCCTTTTGCAGCTCATTCCATAATTTATTCCCATGTGATCATCACAAAGTAACTTTAAGATACTTTCCACATTTGAGCCACCCAGATCTAGCCGTATTCAATTTTATCTGCTCTAGACTTTACAGGTTGCTCCATGTGATCTCTCGAGCTTCAGTTATAGACTTTCCAAGCTTGCTGTAAAGGTTGAATATTACAACATGCCTGCTTCTTTTGAACATGTACTCTGTCGCTTAATTTGACTTAGAAAATTCCTAAATCAAGTTGATTCTATATGACAGTATGTTTGCCACAAAGTTTGCTGTCAATGAATTATGCTTTGGTTGACAGTATGAATTTCCCGCAGAGATTACTGTCAAGGATTGTGCTTTGGTTGACAGTATGAATTCCCGCAGAGATTGCTGTCAAGAATTGTGCTTTGATTGACAGCATGTATTTCCCGCAGAGATTGCTGTCAAGAATTCCAAACTTACTGTCGCAAACTATATATCAAAGTTGCTGTCATCAGAATCTCCGCCAATGTTGCTGTCAAGTCGAAACTTGCTGTCGACTCCATGAAACTTGCTGTCGACCTAGGCAACATGTTGTTTCCTTGTAACCTTACTGTCAGTACTTGACAGTAACTTTTATTCCTGCTGTCGAACTTCTGTATTTCTTGAGGCTTAAACATGATTGAACTTCTTTCAAGAATTACAATTATTACATGACAGTACTTATTTGATTACAGAAATACATTTCAGGCTATGACAGTATGTTCTACTTAGTAAAACTAAGTATACCAATAAAACAAGTTAAGTTGTCTAATCCATCACCCATAAATCCCAACAGAATATGTGCAAGATGATTTAGTTTGCATGCTTTGAATACAAGTAGGTGCATTAGAGAGATGTTGCTTGGGATTGAGTATGTTTTTCCACGAAGTGAGATTTTGAGCCTTATTGCATATTGCATATTTGCAATTTATTCGTTTGCTTGAGTGTCCACGAATTGTTTGCATTGCTAGCAGTTGTTTGAGGTCTTTCTTGAAACGCATGACATTATTTGACGATTAAAATGATAAAGGCATTAGGATTAACCGCATATTTTCCCATATTACCACACCATGTTTACATGATCAATTAGTTAACCCGTTGAGCTTAATCCTATTTTTTCGGTGACATACCACATTACTTGCCTAGACCTTTTTCTTGTATTGGCCTTACATTAATTTGAACCCATATTGTCAAAGGCTAGTAGAGTGCTTAAGGGAGTAATAAGGTGTGTAAGGAGGGGTTTATTGTTGGTCATAATTTTGGGGGAAATATTGAATATTGGGTTTGGTTGTTTACTTGATAGTCGACATATGTAATAAATTGTGGGATCATTGTTATTGTTTATATTATTGTTTGTGTTATATTTAGCTCTCGAAGAAGAAGAAAAAAAGAAAAAAAAATATAAAAAAATATAAAAAAAGAAAAAAAAAAGAAAAATAAATAAATATTACGAGAGCATGTTTGTATTGTTGTGATCCTATTTCAGTCGACTAGTCGAGTGTTTGTTTTAGTAAAAATTATGTGGGGGGGGGAGAAATATGGTGTTGTGTATGATGTATTATGGTACTTACTAGCTTTTGACACTTCACCTGTTTTGGCTTATTTGACATACCTTGTCCCTAGCCCCGTTACAACCCAATTAAAGACCTTTTGATTATCGTCATTGATGTATGTTGTGTTAAGAGTTAGATTGATACCAAATGTCAAGCGTGTTTATGATTTTGTTGGAATTGAGTGATACACTTACCCTTGTTCTTGAGTGAATATTCTTTTGTGAGTGGATTGTGAGTGTTTGCTTGTTCTTTCGTATGAGATCCCGAGTGTTGTCTCAAAGATGTACTCTTGTAGGCTTAGCATGTTTACTAACTTATTCTTACACTTGACATGGGCTTGTGAGAACTTATGCATGTTCATTGAGTAGACTATGTGAATACTTGCACTTTCGACACCAAGACATTGCGTATTTACTTTGATTCTTAAGTTGATATGGCATGAGAGGATTTGAAGGTATGGTAGGATATTAGTACTAGATTAATTGCATT
This sequence comes from Kitagawia praeruptora, assembly GCA_037693485.1. Classification (NCBI taxonomy): domain Eukaryota; kingdom Viridiplantae; phylum Streptophyta; class Magnoliopsida; order Apiales; family Apiaceae; genus Kitagawia; species Kitagawia praeruptora. The sequence continues at coordinate 135,353,658 of CM075345.1, forward strand.
TTCATTTAGTTGCATTCATGCATTGCATTGCATTAGGTTAAATGGATTTTGTGGGTACATTCGCTATAGGCCCTCACGAGACCTTACTCGTCCACTAGGGCTGCCTAGGGGTTTAAAGGGCTTGTTGCATATGCCAAATGCAACCGTGATCACCTACGGAAGTGGTACTAGTTAGTTAGATAGTGTAATTGTTTATGCTTGAGGATAAGCATCGGTTTAAGTTTGGGGGTGTGATAAGTGGATTTTATATCCACTTGGAACATTCTAAATCGGCTTAAATTGATTGTCTTGGACTCAAGTTTCTTGTAGTTTTGATGTGTTTTGCTTAGTTGTGCAGATTTACGAGAATGTTGACTAAGGTGGATGCTTCTATAATTTTTTGGGAATTAATTGATTAAAATTCAGATTTTTAAGAAGGGTTGCGCAGTCTACACTGTTTTGGCCATATCTTGAGTTCTATAAGTCTGTTTTCAGCCCGTAAGCAGTCCACGCGAAGATAACAAGATTCTCTATCATTCTAAAGTGGTCCAGAGGTCCAATTACGTTTGGGACGTTCCAGAAAAATTGAAGAAAAGTCAGCCACGAATTTTCCTTAAAAACAGAATCAGTTTAGGAAACGTATCTTGCAGAAATTCTATTATAATTCTGTTTTGGTATTTTCTTGCTGGGCAAGACTTTTAGAGACTATTTAAACACATCCTACCACTCAACTCCTTAAAGGAGCCAATTGAGTTTGCAGGCAGCCGGCTATACCATCTTTGAGCCATACCCGACAGAGTTTGAGGAAATGCCCTGCACTTCAAAGCGTCACTTGCAGGCTGCAACAGCAGTGCGTTTGAGAATGTCCTAACGTGGTTTGCGGGATCACCCGTTCCATCATAAGCTTTAATTGTCGGCATCTTAAACTTCTTTGAGATACGAGCATTCATCACCTCCTCAGTAAATGGGGGTGTGGGATCATCAGGATCCCCAAGTGGCATCAGATCCTTGGGGTTGCTCTTGGGGGTTTCCACCCTCGTTGTTTTTCCAGTTGGGGCATCAGCCCTTCTTTGCCTTCTTGAAGGCCTCTCCAGATCTATAAAGGGAATCGGTCCTGATGTTGGAGGAGGTTGAGTCTGATTTGACCTAGCTTGTTCTCTTGTCATATCTTCCTTTAATCTTAAGATCTCGGCTTCATGAGCCTTGATCCTTTCCGCAGTTGTCGACGGGGGTCCATCATAGATAGTTTGATGACTCCTCCGGGGTTCTCTGCTAGCACGTCGCCTTCTTAGGGCTTCTTCACGATAATCATCATCAGAAGATGATTCATCAGTATAGGGACCAGAGTAGTCACGATACTCTCGATCTCGGATATGCAGGGCATGACCACTTGATCCAGCTCCTTGAGTAGGAGGGTAGTTAGGCAGCCCATACATCGGGTTGGTATTCACGGGGAGATCCGTAGTGTGGATCTGGACCCCTTGTGGAGGGTTGTTGGGATCTACAATCAAGGGAGAAACCACCATCTGAAGGGGATTAGTCCCTGGATTTGTGTGGACGATCGGAGGTAACGTACTCTCAACATGGGAAGTCGTCCCTAGGGGTTGAGAAACTTGATGTTGAACGATCGTCCCGGTTGTTGGGGGCACCGGATCCGTGGTGGGCGGAGCAGAGCTGAGAGGAATAGGATCGGTGGTAGTCAACGTTGTTCTTCGTGTTTGAACCATGGTTGATGTCTTCTTCCCACAGACGGCGCCAAATGTTGTGGAATAAAAACTAGGTTACGATTTGTATTTAATGCTAGGGTTGGTGAGCTTTGAGCTTTAATGGCTGTTTCCGTGTTCGGGACTAATCAGTCCTCACAGAGTGCCTACGTATCTCGTATTGAGAATCAAGCCAAGACGTAGTTCTAGGTGATGGTGCCCTCAGGGCTATGGCGACGAGGGCTCACCTAGGACGTAGTGGCTTGTATGTCCTTATTCGAGGATTGAGCCAAAACGTCGTTCTTGGTAATGCCCTCGGGGCTATGGCGGCAAGGGCACACCAAGGACGACGTTTTGGCTCAATCCTCGAATAAGGACATACAAGCCACTACGTCCTAGGTGAGCCCTCGTCGCCATAGCCCTGAGGGCACCATCACCTAGAACTACGTCTTGGCTTGATTCTCAATACGAGATACGTAGGCACTCTGTGAGGACCGATTAGTCCTGAACACGGAAACAGCCATTAAAACTCAAAACTCACCAACCCTAGCACTAAATACAAATCGTAACCTAGTTTTTATTGCACAACATAACTCAATTTGATTTGTACTTATGGCAAGATTTTATTATTCTTTCTTAATAATTCAATTTAATACAAAAAACGAAAGATAATGTAAGAGTGTGCATGTGAAATTCAAACTGTCCGGAAACGAGTAGAAGGATAGAGAAAGAGAAAAAGAAAACAGTAAAAGTATACGGAGTACTTATTTAATTTAATGTAAAATTAACAAAAGTAGATAATAATGGTTTGACGCGACAAGTAGCTGAACACGGTATGGCCTCTTTCTGTATTAGTTGTCAGACTGACCAAAGAAATATCATAGTATCAAATTATCACTAGGAGACTAGCAGGAGTCACAGGAGCAGGTAATTACTTACTGTTTAATTTAACTTTAATCCAATGGAGAAATGCAATACCCACTCGAATTTGAAATTAGTAAAAAAAAGAAAAAGAAATGCAATACCCACTTTTCTTTAATACACTTTTGTTTGGGAAATTCTTTTTGATACCCTTATACAATTGATTTTTGTCAATGATACCATTACATTATTGACTTCTACCTATGGTGCCCTTATACTTTTGAGTTTTGGCTTTTCCATGAAATGCCACTCCATCAACCGAAATGTTAGTATCTAAAATTCTCAATGGTACCCTTGTCAGTTGAATAATGAAGGGTACCAATGGGAAAAGGGTATCATTGGCAAAAGCCAAAAGTACAAGGGTACCAAAGAGAATATCCCTTTTTTTTTTACACTTTTCGTTAATTTTTAGTACAAGACTAGTTTTTATTTTACTTTATTTTGTAAGCTCTATTTTTGTATGTCCGTAAAAATAACGATTTTTTTTGTAATCCCTACATAGTTTCATGATGAGTAAAATAGCTAATTGATCACTGAAGTCACTAATAACTTGCAAGTAGGTCACGAAGTTAAAAAAGCTTTCAGTCAACTAATAAAGTACTTAAAAACTTGCAAATTTGTAATTGCCGTCAGTTCCGTTAAAAACTCTAACAAAAAGATGACGTAGATGCTGACATGGCACTAGGGGTGTTCACGGATTGGTTTGGTCCGGATTCTTGATTTTTCCGAACCAAACCAATATAAACGGTTTTTCAAAAATCAAAACCAAACCAGACCAGTTAGATGCCAAGACCAAACCAAACTAGACCATAGAAGAACGGATTGGTCCGGTTTCGAACCACGGTTTGAACTTTATACCATATTATTTTTTTAATTTTTGTTAAACTTAAAAATGAAATTGTAATTTAAATAAATATAAATAAAATTTAATAAACATAAATATTATACACTACATATATGTATTACAATATTTGTTTATCAATCTTTAGTCTCCTGTTTACGTATTACATTTATATAATTCAATTGAATTTATATAAATAGTAAACAAATTAATTTAGTGTAGAATTACAAAATATTGATAATTAACTCAATATTAGATTTATTAAGTAATTTAATTTTTTTATTAAATATACGTATATACATTACGTACTATAAGTTATAATCTTAACTTATAATTATCTACTAGAATTTTTAGCGTATTATTATATAACGGTCCGGTTTGGTTTAACCGGTTTTAAAATATTGAAAACCATAACCAAACCATTTATGCATAAACGGTCCGGTTAACCGAACCACTAACAACGGTTTTTACGATTTCGGTTTTTGTTGGTTCGGATTGTTGTGGTCCGGTCCGGATTCACGGTTTAACGGATTGTTTGAACACCCCTACATGGCACAATGAAACTTGCAAGTAGGTCACTGAACTTGATAACAATTTTCAATTAGGTCATTAGCCAAATTTAATTTTAACTGATTAAATTTTAAAAAAAAAATCGAATGATTTTTCTTTTATAAAATTTAAAATTATGCATACCAATTCATTACATATGCTTATGAATAAATACAAGTGAACGAAAAGATAACAAATTTTTTTCGATAATGATAAAAGGTAAAAAAATCGAATGAATACATTTTTTTTCCAAATAATTACACTTTAATTAAATGTAATTTATATATACCGCTTTAACTCATATGCTTATAAATCGATACAATTGAATAAATATTTAGATATCCCTTTTCTCCATTTATTTAATTTATAATTTAACTAAATTTAGAATTGTATACATCCATTTATTTTATATGCTAGTAAATCGGTAAAAACAAACAAATATTTAAAAAAATATCAAGTTTCTGATCCATCTTTTTCGATATTAATAAGTGATACCAAAAGTGTAATTTTTTGAATATTAATTTAAATTAAAAAAACATAATCGTTTAAAAAAATAATTTTGTTCGATAGTTTTTTAATATTTTAATTTTTTTAGTCAGTGACCTAACTGAAAATTAACACATAGTTTAGTGACCTAACCGTAAATTTGTTATTTTTTAACGGAGAACCGTTAAAAGTCAACATAATTTAACGGTTGTGCAAATTTTTTTAAGTTTAGTACTGTACTTGCAAGCTAATTGTAACTTCATGATGCGACTGAAAGTTTTTTTAACTTCGTGACCTACTTGCAAGTTAGGAGTGACTTGAGTGACCAATTTGCTATTTTACCCGTTTCATGATTATATTGGTTGTCAAATTCATTTCGGAAATCTGAACAAATCAGTTTAAATACCTAATAATGATTTTATCGATAAATTGAGATTTATTAGAATGATAAATCAGAATAAAAATTGGATAAATTTTAATATTTTAATAATATTTAATAGTCTAAGTTATAATATAATAGAAAGAATGCCCAAAATGCCTAAATTTTCACTATCCACAAACCAAAATGCCCAATTCTGAAAACCCCGACCTTCCTACCCACGAGATACGCCGTTTTGGAACGCGTATCCGAGGGAACTGTTCATCGCCAGATTTCGTGATTTTTCAGGTGGAATCGAGAGCTAATCTCGCCGGCGACTTCTTCATTACGACTCGTATCGTCAATATGAGGCTCCACCGTCCACCAAACGAACACCAAATGTTCACAAGCTCGTAGCGATCCAGATCCCAGTCTCCGTTTGTCACCTCCGGCCCCGCAGGGGCGTGAAAAAGGACGTCGGAACGTTCGACGTCGTTCAAATCGCCATTTTGGGCGATTTCAATCCGATAAATCAAACGTTATAAAACTTATATGATCTTGCAGAGAATTGATTTGCGGTTCCAAAGATGTATGGTATGTGTTTCGAAACTACGGGATGTGGACGAACGGAGATGGACAATAAATATGTCGGAATCGCCTTCCAGTCACGACATTGGTGAAGAAGAAGACGGCGTCTGATACGCCGATGAGGAATGCGTATCGTAAGATACCCGTGTGACTAATGCGTATCTCACGCCTGCTCACGGTGTGTACAAAAGCGTGTCTAGCACATACGCTGTTTAGTCCAGCGTATCCAAATGATACGTTTCTTCAGTAGGCGTATTCAAGTGATACGTTTCATGCAAAAGCGTGACTGCTGGGCATTTTGGGCTCCGTTTCTGGATCTGGGCATTTTGGACAAGAAATGATTAAAAGTGGGTAGAAAGGGCACTCACCCAATATAATATACTATTTAAAAATATTTCATAACAATAAATCAAATTTTAAAAATTAAATCGATCAAATATTTTTTAACGATTTATCGATGATTTTTGAAAAATCGAACAATTTTTAGAATACTGATCAAATCTATCCGTGTATTTTTATATATCATTTAAGCCAAGATTAAAATTTGTGTTTTTTTTACCGTGTGTGCACATTAAATAGTTTCCGGTCATTAGGACCAAGATTAGACTAACAATATTTTGATTAAGGGTTTGATGGAAAATTAAGTAACTAAATTTTCCATATTAATGCACGAGGGTATAATTGTAATTATAGGATTTTTTTAGATAGTTTTCAGTATTTACAAAAATGCCACCATGTATATACACTAGAATCTCAGGTAATTCTCCTGAGTTAACCTCAGGGGCTTTTTTCTTTTTGATTAATAATAAGGTTAGTTGATGGAACAAATAATATCAAAATACTAATAATATAACTTGAACAAATGTAGGCCTGCATTAGAATTTTGCCACGCCAATCAAAATTCACAAATTATTTCTGTCCAATTATTACGGTTTACCGACTTGGTTCTGTCGCATCAATTTCGCTTTCAATGCACGCTTGAAAGGAGAACTACTATGAAAATAGGAGTAGTACTAATATGCTCAAATTATCATATCAATCCATGTCATAATGCTCAGTGTCAAAACATAAAATGGGAAATAAACTTAAAAGCTTTACCAAGAAAATTCCCGGAAGTTTGTAATCATGCAGGTCCCAAATTCGCAATTATATGTATTGTCACAGATGTCTCCATTCCATGGAGCTTACAATGTATTAACCATTTACAGATAAAAAAGCAAGACACTGACAAAAGCAAAACAAGGGGCTGCTTCACCACAAGAAGCTCAACTTTTTTTGTTCTTTTAGTGTGTGTACCGTGTACGTTGGTATGTCGCTGTACATGAATATTAGATAGTATTTTATTACGGCCCGTTTGACAGATCTTATTTATTATTAGAAATAAGTAATTTATTTTTTAAAAAAGTACAGCAAATTATACTTTTTTCTGAAATAAATTACTTATTCTTTGCATATAAAGAACGTTAAACCCCTCCTAAATATTTAATCCTAAAAATTAATATATAAATATGATTTTTTTTTTCTCGAAATAAGTCCTTATTTTAGAGCCAAACATGCTCTATACGTATCACAAAATATGATATGTAGAAATAATCGTTATATTAAAATCGAAACATTGATATTTTTGAAAGTTTTGGTTTTTGGTTTTGTTATCCTTAATTTTCGATTTGGTTATCCTTATATTAAAATCGAAACATTGAAAGTTTTAAAAGGTTTGGTTTTTTATTTGGTTATCCTATTTATTAAAATAAAGAGAAAATGACCAAAATGTCTATTTTTCACAAGTTTTTGCCCAAAATACTGATTTTGAAAAAAATGACCCGAAATACCGACGAGATACGGAGAATCGTCCTCCGTGTTAGGGTGTTGCGGAACACCATGTACCGTATTATGCATGATACGGAGCTGCGTCCTCCGTGTTAGCATGATACGGTGGACTGTGCACCGTGTTAGATGGGTGCGCAACACTATCACGGAATACCGTCCACCGTATCATGCCCTGTTACGGAACACGGAGCTTCGTATCATGCCCTGTTACGGAACACGCAGCTCCGCAACACACCCCCTATCACGGTACACGATGTACCGTGTCCCGTCAGTAAAAAGGGCCATCCAGTTTCCCAGGTGATTATTTTGGGCCATCACCCTAAAATAAATAATAATACTAATATGTTATAAAAACATCTCTTATAATATTTACTTATGGATTATACAAAAAAATCACTTCTTGGATTTAGGAGCGTTTCGAAATCATACCGTGCTCTAATTGATTCCTCCAATTTTATCAAATCTCAACTCAATCAATCTCTCGTCTAATGATTATTAAAATATATAATAATATTATTATATTATAAAAATAACAACTCAAAAAACTAATTATTATTATTAACGTAATTATATTCCGATTAAAATTCCTCCACTCGCATCGAGGTTCTTCTTGTACTCTTTCTTCTATTTTAGTCTAACAACTCAATTACCCATCTTCTCCAAAGATTTCACTTTTAATTAAAACACGTTACCTTTTAATTTAAAACTAATATTACAATAATTAATATATACCCAAAATATCACACCATATCTTTCTGTTATTATTTTTAGTAATAATTTTTTATAATTAAAACATGTTAAAGTAATTACTTATATTCTGATTAAAATTCCTCCACCCGCATTGAGCTTCTTCTTGGACTCTTTCTACCCATCTTCTCCAAATATTTCACTTCTAATTAAAACACGATACCTTTTAATTTAAAACTAATATTACAATGATTAATATATACCCAAAATATCACACCATATTTTTTCGTTATTATTTTTAGTAATAAATTTTTTCTAATTAAAACACATTACCTTTTCATTTAAAATTAATCTTGCAATTATGGCAAAAAAAAATTTAATATTGCAATCATTAATATACACCCAAAAATATGACACTATATATTCAAATCATTTTTTAGTAATAAATAATAATCGTTCGATCTAATAATAAGATATTATACGATTAAATTACTTTATTAAAATTCAAGGTTCGAACCCATCAGCGACATTTTTAGTTTAGAATTTGGCAATATAAATTTTAAACCTTGTATATCATTATTTAAATTTATATTAAATTAAAATTAGAAAAATTATTGAAAATAATGATTATATATAAACGTAATTGTAGTGTTACATGTTAAATAAAATTTATAACATATCAAAAGACACCGTGCGTGTTATAAGCTAATCATATACTAATATGTTATATTATAAAAAGAAAAAATTACAAATTGATGTATAAATTTACCGGCTTTAGCATTTTAATGATTGAACTTTCAAATTCATAATTTGGTAATTTTATATTATTTTGATTCTTCAAAAAGATAAAAACCATTTTTTGAGAAAACATAATAATTTTTTATCAGAAAATGTTTGACATTACCTTTATTTATATGAAATATGATTAATGGTCACTTTTTCTTAAAATAGTGGCTTTTAGTCACTTTTTCGAAATATAAAAATAATGTATGATCATTATATTACAAATTTAAAATTCTGACCATCAAAATATAAAATAAGATTAAATTCCACCATAGTTATGTAATTTATTTTATAAAAAATCATTTGCCATAATCATTATCATATTTCATAACTATGGTGGAATAAGTATGTGGGATTTCATAATCATAATCATAATCATTTGAAATCCCACATACAAGTGTGTGGGGTAGTTCCCGGTTAAAAAAAAAAAAAAAAAAAAAAATTAGCTAATTCCGAACTTGAAAATAAGTACCTTGAAAAACAAAATGAAAATGTGAACAATAAAGAAAGGAACAAAAACCACCCACTAGGACACACACTTTAGTACTTTACCATTCCAACGTAACCCAAACACCAAAAACAGCATTGTAAATAGTAGTAAAGATTCTTTCTTCTTCAGCTGTTGGTATATAAAAGTGGGCTCATAATACTTGTGTCTTTTAATTGTTGGTGGGGTTTTAATTTTCTTGGGAGCCTCATGCTTGGTTATTCTTGATCTAAAAAGAAGGTGTCTTATCTTTTTCTCTTTTTCCTCCCTCACTCTTGTCTAGACGTGGGAGTTATTGCCCTCTTTCTCTTAATACTATCCTTTTTTTCATAATTTTTTCCTACTTACATAGAATATCCATATTTGGAAAGTTAGTGGTGTCGAATATAATAGTTTGGTTTCATTTCTTTATATGCTGGTTTGTTCTCTCTTTCTTATTAAGGGGTTTTTATGTGAAGCAAAAGATTGATTCATGGCTCGTGAAAAGATACAGATCAAGAAGATAGATAACACAACTGCTAGGCAAGTGACCTTCTCTAAAAGGAGAAGAGGGATTTTCAAGAAAGCTGAAGAGCTTTCTGTTCTTTGTGATGCTGATGTTGCCCTCATCATCTTCTCCTCTACTGGCAAGCTCTTTCAGTACTCCAGCTCCAGGTTCTCTCTCTCTCCCCCTCCCCCCCCCTCTCTCTCTCTCTCTCTCTCTCTCTCTCTCCCCCTCCGTCCCTCTCCCTCCTCCCCCCCTCTCTCTCTCTCCCCCCCCATGTGTTTATATATTACACATACTAAATGTTTCAAGTCATTGCTGTTTGAAGTCATTGTTAAGAAAAGATGAACTAGTACACACACATATCATGTGTGTGAATATAATTGTATATTTTATATATAAAATACTTTAAACAAAGTCAAGTTGTTGCTAAATTGAAAAAGATTAGCTAGAAAATAGTATTGACATCTCTTTTGATCTGTATAAAATATCATGCACAGTATTCTTGTTTGGTGTACTTTTGTGGATCTCTAATGTTTGTTATGTAGTCTACGTTTTTGATAATCTTTTGATGCAGTTTACCTAGGTTGGAACAACACTGCTATGGTATGTAAAACTGTTAAATGAACGTTTTCATTCCCTTTTTGAGCTAACCATGTGACAAATTAAAGTGATATCGCAAGAGCCTTTTATATGACTCAGATCTTTCTATGGTAGTCTTTAGTTAGTCACCCAACATGCTATTGTGGGGTTTTGTCCTAGTAGTCTAGTACAAACTGAAATCCTGTTCGAAGGAATCTGTCCTAAAAGTACGCCATGGGTTAAATTTTTACTAACGCCACTCAACCTGTAGATTGTCACCTAACTTATGAGAGAAGAGGTATTCCTTGTGTAAATTAAATTTTAGAACAAATTATTACAGTTGGAAATGGAAGTATATGGCGTACCATTCCCAGTCCCACATTAAGGCAGGTTCTATCTGAAGGATTACTTACCAGCAAACGCAGGCCATAGATTATTTGAGGTGAATTATGAACGCTGGCTCTTAAGCAAGAGTAGTTTAGCTATTTTCTAGTATTGTAGCAAAATACTTTGTTTAATCATGGAATTGTACTATTATAACGGAAGATTAACTTAATCAATTGGGATAATAAATTATTTCGTCCTTAAGCTATATGCTGTTTTTGATTTGGTTTAGGTCCCTAAACTAAAAAAAAAAAATATCCGGATACCTAAATTTTTAAAATTTCTGATTGACATCCTTCTGTCAGTATTTGACTAACGGAAATGTCGAAAAAATCAAAATTTCACGGAATGAAGTGAAAATTTGACATGTTAATCTACGACTGATTACAAGAACACGGGTGGTGTGAAATTTTTTGATTTCGGGTTCACTAACATATGGAAATCTGCAGATTTTGTAAGTTTTTTTCGTGTTCTTGAAATTAAAGAGCAGATTTCTTTATGTTAGTGAATTCGAATTCGAAAACTTTCACCACCCATGTTCTTATAATCACTCGTAGATTATCATGTTAAATTTTCACTTCATCGTGAAATTTCGATTTTTGCATATAGTTTAAGGACGAAATAATTTATTTTCCCTAATCAATTTGATGGGTCATCTTGCCTGCCTTCAGTGTTATGATACTGAATGTGCAAATCAAGCATGTTTTTATTCTGTAATTAAGCAAGAACAAGTAAATATTTAAATTGTTGGCTGAGAAGTGGTATTGCAGTACTTGCGTTAACATCATATATAGATTCATGTAGCTGTTCCCATTTTATTTCTTAAGAACGTAATGCAAAAATTAATTTTCCTTGTATGCAATGTAACCTTGTGCTCATAACTTCTCCTGCAGCATGAAAGAAATACTTGAAAGGCATAGTTTACACTCGAAAAATATCGGGAAGATGGAACGACCATCTCTTGAGCTGCAGGTGAATATTTTTTGCAATTTATCAACTCTTGATATAATTCAATTACAATAAAGGAAGATGCTTGATTGCTTGGACTATGTATACCAAACATACATACATTATTACATTTGCATATCCTCATTACTACAGTACATTTATATGGTTTTCCATGAAGATCAGGTGAACTATTGGTGTAGCTAATAGATTAGCAGGTTAGTCTCACTTTGTTAGGAAAATAACTGTGCAATATGCAATCTAGTGGATCTAAAAGGCTTCTGTATATATTGGGATTATAAATATCTTAATGTTATGTATAACTATAACACAATCTTATAGAATTAGAGCATTTTGATGCAGCTAGTAGAGAGTGAGCAATCCATATTAAGCAAGGAAGTGGCAGAGAAAAGCCGTCAACTCAGGTGATTCTTGCTATATAATTGGTTATATAATGATATGGGTAATAGTTTGACATTTTGGCCCAATATATTTGAACAGGCAGATGAGAGGGGAAGATCTTCAAGGTATGAATATTGAAGAACTGCAGCAGCTAGAGAAATCTCTTGAAGCTGGATTAAGTCGTGTGATAACAAAAAAGGTATGTATCGATTTCCCTCAAGTCGCAACAATATGATTATACACTTCAATATCCGACTGTGGAACTTTACTAATAACTTCCCTCTTTTTTAAAAGAGAAACTACTAACTCTCTACGACTTTATCTTTCCTTAGAGTGAAAAGATTATGACCGAGATTGAGTCTCTACAACAAAAGGTTAGCATAAAACATGACGTGTGAAGCCATTACATATAAATTACAGTACAAAGAATATTTTTCACCCCGTTCGTTGTTTTCATGATATTTTTATAACATATGCAGGGAATGCAACTAATGGAAGAAAACAGTCGACTCAGACAGCGTGTTAAAGTTTGTCTCTGTCTTTCTTTTTTCTGCTTCTGTTCATGCATACCGTTTAGTTTTGCTTCAATTTGTGCTATTGAAAACCATGACGCCAAATGCTAATTGTTCCCAATTATAAAGGTGATGGAGATCTCTAAAGGTGGAAAGCTGATCCTAGCCGATTCGGAAACCATAATCCATGAGGATGGTCCATCCTCCGAGTCTGTAACCAACTCTACTGGCCCTCCACAAGACTACGAAAGCTCAGATACATCCCTCAAGTTGGGGTAAGTTAATTTCATTTTTCAGTGGTAGCAAATGTAGGTACTCTAGTTCCTTGACCGTGTTTAGATCTCTATAGCCATCAAGACAGTATCTGTCAAATCTTGTGCTTAAGCATGAATTTCGAGTGGTAATGACACTTTGAATCTTAATGATTCTTGACTTCAATTCTTGTTTCCTATAATTTTCTCGCAGGTTAAACTACTGAAGCGGGTGAAGAGCTATCAAGGGAAGACAAGAGTGTTGTCTAGTTGACTAAAATCAACTAATATATATTTTAGATCCAACTTTCTGCATACTGTATTATGAGTAAATTTTATCGTTGGACTGAACTTGGATAGTAGCCATGAAGTTGTACGTTCCTTGATGACAGCGGCAGTGCTAGCCTGAATGCATATTATATATTAAGTGATTAAAATGTTGCGAGTAAACTACACATAACACAATCCATCTTCATCTGGAATTTGGAAGCATAATATTCACATGCACTCTTAAAAGCAACGTTCACAAATGTTCGTAGGGCACAGTTTGAAGGTTCGTAAGCAGTTGGCTCTTATATCTTTTTGATAATTTACCTACATAATGCAGTAGATTGTAAGGCCTGGCGGAGGGCAAGCAAGGGCGGCGGAAATTAGAACTTTAGAACTTGGCTAGCAGTGCAGGTTTTAAAATCCAAATCCAAATCTTCGGGTTTTATCGGATTTTGGATCGGATTCGGGTTTAAATCGGGTTTTTAATTCAAAATTCAAAAATTAAAATAATCACATTAAGCAAACATAAAAGTATAAATATATTTAAAATTTAAAATATAAATTTTTTTTAGTTGCATAAAAAATATAGAATATTATAAATAAAATTTTAAAACTATAAGAAAAATAAAGAATATATATATATATAAATATATTAGAATTTTAATAAAAAAAAAATAAGATTGTGATTAAATAAAAATAATATCACGTTATTTAAGATATCTCAAATATATATGTGGTTGATTATTTTGTTTATTTGTTTGATATGTATCTCAAATATATAAAATGATATAATAAATAATAATTAATATTAAATGTAAGTAAATATACTATATATATATCGGGTTTTTATCGGGTTTCGGGTTCGGATCGGGTTTCGGGTCGGGTATCGGATCGGGTTACCTAAAATCCATATCCAGATCCAAACTCTTTCGGGTCCAAAAATAAAATCCAAATCCAGATCCAAATCCAAAAAATCGGGTTCGGATAGAACCAAATGGATCGGATCGGGTCGGATATCCATCGGGTCAGATTTTTTTTCATCCCTACTAACAATCCAATAGAAGCGTATTGGCTGTTAAGATACTACTCACTTCACGGTCCCAAATCTAGGGCCGAAAACGAATCCGAGTAATCTGGGTTCGAATCCGGATTCGATTCGTTAAAAACGAATATCATTCATATTTGTACAATAAACGAGCGAATTCGAATCTTGTTTTATAATTCGAACGAATATTGAGTCGAATCTCACCACTTCGGTATTCGTTCAATTTCATATAGAATAACTCGAATAATTTTAGAGTACTCGATAATGTACGTATTCGATTAAAATTCGTAAGTTATGTATGTATTATATATCGTATATGAAATATATATATTAAAGTACTGATGTTCTACAAATTAACATATTTTGATATTTTGTAAATAATTATTTCGATATGCTTAATTTTTTAAAATTATTTTGAACGAATTCGAATATCGAAAAACGAGTATCTCAGTACTCAATCGAGTTGAACCGAATCAAATATGAACATATATTCGAATTCGAGTCGAATCTGAGCAAAATATAAACATGTTAATTCGAATCCGGACCGGATCCGAACGAATAATTATAAATTCGAACCGAATCTGATCATACTAGTGTTCGCACATATTCGACTCGTTTTCACCCCTACCCAAATCCCAATCAGTACTGCTAAAACTGGTTTCTTTTTCTCCATTTTATTGAAGAAACAATTGTTTATTTGTCCGTACCCGATAGTACATACACCCATAAAATTTCTCTTGGACGAATACCAAAGCCCTCAAAAAAAAAAAGTAAACCGGTCCCAATTATTTATGTGAAATTTTTAACCGGTTCTAAATGTGAAAAAATCCTATATTATTATGTGAAATGCTAGCTAAGAGCAAGTCCATGAATGTCCTAAAATGATGTCTTAAGTTAAAATATAAAGCATTTAATAAAAAAAGATGATCCAAAAATGTCCTAAAAATACCTTAAAATGCTAGGACATGTATCACTTGCCTTAGAAATAAGGCTCCTAGACAATCTTCACTTTACTTTTAATAATAAAAAATAATTTTCCTTCCACTTTCTTTTCCCACTTCCCCCTTCCTACTAAAATATATTATTATTTTAATAATAAGGATTGTTGTTAGAGTGCATTTATGTTTTAAAGTAATGTCCTAATTTATTAGGACACTATAATTTATAGTATTTATAAGGCATCTATTAGGACTTTCTTGGAATTGCTCTAATTTACATACAGTTAAACCTCTTTAAAGTAATACTGTTGGGACCGGGAAAAAATATTACTTTACCGAATTTATTACTTTATCGATATAATAATATTTTATTATTTTATCAATAAAGTAATATTTTATTACTTTACCAATTTTTTATATTTATGTATAATAATATTTTATGTTTAAAAACAAGAATCAATCACATGCAATGTATTTGATCTAAAATTACTTTTGTTATGATTAATTATATCTAAAAACTAGATTCATGCATATAAAAAATTGCACCAGATACAAGTAACATGTGTTGTGTACATCGTATAGAAACTCAATTATCTAAAGTTTATTGCAATTCTAAAATATAAATTCATGAACATACAACATAATACTAAATGATAATATTAACATGATAGAGTTTCATCAGCACTTTGAACAATTACTCAATTACTTGTTACAATACGAGCAAAACATAACAGGAATTATTTATGCTTTACATAAAGTCAAGGATGAGATTAATTTTGGCTTTGGTGGAAAGAAACATACCAGGAATTATTTATGTTTTACATAAAGTCAAGGATGAGATTAATTTTGGCTTTGGTGGAAAGAATAAACAAGCTACTATAGATTCATATTTTAAAAAAAAAAAAAATTTTGTAACTCATATACATTATATACATTATATATATATATATATATTTGTGAAATTATTACTTTACATATTACTTGGGCCCTTAATGATTTTCTAATTTTTTATTATCTTATGCTTTTAGCGAGAATATTACTTTACAACATTGGCCCAAGTTGGGACGAAATTTATTACTTAAGCGAGGTTATTTTTTTTTTATTTTTTTTTTGTCATAAATAACTTTTTAATTAACTTTTTTGTCATATGTAACTTCGGACATTTTGTCCTTGTTTTAATGCATCAGTTCTTGACTTTCAAAAAAAAAGTACAATATCCGTATAGCCGGAGAAAGAGTTTCTTTCATTCAAGAAAGTTTATCATCTAACCGAAAAGCACGCAAATTGCTTCCGGACGCTTAGACAATATAACTTTAATGTCTGAATAGAAAACCCACCAAATAAGGCCTCGTTAAAACCCCGCAAGAGTAAAACCCTATGGGACAAAAACTCAGGGGGGAAAAAGAGTGCCCTACAAAAATACATCGTTAACACAGAAATTAAAATAAAAATTGGTGACTCCTTGTAGCTATAGAGAATCCCTGCTGCCATCAATATTAGTTATAAAACTGGTACATACATCGATGTCCTCCTTCCTTCTTATGTCTTCTTTTTCCAACCATCCAAAATACCATAAAATAACTTATAGAACTTTAACCACTCCTTGATCAACTCGCATAGTGTCCCCAACCATATAGGTAATAGCGCCTCCAATCCTGTAATTAAAAAGAACTTGTTCTTTTCTCTTACTCTTAGCTGCCTCTCCCTTTTAGCACCTTAATTCTATGTCGAAAAGTGAAGTAACCTGAGAAATTAAAAGCAGTGCATTAAATTATATATTCTGATTAGCATAAAATTATTTATTCTGATTAACATTTTCTATTATGATCATCTATGGTTCGACAATAGTATCATAATCAAAGGAGATCCCTTTGATTAGATACGTCAAAACTGTTTAATATTAAAATGCCCAAAATATAAGCCATCAATCATGAACGCTCATAATTGGTACAACAAACCTAATAACCTCTTTAAGGCCCATAACATATGCCATCAATCATGGCCACCAAATTGGTACAAAAACACTAGAAAAAAATCACTTAAGGTCCAAGATTTCAGTCATAAAAAAAAGTCAATAAAATTGGTACCAAATTAAGCAAGCATCAACTAGCATTTATTAAACATTTAAAACATTTATTCCAAGAAAATTCAAATTTCAAATGTTAAAACTAAAATTATGGAAATTAATTACTAATTTAAGATTATAAAAAATAAAATCAGTTAAAACTAATCACGGAAAGAAATAAATGATGTCATTAAAGCATTAAATGATAATTAATTGAAATTCAATTTTATGAAACTGAAAAATAAATGCTATATTTAAAAATGGATAGAAATTAAAACCTTACTTTACAAAATAGTTTTTGAAAATATCAATGAATATCAATTAATTATAAAACATAAAGTATAAACTCTTTTAAACAAAATCATCGGAGAATTAGTTACTAAAAAATGCTCATCGGCTCAATTAAAACCCGTTTTATCAGTTACTCAAAAATACTTGATAAAAAATATGTTACAAAAAAATTCAAAAATATGTTAGTATCACTTAAAATAATAAAGAAGACACATTTAATGCATAAAACTAATTAGAAAGGAGTTATAAAAGATGAACAATTACATGGAAAGCATATTTTTCCTAACCTAAATTTTAGCTACCTACATGGCCTAAAATGAGTAACTTGAATGAGTATTAAATCCATCATTATAACTTACAGACTGATCGCAAATACATAGATCAATTCAGAAACATAACTAAAATTAAGAGATTTCATTCAAAACGAATAATACAGGTAAGAATTATTGTCAATTGTAATAGGAGATTAACTACTAGCCAAAAATTACTACTGGAATGTAATTTGGCTAAATTATTGAAGCAAATAACATAAAGCAATTGATGACAAAATTAATTAGCAAAATAAGTTATTCATCATTAAATAAAGTGCATGGATTAAGCAAACGTTACAAGAGGTTACAAATCAGAATTCAATCAATTTAATATTATTAATAAATGAAAATCCAAGCACAATCAATATTATAAACATGCAAAACGAACTACAATTATTATAAATAAAATATATTATTAATTATTATTAAAAATTACAAGAGACTGAATGTCACAAAACTCAAACTAAAAAACTTGAAAGCACACTAGAAAAACTAATCTCAGCTATCGTTGCAGTGAATTAAGCAAATAAAAATCAGAATTCAAATCGGAAGAAAACATATCAATAATTATTAGTGCATTAATTATCCATTACTCAGACGGTTTCAAAGAAATTAGTATGGTCTTAATAGCATAATCAATCAAGCATGCATTGATAAAATAAAGGACAAAATTATGGAGTATCAGTTATACATTATTAGATAATTTAGAACCGAAATAATATGAAAACTCACATTCAAAAGTGAAAATGGGATCCCTCGTACCAACACTAGAAGTGGCTAAGTATCGAAAATGAAGCATTTATTAATTTGGATTGTTTTAGCATTCTTATTCTTATTCAGACCAGAGACCAGAGCTAGAACGTATAATCATAGAAAAAATCTGTGAAAATGAACTTGACTATCAAATGAAATCATTGTCGATAACCTACAATTAGCACTTATAAGCAAGATTAGAAAAACAAGAAAAATGCAAAAAATAAATGATACAAAAACCAACATAAGCGACTTAAACGTACATAACTAAGAAACAATTTAAGAGACCTACAAGAAGAAAACTTTAATCCAAATAAAGTCAAATTCGAAGATGAAAAAAATATTATATCACAAACACCTTCCCGGCAAAGATTAGTACTACATATAAAATAGAAAGATTTCACCTCTATGGTGGGAATGCAACTTTAAACAGAAGAATCGCCAACATGTTGAAGTCAAACAGATTGCTTGAACCCGGGGTAGTTTGATTTCCAATCGCTCCTTTTTTATCTTGTTTGTGTAGAATCCAAAAATACTTGCAATACCTAACGTTGATAACCATTTGCTGGTTCGGAAAAAGCTTTCACGGCCCAAGACCAAAAAAACCAAACACTTGGCACTCATTTGATTCACAGCAACATACACAAACATCTGTTCCTTTCTTTTTAAACAAAAAAACGCAGAGCATATATACGAAAACAAATAGAGCACCACATGTAGTTTAATTTTCTCTATCAATTGTTTTGTCAATTTCGTGGGTAGTATATAGACTTGTTACTGATTGTGGTGTCCGATTATTACATGTATTGGTGTGATTGGTGGGTTGAAATTGGAGATTGTCAGGGGGATGACGACGAGAGATGGAGGGGTGGTGAGGTTGTATTATGTATTGCGTGTGTGTTGTGAGTATTGACTGGTGATTTAATCGGAGGAGGTGGGTTTGTGATGGTGGTGTTAGGAGGCTGCGATTGTTGTTGTTGGTGAAGGCAGCCACCACCGATTGGTGGTGGTGGTGGTGTACGGGAGAGGCAGCAGAGGGGAGAGAGATTGATAGAGAGTGAGAGATTAGAGGGAGAAGAGACGAGATGGGGGGGGTGCGAGAGGACTTAAGCGAGGTTATTAGTTTATCAAATATTACTTAATCGAGGTTTAAGTGTAGGTAGGTGACAATTGGTAACGAATTTATGTGAATTGTTTTTCTTCTCTTATTGATATTCCAATTTTTTGTGAATTGCATCGGGCACAGAAGTTTCTAGTCATATTCATGTTAGATCATCTCCAACCCAAGACACCAAAATAGTGTCTCTAGGACATTATTTTAGTGACAAAATTACATCATTCATAAAATGCATTCCAACCCATGGTCACCATACTTGACACTAAAAAGAATCTTTCACCAATAAAATAGAATATTCTAACTTTGTTCAATTTTTACATTATTAATATCTCTTATATTTTAAATTGTAATGTTATGATCGCATAATATTAAATTTATTAATATAAAAAATTATTTATAAAAAAATTAATATCCAAATTTTGTTAAAATTTAGTCAAAAGTTTAAAAAGGAATAAATCACAATTAACAAATGTTCCCGGTTGCCACAACTAAGAAATAAAAGTGGAAAAGGCTTGACTTAATTTGAATTGTCGTATTTTTCCCAGAGGTGCTCAATCAAAGCAAAGTTCAAAATAAGCTTCCTTATCTTTGATTTGTCGATATCTACTTAGAAAGTTTTGAAATTTGACATCTAATTTGGAAGAAAATTACAAGAACAAATAGTAGGACATAGATGGAAACAAAATTGTTTTGTTAACAAATATAGGGACATTGTTGGAATTTTGAAAGTCACCAAATTTGGTGACCAAGGATCACCAAATGTACTTTTGTCACCAAATTTGGTGACCCAAAACTCATTTGATGACCTTGGATCACTATTTTAGTGTTGCATTGGAGTGGCTATGACACTATATCCATCACTATTATAGTGATTTAGTGATGGGTTGGAGTTGCTCTTATACACTAACAATATTTGGACCAGTGTTTTAGAAATCGAACTAGACGGCCGATGTATCGATTATTAGGTACTTAGGCGCTAGACGATTACTAAACGTTTAAAATCTACAAAAATTGGTTACTAGATATTTTTTCGATTAGGCGATACCTAGGCGGGATTAGACGGAATTAGACGGTTTAGTGAGTTAGGTGGAAATAATCAATTAGGCGGCGATTAATCGGATTTAATCGGGATTAATCGGTCAAATTATAGAAAAACGGTCAAATTAAGAATAAAACTTAAAAAAAATCCCGAATGATGTGACATAAAAGAGTTGACAGTAAAAACGATTTTAATTGGTGAGATTAATGTGATACTGACGTATAATAATACTCCCTCCGTCTCTTTTTAAGTTGCTCGTTTCAAATGTCGGGATTGTTCATAACAAGAGACAAATTAGTAATTTACGTCTAATCTATAAGACCAAATATAGTCATGAGTGATCTTGTTGGATTCGTATTTATGAGTATTTTAATACAGTGAAGTTTTTATATTTAAAAATAATACGAAATTCAAGATATTAATGATCAAAAGTGTGCATTGGCAAGTGTGCCCGGTCAAAACAGGCAACTTATTTAGAGACGGAGGTTTTCATAGCAAATTATGATAAAGGTTTACCCCTCAAATATTTAAGAAATAAATTCTGATAATGGAGTCGGTCATTTCCAAGTATACCGAATCATTTTAGGATCACTTTCAAATTTTACCGAATCATTTTACGCTGTCTAAATAAATTGGGTTACCAATTCGGTCGAGTTTCAGATCTTGGCTCATATTACCAGTTTACCACCCCCTAAATTATTATTTTCTGCATCCTGAATCATATTAGCCGGATGGCAACGTGATAAAAAAAGGGTATTTCGAAAACAAAAGCAAAATATTAAATAGTACGAAGAGTATTGCAATCGCAACGGTTAGGTCCTGAAAATAGGGCCTGGCAAGACTAGTTCGCTCGTAAGAATAGGAAGGAGAGAGTTAAAGGCGTGTAAATCTCCCTGTGTCAGGTTCCCTGTTTTTGTATAGATATACAAAACTTGCACACATTTTCCTCCATATTACACCCTTCTTACATATCATCCATCTTATGTTCTTATGTTTGTGCGTGTGTTAGAGTAAGTTACAAGCCATGGATGAAGAGTACGATGTGATAGTTCTTGGCACGGGTCTCAAGGAATGCATTCTCAGTGGTCTCCTCTCTGTTGAGGGTCTCAAAGTATGTATATGTTTACTTTACTAGTAGTTGTTTACTTTTAGTTTTATGTCTATGTCTTTGCTTGTTTATTACGTAGCCAAGCCAACATGTGAATCTCTTGCAATGTTGAATCGGTAAAATGTAATTTTAAATAGTACCTAAATGTGGATTTTTTCTGATCATTGCATGGATTGGAATTCGGAAAGCTAGAATCAACCAAATCAAACCAAACGTACCCATTATATCCCACTTAGAGCATTGTTTGGGAAGGGTAAGACGCAACCATGTCTCTATTCCAAAGAGTAGGGAGGTTATTTCCGTGAACACTTCCGGCTTAATTAGTGCATTTGCATAATAAAACAGTGAGTGACAGATAATTACATGCAAATAGATCAACAAGCATGTATAAATTGTAATTATAATAAAATCAAAGATCGAGAATGCGTACCTTTTATTAGAGGAAAATCTAGTACATATATATTTCGAACTAACAAATGGAATGAAATTGTACCAATTTTCGAACTTACTTGATCATTTCAAATACCAATATCCATGAATTCTTCACTTTTCACATATAATCAGTTTTCCGTTGGGGTCTTGATTGCAGAACTTACAGTCATAAATCAAACACTTTGATTCTTTGTACTCAAAAATCAGTCCAAAAAACCTTGAAATTCAAACACAAAGATCTGCAATTCTTTTATTTCCAAAAATCTTTTTTACCGTCTGATCCTATTACTCCTTCTATGACCCCAATACCTGTATATTCTCTGTCCACTTTTTAGAATTGATGAGACTAGGTTCAAATCTCATGATAATGGCAAGTTTGGAGAGAGTGTTACATGAAATGATTATAAGAATTTGTGAAGAAGACAAATTGTAACACATGTATAAATGCAAGAGAATTCGGAAAGCTACAACAGTGCATGTAAATTATACTTTGAACTTGTATTTGTGTTCGACCATCCTTAAACTTTATTGCATTCTTAATTTTGTGTCCGACGCAATCTCACCAAGGATCACTAGAGTTGACCTATAGACGGATCCAAGGGGGTCTATCAGAGTCCATTGCGGGGTTCGGAATATTAATGCAGAGAAAGAGAGAAAATGACAGACATTAGTAATAGATAAATATGGTAGAGGTTGCTCTATAGCAAAAATTGTGGGTCTTAGACTATGAATTAACTCGTGTTAACTGCGTCCACAAGGAAAAGTATAAAAGAAGTATGAGCTTGGAGAGTCAATGACACTGATTTTGCAATTTAGATTTTTCATACTCATTTTTTCCCTGAATAGGCTGAATGTCAAGTGACATCAGTGTTCGTAATAGACATTACAGGTTATTAATAATTAAGTAATTTTGCCTTGCTAATATCATTTCATTAGTAAATTAAACTCTTGATTTTGGTTGGAAGTTACATTTTAGATCGTCTTCAGACACCCAAAACATGTGTTTGTCACTGCTATGGACCATTATAACAATTGCCTCACTCTTTCTTGTTGGTAGAAGTTACAAACTGGACCATAATCACTACCGCGTCGTAGTGTGTAATTGTTGCCCATGTATTTCTGTCATTCTTTTCAAGATATATCTAGTAAATGACTAGTGGTGTTACATGTATTTGCTACTAGCTTTTACTGGTTTGGTTGTAGGTCCTCCACATGGATAGAAATGATTACTATGGAGGAGAATCAACTTCTCTTAATCTAAACCAGGTAGGTTTGTAATTACTTTACTTTCCGTTTTTTAAGTGCGTATCTATATTTCATGGTCGTATTAAGTGGTTTCAGAATGTGGTTTGTAGCTATGGAAGCGATTCAGGGGCAGCGAGAAACCTTCTGAAACTCTGGGCGCAAGCAGAGATTACAATGTTGATATGATCCCCAAGGTATTTAGATTACCACACGTTAGTTTTCACATTGTAGTATGGCATTAGATGAGTCTAGGTATTTTATTTTTACCTTCTATGAAGTCTCAGTGCATCCTACTAGATTCTTTCACAAAGGGTTTTGAGCTACAGAATGCCAAATCATCTTATAGTGAAGATTCAAATTTATTCTGTTAAAAGCTAGTGTTTAATTTAAGGACTTCTTCTTAACATGCATTTCTTATTATATATAATCACTCAATTTTGTTTTTGGTTTCTGCTAGTTCATGATGGCTAATGGTGCATTAGTTCGTGTACTCATCCGCACCAGTGTCACGAAATATTTAAGTTTTAAGGCTGTGGATGGTAGTTTTGTGTATAACAAGGGCAAGGTTCGATTTATATTGAAATTTCAATGCAACTTTCAGTTTATATGCAACATAGAAGTTCTAATGTGGTCTTCTGGAAACCAATGGTTCTGTTATCCTTTTTTAGATCTACAAAGTACCATCAAATGATGTGGAAGCCCTCAAGTCACCGCTTATGGGATTGTTTGAAAAGCGGCGAGCACGGAAGTTCTTTGTTTATGTACAAGACTACGATGAAAATGTACCCAAAACACATGATGGGATGGATCTCAAAACAGTAACAGCAAAAACTGTGATTTCGTAATGTCTCATTTCCTTATTATTTAGTTTGATATGTCTACATATGTTAACTTCTGCATGTGAGCAGTACCTTCTATTTTCATCGGAGTTCCATAGTCCTTTTCCTCTTGCTTATTGCACACTTGCACTTACCTAAGAACCCGTATTTACCCTTAGAAGACTCCAAACTTGTTACATAAACTGCTCTCTTAATCTTTTATTTGATTCATTAACAAGTAAGATTGTTGTCTTGGCTGTGTAGCATAATGCTGTGGAAACTGTACTGGTCTTTTAAGATTTTTCTAAAAAAAGAGTATAACCTTATATGAATATATCAGTCATTACTAGAGGAATTCTCCTAATC
Source organism: Kitagawia praeruptora (assembly GCA_037693485.1). NCBI lineage: Eukaryota > Viridiplantae > Streptophyta > Magnoliopsida > Apiales > Apiaceae > Kitagawia > Kitagawia praeruptora. The sequence continues at coordinate 135,378,225 of CM075345.1, forward strand.
CAACCTTTATCTTACTTGTAAACAATTATGCTTCTGTTGACTTGTGTAATTATTAGTCTCTTACATATATCAACCTGCGTGCACTTCACATGTTTTTGACATATTCATAAATCATTCTTATTGTAGGAAGTATGGACTAGATGACAATACAGTTGACTTCATTGGGCATGCATTGGCACTATATAAGGATGATAGTTACTTGGAACAGCCTGCCATAGATTTTGTAAAAAAAGTTAAGGTATATCATCTAAAATCCTCCTCCCATTTTGTGCTGTTTTAATTCTCTTCTGTTATAGTGATTACTGATTAGATAAGCATTCACTTAGCTAATTACAATCCTCTTCTATTTGAAAAAGCTGTATGCAGAGTCCTTGGCTCGATTTCAAGGAAATTCACCTTACATTTATCCTTTGTATGGGCTAGGAGAATTGCCGCAGGTAAAAAATTTCATTTTTAAGAACATGCTGATGGTTTACTTTTAATAATTTAATTTGGATTTGTGATTACTTAAACTCAGGGATTTGCTCGTCTGAGCGCTGTTTATGGTGGCACATATATGCTTAACAAACCTCAATGCAAGGTAATACTGTGTACAGCTCTGACAGTACCATGTAGGCAGTAGGCTGTAGCTGTTGCTTTCTATTTATGGCGAGGTTGTGTCAACAATATGTAGTTCTTCTAAGATGCGATACTTGTACTGACTAGGATTACAATAAGTGTGTTCGTGTTTGGTGTAGGCTTCACACTTCATCTACTGAGATTTTATGTTCTGTAGCTTGACAATGACTAAAACCATTTTCTGATGCTTTAAATGACTAGGTAGAATTTGGAGGTGACGGCAAGGCTACTGGTGTGACATCTGAAGGAGAAACTGCTAAATGCAAAAAAGTAGTCTGTGATCCATCGTATTTACCTGATAAGGTGAAGTGTTTATTCTATAATTAGTAGCTGTTTTACCTATTTTTGATTATCCCCACTCGCCAACTCCAATTTCTTGCACCAGGTAAAAAAGGTAGGAAAAGTGGCTCGTGCTATATGTTTAATGAGCCATCCCTTACCAAACACGGGAGATGCTCATTCAGTCCAGATTATTTTGCCACAAAAACAAATTAAACACAAATCGGACATGTAAGTTGCCAAATTATTGGGGAAGATCAGTCTGATATGCCGTACATGTGTGAGCATGATTGTACAAAATATTTATGTAGATGTGATTATTTAATCAGCTCACTAGACACTATCCTGAATGGGATTCTATTTTTCCTTGTGCACCTTATACAATTATAAATTTATAATTTGCAACCACAATATTTAGCCAATGAAAACTCGTGAATATGAATATATGATGGCGAATGAGTAGTGTAAAACATCTTATAAGGATTTCAACCTCTGTTGGAGCCAATATAAACTCTGTATTTTGTTCTTTCTGTAGGATTTAAACCTCTATCTGCATTGTCTAGATCTCTGGTTCAGTGACGCTTAGACTCACCCAGTAAAATCATAGACTTCGTTGCCTTCGCCTAAAATTCAATTATCTATCGGGAAAAAACTAAGATATGTGAGATTGACTGTCTTGAATTCTTGATATGTGACATATAATGTCTTGAATTCTTGATATGACAAGTAAGAGAAAATTCAATTAGAAAAAAAATGTATTTTATGCACTTTATGTTTTGTCTATAAAATGGATTATCTACGGGAAAAAAACTAAGATATGTGTTATTGACTGTCTTGAATTCTTGATAAAAGAAGTGAAGTTTTCTCAATGCCAAGACTTCTTCTGTACCAGGTACGTCTTTTGCTGCTCTTATTCTCATAATGTAGTTCCCAAAGGCAAATACATTGCTTTTGTCACAACAGAGGCGGAAACAGATAATCCTGAAGCTGAACTAAAGCCTGGCATAGATCTCCTTGGACCAGTGGATGAAATATTTTTTGACACTTATGACAGATACGAGCCCACTAACCTTGATGCATCTGATAACTGCTTCATCTCTACAGTAAGCATAACTTTCCGTGTGTAGTGAGTTTCAAAACTTTGTTAACCATGCCTTTGGAGTAGACTTAATCGAAGTATCAGAGTATAATGATTCAACACCTTATGTTTCTTATTTTCTTCTCATTTGATTACTATCATCAAAAATGATATTTTTGTTGGCATATTTTTCAGAGTTATGATGCAACAACACACTTTGAGTCCACAGTACATGACGTGATTGAAATGTACAAGAGAATAACCGGAAAGGTAATTTTTCTGTTTTTCGCTAAAAAAATTAGGGCTAGCAATTTTTTCGTGGTTGCTTACTAGATATGATTCATATTGTAGCTGAACATTTGCTTGTACTTATTCCCTGAAGTAGTCAGTATAGTCGTTAACACAGCCATACTGCAGCTCTATATACCTAGTACCTACACATTCAAGGCAGAGTGCAAGATTTTACTCTAAAAACCTTGAAATCTTATTATGGTAAGAACCGATGTAGACCATGTATGTCATAGAAAAGTGCTGGTGTAATAGACGGTTGCTTTGCAAAATTGTATGGTTATATTCCACTTCGCTCTTCAGAATTTGTCAACTATGCAGCCAAAAATTCCAAGCTAGTATGCAACATTTTGAACACATATATTGGAGAACAGTATAGCAATTAAAGTCTCTCATTTAAATTTCCACCCATAATATTCAGTTGTTTCACTCACTGAATTCGTCATTTGATCACTAGATTAAGTGCTCGTAAGCATTTAAGTAAACTAGTAAGTACTAATATTTTAATCTGAAATGATCACTCTACAGGATCTGGACCTTAGTGTTGATTTAAGTGCTGCTAGTGCTGCTGAAGAATAATTCTTTGGGTTTCGTATATCAGAGCTGGAGAAGAAGATATAATTCAAGAATTAAGACTAAACTTTCATTTCTTGTTAAATTTACACCTGATTCTGCGCTTTTCAGTGTTCTTGAGTTTATGTAATACAGCTAGTCTCGAACCAGCATTGCTTTTCTGTAGATCCGTTGTTTGCTTAGAGTTTGTTGCATTTGTTGATGAACAGGCAATCTACTTGGTCTCTGAAAATAAGTCCATTTTTTTATGATTTGGCTCACAGTTGTGTGCCCATAGTCAGAGACTGTGCCTGACAGATCATAATAGGAAAGTGCAATAATCTGCAAAACACTGATCGATTACAATGGTGAATATATGCTTTGCTTGTGCAACTTGATGAAATTTTCAATTTCGTGCAATGTAAATGTTAAATCAAATTTCCAAATTTCTGGCATCTTTTAATAAGATTTAATACATACTGCATGTATTGATTTATCTCAAAGCTCTGGAGTTTGAAAGGTAAACACTTCAAAAATCATGTACAGTTCCACATTGCATTTGCTCAAGCCCCCGTAAATTACAAGCCAAACGCAGGTTCAGCAACAAACGACAAATGTGGCGCTACTAAATGCAAATCAATGGTGCTTATAAAAAGCTTGAGCATATCTTGTAGTTTTTTAGGATCAGTACTCAATCCCTGCGTATTCCAAATATTTTTTATTTTGACGATTTAAAAAATTACCTTTAGCCTTTATTTTGATCTCTAAAATGTTATGAGCCGTTCTGCACTCCTGCTTATTCCAACAAACTCAATTCTCTTGACAAACCATCTTAACTTATATTATACAAAGTAAAAAAAAAAAATCACCTGTTCATCTTACTCAAGAAAAGATAGTTTAGATTAGCTACAGAATTAATTGCTTAGATTAATGGATTACAATTTGAGATGGCACAACACGGGAAGTTCTTGTGATCAGATTTCAAATAAAATTTTCAAGATTTACTCCCTCTTAGTTTTTGATAGAGCTTTCTTCCTCTGGCTGAGCATATAGCTGTACAAGAAGGGGCTGCCTGCAAGATGATGACAATCGATCTATATTAGCATTCAGCAGGAGTTGAGCAAGAAGATTTAGAAACCAAATTAAGTCTTTTGCTGATTTGTTGGAAGTTTCTTCACTTACAGCAACTCTAGTTTTTATATTTTGATTCCATTAAATTTTACCAACATGTCATTCTTTTAAAGGTCACTGACATGTTATCCCACAGCACCAATTACCTTCTCTGACAATTCACTTGGAAGTTTTTTGTTCATAACCCAATCGTACCTGATTCTGTTAGTCTGCATCTGACTCTATCGGACCAAAGAGTCAAATACCATTAACTGAAAAGCATAAAACAGTAAAAATTCTTGGGTACCATGTACCCCTCATTTCAATTAATACTTAACCCTTGGGTTTTGTTTACCTTTATTTTACCTTTTGAACTCATTTACAACCAAAAATTACTACAGAAAATAGAAAGACAGCTTAATTCTGCCTACCTTCATAGCTTCTGACCATGTAGTTTTAGTTGTAGCAGACCTTAACCTTGGCCCTTAACCAACACAGACAATGAGACAATACTGATGTTAATATTAATCCAAACTATCCTGAAGTTATAGGTTGAATCCTCAGTTTCTTTCTCAACATTTAAAACCACCATGATTAAACTGTCCTTTGGCCCTTCTTATTATTTCCTCTATATTCATAACAAATTTCTATATCCATTTAGTTCAATTGCATATAAACAGTAGCTCAGCCAAAATGTAATGGTGAGCCATTGACAAAAGTAACAATCCTCAACTTCTCAAATTTTTTAGAATGACATGTTTCTATAATTTTACTTTAGTTCATTGGCAATTTTTCATATTAATAGATGATGAACAGAAGTGAAAATGCAGCTAACGACAGTGGTGCAGCTTAGATGTTAAATTTTGTCACTTAAGAGTTAAGTCATGCCTGGGATGTAAAGACCAAGGGTTGCAATTGCAGCGGAAAAATAATCAAAGGAGAAATTCCATTTGTTGGGCATCCTTATGCAATACTTTTCAGAAACCTGCAAACATCAAAACAAGTTTCAAGGTCCAAAAGGAATATTAAATTCTTGGTAGAAAATTGTGACCGATATATGCTTATACAAATCTAGAGTTTTCTACTGCAATCAACTCTATGATGCCGCTTGTCCAACTTTTTAAGTGGGATGAGAAAGATATGGCAGCCATAATAATGAGACAGGATATATGAGTAAAACTAAATGATGCTAAAGATAAGCAGACATCAAATTCTTTTTAAGAAAAATGCTTTTCCTTGATTAAGACTCACAAAACCAAATAAGCAGAAAATATGAACTAAGAATATCTATTATCCGACTAGTAAATATTGTGTATAACTACACCAAGATAATCTTGTTCGAACTCTGGCTGACAATTAGCATAGTACGAGTGATGTTAACATCTAACCTTCATGTAGGGCATGGCAACGTATATTAGCCCAACTTCACTTGAAATCCCAGTTGGATACAACAACAGAAAGGCACTGTACCTGCACAGATAATAAATCAGAATTAAACCTAAATAAAACAAACCAAACCAAACATACCTAATATATCCCGCTCAGAGCAGGGTCGGGGAGGGTAAGATGTATATATCTCCAAAGTCCAATCTGATGGCAAAAATAGGTTCTTTACCTGAGCCATAAGAGGAAGGAAGGAGCTGAGCCAAATGCCTCCTTTGTGCCAAAGAAAGAATATCTGATGACCTGAAAATAAGAAGAAGAATTCTAAATGGGTTTTTTCTTGACTGTGTAAACAGAACTCATGTGAAAGTAACTTGAAATTGTGACATTCAATAGTTTCTTTTATTTTTCTTTTACAGTGATCTCAGACAAAATTCTGGCTTGCCACCAACTCTCTCTTCTTCTCAGGGTAATGGTCATCTGCAGTAAGTTAAAAATGTGTGCACCATCGGACCCGATGCCTCTACTGAGGATTGAACCCTCAAACTCTATCGAGGCTTAATCTATACCAGTAATCTTTACATCTTAATCAAACCATGATAAATTGACTTATAATTTAAACTCCAGTTGAATACATGGCGAAATAAAATATTCTTTTACCTTTTAAAATAGTATGATACAGATAATTGTACGGTTCTTGTTAAAGCAAGTCCTTTTGGTGTTAAATACATAATATACTGATTAGTTACTACTTTACCTATACAACTAAAAGTACGTGAGAGGAAATCTAGACACAAGTTGGTGAGTTACTAATGGCAATTGAGCAAGACTAACCTCAGTGATCCCCCAGCTAATGACCAAAGAACTAACAAGTATATGAGTCCGAACCTGTCACCAGCAAGCAATTTAATATTTAGGATAACTAGCTGATAACATCATGTAAAATTTGTATAATATGGTCCTTACCTCAGGAAAACTATACAAGATTCCCCATGTTACATACAACCTGGAACCTATCTGTGGCAACGTCGCCGTGATTGGCGATCTAACCAAACCTTTTCAATGGTAAAAGAGAAGAAGTGAACACAAATGACAAAGTTAAATTACATTTGAAATATAATAATATCATTTATGAAAACAAAAATGGTCAGCAGAAGGTATTCTCACCGATTAAACCATGAAGTATCTGTTCCCATCATCGTATATTGAAGAATCAACAGGAAACCAGAAAAACAAGAAGGAAAGTCAATAAAAAAAATCATTCAAATGTCTTCTTACTGTCAATATTATCAAGATCTACTTGTGGATGAGATAGTAGATGCAAGTGTTCCAGTCAAGCTAAAGGCATGTTTAGTTGTTAGTCAAAGACTACAACATCATCTCTCTATAAGTCTTTAATATTTTGCTAGTAGATGTTCAGTATAATATTAACACAATCACATAACAAGAACAAGGTTATTGTGTCATCCAAATCTTACTTATTTGATTCCTGTGAAAACGGTCGAGTTCAAATGTAGTACACAACATCTCGAGTTCGACTCTACATGCATTAAGGGTGCATAAAAGGAAAATCACAAATATTGAGCTATCAATTCACCTAAAGCATCAAGTTGTCAAGAGGAGGGTTTAATTAGTTGGAACTATATGTTCAATACTCCTCAAACTCAAAAGCTCATGTTCTTTAGGACTGAAGAACGGATCACTAAGAGCCCCCATTTTGGGGCAATTTAAAACCTTATATCCAAACTAGATATTTAAGAATATAGGATGTACTGAGGTTTAAATTTGACACCTCTGGCATTACTTATGCTTTGATACTATGTTCAGTTACACAAATGGAAGTGATTAGCTGGACCGTACATCCTTAACTACAACTCAGAAAGGATCCAAGTGTACAATTCCATATGGCCTAGCGGAAGTGTTGAATTGTCGATCAATGTCTAACAATTCCTGTTTAGTAGTGTAGAAACAACAAGAAGACAACAATTCCATATTTTTCTTGATAAGAGCACAATGATTGGCAATACTATGAGGGCTCACATATAAAGACAATCCTACTGCAAATAAACTGATCAAAGACACTAGGAGCCTCCTGTAGGTTGCATTATTTCAAATAAGTAATAATCACTACTTCTAATAACTGCTAGTAACCACAAGGGAGTGATATATGTCCTGTAGTTTTTACCAATCTGCAATGAAGAATATGGTTTCTTTGACAACTGTCCTACATTACCATTACAGTCTTAGACTTACCTAGTTATCTGTTGAGAGCTAACACACTAATATTTATTTCGTAGATCGATTGTTAATTATCAAATATGGTAATACGAATTCAAGAAGTGACCAAGTGAGATTGGTTTACAAGTAAATCCTACATTCTAATCCACTTGTGATACCAAATAAATCTCAAATAATTACAGTACAAACATCAACACAACTAAACGTAGATTTCAATTTTATAAAGAAACAAATGTACCTCCAAAAAGGCTGCGGATTGAGCAAGTTGCAGAGGCTTTTCAACTGCATCATAAACATGTTCATGCCCAGATTCAATGAGAGTCTTTACAGCAAGATAAAGAACTTGAGACCTAAAAAACACATTAAACAAACACATATACATCAAAATCAAGAAATTAAAATACAAAACACTAAAAAAGTAGTAAAATTTAAAGAATTTACCATCCAATAAAGACAGTCCAATTATAAATAGTGAGATAAGTGCGAGATAAAAAACCCATCTTCAAGATTCCCCAAGAAAATGATAAAGATTGCAACTTTATCCCTCAATGTAATGATTTGAGTAAATTTAAAAAATGGGTATTTAAAAAGACTGGTGAAGAACACAAAGAAAGTTATAGCAGTAGTAATTATTAGGTGAACAGATCAACAACTTTGAAACACCCATGACATTTTAATTTCTTGAATTTGGAGAGAGTCCAACAGCCAACTCCCAACTGAATTGAGGACATGTATGTGTACCTACCTTGTTTAGATTCAAGATTTGGTGTAATGAGTGTTGTAACGTGCCTACTCGGGTTTAGGTGGTTAAAAAAATGTTTTTTTTGTATAAATTGATCAAAAATTGGCAAAAAATTAATTTAGGTGATCAAAAATCGGCCTAGGCGGTAAAAAATTGGCCTATGCGGTCAAAAATCGGCCTAGACGGTCAAAAATCGACAAAAATTAGCAAAATATACAGAAAAATTCAAAAATCGGCAAAAATATTTGATAAAAATATTTAATAAATAAAATTATTAAAAATAATATTTAAATACAACCGATTAATGCTCCGATTAATCCGTCCGATTAATCCCCGCCTACCCGATTAGGCGCTAGGCGGTACCCCAACCGCCCTGGGCCGCCTAGCGATTTCTGGAACACTGGGTGTAATAGATTATATTTAAAAAATTATTTAATAACATTAATAAAATAAATAAATTAAATTATGTTAAATTTACAGTTTTAATTAATTATAAATGATATTCGATTAATTGTTTAAACTAGTAATATGCCCGTGCTTCGCACACGGTGATTTTTTGTGACGCCCCCAAATCCGCCCTGTCCGGGGACCCGGGTCGCCACATAAGGTCTCAGCATCCTGCATCACACGTTAGCTCAATAATAATAAAATCTTTATTACAACGGAGCAGAACAGTCCCACTCCACAAATCCAAGATCGGATTCACACTTTATTACAATACGCTTATTACATCACCGAAAATATCTTGCAAAAGTCTATAAAGGTAGAATAGATAAAAGGTTCCAGCTGGCCATTCTAGTCCTTGTCAGCATAGCCTGGAGCTTTTCCCTTGCCACTAGATCCCTGGTTGGACGTCTCACATCTTTCTTTCTTGACAGCTGAACAAATGTTGTAAAGCAAGAGTGAGCAACTATGGTGCTCAGCAAATTCTCTCCTGGCTCGGTACATAAATATAGTAATATATACCGAAAGAAAATACTCGAATTTAAATAAAACTGATAAGATAACAAACTCTGAAAATTTTGACTCAAGACTCGTCTCGAAAATAGAAATACTCGAAATGACTCTTTTTGTGAAACTCTGATGACTCATGATAAAAGAATAACTGGTCTTCCATCCTTTTGGTATCTCGGCAGGGCGATCAACTATCCGACCGGGAATACCGTCCTCCAATGACACCGCACTTCGCCCGATCACGGCTACAATACGATATCAACGAATATAATATATAGTATGAATGCTAGCATCATAGTGGGTGTTTATATCAACCCTGGCATCTTAGTGCCTAAATATTCTCGTGTCCTTAAAACGGATCACGTGTCTCTCTTTCTCTAAAATGGGCCTCTTTCCCAAAATTGACCAGTAGAATACAGAATTCCCGAACATTTAATGAACTGATACTCTGAGATAAAATTCACAAGAAAATATTTAATTGATCTGGCGGACTGCCAGTTTTACTCAATGTACCACCAATCCGAACAATGGACTGATGTAAACTCTCAATAAACATATTTAAATTGGTTGACACGAACAAAGTGCCAACCTTTGACAAGAAAGGCAACTATCTCGAAATAATGAGGATAGTCTCAAAATGAAACATAATGAGTCGTACTGAACAAATAGTACCACTCGAATGATTATAATACTCAAAATTGATGAACGTTAAATAGAATATTTTTCACTTGATCAATGAGTAAAACTCTAACAATTTAAATAGTATACTCCTATTGGTTGATTCGAACAATGAACCAACTAAAAGATAATCAATAATTTATTGTTGAATTTGTACAATAAATTCAACTGAAAAGAATGAGTTTAACTATCTCGAACAAATGAGATTAGTTTCACTGAATCAAAATAATAGTCGTCTCGAATTAATGAGATCGACCCGATAGCAACGAAATTGCTTCTACGCTTATAGGGATTGTATTTCGCAAGTAAACTAATTTAACAGTATCGTAATATTTAACGAAAAATAATACTCAAAAAGAAATTATTGTATCATAAGGAGCAACAAATAAATCTCAAAATTGATAGCTCGAAAATAATCAAGAAATGAAATAATACAAACAGAAATACAAAATTTCCGAGAGTTAGGGTAGGAATGAACTTGCCTCTGTCTCGACGTTAAACGAACCGAATAAATAAAAGCGTTACCCGCGAGCGGAAATCTCAATTCTCGAAAAGGAATCTTTATAGTAATTATCAGAATAATTTTAGTACTTGGGTAAGAATTTAATCACGAAGTGTCAAAATAATTCGGAAATCATGCTCTTGATAAATAATTCTCGAACAAATAAAATTTAAGATATTCTCGTAACTTTAAAATCTCATTGACACCAAATTCTCAATTTAATAAATTAAATGGAGGCTCTATTCGCTTTTCCTATTAATTTTAATAATTCGAGTTGTATGGTATCATAAGATTTTAAACAGAATGTACTGGGAAAATCTCGCTCTAGGTATTCTCAATGGAAAATTTTCCATTAAAATCCTCTATTTAATTTTAATAAGCAATGCTATTTGATTTATTTGAAGTACACTTCAAATATAGAAGTATTACTATTATATTATTTTATTTTTTTTATAAGGTCCTCATAAATTATCGACCATTTTCATTTTATGGCGGAGTTTACTAATTTAAATAAATTAATTAATTTGGCTCGTATCAAGTCTCTAAAATTTTATCTAGACATTCTATATTTATCCAAGAATTCATCTAATTCACTAAAGTTCATTTTAAAGGAGCAATAATATAAATTACCATTTATTCTCAAATAAATAACTCAAGAATTAAATTTTCATCCGAACTCAAATCCATAATATTATCTCTACTTTTAACAAAATGTGAATTTATTGAAACAATTCTATTTTTTGAAATCTCACAAATGCTAATTTCCTTCCTATTTTAATATTCCACTAAATAATCGATTAGTTTTATTACTCCGCTATCTTACAATTTCCTTTGATTTTAATAACTCAAGAAACCCTTTCTCTTTTTATGAAAACCACTTAAATTATCTTAACTTAATTTTGATTACCTTATTCCCACTCCTAGAAAATCCACTCCATTTTATTGTTATGATGTATTCTGCATTATACTCAATTCCGGTAACCTACTTATTGGAAACAGAATTTCAACAACAATAATTTATTCATGGGAAATTTCACATTTTATTCTATATTTTTTTTCACATAAATAAATCCTACAATTAATTATTACTTAAATCAATAAAAGTAAAACAGTAAAAATCAATTAACCCCACCAACCATCACCGCCACTGGGCGGTTTCCAGTCGTCCACTGTGACGGCGCCGGCGACGAACACCACCGGCCACCGACACCATCACCTCCTCCTCCCTCTCTCCCTGCTCCACTCTCTCTCGACCTCACTCTCTCTCAATCTCTCGACCTCTCCTCCTCTCCCCATCTCTCACCCTCGATCTCTCTCTCTCTCTCTCTCTCTCGCCGCCGCGTCTCTCTCTCTCTGTCGATCTCTCTTTCTCCCTCAATCTCTCGCTTTATCTCCCTCTCTCTGAATCTCTCACCGGCCCTCTCTCCCTCTCTCAATCTCTCGACTCCCTCCTCTCTAATCTCTCCTCCATCACTCTCTCTTTCTCTCCTCCGATCTCTCTCCCTCCGCCCATCTCCGATCTCTCCCTCTACCTCTCTTTTCCCCGATCATCTCTCTCTCCATCTCCCATCTCTCCCTGGCCTCTCTCGCCTCCTCTCTGCACCCCGAAACAACACCCACCACCGCCGACCACCGTCGCCGATGCGATGGTGGTCTCCGGTTCACCATGCAACACACACAAACACCCCAAAGGACAAAATCCCTAATGTTAAGCACACCCACAACATAGAGCTAAATCAATTAATTAAATTTTGCAAAAGCCCTAACTCAAATAAAAATAATTTCATAAATTAACACAAGGGTTTTCAAGCAAATACAATAACAAAGCATGTATATTCATAATTAAAGAAATTTAGGGGCATAAACTCATACCCTTTTTATGAAAAATCAAGCTTTTAGAATTGATCAAAAAAACAACTTTCTCGAACCCTTTATATATATATATATATCGATTTGTAGCACTTTTAACAGGCTACTCAAATATATAAATGCATGTATGATCAAGCAAGAATTTGGGAGGCTATGAGATTCTTTAAGTTTTTGTGTTTATGGAGGTTTTGGTTTTTTTTTTCTCTCCCTAATTTCTTTTCTCTCGATGTAAAATGAGGGAGATGATCTCTCTTTTCTCTTTTCTTGTTCTTTTTATATCCCACTTTACTAAAATGGATTACTTACACTAACTTGGGCTCTAGTAACTTATATGTATTGGGCCTAAAGAAATTAATACTAGTAGATTTACTAACCCAAATACATATTACCTAAAGCACATATATAACTATTTATGAAGTAAAATATTGGGCCACAAAATCCTAGTTATATTAGTAGTTGAGAGAGAATAATAATAGTAATAATAAGCAACACATCTCTTATTAATAAAATAAGTAGCATCGACTAAATAATTATTCATAAGTATTCAGAGAAATTAACAAGATCAAGAGAAAATTTTATTCGGAGAGACTCGACATAAAAAAATTAATACAGAAAATTCGCGGTTATTACATTTTTTATTTTCTACATTTTTAGTATTATAAAATTTTAATACGAATAAATTCTAACAAAATATTTAAAGAGGGAGATATCCATTACGAATATTTTTTATTGAAAATAAGTTCATTTTTGTAATGATTAAAAAGGTTCTCGCGTATGTCGTGTGATAGCAAATTTTTGTAGTTTAAACACATTAGATGATCCTATATAAAAAAACAATTTAATGATCCAAATTTTTAAATTCAATTAGATCCATAATTCATAGGATTACCTAATATCGATTAGTCTTTAAAATGTGGTGCATATAACTTTTCTTTCATATCAATGTCTACAATTAATGTAATTAAGGTCGATTTAAATCTTATATCTTGTCTTCCCAGGGTTTGATTCTCACTTATCTCGAGATTTATTGATAACACATACTCATTGTAAGGTATATAAGCCTACTTATTCAAAAAAAGGTCGATTACCATATGCAAATCATATATGCTGACATAAAACACACATCATCATTATCATTACCAAGTTGACATCTCATTTGGGTGATGTTTAGGAAATTATTTTTGGATTCCCTAATATATTTTATATACATATTTGAAAAACACTATAAATATATGTGGATATCAAATAAAAAAACATAATAAATAATTTTTAGTTGAATGTTTATCACTTAGTACCTCTATTTTTAATGTCATGCAACTAAAGAAAAGCCTAAAAACACGTTAGGACAATTAATTGATATTAAAATTCAAGTTATTAATACTATTACATAACTATTATATATAGTTATTTTGTAATTAATAGATTATATAAAATATGTGAATAATGTTTATTATTCAATAAGGTAAAAATAAAATAATTAAAAATAAATTGTAATGATTACTGTATATAAATAATAAACAAATAAATGACTACAATACAAAATATATCATAGATATTACTCGGCGCCGTCTCGCGACGATGCCTCGACACGTGTTTATAAATGAAAATGATGAATTTTTTATTAATACTATTACATAACTATTATATATAGTTATTTTGTAATTAATAGATTATATTAAATATGTGAATCATGTTTATTATTCAGTAAGGTAAAAGTAAAATAATTAAAAATAAATTGTAATGATTATTGTATAAATAATAAATAAATAAATAAATGATTACAATACAAAATATATCGTTATTATTACTCGGCATCGTCTCGCGACGACGCCTCGACTCGTGTTAAATGAAAATGATGAATTTTTTTTATTAATACTATTACATAACTATAATATATAGTAATTTTGTAATTAAAAGATTGTATAAAATATGTGAATCATTTTTATTATTCAATAAGGTAAAAGTAAAATAATTAAAAATGAATTGTAATGATTACTGTATAAATAATAAATAAATAAATATTTACAATATAAAATATATCGTAGATATTACTCGGTGTCGTCTCGCGACGACGCCTTGACTCGTGTTAAAAAATGAAAATGATGAATTTTTTATTAATACTATTACATAACTATTATACATAATTATTTTGTAATTAATAGATTATATAAAATGTGTGAATCATGTTAATTATTCAATAAGGTAAAAGTAAAATAATTACAAATGAATTTTAATGATTATTGTATAAATAATAAATAAATAAATAATTATAATATAAAATATATCGTAGATATTACTCGGTGTCGTCTCGTGACGAACTCGTGTTAATTAATGAAAATGATGAATTTTTTATTAATACTATTACATAACTATTATATATAATTATTTGTAATTAATAGATTATATAAAATATGTGAATCATGCTAATTATTCAATAAGGTAAAAGTAAAATTATTAAAAATAAATTGTAATGATTATTGTATAAATAATAAATAAATGATTACAATACAAAATATATCGTAGATATTACCCGGCATCGTCTAGCGACGACGCCTCGACTCGTGTTTATTAATGAAAATGATGAAATTTTTATTAATACTATTACATAACTATTATATATAGTTATTTTTTAATTAATAGATTATATAAAACATGTGAATCATGTTTATTATTCAATAAGGTAAATGTAAAATAACCAAATATAAATTGTAATGATTACTGTATAAATAATAAATAAATAAATGATTACAATACAAAATATATCGTAGATATTACTCGGCGTCGTCTCACGATGATGCCTCGACTCGTGTTAAATGAAAATGATGATTTTTTTATTAGTACTATTACATAGGTATTGTATATAGTTATTTTGTAATTAATAGATTATATAAAATATGTGAATTATTTATTATTCAATAAGGTAAAAGAACAATAAGTAAAACTAAATTGTAATGATTACTGTATAAATAATAAATAAATAAATGATTACAATATGAAATATATCGTTATTATTACTCGACGTCGTCTCGCGACGACGCCTCGACTCATATTTATTAATGAAAATGATGATTTTTTTATTAATACTATTACATAACTATTATATATAGTTATTTTTTAATTAATAGATTATATAAAATATGTGAATCATGTTTATTATTCAATAAGGTAAACTAAAATAATTAAAAACAAATTATAATGAATACTGTATTTTTAATAAATAAATAAATAAATACAATACAATACAAAATATATCGTAGATATTACTCAGCGCCGTCTCGCGACGACGCCTCGACTCGTGTTTATTAATGAAAATTATCAATTTTTTATTAATATTATTACATAACTATTATATATAGTTATTTTGTAACTAATAGATTATATAAAATATGTGAATCATTTTTATTTTTCAATCAGGTAAAAGTAAAATAATTAAAAATAAATTGTAATGATTATTGTATAAACAATAAATAAATAAATGATTCTAATACAAAGTAGATATTACTCGGCGTCATCTCGCGACGACGCCTCTTGTTAATTAATGAAAATGATGAATTTTTAATTTTTATAATTAATATCATGAAATTTTTATACATTTTTTTGCAATCTACATTAAAATAATTAATTACCTACACTTAATCTTTAAAATATAATTTTTTTTTCTTTGTGTCATATTGTAAATTGCTATAACTTTTCTTAAATTTTGAAATTAAAAAAAATAAAAAATTTCAACTATTTCAAAATTATTTTATTATTTTCAATTTATATGATATGGAATGGTTTAAATTTGTGGAATGGTTTACATTGAAATCAAAAATCGAATTAATGTTTATAGGATGGGATTTAAATTTTTTATTTTTTAAACAAAACATCAAATTTGGGGTTGGAAAGTCATACTTGATCATATAGTATGTAACATATATGTGTGTATAAATAAAAGATATATGAGCAATTATTCAAATAAATTATCATCCATAATTTTATTAAACATAAACAAAACCTTTACACTCTATTTTGAAATAATATTTTTGTGTTCGACTCATGGCAATATTTCAACTTGTTTATATTAGTAACTGTTGTGAGGGAAAATTGGTACAACACTTCAATGAAATAATTACAAGAAATAACCAAAATAATCTAAGAACAATGATTAAATAAATCAAATTATATCCCAAAAACCCTAATTTCATAAACCCTAATCCGAGAGGGAGAAGAGTGATTTAATGGACTGAGTTTACAAGGTACTCCAGGCTATGATGATCGAATATGTCCTATTCAATCCAGTGTTCACAGCAGGAGCAAGTGTTAGATGTGTGTATGTGTGTCTAACCCCTGCAAAGTGCCTACATACCCTTATATATATAAGAGATCAAGTCCTCATGTAGTTCTTAATAATTATCCTTCACTTTCTTCTGCCATATCCCTCATAACAGACCTGCCGTGCTCGTTTATCCAGCCTTCCATAATTATCCATTCGTTATTATATGGTTAATCCATGTATTTTTGTGATTTATCCTCCTATACATACGTATATATATATATCCTATACATATACGATGTTAATCCATAATATAGACTGCTATCAGATCGTTCCTATTGTTTAGGAGTTATCTAGAAGGTTGTTATAACGTATATTATCCAATCTCCTATAATATAAGCGATTCTGAGCCCGCTGGTATATTTTCTGGAAACCTTCGGGGTTCATGCGCGTACCTCTGACCTGACAGCCTGCTTTCCAGTCGAACCCTCTTCTGGCCTTCACACAGCTTTACCCTTATCTGGGGTTCACATGCTCGCACCCCTATATGAACATACCTCACATTTAACACCAGACCCTCGTCCCTCAACCCATCCTCAAAGCATACAAAGCCATCACATTCAACCCTGGGCCTAGCATATCCTTTCATATTCCACTAATCCGAATTTGTCTTCTTAATGGGCCTTAAATCAAGTCCAATGCGGATTTTGGGCACAACAACTACCCCCCGGTTCCTTGTAGCCATTTGAATGCAAAAGGAACCTAATATTACTCGTACCTCAATCACACTTTCATCCCATGTGAATCCCTAAGCCTACGTGAGCGTACTCGTTGTAGGAAACAAGGAACTGAACCATGAAATTCCTGCGTTAATGACTGTACCTTCATAACCCTCGAAATTGAACCCCAGGGTTCCACCATTTCCACATTGGGGTACCGTTAGCAAACCCCCTTAAGCTACGTACCTTTTGCATAAACACCCAATTTCCTAACTAATTATTAGAGAAGTATTTCAGATAAAATTCTTTTCAAGAGATAACTCTCCAAATAAATAAAGTCCCAGTTGAACTTTAACTCCAATAACTTCAAATCCTACAAAACTCTAATTTTTCAAAGTTCAAAATTTAACTTTCATATAACCATTCCACTTCCTCCATAAAATCCCATGTATTGAGCCTTCTTCCCGTCCATGTTCAAAGCCCTTATATTCCCAAAACATCTATTCATAATTATCTTTACCCATTAATCTTGCACGCGGGCCTGTGCTTCAACGAACACGTGTCACACCCGTTCATATCCTCATACACTTATATATACATATCCCTCTCCGCCTTCTTCTCTTTCACATTTTCTCAGTGAATCGACGCCAAACCCTTTCTCCTTTCCTCTATTCATTTCGTCTCAGCAGACTCAGTTCCGGCGAGTGGTCCTGTTTTCCGGTCATTTTCTTCAATCCACAGGTATTTCCCGTTCTTACTCTCCCACCATCTCTCGTATGTATACTAATGCACACATACTTACACCTAGACCTTACTTTTACACCGTTGTGTGTTTAATATTCCATCGTGATTATCTCCTTTTGCTTTCCTTGTATTACATACTGCCCCTTAGATGATGTCTTGTATTATCTGCACATGCATGCCGTATTTGACCGCTTAATCGAGTAGATCTGCCTACTTCTAATGATAGTTGTCCATCTGTCTGTTCATATCCACACACCTATTTGCTTGCTCTCATACATATGCTCTTCAATTGCGTACGAGTTTCAATTTCCCTTGCATTTATTTACACTTTAACAGTGATATTTTGTGAACCCATGAACCTATGATATCGACCATCCCCCTCATATGTCTGACCTTGCCCCATCTCCTTACACAGGGGCTGTAACTCACCAAGCCCAATCCTAGCTTTGTCAGTCCAGGGGTTTTACATGCGTAACCCCCTTTATTTGGCCCGGGGTGTGCATATGTACAAGCCCTGTTTGAGACAATGCCTTACCTATTCTTTCCCTTTTTTCTTTAAACAAATCCTGTCTAGTGGGTTTTCCTTATGTGAACCCCAGGATGGATTTGGGTACCTCCAACCATTTCCCTTTGTTGAAACTCAAAAAATGAAAAGAAATGATCCTGGACAAATTGGGGATTCCCATTCTTGAACCCCTATAATACTCCTCCACTGTCTTTTTCTTAATATGACAACTATCACTCCTCAAGAGTTGTCCCAGAGACTTGGAACTAACTCTGCTTTTCTGTGTGCAGATGTCGAGTCAATCCACGTCTGGTAAGTCCCAGAATTCCATTGTTAAAGAGTTTTCTCAGATGGCAGGAGTCTCCGAAGGTGACTCATTTTCATCTCCCAACCCCATATCCAGATTCCCTCTCATGGCTTCCACCGTGAGTGGTCGTACTCGCTCCAAGGTCAAAGTCCTTGACCCTATTTCTGCCCAAATCTCACTTAAATCTCACTCTTTAGACCTTTCTTCAATTGTTCCTACCACCGTTAGTTCTGATTCCCATGTGTCTGAGGAAGAGATTAACTCATTAGGGCACATATCTCTAGCAGTTGAACCCTTCGACGATCAGCCTGAAAATAGCACAAGCCAAGATAGAGCTACTCCTATCCAAGCCTCTAATGCTGCCACCCCTCAGCTATCTTGTGCCAAAATACAGACCTCTATGACCGCCCAAAAATTAGGAAACCTCCTTGAAGCCTACAACCCTGGGTGTTCACCGGTTGTACCTCAGCCAGAAGAGAGATGTCACGATTTCTCTAACTTTGAAACACACCAAGTCATTCCCTGTGCTGTGTTGTCTGCTAAGTTTTTTAGACTAGGGTTATCATTACCTCTTCACCCCTTTATTCTTGATATCCTAGATACCTATAAACTTGCTCCTTTGCAATTAACTCCGAATTTATACCGTATGGCTATATGCATATATATCCTATATGACTCCATGTTCCGGGTTGAACTAACTGCTCGTGAGTTGGGTTTCTTTTACCAACTTAAAGAAACTGGAAACACCTCTGGATTCTTTTACCTTACCACCTGGAATGTCCATCAAGGGAAATGCATAAAAGGTAATAAGAAAGGAATGTCAGGATGGCATAAACAATTCCTATATTGCTACGATTGCCCAGAGTATAGAAAGAAATTTAACCCCTATCCAGATATGCCTGCCCAAACCATTCTAGTGGGGGGAAAATTGGAGAGGGCCAAAAAGGTCTTGAAAAGAAGTGCAGGGCTAGGAGACGGTGCTAGCCTGCTTTCTAAGAAAAGATTACTTCGTTTGGGTTTTTGCAAGAAACTCAGCTCCAAGTCTCCAGGGGACTCCCGTACCCCTGTTGAGGAAAATCCCACTGATGGAACCCCACTTGAGCCAGGTCCACACTCGTACCCTTAGTAGTGTGCATACACCGTTCCATTTATTTATTTTTATTTATTGCAACATGCTTCCCCCAATTTTTTGCATATATGATTTACTTGATTTCTATGTGATAACCATCTTTACTGTCGTTGTGACTTTACTAATTCTTCATGTGATAATGCAGATATGTCTTTTTCAGTGCCTTCCTTCATCACCAAACGTTCAGCACAAAAGAATGCTCCCAGATCACCTGTACCCCCATCACCTGTGGAGAGAACCCCGGTTCCATCTGCAAAAATCAACCTAGCTTCCACAGAGAAGAATGCTTCCTTAAGGAAGAGGCCCACACAGAACACCCCCGAGGCATCTGATTCTCGTGGGAGTAAACGTTCCAAGCATGAGATTGAGTTAAGTCCCTCTGACACCATCTCTCCAGCTCCCCTCAATGCTTTTGTTGATGCCATCAAGGATTCAATCCCAGTTCGGTCGATCTTGGAGTGGGATAGCCTGAGTTTTGAGGAAGCTGCAGGCAGGGCATCCCTGGTGAATGCTGAGAGCCTCTTCTTTTACCTGAAGCATAGCAGCCAGATGCTTGGAGCTGTAAAGGGGAATTCACAGGCACGTGAAGAGCTTGACAGGGTACGCTCAGAGTTGAAGACTTTCCAAAATGACAAGAAAAAACTGTTGGCTTCGAACAAGAAGCTTTATGAGAGTGAGGGTACTCTGATCCAGGAGAGGGATAAGTTGTGGAGGGAGAGAGAATCCATGGATGCCATCATCCTCAAAATGGATAAAGAGAAAGAAGACGCCAATGCCGCTAGCAAAAAGGAGAAGGAGAAACTCGAACTAAAGGTCTGAACCCTCCAGGGTGCAGTTGCCAAGTATAAGGCCACCATGCCTAGGCAAGGTGACAAAGAATACAACCTAGGTTACAAGGCTGGAATCAGAGACTACATGACTTCCACATATGAGGCTTTTCCAGATTTGGAGTGGAGCCTCCTGGGCCAGGACGCGGTTGATGCCATAGAGTTGATCAAGGCTGAACAGGCTGCGTACCCCCCTGAGGTGCGCATGGAGGAAGCCCTTCAAGAAAAGGCTGAAGAGGTTCCTACAGATGTCATCGCAGAGGGAGCAGTTGAAGCCACAGAGACCCAATCAGGGGAAGTTAAAGATGGTGGTCCATCCGCGGAACCTCAGGTGGAAGCCACCTCATCCGATCCTGAAATTCCAAAGACTTCTCCAATCAACGAGAATCCTTCCACCTCTCCACTCAAATCAGGTCAGTAATTTTATCATCAGCCTTTTAAGAAGACTTTTATGAATCCTTTTGGCATTAATTTCCTCAAACTTGATATTTTGAGGGTGCGGACTCCTCTGAAGGTCTCGCAAGATGTAGTTTTTTTTAACCTGGTTTTTCTCGAACTCTTGCTAAGGTTTTCAGCATTTTATCTGCTTTTGATCGGTATATGATTGCCATGTAGTTAGATTACACATGCACACACCTTTACTTAATCCCGTACCTAGTGTTCCTTGCTTGATATGCCATGCTTTGTGTGACAACCATGTCACGAGTTGCCTTGCTAGGAGTTGATGCCGTGTTTTATCTTAAAATAGCTAGGCATTCGCTGTCTTCGGGGTTCACCTGTTGTACCCATGGATGTTAATATCCCTTCCTTTGGATCAATAGATATTCCACCTGCTATATTCTTGTCATGGCTTTGGGGATTTTCAGATCCGTAGGCCAAATGAAATCCTCCATGAGCCTGCCATTTCCATCTTAAGTCCTCAATCGGCAACCAGTCCTTACTTAACCATAAGTCTCTTGTTAATGGGCGATCGGTGTTCCACTGGTCGTACTCCTAAGTACGCTAGGATCAGACCATTTCCATGTGATTTCCTCACAAGACCATTTTCCTTAGCCATTCCATTTTCCCAAAAGATAAAGCCTCACTCACCCAGTTTCCCCGGGGTCGTAGCGGGGTTAATTTTCCTCTGTGCACTTGGCTTCCGTGGCCGTGCCCAAATCTTCCAATGAAGCTGATTATCCACCATACTGATTACACTATATTTCGGGATTCAAACGGTTGAACCTCCCCGTACGAGAACCTCGTGATCCTAGTTACCCTAGAACCTTCCTACCATGGGGTTCCATCCCTTTTCATGCATGAGCCATACATGTTCCAATCCATGTGCACATAATCCACGTACGTTTCCATCCATGTATCCATATAATTCATATTTATATAACCCGTGTAATCCATTAACATACATTCCATATGTTTTCCATCCATACTCATATAATCCATATGCTTCCATCCATTATATAACTTTTGTTTTAAAATTTTATCCATTTTTAAGTTGAACTATCCTTCCATTAATCGGTGTATACCTACTACCCCCCGAGTTCTTTAATATAATTAGACTTATAATGAAGAACTAGGTTCAACAGTCGTATCCTTTTTTTTCTTGTTTTTTTTTGAAGCACAAATAAAACAAGTTACACATAGCATGCATTCATCCACATAAACCCATACATTTTTATGCATAAAACAGAGATAAAAGAAGAACAGGTTGATTTCAATTCCATCACATCACATCATGATTGGTGTTCAACAGGTAGACGTACATTCACAACCCCCCGAGCAATTTATTAACATAAAAAGGGAAATTCCTAGCCGACTGATCCTAATATCATGGTAGCTATAACTAATAAGCCACTTTTATTTTCCTACACCTGAAAGAGGTCTACAAGAAATGTTACCTGGGTTCAACTACTGGTAATATTTCTTAAGGTGTTCGGCGTTCCATGCCCTCAGGATTAACTTCCCCGTCCAAGTCCTCCAAATGATAAGTTCCTTCCAATAAGACCGATTTGATCACATATGGGCCTTCCCAATTTGCCTCAAAGGACCCATATCCTGGAGTCCTCATGTTAGGCATCATCTTCCTTAAAAACAGATCACCAACCTTTAGGGGTCGTTCTCGAACCTTGCCATCAAAGTACTTGCGAGTCCTTTGTTGATAGGCTGCAAGCTTCAACTGAGAGGTTGCACGAACCTCTTCCACTAAATCCAAGTACAAACGATGATTAACCTCATTTTCCATGGGATCAAAGTTATCCCTCCTAAATGAACCAGCACCAATCTCCACAGGTACCATAGCTTCGCACCCATAAGTTAATGTAAATGGGGATTCACCAGTTGTAGTCCTAGGTGTTGTGTTGTAAGACCATAACACCATGGGAAGCTCCTCTGGCCAGCAGCCCTTCTTATCTTCTAGCTTTGCTTTTAGGGTATGTTTAATGATTTTATTGATGGCTTCCGTCTGACCGTTGCTTTGGGGGTGGCAGACTGCAGAGAAGCCCTTAACAATTCCGAGGTCTTTACATAAACCCCTCATTTCCTTGCTATCAAATTGCTTACCATTGTCAGATATCAACTTATAGGGAATCCCATACCGGCATATGATTGCTCGAAATACGAACTCCTTTAACTTGGCTGCGATGATCGTAGCCAGGGGTTCAGCTTCCGCCCACTTTGTAAAATAATCCACTGCTTCAACGGCATACTTTACTCCTCCCCTCCCCTTAGAGAGTTCTCCAATCAAATCAATTCCCCAAACAGCAAAAGGCCATGGGCTAGATAGTGGCTTTAATGGCACAGCAGGATTCCTATTTGAGTTGGCATACCTTTGGCATCGATCACATGTCTTTGAGAATTTGTGTGCATCCTGTTATAAGGTTGGCAAGTAGTACCCCTGTCGAAGTATCTTGTGGGCCAATGAGGTTCCTCCAGAGTGGTTTCCACATATGCCCTCATGCACCTCCCGCATAATATATTCACATTCACTGCCTGCTATACATCGTAGAAGCGGTTTGTTGAAACCCCTCTTGTACAGCTTTCCATCATAAAGGGCATAACGCGTAGCCTTATACTTCATTCTCCGGGCTTCATCCTTTTCAGCTGGCAGAACCCCTTTTGTTATGTATTCCAGGATGGGAGTAATCCATGTGTCCTCCACTTGAACCTCTATATCCATACAGTCGAACCTTGGAATGCTAGGTTGCTGTTGTATCTCCAATGGTATCACCCCTAGCATAGTCGCTTCCCTGTTAGAACCCATTTTTGCTAAGGCATCTGCACTTGAGTTTTCTGTCCTTGGAATTTGCACAAGATTTATTTCCCCAAATTTGCTCATCAGCTCCTGAGCGTACCTCATGTACAAATCAGTGCGTGGACCCCTAGCTTGAAAGTTACTTTTGATATGTCCCACCACCAACATGGAGTCACTATACACAGTCATATTCGCCACTTTCATTTCAAGTACCAACTTTAAACCCGCAATCAGGGCTTCATATTCGGCATCGTTGTTTGTAGCCTTGAATGTAAAATGAATTGAACTTTGCAGTTTGTGGCCTTCAGGGCTTATCAGGACTATGCCAGCACCTGCCCCATTTCCATTCACGGCTCCATCTACATATAGGGTCCACCATGGTGCACAATTTTCTGTTGGGGCTTCCTTCTCCGGGGGTTCCATCACCGTCTCCTTAACTTGAACCTCAAAGGATGGTGGAAACTCTAATAAGAAATCAGCAAGTGCTTGTCCTTTGATAGCTGTTCTTGGCTTGAATTCAACATCAAATTGGCCCAACTCCACAGCCTATTTCATCAACCTTCCTGAGGCTTCAGGTTTGTGCAGGACTTGCCTTAGTGGGAATGAGGTTCGTACCTCTATCGTGTGCGCTTGGAAGTATGGCCTTAACTTTCTTGATGCCAGAATCAACGCGTAGGCTAGCTTCTCCATGTTTGTGTATCTAGTTTCAGCATCCAGAAGCCTCTTGCTCACGTAATACACAGGGTACTGGGTTTGATCTTCCTCACGAACCAAAACGGAACTAATAGAGTGCTCAGAAATCGCCAAATACAAAATCAGGGTTTCACCCTTTATTGGCTTCGCTAGCAATGGAGGGCTTCCCAATTGTTCCTTCAATTTAGTGAAGGCAACTTCACATTCAGGTGTCCACTCAAAGCCTTTTCTCTTTTTGATAGCTGCAAAGAATTCTCGACATCTGTCAGAGGACTTAGAGATAAACCTGTTCAAGGCTACCACCCGTCCGGTAAGGCTTTGAACTTCCTTCACACTTCGGGGGGATCTCATTTCAACTAGTGCCTTTATTTTAGCAGGATTGGCTTCGATTCCTCGATGATTCACAATGAAGCCCAAGAATTTTCCAGACTCCACCCCAAATACACATTTTTGGGGGTTCAACTTCATCCTATATTTCCTTAGGATGCCAAACATTTCAGTGAGGTGAGCAACATGGTCGCCTGCTACCTTGGATTTTACCAGCATATCGTCCACGTATACTTCCATAGTTTTTCCAATCTGGTCTTTAAACATCTTGTTGACCAGCCTTTGGTAGGTTGCTCCAGCGTTCAACAGCCCGAAAGGCATCCCGATGTAGCAGTAGAGTCCTCTGTCTGTGATGAAGGAAGTATGCTCCTGATCGGGTTCATACATCGGAATTTGATTGTAACCTGAATATGCATCCATGAAACTTAGCAAGGCATGACCGGCCGTAGCATCGACTAGTTGATCAATACGCGGGAGCGGAAAGCTATCCTTGGGGCATGCTTTATTCAAGTCAGTGAAATCAACGCACGTACGCCATTTGCCATTGGGTTTCTTTACCAAGACCGGATTTGCCAACCACATGGGGTAGAATGATTCCTTTACTAGCTTGGCTTTCAACAGTCTGTCTACCTCTTCTTTTAGGGCAACGGCTCTTTCCCCACTTAATGCTCTCCTTTTCTGCCTTATAGCCTTCATGTCTGGATCAATGTTCAAATGATGACACATCACCCTTGGGTCTATTCCCACCATGTCCTCATGGCTCCATGCAAATACGTCTAAGTTGTTTTTTAGAAATGCAACCAATGCTTCCTTGACTTCAGGGTTCAACTGTTTGCCAACCTTCAATTCCTTAGTAGGATCAGCTGCATCCACCAGGATATATAAGGTGTCTTCAGCCGCCCCAGTCTTTTCTTTGTTTCGGGCATTCGTGGATCGAGATCAATTTCCATCGGGTTCACCTGTTTTGCGTCCTGATGGGGTTCCACCAACTGACCATCGGACTTCATTGATTCCTTCAGATCGTTTTCATTATCCAAACTTTCAAAATCATTGTCATGAACTTCTTCAACTATGCCTTCAATCAATGGCTCTTCGGCCTTGTAATTTTGAAATTTCGGGGCTTCCAGCATTAGTATCCCGTTAGGGGTACCTACCCCCCGAAAAGGTGCAACATCTGTATAGGGCTCCTCGCCTGGATGTTGTACAATCATGATAACATTACACATGTCTCTTTCTGGTCTTGTTTCCTTTCGACGTGAGGATTCATCTTCCTTCCTTACACCGGGGTCCAGGTAACGATAGCATTGCTCTGAGGTACCCCCATCCACCAATAATAGATGCTTACAGGCTTGTTCAGCTGTATGCAGGGCTTTGCTATAGCACTCCCTTGAATCAGATTGACATCCTTGAACACACCCGATTCCTCCGGGAGTTGGGAATTTTATTGACAGGTGATAAATGGACGTCACCACCCGCATTTCCTTTAACATCGGCCTTCCAAGTATCCCATTATAGGAAATATTTTCATTTACCACCATGAACTCTATTACCTGAGTAGCAGACTGGGGTTCCTCTCCCACAGTGATAGGGAGTTTTACCCGTCCCACAATCTGTACAGGGTTTCCCGTAAATCCGTACAATTCATTATAAGAAGGAGCCATTTCCTTGTCAAGTAACCCCATTTTCTGGTAAGTGCTATACGCCAAGATATTTACCGAGCTTCCGTTATCCACCAATACTCGGTGTACGTTCAAGCCCCCGATCGCAACCTTAATTACCAAAGCATCGTTATGTGGGTGGTGCACGTGCCTGGCATCTTCCTCGGTGAACGTTATGTCAACTGCCTCACCCTTAAAGAGCTTGGGTGGTCTTTCAGACAAGTTGTACACATTCATGAGGGGTATGCCCCTTGCTTCCCGGGCATAATTTTTCTGGGCGTTCCTGCTCATACCCCCGATGTAAGGTCCACCAATTATAGTACGGATATTGTTGGCTCTTGTAAGGCGTTCAGGATTCGCCTTTTCAGTCTCTTTGTTAATTCTGTCATTCTTGTCCCCTTTAGCTTCTGGAGCCACGAACTCAGTGAGGTAAACTGTTAACTCGAATAACTTGTAGAAGGGGGGGTTGAATACAAGTTATATAATCGTGTCTGATTTTTGCTTGATTATATGAACAAGAATAAACGAATGAATCAAACTCTTGTTTGTATTAATACGATCAAATACAAACTCTACCAAAGGTGTACAATACCTTTAGCAGCTGCTGACAATACAAATCTCTCTCTCTGTTTGTTTCAAACTCTTGAATACAAACCTTATACAGAGCTACGCACACGAACTCACAACTTCGTCGCTCTTTACAATGATATTGAGAGAGTATTTATAATGCTACCTATCAACTAATAACAGAAAGATATAATCTATACATGACAATGTTCTGCCTTCTAGTCGATAGTTTCCTTCAATAGAAAACTCTTTCCTTCATAATGTCTTCTTGCTTGTTCTTCAAACAACGATCCTGTTTTATAGCACTTGTCAGTTTCTGTAGTATCTATAATGACATCATCAGTAACATGACTGATATCAGGATCTGTACACTACATCAGTATCTAATCAACCATCAGTATTGGACCGTCATCAGGATTTGCTCTCTGTTCCTGACATGTAGTCTCCGATACACTGTTCATTCCTGACTAAACTATACAGATAACTGTCTTACACATGAATCCTATATATAGTGCTAAATCCTTTATAAGATCAGGATTACAAGAAGTATAATGTGTAAATTCTATTTTTAACATCACAACTTATGAATTATTCCTAACAATCTCCCCCTATTTATGCTTTATAATCTGAAGCATAAATCTAAGTTGTGGATGTCAAAACATAGAACAATACAACCATAATAGAATTTATGAATGTAGAATTATGAAGTTTAAGTACCTCCTTCTCAGATGTAGACGTTTATCTAGTACTTAGAAGAAAGAATTTTAACTATTAATGCTGCTCTTCCTTTACCTCTTCCTAGCTGAGATTCACCACTGTCACTCCTAGTTCTTCTTTTTACTATCCTTTGTCTGATCTTTATCTCCCCCAGCTTTATCTTCAGTCTGGTGGTGTTATTGTTGTCTTTGAATTGTCTTTATCTTTATCTCCCCCTTTTTGACATCAGCAACATTAATTCCAAGAGATTCAGAAACAGAACAAATGAGATTCATAAGAACTGCTTGATTTTCCATAATTGTGACTTGGTTATCTTCAAGTGATTGAAGTCTTGTTTGAATAGCAATTTGAGAATTCTGAATATCTTTCAAAACATCAGAATGAACTTCAATATTGGAAGTGCTTCTAGTATCTTCAGTATCAGAATCAGAAAGAACTGTATCTTCAAGTCTTGTAGAAGAAATTGCTTGAGTTGTATGATATTCAAGTAATAAAACCTGATTAGAAATATCAACATCTTCATCTTTCTGTTCTGGAACTGAAACATGATCATCATCTCCTTCACCAGTATTCTGTGTACTAACATCTTTAAATCCTGACTCCTCCTTAGAGTGATCAGAGACTGTTGATGTCTCAATTCTAGCTGATATTGGAAGTACATACAAAGGAACACTAGGATCATTAGGATCTTCATCTGGTACATATGTATCAAGAGATTGCTTTATCCTGGCACCTCTTCTGTTAATGATTTCTGCAAGCCTCTCCTTTTGCTTCTGAGCTTTAACTTCTGGCTTTGCATTGTGATGTGCTAGGTCATTCTTCTGATACATTTTGATGAATGAATAAGTACCAGCATCCATACCCAAATTTTCAGACCAAGATTCAGGAAAAACCTGATCCCAGAAATCAAGTGATGGTTTCCTAATTTTCTCTCCCTCACTATGGAGTTGATCATCCATACCCTCATTCTCACTTTGACTTTCTAAAGTCAACACTCTTTCTACCTCACCTTTTGCCTGGTCAGGAGCCAGCCGCTCAAATTGTGGATCTAAGTCCATCTTTTCAACTGTATCACTCAAATTTAGATAAGTGCTCTCATGACCTACAGAAAAATAGAGTTTAGAAGGAGTTTTTATACCTGAACTCACATGGAGAGAGGGTTCCTCATATGGCATGTGGCTTGAGGTTTTCTCCAAGGAGTGAGCTGCTATAGTCTCTGAACCCATACAATCATCTTCTTTCCTTTCAGAAACTACAGGCTCCAGTATACCACTTTCAGGTTCTTTACTAAACTCTGATGTCTTCAGTAATACTTCATTAGACACCATAGTTAGTACATCACCGTCTTTAAGTGTTGTTTGCTGAGACACACCCTCAAGGTGAATAGACTCTGACTGAACAAAATTTGTTTGATCTTCAGAAAAATCAACCAAAGTCATTCCTCCCATATCATAGGGTATCTCACTTGCATTCTCAGTCATCACAGAAGACCTTTCAATATCAGCTATCACAGCTCCTGAGTCATCCTTCCTCTGACTAGATGGTTCTTGTGTTACAGTGACTGTGATCTGATCGTTCCTACTATTCACAACTAGTGCAATAGTACCTTCTGTTGACTGCTTTCCTCTATCTACTTCCTCCAGTTTTTCACCTTGAGCTGAAGCATCTTCAATAATTACATCCTTGTCAAATAAATATGCATGAAGTGATTGAAGTGCAACATGCTTCGAGAGTCCAAATTTCTTGACTAATTGTCTTCTGACAGATACATAGAAATACATCTTCATTAAGTCAAGTCTTTGATGTAGAAGTCCATATTCATCCGGAAATAAAAGTTTTGGTACTCTTTCAACCAGAAAATCTAGAACAGGCCTTGACAACTTCACTTTGAGAGAAATTAGTCCCATAGCCAGTCTGTATGATAATGTAGTTTCCCATGAAGAATCAATATCCAATCTCTCTTGTCAAATACTGACATAGATGTAGCTTGATTTGTAGAAACCTGCATGATATTAGTTGGACTAGACTCTGTGTGTGTAGGTGACAATTGAATCTTTCTCCTTGTTCTCCTGATATAGTGAGCAAAAGATTTATCCTGAGAAGACTCAAGAGGTGTAGACACAGAAGTGATCTTGGGATGAGATCTTTGTTCAATAGACACAGTCTTTTGAGAGACAGTATCCAGTAACTGTTTTCCCTTTTTAAGAACTACAGCCTTTTGGGAGACTGCAGCCTGGCTGTGACTAGGTTTTTCATCTCTTTGTGCTAACAAAGAAAGTTGAATTGCAGCCTTCAATTCTGCTCTCTCAGCAAGAGTTAAATCATCATCATCTTCACTAGAATTACTACTACTACTTGTCACAACAAATCTTCTCTTCCTTACAACTGATGTCTTTTGAAAAACAACAGAGGTTGGTTTCTTTGAAACAATAGGCTGTGAATCAAAATTTGGTTCTTGAATTGTTTCAGAGACTATAATGTTTTGGGCTACTTGGGTAGACACAGGTGGGTTCTCCTCCAATTGAGATTCCTGAGCCATTTCACCACAAAAGAAAGAAGAATTGTAGAGAGTAGGAAGATGAGTTTTAAGAATTACCTGAACATGATGTGGATAATGAATTGCAGGTATTTCATCTAGATTCTTTTCATTGTCCTTCTTTGTAATATCAGAGAAAATTCTCTTTTGCTGTTCATAAGAAGAAACACAATGTTCCCTACCAAATCTAGCTTCAACATCAGGAACGAAATGGTTAATAAACAATTGCATAAATCTATGATAATAAACCATTTTCCTGTTTTGATCTCTTAACCCAAGTTTAATACTCATCTGACTTAAGATAATATGACCAATGTTGATTACTCTGTCATAAAGCAAACTATAAGCAATATGTGATGTAACAGAAGTAATTTGCTGAAAAGAACTACATTTGCCAGTAAAACATTTAGCAATTTGATCAAAGTAAAAAGACCATTCCTTTCTAAGAAAAGACCTATTCAACTGGCTCATGTTATCTAGAGGTCCACTATAACCTAATTCAGACAACATAGTTTTTATATTATCATCAGATGGTACATTCTCATAACTATCAGTAACAGGTAAGCAAAGTACTGAATTAACAACAGATTCAGTAATGTAAAATGAATCTTGTCCTAAATGTAGAACAATCTTACCTGATTGACTCTGAGTAGAATCAATTACCTCAGCATTCTCCCAAGCTTGTGAAACAGCTACTTGATTAATCTGTGGAGATGCTGTCAATGCATAACTTAATGATCCATACACCAGAAAGTCCATGATTGGATGAAAATCAGATGATACTCCTTCCTTGTTGATGATAGCTGCAACATGATTGTTTGTCATAAAATCAAAGTCACCAAACTTGAAGGCTACTGATTTAGGTAATCTTCTCTGAGCTGCCATTTTTTATCTGAAAAGAAACTTGAAAAATTCTTGAAATGGATTAGTGATTTTGAAAACTCAAGAGTGATTTTTGCTTTAGAGAATGTAAAATTAGAGAAAGCAATTACACGATTAGAGTTTCAAAACAAATATATTTCACAAATCTTTCAGACCACTATCCCACGTTGACACGTAGATTGACAGGTGTCAGTCCCTGAAAAATGCGGTTACCCACGATTTTTGGAAAATAAAATCCAAAATTGATTTTTCATGAAATAGATCAGGGTATAAATAAGTAATACTGATCAACTTCCTTTTCCTGATGACCTCTCATCAAAATAATCACAAAATGCAATGTGATTTAAAAATATAATTTTCAAATCCTGATGGTCACACATGAAATCCTGACCAATATTATCAGCGACTTAATATGGAGTTTTCCACGTGGCATTTTTCTTTTATCTGAAAAAGAAAATAAACAATAAATCTGAACAGAAAATCAATTGGTTAGATATTTTCAATATTTCTTGAAACAAGAAATACAGTCTCATGCAATAATTAGCATTTGACTTCATAAAAACTTCCAAGTGACTGCTCAGCTTCTCACGTCTTTCTTTAAAAGAAACAGACGCCTTATGCCATTCTCCATAACCTTTCAATTTCCTTTCTTCTCAACAATGCTTCTCAAACCAAAAATCCCTTCAAACCCATTTTCCAGATTTTTCTTGATCGATGAACATCCTGTTCTTGATCATCTCTTTGAACAAATGACTCTTCTCATCGAACTAATCATGAATGGATTGGTTTTCGAAAATATCCAGAGGTTTCTCCTAGAACATCCATCTGTTGGATACAATCTTCCCCTAACCTCCTCAAAACTTGAGGATGAAGAATTTGGCCGAGAGTCTGAGGTTGATCTTGATGGAGATGCTATTCATTTAAGTTAGCTGCTCTCATTCAAGTCGCCCAGACAAGGAATTCAAGAGCAAATGAGACTTTCATCCCCTGATGGATTTCTTGAGATGCTCCTTGTCCTGTTCCTCAGAGTTCATATCAAAGACAAGTATAGAGTAGAAATTTAGACAAAAAGATGATGTATTTCATTTCTATGTAATGATTTCTATTAATGAAAATACAATTTCTTGTTATCTGCTTGTCTTTTGATTTTTGAATGATGTATAAATTATCAGTATGCAAATATCAAAACTTGCTAGCATAGACTTAACATATCACAGAATCAGATTATTACACAAAGTAAACGTCAGGATCTGAAACAATTTTCATAATCCTGATACTGACACAATACTGATGACGTCAGCATCCTGATAACAAATCTAATCCTGATGATTATTAACAAGTCTATCATACTGAAATTTATCAAGGCAAAGTGTTATAGCTAAAGCATTTAACAATCAAATATAGATCCTGACAGGAATATCAAGTCTATAAGCTAAGAACAACATACCTTGCTACTTTTGCAGATGTTAAAATCTAAAAATTTAACATTCCTAACTCACTTACTAGTCTACTGAATGTAGTCTCATCAAGTGGCTTAGTTAGAATATCTGCAAGCTGTTTGTCAGTAGGAACAAAATGAAGTTCCACAGTACCATTCTCAATATGTTCTCTAATAAAATGATACCTGACATCAATGTGCTTAGTCCTTGAATGTTGAACTGGATTTTCTGCAATTTTAATAGCACTAGTATTATCACAAAACATAGGAATATTACTAAGTGTCATACCATAATCCAACAACTGATTTCTTATCCAAAGGAGCTGTGCACAACAACTGCCTGCTGCTATGTACTCAGCTTCTGCAGTTGAGGTTGAAACAGATTGTTGCTTCTTGCTTGCCCAAGAAATCAATCTATTTCCCAAGAATTGACATGTACCTGTAGTGCTTTTCCTGTCTATCTTACACCCTGCATAATCAGAGTCTGAATAGCCAATTAGAAAGAAATCAGATTCTCTAGGATACCACAAACCAAGATTTGGAGTTCCTTTGAGATATCTAAAAATTCTCTTCACAGCAATTAAATGAGATTCCTTAGGATCACTTTGGAATCTAGCACATAAACAGGTAGAAAACATTATATCTGGCCTACTTGCAGTTAGATATAACAATGAGCCTATCATGCCTCTATAACTAGTATTATCCACACTCTTCCCTTTAGGATCAGAGTCTAGTTTAGTGGCTGTTGCCATGGGTGTTTTTGCAACTGCACAGTCTTGAAAGTCAAACCTTTTTAAAAGATCTTTGATATACTTTGACTGATTAATGAAAATACCAGTCTCAGTCTGTTTGACCTGCAAGCCTAAGAAATAATTTAGTTCACCCATCATGCTCATCTGATACTTAGACTGCATAAGCTTGCTAAACTTAGCACACAACTTTTCATTAGTAGAACCAAAAATAATATCATCAACATAAACTTGAACTAAAAGCAATTCACCTTTTATCTTTCTAAAGAATAGAGTTTTGTCAATTGTACCTCTTGTGAAGCCATTTTCAAGAAGAAATTTAGACAAAGTCTCATACCATGCTCTTGGTGCCTGCTTTAGTCCATAGAGTGCCTTGTCAAGTTTGTAGACATGATTTGGAAACTTTGGATCAACAAATCCAGGTGGCTGTTCTACATACACCTCTTCATCAAGTTTTCCATTTAGAAAAGCACTCTTTACATCCATCTGGTATACCTTAAATTTTGAATGAGCTGCAAATGCAAGAAACATTCTGATTGCTTCCAATCTTGCTACAGGTGCAAAGGTCTCATCATAATCAATGCCTTCTTCCTGAGAATAACCCTTGGCCACCAGTCTTGCTTTGTTTCTTACAATCATACCAGATTCATCTAGCTTGTTTCTGAAAACCCATCTTGCACCAACAATAGATCTATCTTTAGGTCTTGGTACCAGTTTCCAAACTTTGTTTCTCTCAAACTCATTTAATTCCTCCTGCATTGCAATTACCCAATCAGGATCCTGTAAGGCTTCTTCAACCTTTTTAGGTTCATTCTTTGAGATAAAACAACTATACAAGCATTCATTTTGAATTGATCTTCTAGTTCGAACACCACTATTTGGATCACCAATTATCAAATCTTCAGTATGATCCTTTGTCCATTTTCTAACAGGTGGTAAATCAACTCTGCTAGTCTCTCCCCCTAAGTTAGTGGTATCTCTTATAGAAGAATTCTCTCTACCTTCAAAAACTCTCCTTTGATTAATAGAATCAGTAGATTCCATATTGCTGCTAGTTACTGATCTTTCCTCAGTAGACTCTGAAAGGTCAGTTCCTGATGGAGTAGACTCTGAAACGTCAATTCCTGATGGAATAGATTCTGAAAGACTAGTCTGCTCCTGATGATCACTGTGTGATAGAGTATATTTTTATATATATTTTAGATGATTTTATTCTCATATTTATTGTGTTTTGCATTGATTTGGATTTTTATTTAATAGATTTTATTGTTTTATTGTAGGAAATAAAGAATTCATGACTTGGAAGGATTTGGAGCAAAAAGAGCTATTTTGGAGATAAAATAGGAGAAAATTCGTAATATTGGGCTATACGGGCTGTGCCTGCACTGTTTGGGCCATATCTTGAGTTCCAGAAGTCAGAATTTGACGAAATTACTGTCCACGCGAAGCTTAGGAAATTATCTTTAATTCAGAGGTGGTCCAGTAAGCAAAATCCAACTGGAAGAGCCCAGAAACAGAGGACCAAAATTAGTGACGAATTTTACAAGAAAATCCTATTCAATTATGGATATCTTTTTGTAAATTGATTAGGATATTAAAAATACTTTTATTAGAAGATAGAGATCAGATTTTATTGGGAGGTTATATTATAAAAACGTGGGAATAGAGATATAGAGGGATATACGGGATGTTTGATAGAGTATATTTTTATATATATTTTAGATGATTTTATTCTCATATTTATTGTGTTTTGCATTGATTTGGATTTTTATTTAATAGATTTTATTGTTTTATTGTAGGAAATAAAGAATTCATGACTTGGAAGGATTTGGAGCAAAAAGAGCTATTTTGGAGATAAAATAGGAGAAAATTCGTAATATTGGGCTATACGGGCTGTGCTACACTGTTTTGGCCATATCTTGAGTTCCAGAAGTCAGAATTTGACGATCTTACTGTCCACGCGAAGCTTGTGGAATTATCTTTAATTCAGAGGTGGTCCAGTAAGCAAAATCCAACTGGAAGAGCCCAGAAACAGAGGAGAAAAAGAAGTGACGAATTTTAATTAAGGAATCCTATTCAGTTATGGAATCCTATTTGTAATTTATTTAGAGTATTAAAATACTTTTATTGGGCAAGACTTTTAGAGCCTATATAAACACATCTAGGGTATTATTTTATGAGGGAGATACATACGTGCTCCTACTCTTAGGAGCTAGGGTTTTGGAGAGGAGACCATGAATTTCATTCTTGTGACAGGATTGATGATTGCAGGTTTTCTTATCTGAATTTCTTCTCAATTCTTATTAGTTTAATTATGTTTTCTTGTTTTACTAGTTGTTTTACTTGTTTAATTATTAGCGAGTAGTTATTTCTAGGGCTTAAAGGGAAGCCATGTTTGCACTAATATTGGCATGATTTTCATAGTGATTTGATTGGTTATGGTTAATTCTGATTGATATGTTTTAATCATTAATTTGTGTAATCGGCCGATATCATGGATTAATTATATGCAAATAGGGGTATGGATCGAGAGATTTACTTACTAGAGGCACACATACGATTAGCAGAATTGAATTTGAGTGCGAAAGCATCATTGGATTTCTGAGAGCGTTAATTCTTGAAAGAGATTAACTTGACTCTAATTACCTGATTGATTGAATTACTAAAAGTGGTTAATTGTGTTGAATGTTTCGAGAGTGTTAATGCTTGAGAGAGATTAACATACTCTAGTTATAGGATCACATTGATTGCTTTAGTTTAAGAGCCAATTGTGTAAGCATGGTGGACCTGATTGCCCTAGGTTTTAAATAATTTGTTTATCATCTGTTTAATTAGTGTTAATTTAGTTTAATTAGTTAATTAATAATTTCACATAATCGTTTGCCCTTGAAACAATTAGCGATAACTGAAAAGGAATTAGTAGAACCTGTCTCCTTGTGGATTCGACCCGCTTGCCATCTGTACTAGCAATAGACACCGTGCGCTTGCGGTTAGGTATAATTTAACATATCAAGTTTTTGGCGCCGCTGCCGGGGAGACAGCGAGTTTCTGTTGATTTTAATTTAGTTGTTTAGATTGTTTCCATTGTCTCGTTGGAACCTTTGTTCCAATTAAGGCAAATTTTACTGCGTTTTCTTGGCTTTGTTGAGTGTCTACAGGTTTGCAATGGGTGAAGTTGATACTTTTGCACTCTTATCTTCCCGAGTAGAGGCATATACTCAAGAAATTGCCTCATTCAACCCTACAGAGCCCATTATGCGTCCAATGAGTATCAATGAGATGTCACAAGTGGCCCCTAAAACTTACAACTTCTGTCCAATTTGTGGTGTCCAGGGTCATTATGGTTTGGAATGCTATTACAATGTCTATAATTCTCAGAGTGCTCAGTTGGGACAAATGAATTCTTTTGAAGAAGGATATGGGTACAATCAGTATTCAAACACTTTTGATCAAGAATACGTGAATCAACCAGATTTCTACTACCAGGACAATGGTGCTCAAAATTTTTCATATCATAATCAGCAACAGTTTGAGCAACAATATTATCAGTCATATGAGCAGCCGCCACAGCAAGAATATCAATATCCTCATCTACAAGAAGATCTACATGTTTCTCAACCCAGTGTAGATGTGCAAGCTGATCAGACAAATGAGATGTGGGATATCTTGAATAAATTGCTAAAGAGTTCTGAAAAACAATTACAAAAATTAGAAACTCAAAGTTTGGCGATTGAATCTCAAATTGCACAGTTGGCTAACTCTTCTACTACAGTGCAGCTCAATTATTTACCATCATCATCTATCCGATCCGAAGAGGACCTGATTGCTATCAATCTCACAAGCGATCAGGAATATGATAGTTTCTCCATGTATGTTGATGATGAGGCCATTGATAAAGAGAAGGAGTATGCCACCGATGACGAGATCAATGATGTTGCTGCTACCGAGAACAATGTGACTGATGATGAGGCTAAAAAGGAAAGCAATAAAGAGATGGTTGTTGTTTCTCTTCCACAACCTGTGACTAAGCTACCATGTATTGATAAATTTGCTCTCGATCTAGCCTCTACTTACAAGGCTTCTTTGCTCAAGACCACTTATTTCAAGGTTGATGTGATAACAAATATTGTCCAAGATGATATTTCTCAAATTCTGGTTGAGGATCCATACAAAGTGGCTCCTACGTTTCAAGCTCGAGAAGAGGGAGAAGATGGAAGTGTCTTATTAGCCAATGATGTGATAAGCCAAGATGTCCGAATGGCTCCAGTGAAAGTGAGGAGTGGAGAAAAGCCACTACCAGAACCTCCACCTTATGTCAAGGGAGTTCAATATTTTCGTGGTGTCGAATTTTATCGCTGTTTTATCACAAAGTTTTCCAAAACTGCACAAGCACTCTCTCTATTGCTTATTAATGACATATTTTATTTTACTAATGCTTGTTTGGAGACTTTTTGCAGGATAAAGACAACAACTAACACTCTTGATACTTTTTGTGGTGGCGAGTTTATGATCGAGAAAGTGGATATTACGCCTTTACCGGAGTATTTTTTTTGAGGAGGTCAAGCTAATGACTCTAAAAAAGCGCTGTTTGGGAGGCAACCCATGATTTTTATAAGGTTAGTAGGTTTTTTTTTTATTTCATTTTCTTATAAAAAAAATTGTGTTGTATGTGTTCTATTAAAATAAAAAAAAAAAAAATTTGTTGTTTTTCAAAAAAAAAAAAAAAAAAAAAAAAAAAAAAAACTGATTTTCGAGCAGGCTGCAACTCTGTCACGCAGGTTGCGCCTGCGTTACTGACTTCCAGGCAGGTTGCGCCTGTGTCACGCAGGCTGCGCCTGCGTGTCTGCCTGTTCCGCAGTCTGCGCACCTGTAACGCAGGCTGCGTATGCGTTATAGGCTCCAGATTTTATTTTTTTGCCGATTTTTGGTGTTTTAACCTATAAAAATTCCCCCAAATTCTATCCTAACTCAAATTTCTTTGATCCCTAATACCTATATCTATCCTACATCAATTCCATACCCTCCTAAATCTCTCCTACACTCTAAATTTTTAAATTTCACCTATCCATCATCTTATATTTATATACCCACCTATCCATAACAAATCCAATTCCTCTTCTATTTCTTTAAATCTCTAAAAATTCAATTCTAAAGAGGAATTAATTGCAAGTTCACCTCTCCGATTCGTATTGGGTAAATCTTTTTCTCTAATCTTATTTTTATTACGAATTTGTGTTCTTGTAAATTGGAATTTTGCATTATTCTTGGAATTTGGGCTATTTTTGGTGTGATATTGCTTGAAAATTATTGGTTGAGCTTCTTGTGAGTTGGGAGAGATGGTGCTAGTGTTGGGAAATTGCTACAAACAGGGGATTTTTGCCTAACAAGCATGTTGAGTTGCGATGGGGAAGGATATGTAAGGCGCGCCTTGTAGAAATTAAATTTGAGCAAGCACATACTTCTTCAATATTTTCAAAGGCCACTTCATGCTTATGCACTAGGGGAGTATTCTACACCTTTCTTTGTATATTTATTATATTTATTTTTTTTCTTTTCTTTTCTATATTTGTTCATTGAGGACAATGAAGCGCTTAAGTGTGGGGAGGTGTTCTCAACGTAGTGTATATATATAAAAAAAAAAAAAATCCAAAAAAAATAAAAATACCAAAAATAATTCTAGCCATGCAATTTGATTAATTGTTGTATTTTGCTTGATACACCCATGCATGCGTAGAATTCTTGTGTTTATTGACGCTTTTGTATGAGAAGTGACGTGCTTTGTTCTTGTGCACACACTTACACTAGCAAGTTGAAGCTGGTAGACTTAATTGGATGTTGTAAGTGATTAGAATGACATGAATATGTGCAAGATGACTTGGTTTTCATGCTTTGAGTACAAGTAGGTGCGTTAGAGAGTCTTGTTACCTGGGATTGATTATGTTTTGTCACACCAAGTGAGTTTTGAGCCTATATGCATATCTTTTGCATGATTTTTCGTTTGCTTGAGTGTCCACATGTTGTTTACATTGCTAGCACTTACTTGAGATCTTTCTTGAAATGCATGACATTACTTGATGATGAGATGATAAAGGCACTTAGGTTTTTAACCTCATATTTCCCATATTTCCACACCATTTATACATGATCGATTAGTTAACCCTTTGAGCCTAATCATATTCTTTCGGTGACACACCACATTACTTGCCATTATCCTTTTTATTCTATTGGCCTTACATTGAATTTGAACCTAAATTGTCAAAGGCTAGTATCGTGCTTAAGGGAGTAATAAGGTGTTCATAAAAAGGGGGGTTATTGATGATCATACTTTTGGGGAATATTAATTTTGGGTTGATGCTTGCTAGTCGAAATTCATAATAATATCTATGGATCATTGTGCTTATTCCTTAGCTCTCAGAAAAAAAAAGAAAAAAAAAACAGAAAAAGAAAGAAAAAAAAAGAAAAAAAAAAGAGAAAAAAATAAATTTGAGAGCATTCTTATGTTTGTATGATCCTTCTTCATTCGACTAGTCAAGTTATTATGTAAGGGTTATTGAAAAATCCAAGTGTGGGGAAGTATTTGTTTTAATAGAAAGGGAATTGAATAATGATTATTGTTAGGTACTAGCTTTTGACATTAACCTGTTTTAGCTTTACTTGACATACCTTGTCCCTAGCCCACGCTACAACCCGAATAAAGACCTTTAGATTGTCATCAGTAATGTATGTTGTGTTGAGAGTGAGATTGATTGCGAGTGTCAAGTTGTGTTTATGATTTTGTTGGAATTGAGTGATACACTTAACCTTGTTCTTGAGTGAATATTCGTTTTTGAGTGAAAGGTGAGTTATTACTTGTTTTGGCATAGGAGATCCCGGGTTTAGACTTAAAGATGTATTTCTTGTGGGCTTAGCATGATTACCAACGATTTTTACACTTGACATGAATTTTTATGACCTTCTGCATGTTGGTTGAGTAGACTATGTGAATACTTGCACTTTCGACACCAAGACATCGTATGTTTACTTTGATTCTTAAGTTGATGTGGCATGAGAGGACTTGTGTGTGTGGTGTTGTGTTAGCATTGATCTTTTGCATGGTTGGATGAATTTTGTGGGTACATTCACTATAAACCCTCACGAGACAACACTCGTCCTACTAGGGCTGCCTAGGGGTTTAACGGCTTGTTGCATATGCTCAATGCAATCGTGTCATCTACGAAAGTGATGTTTGTTAGGACTTAGTTTTTATTTCACTTATTTGCCCGAGGACGTGCAAATGCTAAGTGTGGGGATGTTTGATAGAGTATATTTTTATATATATTTTAGATGATTTTATTCTCATATTTATTGTGTTTTGCATTGATTTGGATTTTTATTTAATAGATTTTATTGTAGGAAATAAAGAATTCATGACTTGGAAGGATTTGGAGCAAAAAGAGCTATTTTGGAGATAAAATAGGAGAAAATTCGTAATATTGGGCTATACGGGCTGTGCTACACTGTTTTGGCCATATCTTGAGTTCCAGAAGTCAGAATTTGACGATCTTACTGTCCACGCGAAGCTTGTGGAATTATCTTTAATTCAGAGGTGGTCCAGTAAGCAAAATCCAACTGGAAGAGCCCAGAAACAGAGGAGAAAAAGAAGTGACGAATTTTAATTAAGGAATCCTATTCAGTTATGGAATCCTATTTGTAATTTATTTAGAGTATTAAAATACTTTTATTGGGCAAGACTTTTAGAGCCTATATAAACACATCTAGGGTATTATTTTATGAGGGAGATACATACGTGCTCCTACTCTTAGGAGCTAGGGTTTTGGAGAGGAGACCATGAATTTCATTCTTGTGACAGGATTGATGATTGCAGGTTTTCTTATCTGAATTTCTTCTCAATTCTTATTAGTTTAATTATGTTTTCTTGTTTTACTAGTTGTTTTACTTGTTTAATTATTAGCGAGTAGTTATTTCTAGGGCTTAAAGGGAAGCCATGTTTGCACTAATATTGGCATGATTTTCATAGTGATTTGATTGGTTATGGTTAATTCTGATTGATATGTTTTAATCATTAATTTGTGTAATCGGCCGATATCATGGATTAATTATATGCAAATAGGGGTATGGATCGAGAGATTTACTTACTAGAGGCACACATACGATTAGCAGAATTGAATTTGAGTGCGAAAGCATCATTGGATTTCTGAGAGCGTTAATTCTTGAAAGAGATTAACTTGACTCTAATTACCTGATTGATTGAATTACTAAAAGTGGTTAATTGTGTTGAATGTTTCGAGAGTGTTAATGCTTGAGAGAGATTAACATACTCTAGTTATAGGATCACATTGATTGCTTTAGCTTAAGAGCCAATTGTGTAAGCATGGTGGACCTGATTGCCCTAGGTTTTAAATAATTTGTTTATCATCTGTTTAATTAGTGTTAATTTAGTTTAATTAGTTAATTAATAATTTCACATAATCGTTTGCCCTTGAAACAATTAGCGATAACTGAAAAGGAATTAGTAGAACCTGTCTCCTTGTGGATTCGACCCGCTTGCCATCTGTACTAGCAATAGACACCGTGCGCTTGCGGTTAGGTATAATTTAACATATCACTGTGTTCTCTCTGATTCATTTGCTCCCCCTCAACAGTAGCATTCCTTTGAGAAGCAATAGAAATTCCTTCTGGAGAACCTTCATCATCACTTGAGAGTATCTCAGAATTCTTCAGATTTTCAAATTCCAATTTATCATGGCTTTCATCAGTTTGCAAAATTCCAAATTTCTTATCATCAAATGCAACATGAATTGATTCCATAACAATGTGAGTTCTGAGATTATAAACTTTGAAGGCCTTAGATGCTGAGTATCCTAGAAAAATTGCTTCATCCGATTTGGCTTCAAATTTTCCAAGTTGTTCTGGATGAACTTTTAGGACATAGCATTTGCATCCAAAGATGTGAAAATATTTCACACTTGGTTTCTTTCCTTTGATCATCTCATAGGGAGTTTTTCCATGACTATTTACCAAGGTACAGTTCTGAGTGAAACATGCAGTGTTAATAGCTTCTGTCCAAAAGTAGGTTGGAAGTTTTGCATCTGCAAGCATGGTTCTTGCTGCC
The DNA here is from genome assembly GCA_037693485.1 of Kitagawia praeruptora. Taxonomy (NCBI): domain Eukaryota; kingdom Viridiplantae; phylum Streptophyta; class Magnoliopsida; order Apiales; family Apiaceae; genus Kitagawia; species Kitagawia praeruptora. The sequence goes on from CM075345.1 coordinate 135,420,928, forward strand.
TCTATGAGAGTCCTGTTCTTTCTTTCCACTACACCATTTTGTTGAGGTGTACCAGGTGCAGAAAACTGTTGAGTGATTCCATTGTCTGCACAAAACCCCTCCATTGCAGAATTCTTGAATTCTGTACCATTGTCACTCCTAAGTACTTTGACTTTGTACTCAGAGTTATTATGAATATTCTTGATGAGTTCAATGATTTGCTGAGGAGCTTCATCCTTCTTGTGTAGAAAGAACACCCATGTGAACCTTGTGAAATCATCCACCATAACTAGAGCATATCTTTTCTTGCTGATAGACATAATGTTTACTGGACCAAACAGATCAAGATGTAGCATGTGAAGTGGTTCAGTAATTGAATTTTCAGTCTTGCTCTTGAAAGTGGTTCTTCTCTGCTTTCCAAGCTGACATGCATCACAAAGTCCATCTTGCACAAAATTTGCCTGAGGTAGGCCTCTCACCAAATTGTGTTTAACAAGTTGATTAAGCTTCTTGAAATTAAGATGTGAGAGCTTCTTGTGCCAACTCCAGCTTTCATCATTTGTTGCTTTGCTGTAGAGACATCTAACAATTCCTTTAGATGTATCACTTAAGCTGGCTTCATATATGTTACCATGTCTTTGACCAGTTAGAACAATGTCTCCATTCTGCATATTCAAGACTTTGCATCCTTCTCTGTCAAAGATTGATTTGTAACCTTTATCACCCAGTTGACTTATGCTTAAAAGAGTATGTTTCAAGCCTTCAACCAGTGCTACATTTTCTATGATGACATTCCCCAAAATAATTGAGCCATATCCCAGAGTTTCTCCTTTGTTGCCATCTCCAAAAGATATTACTGGGCCAGCTTTCCTCTCAAACTTTGTAAGCAGGGACTTCTTTCCAGTCATATGTCCAGAGCATCCACTGTCCAAGATAATTGAATGCTTCTTTCCTGTGCCCTGCAAACAAAAAGTAACTAGTTAGAATTTTTTAGGACCCAACTTTGATTGGATCCTTTCTTACTAGATTTAGAGACAACAGACTTTGAAGATTTTGCATTTATTTTACCTGTTGCAGAGTCAACTTTAGACTCTGATCTCACAAACTGTTTGTGACTAGGAGTTTCAGATTTCAAAGAATAATAGTCATAATACAGTTCATGATATTCTCTACACATGTAAATGGAATGAAGTAAACTACCACAATGATAACAAGCTTTTTGTGGTTGGTATTGAATTTTCTGAGTCTTGGGGAATCTGGACTCAGTTTTCCAAGAAGGTTTTTGATTGCAGTCTAGGGCCAAATGATTATGATTTCCACACTTATAGCATTTTTCCTAGGTGCATCAGGTACATTCTTGTAATTGTTCTCTTTGTTAATACCTTCTTTTCCATTCCTATTTCTCTTAATCTTGCTAGACTCTGAAAGATCATCTAATCTCTGTTTCAACTGAGACTTAGACAGAAACCCTATGTTTACATTCTTAGGTTTCTCTAACACTTTCTCATCTGAAAAACTATTGTTAATCCTTTTGTGTACAACAGGGGTACCTTTTGAATCAACAAATTTAACATGATTAGGTTCAGAAACAATTTTCTTACCTTCATATTTAGATGTGTTAGCTTCTACCTTACTATCATCATTGACAATAGCTACTTTTTCTTCTTGTCTAGCCTTATCAAAACCTAAACCATTAACCTTACCACGAATTCCATTCTCAAAGATTTCTATTGTCTTCTTACTGGAATTGTTAATGGTTTTAATCACATCTCTCTCTTCTTCTAGTTCTTTTCTGACATAGTCATAAGCCTCAAGAATAACACTATAATCATGCTTAGCTTTATCAGAACTTAACTTGTATTCTTCCATTTGAATTAATTCAGATTCAAGAAAATTATTTCTATCAACTAATTTATCATCCTTAACCTTAAGTTCATCTCTTTCACAAGTAAGAATTCTAAAATTAGCCATAAGATTTTTGAACTCAGCATGGATAGATCTAATTTCATCAGAATTTAAGCTATCAAATGAATCAAGAGAGTGAAGTGATACCTTAACAAAGGATGGAGAAGTTTTCTTTGGAGATCCAGGTCTGTCTGAACTATTGGCCATCAATGCAATGTTGTCATAATCCAATTCATCTTCAGAGTCACTGGAATCAGCCCAATCCTTCTGTGTGACCATAAGTGCATTACCCTTTCCTGAATTTCTAGGCTTCTTACACTCATTAGCAAAGTGTCCAAGCTCGCTGCAGTTAAAGCATTTGATCTTGGCCTTATCAAGCTTGACAATTGTACTTTTGCTTTTGTCACTCTTCTTCTCCTCCTTCTTTTGAAAAGGTCCTTTGCTAAATCTTCTCCTGTTGAATCTTCCTTTCTTGAAAGCTTTAGCAAACATAGCAAAGAGTTCTTGCATCTCAGATTCAGAATCATTGTTGTCAGAGTCCATATCAGTAGTCTCTGACTCAGAACTTTCTTTGATTTTCTTCTTCCTTGAATTTTTTACAGCAATCTCTTCATGCTGTTCTTCAGGAAGCTTCTTAACTTCAGATTGAGCAGTAAGTGCAATAGTCTTCATCTTTCCTTCACTCCTGCTCTTCTTCTGTTGCTTGTCAAGTTCATAAGCTCTCAATTTTCCATATACTGCCTCTAATGAAATCTCATCCAGATCATTAGCTTCCTCAATTGCAGATATCTTCTCATTGTAGAAATCAGGCAAAGCTTTCATGAACTTTGTATTCATGTCCTCCAAGTCGTAATATTTACCATGCATGGCCATCTCATTGATGAGTTTTGTAAACCTATCAAAGGTATCAGTAAGTGACTCACCAGACTTGGATTCAAAGTACTCATACTGTTGTATAAGTAATGTCCTCATATTCTTCCTGACAGGCTTAGTTCCTTCACAGTGAACCTTAAGATTGTCCCATATATCCTTAGCAGTTTTACAAGAGAGAACATAGTTAGTGAGAACAGAATCAAGACTGTTGAATAATATGTTTCTCACTTTAGCATCTTTGAGAACATTCTCCTTGTCCTTATCTGACCATTCAGATTTTGGCTTCTCTGCTGTATGTTCTGGAACAACCACACCATCAACAGTTGCTTGTCCAACGACCTTTGTTGGAACAAAAGGTCCATCTCTGATTCTGTCAAGATAATCAGGATCTGTTGCTTCCAGATGATGCAACATCTTTACTTCCCATAGAGTATATTCGTTTCTCTTGAGCATAGGAATTTTAGTATTCCCATCCTTGTAACCAGACATGATTGCAGATCTTTATGATTATTCGAAATCAACCTGCTCTGATACCAATTGTTAACTCGAATAACTTGTAGAAGGGGGGGTTGAATACAAGTTATATAATCGTGTCTGATTTTTGCTTGATTATATGAACAAGAATAAACGAATGAATCAAACTCTTGTTTGTATTAATACGATCAAATACAAACTCTACCAAAGGTGTACAATACCTTTAGCAGCTGCTGACAATACAAATCTCTCTCTCTGTTTGTTTCAAACTCTTGAATACAAACCTTATACAGAGCTACGCACACGAACTCACAACTTCGTCGCTCTTTACAATGATATTGAGAGAGTATTTATAATGCTACCTATCAACTAATAACAGAAAGATATAATCTATACATGACAATGTTCTGCCTTCTAGTCGATAGTTTCCTTCAATAGAAAACTCTTTCCTTCATAATGTCTTCTTGCTTGTTCTTCAAACAACGATCCTGTTTTATAGCACTTGTCAGTTTCTGTAGTATCTATAATGACATCATCAGTAACATGACTGATATCAGGATCTGTACACTGCATCAGTATCTGATCAACCATCAGTATTGGACCGTCATCAGGATTTGCTCTCTGTTCCTGACATGTAGTCTCCGATACACTGTTCATTCCTGACTAAACTATACAGATAACTGTCTTACACATGAATCCTATATATAGTGCTAAATCCTTTATAAGATCAGGATTACAAGAAGTATAATGTGTAAATTCTATTCTTAACATCACAACTTATGAATTATTCCTAACATAAACCCTTCTTATAAGATCTTCAATGTGGTCCTTCAGGTGACGACATTCCGCCATTTCGTGTCCATTGGTATCATGAAAAGCACAATATCGTCCTTCATTTTTATTTCCCGGGGGCCCATTTCTTGTTGGTTTTCTGAACATTCCTGCCTTGTTCCCTACTTTGTACACCTGCTCAATGGAAGCCGTGAGCGGGGTGTATTCAGCATACCTGCCTGAACCCTGAGAATCCTTCCTCGTAGGGTATTTGTAGTTTACTGTCCTTCCTGTGTTAGTTGCATTTACAGTTATAGGGGCTGTCTTTTCATCACGATGGGTGCTTCTGGTAGAGGAGCTTCCACCATAGGAGGTTCGTTTGTGGTATCCCCTATCTTTCGGGTTGTATGACCTACGCCTCTTACTCCTGCTCCATTCCCTTGAACTTCGACTCTTCTCGAGTTTAGCCATTGATTCTTCAACCACCTTGTGAGTTTCTGCCTTGGCGTAGAAGTCTGCCAAAGTCTTGGGCTCCGCCCCTTGTAGCTCTTTCCAAAAATCGGTGCCTGGGCGTACGCCTGCAATCAGAAAATTCTTATAGGTTTCACCTGTGGTCTTCCTCACCTTAGGGACCTCTGCATTAAACCGTTTGAAGTATTCAGTGAGGGTTTCATTCCTCTCCTGCTTGATGTTCGCCAGAGTGTTGGCTGGGGGTGCGAACGCAACCGAAGCTCGGAATTGAGTTACGAACATTTCACTCATTTGCCTCCAAGATTGGATGGAATTTGGACGTAGTCTCTTGAACCATTGATGAGCACTGTCCCTTAGTGTTGCAGCCAATAAGCGACACTTTGTTAGGTCTTTCACCTGGTATACTTCCATTTCCATATCAAACCGACTAAGGTACTCCACTGGATCAGTGGTCCCGCTGAATTTTAGATCCCCCACCCCCTTGTATTTTGGTGGGAGTGGCGAATCCCTCACCCTCTTGGTAAAGGGTGAAGCCACTGTCAAGCCTTCCAACAACTATTTTTCCATCTTTAGCTTCTTTAATGCCTCACGCAAATCCTTTACCTTATAGTGTTCATTCTCCTCATCTGTGAATTTGCTGCCATCATCGCTAGAAATCTCAGCTAAATCATGGCCATCATCATTGTTCTTAGGGTTATGCCGAGAACTACAGCTTCGCTCAGCTTCACCCCCTTTAGATAGTCTGCCAGACTTAGAAACAGATTTATCCTTTTTATAACTGTGAGACCCTTGCGACTTCACCTCTGGAGCTTTCCTAGTCTGTCTTTCTTTCTTCCTATCAAGTTTGTGACGTAAATCTTTGACATCTATCTTGTTGCCCAATCTGTCAAAGACACTCAGGCTACGGGCGGGTGAACCCCGTGGCTGTTTCACCTCTTCTTCTCCTTCATTCCAGCCTGGATCTATTTGGTCAGTCTCTACATCAGAAAATCCCTTTTGTGAGGCCTCTTTTTTCTGACTCCCCATCACTGTCAAAATCTAGCCGGACGGGTGTAACTACCTTTTTCTTCACCTTACGATCCATGGAACCATGTTTTTGCTTCCATTTCTTCAGCTTTTCAGATTTCTTTTCCAGAGTAACGATTTTCTTCTCCATTTTCTTAATCTTGTCTCTCAGTTCCTGGTTTGTCCTTTCCTCATCGCGCTCCCCATTATCACCACTTCGTCCATCTTCCGGTGTGTAATCATCACCAGATTTACGAGACATCTCTTCCCTCAAGAGATAAAACCCCCTCCTTCTAGCGCCACAAATGTTGTGAGGGAAAATTGGTACAACACTTCAATGAAATAATTACAAGAAATAACCAAAATAATCTAAGAACAATGATTAAATAAATCGAATTATATCCCAAAAACCCTAATTTCATAAACCCTAATCCGAGAGGGAGAAGAGTGATTTAATGGACTGAGTTTACAAGGTACTCCAGGCTATGATGATCAAATATGTCCTATTCAATCTAGTGTTCACAGCAAGAGCAAGTGTTAGAGGTGTGTATGTGTATCTAACCCCTGCAAAGTGCCTACATACCCTTATATATATAAGAGATCAAGTCCTCATGTAGTTCTTAAGAGCATCTCCAATAGGAGTTGCCAAGAAGGTTGCCAACATCTATGTGGCAAGCAATCTTGGTTGCCTTCCTATTGGAGAGCCAAGGTTGCCTTAAGGTTGCCAACAATTGTTGCCAAAAGTTGGCAACTTCCTCAAATGGTTAAAGTGCATATTTTTGTTTAAAAGAAATATACTAATATACCTATTTTACATGTCTTCCTTCAAATTTACATTATTTAATTACTCATATGGGGACCATTTATACAACTTTTAGAGTTGCCAACTATTGGATCATTTTCCTATTCAAAGTTGCCAAATTGAAGATCAATTAAAAAATTAATTTTTTTTGATGATTTGGCAAAGTTGGCAACTTCATTAGCAACTCCTATTGGAGATGCTCTAATAATTATCCTTCACTTTCTTCTGCCATATCCCTCATAACAGACCTGCCGTGCTCGTTTATCCAGCCTTCCATAATTATCCAGCCGTTATTATATGGTTAATCCATGTATTTTTGTGATTTATCCTCCTATACATACGTATATATATATATATCCTATACATATACGATGTTAATCCATAATATAGATTGCTATCAGATCGTTCCTATTGTTTAGGAGTTATCTAGAAGGTTGTTATAACGTATATTATCCAATCTCCTATAATATAGGCGATTCTGAGCCCGCTGGTATATTTTCTGGAAACCTTCGGGGTTCATGCGCGTACCTCTGACCTAATAGCCTGCTTCCCAGTCGAACCCCCTTCTGGCCTTCACACAGCTTTACCCCTATCTGGGGTTCACATGCTCGCACCCCTATATGAACATACCTCATATTTAACACCAGACCCTCGTCCCTCAACCCATCCTCGAAGCATACAAAGCCATCACATTCAACCCTGGGCCTAGCATATCCTTTCATATTCCACTAATCCGAATTTGTCTTCTTAATGGGCCTTAAATCAAGTCCAAGGCGGATTTTGGGCACAACAGTAACAATAAATTAATTTATCGAGACAATGTGCATAATATTAAAAAAATGTATTAATTCCTTTTCAAATTCCATTAACTTATTTGATTACATATGAAAAATAAAATTACTTAATGACTCTCATGTTTCTTAAAAATTGGAATTATAACATTGAATTTGGTTAAAATATTTCCATTTATCACTAATTTATATTGATATATAATTGTTAGCATTGTTGAAATATTTTTTAAAAAATTAATTTAAAATCATTTATTATAAATAATTTTAATTTTAGTAATCGTATTATATATTAGAATAGTGTTTAGCCTAGCCCAGATGCCACACCTCAACTTAATTATATAAATAAATTAAAAATTAAAAATTAAAAATTTCATTTTTACATGAGGCCACTCCTCAACTTAATTATATTAATAAAATTAAAAATTAAAAATATCATTTTAACATAAAAAATTAATAATATCATCTTTCTTGCATCTCATTTAGTGTATGAAACTTGAAATTATTATAAGTAACACTTATGATAATAACTTTTCAATTAATAATCTAATATATAACATTAGATTTGATTAAACAACAGAAATGAACACAACAGAAACATTACTCAACTCACAAATCAAAGTCTTACATTGATCAATTACACCCCTAAAATAGGACATCAGAGAGATATTGATATGTATAGATTGCACTACACTATCAGTCTCAATAATAGCACTATTCCATTTGATCCAAATACCTCTCTCACCCTCAATGCCTCCGCTATTTCAAGTGATACGTGCCCAGAACGACAGCAAGCCTTAGCTTCAATAACTGCCCCTGTAGCTACACACACAAAGCTGTAATTTCTTGCTTCCTCCAATAGAACATCACCTACATTAATTTTAATAGAATCTCCGGAGGGTCTGGTCCAAACCTCCTTTCCCAACACTTATGAAAATGAGTTTAAAAAATACTTCACATATTTTCTTGGCTATGTCTTGTAAGGCGATGTCTTCTGTTTCGGGCATACACACAATGCAACATTAGCAACTTAAACTGCTAATAAGACGTTATTATCATACTATTGCCAACATGTACTATTCACTACAACACTGCAAACTTGACATTTGGGAAGGATGGTGTACAATAAAGTCAAGAAACTAAAATAAGGTTAACGCATTTCATCAAAAAAATTATGTAAAGGTGAAAGAGTTCCTGACCATCATTGAGAGCAATTTTTCCACTAAATGGAGCTTTCCAATAATGTTTAGCATGGATCTCCACTAAATGGAGCTTTCTCCAATTTTTCCATCAAAACATGCTTACTCTGCCTATAATTGTTGAAATTTTTCTATTTAGGCCCTCCTTCTATAATTGAGTTGTTGCAACTATAGAGCCAGAGAGATCCCTTTGGTTATTTTCTAGTTTAGTATCTTTGCTAACTAAACAAATCTAGAGGGAATAATTTTTTTGCAACTCCAAGCATTGAATATCATATACAGGGAATAAATACCTTATACAGTTATACTAAAATGGTAAATAAAGATCATACCATATCATAATTTCACTTTTCAGGTTACCCCGCTTTCTCCGAGCCTGTGTATTTATATATGACATTTAACCTAATTCATGGTGGGTTGCGTACATAAAACTGGAAAATTAAACAGAACTGAAAAATTGTACGCAAGTGCATTTATGTGAGTGAAAACGTATATAAGCGCTTGTTATATTAGCACAACTAATAATAATTTACCTACCCATGTACAACGTTTTAACACATTCCTGGCTCTGCCAAAAAGTATATGTACCTATATATACCAAATCTTAAAAATTAATATTTTAGAACTCTCAGTCTCATTTATCTTGATACAATTCTCAAAATTCTTAATTTAATATTTAAGAGGTACAATTAAATAATTTTTAAATAATTAAATAATATTTAAGAGGTGCAAAGACTTTAGCTAGCATCTGCGAGGCTTTTCTACCTCACATTCCTAAAGATTCTATAACGTTCACAGGGAATGGAGATCAGACTGATGAACAGATACAGTCATTCCTTCAAGCTTCTGGTTCCTAGAATTATGTTCCCGAGGAGGTGAAAAAAAAAGTTAGTTACCTTGCAAATTTTTTAAATTAGTAGTGCATTATTGATAGTTTTGTAAATGCTATATAATTGTAAATTTAAGATACTATTTTGGGCCGCAGGGTTGCTGAAATCATAACAAAGGGAGTATTTTAATCATTTTTTTTTTGGTAATGGAAGAAGCATAATAATTTAGGTACAAATGCAAATAAAAAACTACAAATCCTAAGATCCACGTGTGTTAGTTACCTGAAATGGGATTTGATAAAGTAATCTTTACAGGTTTAGCAAGGAACTGTTTGTGATTCTTTCGGATCTACAATGATGCCGCTAAATGGTGGATTACTTGAGTAAGCATCTGCTAGTTCACCACCTGCAATACAATTGATATCATTTGCTCCTAGCTGAACAAATAATATTAGTAAGAAAGTAACTAACACACGTCCAAAGCATAAACACGAAATTTAAATTAAGGATGTTGACATCATTGAGCCAATTCAGCTCTTGATAAATATATCGAATAATCAGAATATATAAGTTATAAGTAACTCTGTTTAGCTGTCAATTAGTTACTTGGCCGACTCAGCTACAATTACTTTGTTGTACGTTGCAGAAATGTCAGATTACTAATCAAATTCAAGATGTAAATATAGATATAGATTAAGATGTTTAAGGCCTCACAATTAAAGACGCCAAGTTTAAACTTTTGGAATTTGAAACTTTACAAAGAAATCTCAATTTCTACAGGCATATCATCTATATGCAGGTGCCAAATAAGTCGATTTCTCTGATAAATTAAAAATTCATCAACTAATATAATATGATCCAATGTTATCTAAACTACGACTTAACAAAAAGAGCTATGCTTTCTTTACCTTCTCACCTTGTCAATTGTTCCTAACTCTAGAAATTTAAACATTTACAAAACTCAATAACTGGCTACATCTTCAAAAACTGAGAAATTATCATAGGCATGCTGATACAAATTGGACAATAATCTATTAACAATAATTTATTACAAATAACATCATTTATGATAAAAGTACCCTGCATTATATATCATAAGAAATTTTAAAACTTAGAAGCATATGCCCATCATTTGGATCATTGTCGGAATGCAAATCATAATGTGCATTATGGTTACTATTAACATTCTTGTCTCCCGAAGTAGATGCTTGTGTTTTATATTTATTTTCAACTTGTCAACATGTAGAAAGCACAATTAGCTACTATTAATACCATACTGCTAATTACCAAATAGAGTTATAAACTTAAAACCTATATGAATTGTGAAGGTCATGCCTGATCTTGTTTATGTTTATCGGAATGCAATTCTTGAACTGCATTTTCACAGTGTGTACAACTGTTGTACCAATTCATATAAATGATGTGTTTCTTAGCCAGCCTCCGCTGCTCACGCACAGCCTCAGTAACAACAATTCTTGCTCTGCCCCTTTTCCTTGGAGATTGTTCCATTTACATGCGAAGCCAGAAAAGGTTTGATTAGACAGTTAGGAAAAGGCAAGGTAGGTTAGCATTTTTGATCATTTCTGAGAAGATCATAACTCATAAACATTCCAAATGAATATCAATTTAATTTAACATTCAACCCTTTTAGAAGAGCAATCAACTTCTGTCTGGAACATAGGTGAAGTATAGCGAATTAACAGAAGAGCAAAAATCCACAAAACTGTAGGGAGCTAAGAAAATTGCAGCAAGTTTACGAAAATGCAGAATACACAGGTGATGATAAGTTTGAGTGTTTATCCATTTGTAATGAAGAAGCATAAGTTTCCAAGTCCAGGAAACAAATGAGCAGTCAGTAGCTAGTAGAGTGTGAATGCAATCATTGTAATTTCAATCAAATTATCAAATAATGTCATAGAAAAGTGTGAATCCCAGAGGCTGGTACTTTATAGGCAAGTCTTCAATAGTGTATACCTTTGCTACGATCAATCCTCTGTCTCTCACATAGTGGCTTCACTATAATCTTCAATATTTGCTCTCACATAGTTGGTTGGAAGTATACTAACTTTGAGAAGCATTCGTAGGCAAACCATATTGCGGAGATTTCGATATTATGGAAGAACTTTTAACAAAATGAAACACATAATAGTTCTATTGTTAGTCTAAACTGACTACAGAAAAGAAATCTTCAGTGGTCTTCATACCTTGTTCTGGCGATGGAGTACAGGACTTGAGGGCGAGCTTTATTTCTTTCGGTTCGATATATGTGATCTCTTTAAAACCTGTAAAGTCGAAACAATAATCATATCGAAATAAAATTGTAGAACTGAAAGTTTAATTCTAGAAGAACTTAAATGTCAGACAATGCACATAACCTTGAAGCCTTTTTGCTATAAGATGAACTACTCTAAGCATGGTAATTATTCTCTGCCACGTGTTCCGGTGTTCTAAAAAAAATTAAAAACACTTTTAGCTTGTAACAGTATGCATATCCATTCTTTCAACTATATCTGTATGCAAAGCTAGGAATCTAACTTGTGTCAACCCTCCGGATCCAATCGGAGAGCAAAAAAGAAACACGTACCAACAGAAAAGGTAGTAAATAAAAAAATGGACAAATATGGATATTCCATTACCCATTATTATATACTTACAAATCCTCCACTTCCATTTCCTCTTCTTCTTTTCCTGCAAAAACATTAAAATTTTATATTAACACATTTAAATAAGAGCAAAAGATGTATTAGATTCGAAACTTGTATCAACACATATAATTCAAGAGTTTGAGGTTAGTGATGAATTAGACAATCAAAAACATGTATCTAAATTATCAAAGTGTGAGATACTTTCGATATACATATCAAAGACAATGAATATGCATATATACATGCATTTAAATTATCTTTATGCATAAAACCTGGATGAATATAATGAAATACATATACTTAATATTGTGTAAATGTTTATAGATCATATTACAAACCGCGTGTAAGATTAAAAATCAGTAATTTTTGCAACTGCTCTTTTTCCCACTCACATCAATCTGAGAAAAAGTAAAATCAAAATATGATTAGTAAACATGTGAGTATCGAGATTAGAATCAAATACTAACAACTAATTAAGTATCGGATTGATGCATATTAAGACTAAGAAAATATGAGAGACGTATAACCATGAAATTTGAATACGGGATAATTTGAGACTAAGGATGAATTGGATAATTAAACACATATATACACATATAGATATCCTTTTAATTGGATAATTACCTGCTTGTATCTTCCATATGCCTGTGTATCGAAGCTCAGAATCCAATACATAAAAACGATACTACCGGAAAAGGTAGATTATCTGGATGATGAAGATGACGCACGAAATCATGAATTTTGAAAATTTTGAAATTGAGATCATGAGCGTATAACAAAATTAGTTGTATTCAAATAATAAGTTACCTAATTTGTGGATGAAATTGTGGATTTTAAAGATTTTGGTTGAAATTGTGTATCCTAAAGATTTTGAAGATTTTGAAACGTATAGATATGTAGGCAATTCTTCGGGTAAAGTTTGTTATACATGGTAATGGGTTTTAATCGGGTAAATAGCAGTAATTGGATTATGGGTAGTTGCCCATTAACCCATTTAGCAAAGTGTATTATTAGTAAACAATGAAACATTATTTAGGATCATTATTAGATAACCTGATTTGAATAACAAATACGTAGCCTTAATTATTGGGCAATTAAATTTGAAAAGCGCCAACTATGTTTTTTTGCTAATCTAGGTAACAACCGGTTCGGGTCAGCCCATTTATCCTGCGGAAAATACCAAAATGTCCTCAAATTAGGGATAAAACAGTAAATTCCTCAAGATCCTTCACTAGCAGGAATTTAGTTCTATGATACTAATTCCAAGTGATAGCACATACTCATTTTTTGTGGCAAGAAATCAAATTGAACCGATTTCAAATTTTTACAATTTTGATTTATTTAGTATTTCTCGTTCATTTAAGTATAGTTAGTATAAAAATTCTGGTTTGCTTTCTTTATTAACCGAGTAATTTTAACTATGAGCCTGTTTGGCTTCTCCCACTTAAAGGAGAAAGTGATTAAAATGCTCCGTTTGGGTGCACCACCATTTCTCTCGCTTTAAGCTCTTTTTTTTTTGAAATCAAACAGCTCAATTAAATTAAATCACGCTATAAAACATCGATAAGAAAGGATGGTACATCACACCAATTCTTCCGTCCAGACAAAGAACCAGCTTCTCTAGCTAATGTATTAGCCGTTGAGTTCGCCGAACGTCTAATAAAATACACCGAATAGGACCCTAAGTCCTTAACAATCGAACGACAATCCTCAATAATTGTTCCCAAATAAGAAGAATCCTTCTTATTACTCTCAAACGCTTGAATCACAGACAGTGAGTCCAACTCTATATGCACACAAGAAATACGCATCTTCTTTAACCAAGAAAGAGCTTCCCGAAATGCCAAAGCTTCAGCATGCTTTGGATTAACGACACCAATCAAGGGACCACTTAAACCAGCCATAAAACCACCTTGATCATTTCTTAAAAGACACCCAAAGGAGCTTCCACCCTGTCTTTCAAAAACTACAGCATCTACATTACAAGAAACCCACCCCGGTTTGGCCCTCCTCCACATCAAAACACCCTCCCTGTCATTAAACCGAATGTTCATTATCTGCTTGATTTGAGCTTTCTACCACTGAAACAGAAGTGAGCTAGCCCCATTAACCACCATGGAAGAAGGCTGAGACTTTTTGTTCCACACCACGTTATTCCTTTCAGCCCATAACTGCCAAGCAATCGAACAAATAAGCTCCAAATCTTTAGTAGTTCTATTCTGGAATAATTCCTTCATAATATGTTGAAGGGATAATCCTGAACTAAAAGTACCAGTAAACTTGGCTAGGTCCCAGCAACTCTGAGCATAGGGGCAGTAAAACAACACATGCTCTGTTGTCTCGACACTTTCTTGACAAATAGGACAGATAGGGTAAACCTCAACGTGCTTTCGACGAAGATTATCCATAGTAGGAAGACAGTTCTGCAACGCTCTCCAAACAAAGTTTTTAAACCTTTGGAGGCACAGATAACTTCCAAATCTTCAACCAACAGAAATCAGCCCCCAAAGATGGATCACCATAATATTCCTGACAAAAGATGCGATATGCACTTTTAACTGTATATTCACCTTTCTCCCCCTCGATCCACAACCAAGAATCTTTCGTCCTCGTATCACTTAACGGAATTTTTAAGATCTGCTGCACATCGCTAACATTAAATAAATTTCTCAGGATATTAACATCCCACTCCCGTCTCTCACTCATCATCAGACTAATAACCTTAGCATCCTCCAAACCGAGAATAACAGGTGTTGTTATCCTTGATTGATTTAAGCTTGGTAACCACGGGTCTTTCCATATGTTTACTGACTCCCCTCTCCCAATTCTTCTCACACTCCCATTACAAACTACCTGTTGAGCCGCTATGATGCTACGCCGAACATAGCTCGGGTTATTCCCCAACACAGCTTCACCAAATTCACACGACGGAAAGTAACGCGCTTTCAAAAGCCTTGCAATGAAGGGATTAGGCTCTTTTAGAACTCTCCAAGCCTGCTTACCTAACATCGCCAAATTAAACTCCTGAATCCGTTTAAATCCCATCCCCCCATACTTTTTCGGGTAACACATCCTACTCCAAGACATCCATCGAATGCCTCTACTCTTATTACCATCCGACAGCCACCAGAATCTGTTCATGAGTGCTTCAATCTCCTCACAAAGTCGTTTTGGAAGAAGAAACACACTAGCAACATAGGATGGAATTGATTGCACCACTGACTTAATCAGAATCTCTTTCCCACCTCTAGACAACGTTGTTCCTTTCCACCCCTGAAGTCTATTCCAAATCTTCTCTTTTACATACCTGAAAGTATCCCACCTATTTCTGGAAACAGTTTTCGGAAGTCCAAGGTACAACGAATCATTTCGAACAGGAACCTGAAGTACTTGGCTAACTGCTGCTTCATTAGAGTCAGAGGTGTTACGACTAAAAAATATTGCTGATTTTTGGAAATTTATTTGTTGTCCCGACGCTCTCTCATAAAGGACCAGACATTCCTTGATACACTCAGCTTCCGACATAGTGGCCCAAAAGAATAAGTAACAATCATCGGCGAAGAATAGATGAGTCACAATAGGCGCCCCATTAGCAATTTTGCATCCGTGAATCAATCCAGCAACTTGCTTTTTTTCGATCAAGGCTGACAAACCCTCTGCACACAGGAGAAATAGATAGGGCGATATAGGATCACCTTGACGTAACCCTCGACTAGGAGAAATTGGACCCACCTCATTTCCCGAAACCAAAAACTTATACGAGACTGTCGACATACATAAATAAATCCACTTTATCCATGTTTCGTCAAATCCCATTTTTCTCATCACACCCAACACAAAATCCCATTCCACTCTATCGTAGGCTTTGCTCATATCAATTTTAAGAGCTAAAAAACCTACCTTCCCTTTAGTTTTTTTATGCATCCAATGATTAATCTCAAACGCAGCAATTGCATTATCCGTTATCAATCTTCCGAGGACAAAAGCAATCTGAGTCTCAGATATTATACTCGACAGCAGGCCTTTTAAACGGTTTGCAAGCATTTTAGACACAATTTTCATCATGACATTACATAGAGTGATTGGCCTGAGATCCGTCATCAATTCTGGCTCTTTTTTCTTCGGAATGAGTACTACCAAAGTATCATTAAGCCTTTCCGGAATTACTCCCTCTGCTAGAATACGAATACATTCCTTTGAAACATTTTTGCCAATAATATTCCAAAACTTCTGATAGAAGCCCGGATTCATACCATCCGGTCCGGGACTTTTATCCGGATGCATCGCAAAGATTGCTTGTTTGACCTCTTCCTCGTTAAAATCTCGAATTAATTCTTCATTTTGGGCCGAGTTAACACGCTCTCCAATACAATCTAAAACACTGTCAACCATAGTACCTTTTGCTTCAAATAACTCGCGATAATAGTCCTCAATGAGACAACCAAGACCTGATGACCAGGACTTCCACTCACCCTCTTCGTTCTTAAGCTTTGAAATTTGATTTTTCTTCTTCCTGGCTGATGCATACGAATGAAAATATTTAGAATTACTATCTCCTCCTTGCAGCCAAAATTGCTTCTCTCTCTGCTTCCAGAAATCTTCCTTTTGAGCTAGAATTTTTGAATACTCTACTTCTGCTTCTCTAAAACACTTAATAGAGTAACTATCTGCCATTCCCCTAAAACGGTCCATCCTTTCTCTGCACCTCCTTAACCTATTTTTAAAATCCTTTCTCTCGCTTTAAGCTAAAAACCTCCGTTTAGGCAAAAGTTGCTATTAGCAACTTTTGGGAATAGCAACTTTTGGCTTTTCACTTTTGGTTTTTTTTTTTTTTTCTTTTTTGCTTTCAGGACTATTGTAAAGTTTAAATAATATGAATTTCAAAATTTTTTAACTCAAATTTCACTTTAAGTCAAAATTATCAAACCTCCATTTAACTTTAAGTAAAATTACCCAAACACATTCATTCAACTTAAAGTAAAAAACTTTAAGTAAAAAATAACTTATTTTAAGCAATCTCAAACGGCCTCTATGGCTACCTCTAGTAGCATACTAACAGTGTTTCTTTTGCATTTTTTGGGCAGGAAAATATTGGATTTCGTATTAAAAAATTTATGAAAAAATCTTAATCAAAATTGAGTTCGGGATATCTGTTGGACATCCATTATTAAAAAAATTCAATTTTTCATTAAAAATGTTACAAATATGTTTTTAATAAATTATAAAATAGTATAAATATGTTTCTGATTTCAATTATATGTATTCAGTAAAATCTTAATTATTATATTGAACCAAAATTATATATGTGTTGAACAAAAAAAATTATAAATTTATATTTAAGAAAATTTTAATTAAAATTCAACACTACATACATAATGCATATATAAATGAGATCTTTTTGAAAATAACATCTTCATCCAAAGATGAGAATACGATTGCGTGCATTAGGGCCTGTTTGGCATGAACTTTAAATAAGTTCTTATGAACTTATTTTCGGGTAAAATTTCATATTTTAATAAAAAATTATATAAGTATTTAATGTATGATTGAGATTCTATAAATTGCAAAAAAGAAAAAAATAGTTAACTTTTTCAGAATTAAGTTTGGAATCTCTAATTTATCTTCAAGTTACTTATTCTAGAAAATAAATTTCCCAAACACCCATCATATCTTCCTAAATCCAACTTTATTTGAAATATATTGGGTATGTTTTAGCGTTAGGTTGATCAGCAGTTTATTAAAAACCATTGGATAGTGTAGACCTAGCCCATTACACTCCTTCCTTTCATCCACCAATTCTATTACAACTTCACGACACTGGGCCAACTCCACAAAAACTAGCAAAGGTTAGATGAACCAGAAAACATTTCGAAAATGTTCAGGAAAACATCATCCTAATCCTAACCTGATAGATTTCCTCTCTTTCCATTATTCTTTTTCCCTTTCCTAATGTATTAATAACTTTTTAGGATGTATAAACTAAAAATTCTAATGACTTATGTTATAAACTTTTTCGATCACTATTTTTCTTTTTTCCTAGACATTTCACTTTAAAATAAGAAATTTCTTTTTACTTGGTATCAAATATGATAAATAAAAAATATAAATGGATGGCTTCCTTCAAATATATCAATTTTTTTTATAAAAATTGATATTATCATAAACACTTTAAATAAGCTAATTTAAATAGCAGAAATATTTACACCTGTATGTGTCACAATTTTTGTGTTAATAAAATATAACGAATAAGATGTCTAGCCTGTATAAAATCACATATATATTGAATTTTTGATAGATGTTAATATTCTCTCCATCCCAATTTACATATATTTTATGATAATATAATTTTTATAATTATTTTTTATTGGGCTTAATGATTTGATAGTTAATTATAGATAATTACCTAAAATTGAGACATATATATTATACTCCCTCCGTCCCACTTATTTTGTCCATCAATCAAAATCCACGTTTTTACCAATTTACTATACTTTTTGCTTAATTTCCATAACTAAGCTTAAATAATATTATATTTACAAATTTTTAACATATTTAGAATTTTATTTACCTTTATTAAGAAAAGTGGACAAATGTTGTGGGATAACAAAAATTGGAAATGTGGCCAAAATAAATGGGACGGAGGGAGTAATACAATTCGAAGATTAATTTTGTAAATGCATGTGGGTGTATTTCATTATTACAAAAACTAGGCAACTTATCCGCGCTTCGCGCGGTACATAAATTTTCCTTTTAAAATATTAAAAATAGATAAATTATTTTTTATTATTTTTAAAAATTGATTGATCTCTTAAGAATTTTTAAAAAATAAGATTCAAAATAATTTACATAAATTTATAAGTTTGAAGGTATTCTCTTTATATATCTAAATTTTTTAAAATCTCAAAAATATCATAAACATAAAAAGTAGTAATTATAATACAAACGTAGTCTTTACGATCAAAAGTTATAAATATTATATATAATAACACTTTTTAAAGCCGACACCCCTTCCGTAACATACATGTTCAATTGTACTGTAAGAATTTATTTAATTAGAATATTAATTTATTTCGACAAAATTTAATGAACAACGGGTGTATAACTTTTTTATCGATTTAATCTATCGATAAAATTGGATTTTTTTCAATTTAACCGGTTTGGTCATAACCCATGTGTAAAAATAAAAAATTATTTGTGTTATTTTTATTATAGGTGTTAAGCGAAGATTTACATACTTCTATAAATTATTACAATTTCCATAATCACTAATGATAAAGATTGCTTGAGAAGTTAATGGTAGTTTATACTACAATTTTCCGAAAAGAAATTGGAGTGGTATTCGATATGGAATAAAAAAAAGGACGCAATGTAAACAATTTTTAATCGTCATTTAGCCTAAAAATAAACTTAATTATATATGTAATTAATATTTAATACTGAAATAATAATTATAATGCTCAAATAAAGTTTTATAATTTCTTAAATAAATAAAATAAATTTAATACATATTTATTAGGTATAATTAATGACTAATCAATATGTCATTAAGAGCTATTTAATGCAAGAAAATAATTTTAATTAAAAAATCAAAAAAGCGAAAATTCAAGAAAAATACCTTAAAAGTTTCTGGTAACTTTCCGATCTCCAGGCATTATAATATATATAGATGTCTTCCACCTTTTAGACTCAAAATACTGATAAATTTAGGTAATTACCTATTCTTAATTGTAGGAACATTTTTCTCTTTTCGATTATATTTTATATAAAAATTGCAATCCAAATTTAATTAATAAAAAATCAAACAAAATAGATAAATTTGGAACTAAAGGAATATAATCTTATATACTCCCTCCGTCCCAGCCAGTTTTTTACATGGCGGCTGGGCACGGAGGTCAAGGATAGTGGATGTAAAGTGAGTGTAATATTGTTAAAATAAATGAAGTAGTGGGTGTAATAGTAATTTTATTGTTAAAATAAGTGAAGTAGTGGGTGTAATAGTGATTTTATTGTTAAAATAAGTTAAGTAGTGGGTGAAATAGTGTAAAGTATTGTTAAAATAAGTGAAGTAGTGAGTGTAATAGTGTTAAAACTTACTATTTTGGGTAATGTAAAGAAATGGTGGGACGACCCAAAAAGGAAATTGTAAAGAAATGGATGGAAGAGAGGGAGTAACTAATCTTAAAAACGTCAAGATTTCTACTCCCGACATGTGTGTGTGTTTAATTAGAAAAAAAAACTAATCTTAAAAACCACTTAAGAGGGAAACACGTCCATTGAAATGGAAGTGAGATCACTGAGAAGAAATAAAGATGTGTCACCAGCGGACAACCAATACCACTCGTACGCGTATGGTGGTCGACATGATCTTTAAAACGATCGAACGTGATTGTTTTTACTTTTTAGCTTGAAAGTCGTAACAAATATAAATACTAAATTAATTAATTAAATATAAATCAGTTAAATACATGATTATTGAGTCGACAAGTCCAAATTTCATTGCTAGCCAGCACTTCCTACTAAATCCTTGATGAGTGGAGTATATCGTAGCCTGTCTAAATCAAAATGCTAGGCTATTTTTTGGATTTGATATACTAATGATTGGGTGATAAAACACGCCTTACTGTGTTTTTGAGTGCGAAATTTGCTTGTAAGTCCAATTAAATATTATTGCATTTTGATAGTGAGGCCAGGCAAAAAAAATAGTATTGCATTTTGATAAATTAAAATATTTTTTAATTGATATTTTATGAAATTTTTTACTTTTTTAGGTGCGTGATTTGTAATATGATAAATTTCTGTGAATATTTTTGAATATACTTCCATTAAATGATAATTTTTTTTGAATAAATAAAACTCTTCATTTTGATTACTGTATTTTTGTACAATTCATTTTCTGACAAAAAAATTGATGATAAATTTGAACACTTTTCTTACAAGGGTTTCATATGTGTTGTGAATGACCTTTGTACCTCAGATTAAAACATTTTTAATATAAATTTAAGAGTATTTATTTTTTTTTAATATAAATTTAAGAATATTTATGTAAAATTACTGGAAAAAATTTATATTTACAAAAATATCCCTACTTAAACCCTTATATTTTATAAGTACAAATCTCTATCCTGAAATTATACTCCTACCCAATTTTCTCTTTCTTACAAATAATCAAATTAAATTTTACATAACATGTAGTAACATTCATTTAATTCTACTCATATTAGACACCTATAATCAAAATGCAAATACCAAAGTTACTATCAATGAGCTGCTTTGCCATATTATATGTAGGATTATTCAATTTCATGACCGTCTCTGGTAGATGAAAGATTATACAACTGAAAGATACATAGAAATTAATTAATCATAAGTACAAGTTTTATTAATTAATCACGTGTCATTCCGGTTCTTAAGTAAGTACGGAGTACTTGATTCAAAGAAAATATTAAATAAATAAAAAAGAAACCATAATGCTCAACTTAGTTTGATTATTGTAAACAAACGTAGGGGTCATTTGGCAAAACTGAATCATTTACTATGAATGATTAAGATTTCTGAATGATTTAAAATCTGAATCATTAGTACGAGTATTATATAAACTAGCGTAATATGCGAGGCACGGGCCATTCTCTAGCAATTGTTATAAATTATGTATAATTTTACGATTTAAGGATATTTTTGAATATAATTGCACCTTTTATGTTCATACATATTATAATGTCAGTATTTTAATTTATGTATTATTTTATTTATGTATAGATCATATGAGCACTAAAAATAGGATGTTTTGTAGCATATAAATATATTGTATAGATTATAACAAAATTTCTTTTAGAACAATG
Source organism: Kitagawia praeruptora (assembly GCA_037693485.1). Classification (NCBI taxonomy): domain Eukaryota; kingdom Viridiplantae; phylum Streptophyta; class Magnoliopsida; order Apiales; family Apiaceae; genus Kitagawia; species Kitagawia praeruptora. Next base: position 135,442,509 of record CM075345.1, read on the forward strand.
ATAAAAAGACATATCATCGATGTGAATAATACTCGTCATACAATACTTTCCAGATAAAATTAGTACGCTCCTTAATATTTATTTTTTTAAATATCTCATCAAGATATAAGTCGCATATAATTATACTCCGAAATTACGAGGGGGTTGATTCCCAACACTAACATAATTTCATATATTTTTTGCATAAATATTAAAGGGATGGTGCTTTTGTAATTTTTAAACATATAGGGATATTATCGTAGGTTCACAACCATTAAAATGACACTTTTTTGCACTTGTGTTGTGGTTTAATATATAGTGATAGATAGATCGTGTACCATATTATGAAACCTGAAATATAATATTTTTAAAATAATGCGAATCACCATTATTTTTACCCAAAAATTAAAATAATAGTAAAAATAAGATAATGGAGATGTCGGGTTTATGTAAAAGGTTTTTTAACTCAAAACTAAAAAGTCAATGTAGCACAGTGGTCGGTAGGATAACTTGTGTAAAGGAGGTTCTATGTTCGATTCATCACAAAAACTCATTTTTTTTCATTTAAATAAAAGAGTGGCATTTCATGTAATTTTATAACTTGTAAGGGTATAACTGTAATTTCACAAGGGGATTATTAGCTCAAATTATGTCCTTGTTGCTCTATTATATATACCATTATTTTTACTCAAAAATTAAAATAATAGTAAAAATAAGATAATGGAGTGATCGGGTTTATGTAAAAGGTTTTTTAACTCAAAACTAAAAAGTCAATGTAGCACAGTAGTTGGTAGGATAATTTGTGTAGAGGAGGTTCTAGTTCGATTCACCACAAAAACTCATTTTTTTCCATTTAAATAAAAGAGTGGTATTTCATGTAATTTTATAACTTGTAAGGGTATAATTGTAATTTCACAGGGGGTTTATTGGCTCAAAATATGTCCTTATTGCTCTATTATATATAGAAAGAGATTATTTCTGAATTGTATTATCTGAATGAGTTATATAAAAGTTTAAAAATAATATTTTAAAAAGAGTGATTTTTTATGAATTCATATTTTTATATCACATGATATTTTATATAAATTCATATTTTTATGTCACATAATATTAAAACTTTATATATAAGAATGTATTTTATTTATCAACACATTTGAAATATTTTAATTTTTTGTAATTAATATTATTCAAAAAATTCAATATTATACAAATAAATGAAAAAGAAAAATTATCAAGAACAGTTAAAATTCTAAAATTTTAGTATTAATTAAACATTATATCTAAAATAAATTTTTTATCTTATCATCAAACATGTAATTTATTTAAGTAATAATATAAAAACAAAGTGCTAGAAGCTGTAATAAGTAACGTGTGAATGGTTAAGCTAGCTTTTGTGTTCTTAATCGGTAAGAAGGTTTTGAACGATTCAGAATTTTAAAAAGTGAAACAAACCATCTTAACCTTCTTTTATCCTTCCATTCAATTCAGTTAAGCTCGTTAAGTTGTAAACAAATGACCCCGTAGTCTTGGACGGCAGAATTAGGTGATTAATGAAATAAAATAAAATGCTTTCGAATCCACCTGTTCTCCTCTCCATTATATAGTCAAATAATGGATCAAAAATAACACGCTTTTTTCTTCTAAGAAAAAAAAATAATAACACGTTTACCTGTATGGCCCTGTGTATCTTTTCCAAGAAACGAGTCCCCATAATATCAGATCTCGTATCCATACATGATTTGCAAATCCCTTGGATCATCATAATTTTAAAATAACCTTAAGTAGTGATTAATTTAAAATTTTAATTATGACTTTACAGTTTTTCCTTGTTTATTCCCTCCATTCCAAAAATATTAGTTCTTTTAATTTTTTACGTGTATTTTAAGATATATAAAATAATAATTATATACATTATTACTGTTTAAATTTCATTTTCTGAATAAAAATTTAAATATTAAGTTTTAATTAAAAAAAATTTAAAAATAAAATATAGAACTATATTTTTTTACTAATCTTACCGTACATTCAAAAATTAAGAGACTAATATTTTGGGATCCAAAAAGAATATCACTCAAACTAGACCCATTATCAAACTTAAGAGCATCTCCACTAAAAATGATATGATTGGCTAAATTACATAAAATATTTATTATGTAAAATTTATCGAACCTTTAAGACATTGTGCTTGGAGGTATTGGCTATTATGATTGGTTATATTTTAAAAATGATATGTTATTAATATTTCAAATTTTTATTAATGGAATTTATTATTTTAATAAAGAGATAAGTGATGTAGGAGATTCGACCTATAATTATAAACAAGGATTTTAGTGACTAATTTTTACATATCAATTTTATTTTTGGAAAATCACCTATACTGTGCTTGATATGATTGGAGATGCTCTAATGTTAGAAAATTCTCATACAAAAAACATATACGTGTACTTTAATTAGATGATTCTATTTAAGGCACAGTCATGGATTGTATTAAATGAGCCACCATTCTTTTATTAAATGAGCATACGGGAAACATTTAGAGTTAAAAAAAATAAGACACAGTCATGGATTGTATATTCTGCAAAAGAGTTCTTGGTGAATAGGGGGATAATTAGGAAAACCATAATTATCCTTACATACATTATAATTTTATAAATACATCATCCTTAATTTGAAATAGGGGAACCATAATCATCCTTGCATATATATAACATTCTTAATTTAAAAAAAGTTACAAGATTTTAAATTGGTTCAGATGTTATTTATCATGATAATACAATTAATAATAATGGATCATCCATGAATTCATATAAATTTTAACAATAAAAATATTTCAAATTATCAAACAGTCATTACATCATTTAGAAACAAAATTTGATATCTAATTATTTACATTTTACCCTTTAGAAATCATTGATAACCAAGGACAAGGCTATGCTTGACTCTAATAAACGACGAGATTATATGTTATTCAAGCTAAAAGATATTAATTAGTATTTAGTAAAAAAATAGGTATTAATTAATTTAATAAGATATTTCATTAAAATTTTGAATTAAGAATAAATTTTAATGTTCATTTGATAAATATGTTTTTTTATTATTACTAGAGTTTACATTTTTAGAAATTTGATATTACTTAATTATTTATGGTACATGATCTCACATTAATATATTACCTAGTTTGGGATAATTTTTTATATTAAATAATTTAATAAATGTTTAATTAAATATTTACTATATTCCAACTATTTTTTTACACTTTTTTTGTTATCCGTTCAAGTACTTTACATTTCTACCATTTTTAAAACTAGGAGTAATATTTATAATATAAAAATTAATTATATTTATTACTTTCATCTATTATATTTATCTTATAAATATTGGGTTCATCATTTTACTCACATTTTTTACTTTATCCATTATTTGCTTATATTTTTTAATTTTATGAATTTATGTTTAACCCAAATGTAAAGAATTATGATGATTGAAGTACATAATATAACCTTTTACATTTTTAACTAATGTTAGTCTTTGTCGTTTCAAACAACAAACATATTATATGTTTATAATTAATTTTTTTTGGTTACGACTTATTCATTAAAATTTTAGCTTCTAAATAATAAGTAATTTTTTTGAAAAAAATTAATGTACTTGCATTATTAAAATATTTATTATAAAATAAGTTATTATTTTCCTTTTTTTTCCCGAGTAGCAAAGTATTACCCTTTATTTGTAATATTTTATGTTTGACTTTTCTATATTTTAAAATATTTTGATTATATAGATAAAATTATTATTTTTAAATTTTCAATGTTATAAATAAAAGTATAATTGATATTTTAATTAAAAAATTATAAATGTAATAAATTCTAATCATGTGACCAAAACACATTAAAATACGTATAAAATAATTAAACGATAAATATTACTCCCTCCGTCTCTTAAAACATTTCCTTTTTACTATTTTGGGACATTCAAAATATTTTTCCCCTTTCTATTTTAAGCCATATAAAACAATATTCAATACCCACTACTCCACCCACTACTCCTTAAAAACAATATTCAATACTCACTACTCCATCTCCTACTCCTTAAAAACAATATTTAATACACACTACTTCACTCACTACTGTTTAAAAACAATATTCAATACTCAATATTCCACCCACTATTCTTTAAAAACTATATTCAATATTCACTACTCCACCCACTACTCCTTACCTTAAAAATAATATTCAATACCCACTAATTCTTAAAAACAATATTCAATACCCATTAATTCATTAAAAAACAATACTCCCTCCGTCCCAAAATACATGTCCCTTTTCTAAAACAAATTTGTCCCAAATTACATGTCCCTTTTCTTTTTTCAATGCAAATTTAAGTGTAGTTTTACAAAACTATCCCTACATTTATTGTATCAAAATTTTGACTTTTTTAAACTTAACTCTATTCTCATTTACCAATGTATTAAATAAGGGTATTAGTTGGAAAAAATTTTTCAACTAACTTTATAATATGTGTGCTTTTTAGAAAATGGACATGTAAATTGGGACGGAGGGAGTATTCATTATCCACTATCTTAAAATCCGTGTTTTTAGTTAAACCAAAAAATTTATTGAGACGAGGGAGTATCAAATAAAAGGAATACGTACAACTAATTCATGAACACTTTAGCCGAAAATGCAGATGGTACCCTGTGATTATTTGATTGACAATAAATGTAGGTCTTAAAGGCATCTACACACTTCCATCAACTGTATTTTATTGACACCGAGTATTATACAAGAAAAAATATACTCCGTAACATCTTGCTCTCGAATTTTAAATAAGAAGAAGTAAAGTGCGGCCGTGCAGGAACACTTACTGAGTTTGTGGGCTCGACGTATAAGTATAAGGGATGGTGTTTGTAACATTCCACATCGATTAGAATAAGAGTAATCAGGATTTTTATATTGATAAGTTAATATGTGTATCAATTTGCTAGTATTTTTGGACTAAACTACGATGGGTTGTTGGGTTCGGTATTTATTCGGTTATGAGTTTGGATGTTATAAATGGTATCAGAAATCTACCCGATCGGAAGTGCATAGGCACTGTCCGAGTCTAGTTAGTTTATGTGTGGGCTCGACGGGGACGTCGATCCTATAAAAGAGGTATTTATGACATCCGATATCGATTTGAATAAGAGTGTTTGAGACCTTTATAGATACAAGTTAACAACTAATATGTACCAACTTGTTAGTATTTTTGGATTGACCTGTGTTGAGTATTGAATAAAGTAAAAGAATACGAAGGGGGGTGAATGAATTTTTGAACTTTTCTTGTTCTTGAGTCTATGTAGCAAGATAGATGTTTGTGTGTGCAAATATATGAGTGCGGATAAAAACAACACAAGACACGATATCACTTTAATCTAATATTGTATTAGATAAAGGTTGCTACAATCTGTGAATACAAATGATAGTATTCTCAGCTTCGTTTTTCTCAGAGAGAGATATGACTTACAATGTATGAAAAACTTGAATCCTCAAAAGTTAACAACTAAGGAAGTGAGGTTGTATCCTTATAGAACATGGATACGACCAACTTATTGCAAATAAGGTAGCTGAACAAATTACTTTCTAGTCTGTCTATCCTTTTTGAGTAAGTGTCCAAACGGTTACAGATTTGACTTTGCAAAGCCTGTTCAGATCCACTTCTTTAGCTCTTTGTCTCTTCTATATCTCTCCAAGCTTCCTTGTAGGCTTTCCAGAGCACATTACAGATTGTGGTCCATAAAGTGCATTGGCTTGTTGCAGGTTTCAGACTTGTACAATTTCTTCAGTATTTTGTCTCCAAGAATGTATTCGAGAAGTGACTAAGTAAGTGATTCGAGAACTAGGATTGACTTGATCGATAACTCTGAGTTCTCGAATACTGTTATATGACATATCGAATCACTTCTCGAATAGCTCTTTTCTCTAGGAATCCTTGAGTTGTCGAATTGAGCATTTTGACATGTCGAATCCCTGAGATATCGAATAGCTTTCTGAGTCCTTGAGATATCGAATGGAACTTTGACTTATTGACTCTTTGAGAACTCGAATACCACTTTGACTTGTTGACTTCTTGAGTTATCGAATAGAGCATTTAGACATGTCGAATCTCTGAGATATCGAATGAGATATCGAATAGTGCATTCAGAGATATCGAACAGTGTCTTGAGATATCGAATCCCTGAATTCTCGAATGCTAGACTTCTCGAATAGACAAAAGTACTTCTCGAATTGGTACTTAGGCAAATTCTTCATTTCTTCAAATCCCAACTGTGATTTATTTGACAGTCTTCATCTTCTTGCTTGAGGCATGAACCTTGGAACTTCTTTCAAGCATTATTCTTGACTATATAAGTACAGTTACACAACTAGGACTTGATGCCTATTACGAGTACAAAGCAAGTAGAAATTCTACAGCTAGAGGTTCCCTCAGTTAAGAGGTCATGTAAGTAATGCAAAGCATTACAAACAATTAGGCTTGTTATTAGAGTTAAACAGGCATGTCTCTGTGACTAACAATCTCCCCCAAATTGTGAGTAAGACCCCTAGTCACAATTTCATGTCTGATAACAAGCCTAACATACATAAAGATAAAACTTTAAAAAGTACAGGTATGAAATTTGATTGAGAGCATGAGTTGAATTACAAGTTGAGTATTCTTACAATATGATGAAATACTAGCCATTCCCCTTTGATTCCATTTTCATTGTTTTGGCTTGTAGATCATCATATGCTTTCTATTTTCTTTATTGCTCCCTCCTTGCATTCTCATCCATAGCTCTAATGATTTCTGCCATAGCATCTAATTCTTCAAGCAGGATAGAGTTTTTGAAATCTTCAAGTACTGGTTTTAGTATATTGGCAGGATAATGATTGAGTAGGTTCATTCTGATATTGACATTGTCTCCATTTCTTCTCCTATACTTCACCACATAGGGATCAAACTGAACTCTACACAATCCCTTAGCCCTTAGCTTTTCTGCCTCAATCTCCAGTCTATCAATTTCTTTCTCTCTATCTAACCATTTCTCAAGGCACGCCTTCCTTATTGCTTCAGCATGATTTCTCTTCATTCTCACAAATTTAATCAACTCCAGCTTCCACACTTTCTCCACCTTGTCTTCAGAATCCAACAATGCAATAATTCTTTCTATCTCATATAACTTGCCCCAACTTTGACAACCCCCTTGTTTGAATTTTCTCTGTCTCCCATCAGTATACTTGATCTCAAGGAAGTCATTCACAATTGCAGCAGAGTAGATTCTTTGAGCTCTCAGAAATAGCAGTTGGTCTTCATCAAAATCTTCATCTAGTGGTTGGAGTTTCAATCCTGGAATGATTGTTAGGGCTCTTGACCTGGATGGCTTTACTCTCTTAGCAGCATGCTTGAAATTAGATCTTTTTACTTGATTGCTTGGCTGAAATTTTTGACCTTTGTTGGAAGACCATAGTAGTATTCCATTAGCAGTTTGCTTTCTGAAACATACACATGGTTTCTTGGCTTGAATCTCCTTCTCTTCTTGAGGTAGTAAAACATTTACAGAGGCCATGGAATTTGACTTTTGTAGGTCACTACTAACAGTATTCACCCTAGACTTAGAGTCTTGTGTTGTGGTGAGGTTACTGTCAGCAATGCCTATGGCTTGCTGTTTCACACTTGTCCTCTCATAGACTTTCCCTTGGTCATTACCATCTTTCTTCTCTTTGTCATCCCTCTTCATTTTCTTGTCTTCATCTCCCTTACCACTCCTGTGATGTCTTCTCCTCCCATCACTTTTATCCTCATCTTTGTCTTCCTTATTTCTCCTAGGCTTGGAAATTTCTGGAATTATACCAGTTGCAATAAAGGATCTGAGAATTTGTAGTGCCTCTAGTTCTTCAGCATTTCTAGTTACACCCTTGTTCTGTAGTTGATCAGTGATAGCAATGATAAGTCTGTGATTTCTAGAAGTGAGGTCATTGGGAATGACCAACTGCTTGATGTCTTCAATTTTGGTGCCAGATTGGTAGATGATTGTCCATGGCTTCTTGATTACTTATGGCAGCCTTGAAGGTTGATCATTCCTTAAGTCATCATACAGACTTTTATTGTTTTCATTTGCATCCCTCTTCTCAATAAGCCTGATCAGTGCATCTATCTCTGAATGTTTCAATGATTGTAGAGTGTTGTAGGTTAGATTCCAGATACTGGATTTTGCCACCATCATCACCTCCTTGAGCCATAAGCCATTGACTCTCCTAGGTATCACAGTGAATTAATTAATCTGATCCCTCAGCCTCCTTAGATATATTTGAGTGTCATCAGCCTGTTCCCTTGAGACTTTCAGAAACTTCAAGAATGCATCATCATGGTAGACATTAGAGTTTGCAACTTCTTGTAGCTTGGCCTCAGTAACCACCTTTACTTCTACAGGTTTGACACTTTCAACTTTGGTAGATGGAGAGTTATCAGATGGCATACTCCCTGCAATCACTGTGGTTGTGATAGATTGCTTCTGACCATCAGGAGTGGTGATGTGCACAGTTGGTAGAGTGACAACTGGCAGAGAAGATGGAGGCTCATCAACTTTTGAATTTCCTTTGCCTGGCACATTGGGTATGGATATGGATTTTGAAGCTCTTTGGTGACCACCCTCATTTATCTTGATGTTTTTAGCTTGAGTTTTCTCCCCCTTTGGATTTGAGTTCCTTGAGGTCCTCTTCTCCCCATTAGGCTTGTTGTCAAGCA